>OX333071.1:3378821-4611321 GCA_946863875.1 Alloplasta piceator
TCTCATAGAAATACGGTTTGAAATTTCTTTTCGATATTTTTTTTTATCAAAAGTACGTTTAAAAACAAAAATTGTGAAAAAAAAACGTCCCATTAGGCTCATTTTTCGCAAAATTATGGGCATTTGAAAAAAAAGTAGCCTAATTTTTGAAAAATCGATATCTTGAAAACGGCTCGACAAAAAAATTGAAAAAAAATCATGAAGACCCCTTTCAATCAATACTAAGACATAACAAATTTTGAAAAAAATCGGAGATGCAAAAGCTAAATGGTGTCCGGTTTGGTGTGGAACGCCCCATATATATGTATATAAACACGCCGTTTGGGTGTCATCATCGGGCAAAAGATTCTACGAGAGCGGAAGTTACGAATGGGCGAATATGCGAGTGGGAAAGTGCGAGAAAGATGCACATTGCCTTGATGGACAAAGAAGGGTCGCAGAGGGAAGGAGGGGGTTAAAAAGTGAGGGAAAGAGCGTTGGCGAGGATCGAGCGAGCTCGAGATAAGCCAAGTAATTAATTTTAATTTACTTCGTAAGATGGTGACTTGGGATTCGCAAAGCGCCAAGTTGCGGTTTATTATATCATGTACAATATATATCTATATATATGGATATATATGTACGTGCATAATAACGACAACAGTCGCTGTAAACCCTTCTCAAACTTGTAACTCGCACTTGCATCTCGTACTATGAACTTTTGTGGTTGCAGCGTACAGTACAAGTTTCCATAAGTTATGCAAAATTTACAAAGCACATTTCGCCCCGAGGCTTTCACCATTCCTAATTTCTAAGCTGCGAGCGTGCAACGATTCTCGAGTTCCGAGATACAAATTATGTACATTTAAGGT
The DNA here is from genome assembly GCA_946863875.1 of Alloplasta piceator. Lineage (NCBI taxonomy): Eukaryota > Metazoa > Arthropoda > Insecta > Hymenoptera > Ichneumonidae > Alloplasta > Alloplasta piceator. The sequence goes on from OX333071.1 coordinate 3,379,673, forward strand.
TGCCATATGCATTCACGTTTCCCGGAAACGTACCTCATTAAAATAAATTGGTGAGCAACAGAAAAGCTATTTTTCAAATAATTAATTAGTCATCATTTAATTGAATCAACTGAGTTTAATAAGCGTTACGTGAACGATTTTTTTCTCATACTTTACAGTGAAATATTGATTCAGGCTCGCCATTAAGGCCATTGGATCGCTTCACGGGTCCGCCATTTTGAATTTTGAAAGTGCAACCTCAAATTTGTATTCTGCGACTCGAGAAACCCCTTGATACCAATTTTCATGAAAATCCGAGGAGATCATCATTGCATTGTCGGCCATATTGGATCCGCCAATTTTGAATTTTACCTATACAATCTCAAATTCGTGTTCTGCGACTCGAAAAACCCCTAACTACAAATTTTCATGAAAATCCGACGAGATAATGGCTGCTTTGTCGGCCATATTGGATCCGCCATTTTGTATTTTGCGTATACAATCTCAAATTCGTAGTCTGCGACTCGGAAAACCCCTAAATACAAATTTTCATAAAAATCCAACGAGATTATGACTGGTTTGTCGGCCATATTGCACCCGCCATTTTGAATTTTGCCTATACAAACTCAAGTTCGTGTTCCCTGACTCCAGAAACCCCTTTATACCAATTTTCATGAAAATCCGACGAGATCATGGCTGCTTCGTCGGCCATATTGGATCCGCCATTTTGAATTTTGCGAATATAATCTCAAATTTGTATTCTACGACCCGAGAAATCCCTTCAAACCAATTTGCATGAAAATCCGAGGAGATTGTGGCTACCTTGTCGGTCATATTTTATCCGCCATTCTGAATTTTGCAAACACAATCTTAAATTCGAATTCTACGACTGGAAAAACCCCTATGTACGAATTTTCATGAAATTCCGACGAGATCGTGGCTGCTTTGTCGGCCATATTGGGACCGCCATTTTGAATTTTCTAAATGCAATCTCAAATTCGTATTCTGCGACTTGAAAAACCCCATTTTACACGAATTTTCATGAAAATCCGACGAGATCATGGCTGCCTTGTCGGCCATGTTGGATCCGCCATCTTGAATTCGGCGCGCTAACCTCAAATTTTATTTCACATAACCTCACTTTTCAATCGACTCATTGACAAGAAATATCTGGAATCGATGTCAACGCGGGAAAAAAGGGCGTCAATTATTATGGAATTGATGTTTGGGAACTGAAATAACAGATTTTGGGAGAAATGGTTGCAATTTCGTTGCTCGAAAGTCTCGCGTAACACAAGTGTGCGCGATGCCTTTTATTAAAGGACGAGACGGCGGAGTGAGGGGGACGCCGAAGGGAGAAGCACGTACAACTCCATCGTTCATCGACGAGATCTCTCTCATCTCTTTCTCTCTCTGAAGCGCGTTTGCTTTATACGAGGGGTCGAAGGCCCTCGAATTAATGGGATCGATGCCCCAGAGATAAGAGGGTTAAAGAGGGAGGCAGACATTAGAAAGGGACAGACAGAGAGAGCGCCAAAGAAAAAAAGAAATAAAGAATAACAAAACGAAGCGCGTTGCAACGGAGTTGCGTACAATTAAATGGCGTCCGAGACACACGTCAGAGGACAAATTAAAAAAAAAATCATTTTCACGAAGAAGATTATATTATACCGGGAAATATTCGACTCAATTTATGCTGCATAAATTTAAATTCGTAACGGTTATCATAATTAAAGTTTTGCTGAATGTTTTGTTGAATTAAAAAAAAAAGTGGAAGAAAATTCTGAATAAATTGTTTTTTGACAAAAACAAAAAATGAAAACGAAGAATGAATATCAAAAATTTGCGAAAATCGATGATGGTGAAATTTGCAAAGTGAGCTTTTTTCTGCAGCAAAAAAAAATTATTTGCGAACGTGACGTCATCGAAAAGCACGATATTCTCATTTTCATGGATAATCTCATGTTTAGGATCAACAAGTTTTCACATTGTTGATACTTGGTCACGTGGGATTTGCCATGAGCATGATTAATCCGATTTATCGTCTCGCATGAAAATCCCTCTACTCGCACTAACAAGGAGTGCTTTGCACTGACAACGAAAGGATCAAAACTTTGAGCCTGAGTAAACGTCGAAGGTAAAACCACGGAGGATTTGATCCTTCCACTCGAGGATTATAGATGAATTGTTAAACACGATTAAATTAACAATAAATTCAATGGAAATTGATTTAAAAAATGTCGTATGCGATGTGAAATACAAAATATTTATATTACATTCGTGCATCTCTATTTGAAAAATCTAAAAAAAAATTCTGTACCTAAAAAAAATATAATTAATTCGAAAATTATTAAATAATTCGAATTATTCAAATTTTATTCACACACCCCTATATTCAAAGAATTTATTCTTAAAAAATAGAAAATCCAATTAATTCGAAAATCATGAAATAATTCGATAATTCAAATTTAAATTTCATTCACATACTGGAGATGTTAATTTAAAAAAATTAGCAAATCCAGATAACTAAACGTAATTCGATAATTTGAAGTACGTACATTTTATTCAAAGACCCCTACGGGAAATATTTGTTTTAAAAAAATTGAAAATCCAATTAACTCGAAAATCATGAAATAATTCAATAATTCAAATTCGAAATTAATTAACATACTGGAGATATTAATTTTAAAAAATTAGCAAATCCAGGTAATGAAACGTAATTCGATAATTTGAAGTGTATAAATTTAATTCAAACACCCCTACTGGAAATATTTATTTTTAAAAATAGAAAATCCAATTCATTCGAAAATCACGAAATAATTCGATAATTCAAGATTGAATTTCATTCACATACTAGAGATATTAACTTTTAAAAATTAGCAAATGCGGTAATTATTGCGAATCAGGGCTCCAGCTGGAAATCGCTTGAATTTTTTTTTACTAGTCAATATCAATCTAGGGAATGTGTAATTACCGATTTCAAGTGGGGGGAGGGGCAGGGGGAGGGGTAAGAAATTGTTTTGTCGCAATTTTCAAAAAATTTATTGCGAATCGGGGGGTCATTTCCCTCGGATCACCAGATCCTTGCATAACTTTTTTTTTCGCATTGATTCCGCTTCAAAAACAGCCTAATTTTTTAATAGATTTTACTGGCCACTCCTCCAGGAGGCGCAACGATCATTTTTGTGTAAAAAAGGGATAACTGAAAAAACACCATTTTAAAATTCTGCAATTTTTCCCACAGATTTTGGATGAAAAATAAGTAATTTCTATCATAATTAGAAAGTGAGCTGTGGCTGCCTCATATTTTTTTTAATAATTTTCTTTTTTTCAGTTTCTAAAATAAAATAAAAAAAATTCATTCTTAATACCTCTTATATGAGTAAAAAAATAAAATAAAAATAAAATATATTTTGGCAAATCTTGATATTTTGCATATTTTTCCAAATAAATGAGAAATTTTTCAATAAAATACTTCAATAAAAAGGGATAACTGCAACCAATTTTAAAATTCTGCAATTTTTTCTACAGATTCTGAGTCATAAATAAGTAATATCTATCATGATTAGAAAGTGGGATGCGGCTGCTGCATTTTTTTTTTATAATGAACTTTTTTTCAGTTCTTAAAATAAAATGAAAAAATTGATTCCTATTACCCCTTACATGAGTAAAAAAAATGAAATAAAAATAAAACATGTCTTGGGAAATATGCTAAATATCAAAATTTGCCAACATATGTTTTATTTTCATTTATCTTTAAAAAAATTAGGATGTTTTTGACGTGGAATCAATGCTAAAAAAAAGTTATGCAAGGATCTGATGACCCGAGGGAAATGTCCCCACGTTTTCACTTGGAATGCCCCATGTACACATTCTTTAAGTCGTCATTGACCAGTAAAAAAAATCGTCGAGAGAAAGACATTTTCTTACCACCCGCCCTGCCCTCCCCCAACTTGAAATTGATCATTACACATTCTCTAAGTCGACATTTACCAGCAAAAAAAATTCAAGCGTTGAGAGAAAGAATTTTTTTTTTGCCCTTTCCGCTGCCCCTACCCCCACTTGAAATTGGTAGCTACATATTTTCCAAGTCGACATTGACCAGTAAAAAAAAATTCAAGCGATTTCCAGCTGGAGCCCTGATTCGCAATAATTACCGCAAATGCAGATAATCAAACGTAGTTCGATAATTTGAAGTATATAAATTTTATTCAAAGACCCCTACTGGAAATATTTGTTTTAAAAAAATTGAAAATCCAATTAACTCGAAAATCATGGAATAATTCAATAATTCAAATTCGAAATTCATTAACATACTGGAGATATTAATTTTAAAAAATTAGCAAATCCAGGTAATGAAACGTAATTCGATAATTTGAAGTGTATAAATTTAATTCAAACAACCCCACCGGAAATATTTATTTTTAAAAATAGAAAATCCAATTCATTCGAAAATCACGAAATAATTCGATAATTCAAGATTGAATTTCATTCACATACTAGAGATATTAATTTTTAAAAATTAGCAAATGCAGATAAATAAACGTAATTCGATAATTTAAAGTATATAAATTTTATTCAAACACCCCTACTGAAAATATTTATTTAAAAAAATAGAAAATCCAATTAATTCGAAAATCATAAAATATTTCGATAATTCAAATTCGAATTTCATTCACATACTGGAGATATTAATTTAAAAAAATTAGTAAATCCAGATAATTAAACGTAATTCGATAATCTGAACTATATAAATTTTATTCAAACAACCCTACTGGAAATATTTATTTTAAAAAAATATAAAATTCAATTAATGCGAAAATCATAAAATATTTCGATAATTCAAATTCGAATTTCATTCACATACTGGAGATATTAATTTAAAAAAATTAGTAGATCCAGATAATTAAACGTAATTCGATAATCTGAACTATATAAATTTTATTCAAACAACCCTACTGGAAATATTTATTTTAAAAAAATAAGTAAATCCAGATAATTAAACGTAATTCGATAATCTAAACTATATAAATTTTATTCAAACAACCCTACTGGAAATATTTATTTTTAAAAAATAGAAAATTCAAATAATTCAATAATTCAAACTATTCGAATTTTGTTCACACGCCCCTACTTGAAAATCTCACTCAAAAACAAAAAAAAAGAAAATTACTATTAAAAAAAACTCACCACATTGTCGTCGGCGTAGATCAACGAGTTTGTGGCTGCAGTAACTCCGGTCGTCACCAAAATCGTCAGAGCGACGTATAGAATCATGTTTTTCCAATATTTCCACGGTTCGTGACGTGTAATTCCTTGTAAAACCAGAATGTATCCTGGGGTCTCTTGAGTCACTTAACTTTTTGCCGCGTTTCAAATATCGAACTCGGGTCCACAAAATTGAAATTTTTTTTGTTTTTTTAATAAAAAAATCTCTCACAATTCGATTGTCAGGCGAAGCACTCAAAACACTCAACGTTTTATAAAGTTGTAAATTAAAATATAAATTATAAATATAATATTTGACGAAAGAAAAAGCGCGTTTTATTTTTGAAAAATTATTATTTTATACTGCATCTCTCAGAATCGACGGATCGATCGAATCGCGAGAAAAGGCACACCGATTTTTTTTTTTACACATCGCGCTCGTCGAATTTGAATATTTTACCGTTCATTTCGAATTTAATGCGAAAGAGGAAGAGAGAAAAAAACAAAACAAGCCACGGAGAGATGCTCCGTGATCGTGATGTCGTTTGCCTTGAGGGCAAAAAAAATTTGCTTTTCGAGAAATGATGATGGAAAAAAAAGTTTGTTTTCTTTTTTTTTTTCAATCGTATGGGTGCGTCTCGCTTGAGTGAGCGTGCGAAACTGAGTCTCGCCAATCGCACGTTTTGCCGTCGCGTCTATAAGCAAAACGTGGAAGATGAAAAAAAAAGTCTCCTCTGTAAAAATGGCGATCAGTGACGTTGTGCCTCGAATTTCCTCATCGAGATTTTAGCGACGATTTCCATTTTTCATCCCTCTGGCGAGATTTTCTTTTTTTTTTCTTTGTGACGAGAACAAAGAAAGATATCCTGATGCACGTGGAATTAAAAAATTGCGGTAATTTTTGTGAATCTCGAGCCTTTTTTGTTTTTGGTCAAGGAGGATGATTATTATGACCGCAGGAGCAACTTCTTCCGGTTGATTTCTTTACTCCGTCTTCGGGCTTTCCCGGCACCAGGCTGTCCATCCGCCGACCTAAAAAACAGAAAATAACAAAAAAAAGAGGCTTCAGTGACCTTCACTTTCTCAGGATTTCGGTTTGGCGGTTTTGAACGCTCTGCTTTACCGACGGAGTGCTTTTTGCTCCAGACGCCATTTTTTTTGTTTTAATTCAACAGAAATATTTGAATTTATAATCATCCGACGGAATAAACTGAATTTGAAGCTGTTCAAAAAATATTTTCGAAAGGAATCATTTTTTTGCCATTTTTTGTCATGTATTTTTTTCATTTCAATTTTAAAATGATTTTAGGAGTATAAAACAGAAAAAAAAGAGGATTCAGTGATCATTCTATCGATTTTACTTTCGCAGGATTTCGATTTGGCGGTTTTGAACGCTCTGTTTTACCGACGGAGTGCTTTTTGCTCCAGACGCCATTTTTTTTTAAATTCAACGGACATATTTGAATTTATAATCATCATCCGACGGAATAAACTGAATTTATTATGAGGAATTTGGTTGACTGTTTCAGAGAGGCTAATGAGAGAACCCGCAAATCCTGTTTTGCCTGTTTCAAGATGTCCGAAAAAATATTTTCGAAAGGAATAATTTTTTTGCCATTTTTTGCCATATATTTTTTTCAAATTCGTATTCTACGACTCTAATTTTTTTGACAAAAAAACCAAAAGAATTATTTCGTTTTGAAAATTTTGGAAAATTATAAAAATCGAATTAATTGGCGAAGCAATTGACTCGTCATTACTTTGTTCGATTACTAAAAATTTCATGATTTTTTTTCACGTTATCCAAAATGAAGATCATACTTTTTAAACCTTGTACAAAAAGGTAAAATCATGAGCTGAGAATTGAAAAAATTATGACGCAAAAAGAATCATAGTTTAAAAACATATTTGGATAATAATCATGCAATTATTTTATTATCTCTACTTATCTCCGAGCTAAATAAATGGATTTATTATTAAATTTAAAACATAATCTTATTAATTATAATATTTCGAATGAAAAAATCAAATGTAACCCAACTATAATAATTGTATTAATTATTTCAACGATAATTATCACTATCAAAATAAACGTAATAATTAAATTATTAAATTTATATGATTTTTTAATTTTTCATTTTTATTCCATTATCTTACTTAATAAATTAATTCATATTTTACAAAACAACCAAGACTCTTGAAATCGCGTGAATTATAAAAAAATAACGAAAATTGAAAAATATAAGTTTAAAAGAAGCATTTTTCTTTTTAATGATTTTAGGATGTCAACCAGATTTTTATACGAAAATTCAATTTAAAAAAAAAAGTTTAAATGGAATGAACCAGTGATCGGCAGTATCGATTTTTTCGTAAACGATATTGATTATATTAATCCTTTTTTCGAAAAATTAATAATTAGTCAAAAAATATTACTAATTTTTCATAAGAATTCGTAATTGGCGGAAAAATATTAGTAATTTTTCTAAATAATGAGTAATTAGTAACAAAATACTTCCAATTTTTCCAAAAAAAATTAGTAATTAGTGACAAAATATTTCTAATTTTTCCAAAAAAATAGTATTTAGCGACAAACAATTCTAATTTTTCCAAAAAAATTAGTAATTAGAGAAAAAATATAACCAGGTTTTTACTAAATATAGTAGTTGGTAAGGAAGATATTACTAATTGATTTTTGAAAAACAGTAATTTGCAGAAAAGTATTGTGAATATTTACGTACTTGCGTGTACGGATTGAGTCATGGTTGTAAGCTCAAAGAACTCTTAAAAAAGTTGTTTTATTTTTTTATAATAACTAGTTCTTTTGAATATTTCATACATTAGTATTTATTGTATCGAATGTCATACGATATCACATAAGTTATTATTAATACAAACATTTAGTCAGTACCTATTAAAAATGCATTATCAATTTTTTTTTATTCATTACTTTTTCCACAATTAATACAACATTTCTCCACAAATTATTGATTTTTTTTTTGTTATTCAGCAATATCATTCTCGCTAATTTTAATGGTTAATGGAAATTATTTTCATGGAAATATTTTCCAATAACCATTAAATGATAATGGTTAATGAAAATGCAAATGCATTAAAAAAAGTAATGCATCATTTGCAACCCTGCTCATTACAATGTAGTGTGTAATAGAAAAAAATTCCATTACCCATTGCAATGTAATGTGTAATGGACAAAACTTCGATTGCAATATTGGGAATGGAAAAATATAGATGAATAAATTATTGCAGTTTTGCATAACATTTTATTGACTTAATAATAATAATTTTAATGGTTAATGGAAATAATTTTCATTTTGAGCTAAAAATTTGAGAAACTTATTTTTTTTTCGTCTATAAAATTCTACCGTAATGAGCAAAAAAAATAAAAAATAATAAAAATTCGATTTTTGACGATTTTTGAAATTTTTAAAAATCTTGGGTGACCCTTAAAAAAAATTTTTTTGAGCTCATTTTTAGTGAAGGTTCTTAAAACATAAAAAACTAACATATCATCACAAGAGACTCGAAAAAAAAAATAGTCGGTTTTTTGCGCCACCCTAATATTTACGTACTTGCGTGTACGGATTGAGTCATGGTTGTAAACTCAAAGAACTCTTAAAAAAGTTGTTTTATTTTTTTATAATAACTAGTTCTTTTGAATATTTCATACATTAGTATTTATTGTATCGAATGTCATACGATATCACATAAGTTATTATTATAACAAATATTTAATCAGTACCCATTAAAAATGCATTATCAATTTTTTTTTTTATTCATTACTTTTTCCACAATTAATACAACATTTCTCCACAAATTATTGATTTTTTTTTGTTATTCAGCAATATCATTCTCGCTAATTTTAATGGTTAATGGAAATAATTTTCATAAGCCATTAAAAAAGTAATGGTTCGTGCAATACTTCTTTATCATTAAAAATTTCGCAACCCTGCTAAGTACTAATTTTTTAGAAAAATTAGAAATATTTTGTCACTAATTACTAATTTTTTGAAAAATTAGTAGTATGTTACCGCTTATTACTAATGTTGAAATAAAAATTAGTAATATTTTTTGCTAATTATTAATTTTTCGAAAAAATTAGATTAATAAAAATAGATAATTAATTTTAAAAAAATTTCGCCATTACTGGGATGAACCACAAAACCGGAAACTCGGTTCCTTTCTTTCTATCTTTCTCTTACGAATATTGAAATAATTTCGTCAACAAACGAGGAAAACAAACTTTCCTGTGTCCGTTCATTCACAAACGGCCGTATATAATTATCGCGTGTGCTATGGAATTTTATTTCGTCTCGGTCTTTATACTTTCGTTGTATGTGTCATCGTCATCATCATAATCATCATCATCATCGAAGTTGTAGCCTCGCGTGACCTCGTTCCTCATCACTCCTCGCGACAAACGTCAACGTATTTCTTTGTTTCGTGACTCCGTGAAATATTGTACAGGGGAAAAGATCACTTTTTGACATTCGAGTATAAATGAAAAAAAATTGTTATTTAAAAAAATAATAATAATAATAATAATAAATAAATTAATTAATTGTTTAAAAAAAAAATTATTGGCAAAGTAATTTCTCGTTGCGAGTGAAAATATGATTTCAAAAGTAGCGAAGAACGCGGTGAAAACAAACATGATTGATGAACGAATGAGACCAGAGATAATCTTTTGACGTATCGTAGAGTGTTAGCAAGTATGAGAATTAATGACCGAGAAAACGGTGAGGCTTGAAGTTTCTTTTAAATTAATTAATTTACATTCATAAATTGTTTTGGAATTTTCATATTAACTAAACAATTGTTTCTTTAATTTACTGAGATTGTTTAGTGATTTAATTTACTTGACTGAACGTGAAGTTAATCAACGATGATCTACCAAATATGATTTTATTCATTCATCAATTTATTGAGAAATAATCGTCAAAAAGTATCCACCATGAATTGGGTCATTCCATGTCAAATCGACCGAGAGTTGGAATCGACCCCTTTCAATTTCGATGAAATTTGGTCAGAAGTTTTTTTTTAATAATAAAACGAAGTTCCACTGAAGAAAAAAAATTTCAACATTTTTTTTTCGAAAGTTATGCGAGATTTAAAATTTCACAATTTTTTAATTCTTTCAAGATTATTTCTTAAATATCTCGAAAATTATTATAGTTACGAAAAAATCGTTCTGGGTTCGTCTTGAAGAGAATGTCGTCTTTTATTGGAATTTTTTTTTCGAGATTTTTAAAAAATAAACGTGAAAGATTTAAAAAATTGTGAAATTTTGAACTGTGCATAACTTTTGAAAATTAAAAAAAAAAAATTTCCCTTAGTAGAACTTCGTTTTATTAAAAACGAAAACTTCTGACCAAAGAAAGTGGTCGATTCAAACTCTTAGTCGATTTGACATGGAATGACCCATATACCTTTATACTTTTTGTTCAGATGGTAAAGAAAATTGATTTAATTGCTGACAACATTGAAACAAGAGTCATTCCTGACTAATGCATCGTTATCGAGTGATTTTTATCATCTTTGTTGGTCTTGAAAATTGTGATTGATTATAACACAGAGAAATTATAGAGAAGGGTAAAAAGAATGCGAAAATGGATAATAAATAATAGAAGTTTTAAATAAACCGTATGAAAATTACAATAACACCTCACATCCCGACGGGGTCATATGAGCTTCATATGGGCGCAACCAATTTCACCACGGTATGACGTCAATATGATCTTCATATGAGCACCACAATTTTGTCACACCGTGACTGCCATATGAGCCCCATATGATGTGTTATTGTCAATCATCATATGATGCAAATATGACTTCCAGGTGAGCACTCATAAGCGACACACAGCTATGAGTGTTCCTATGCGTCATAGATGTATGCAATATGATGCCAACATGAGTTACATTTGTCTATCTGGGCCGCTTCACTTCGCCTTTATTATTTTTACTCATTACATTATAGAAACCGAATGGAAGAGAAGATTTAACACGAGTGTATTATTTTGTGCGAGACGCGATATTTTTCCGACGAGATTTTTCGTTCGAAAAACCAGCGAGAAAAACACGAGAAAAAGGCTTGAAAAGATTGAATTTTACGTACGTTCAATGTTCCGTCGCATGTTCTTACAGAGACTCGATTGTGTCCATCGCGGGACGTTTCTTCAAGACGAACGATAATCCACGTATTAACTCGTAAATTAGTATCGTCGAATTCACGAAATCCCTATTTAAACACGTTTAACGAGCGCACGGTGAAAAATTAAATGAGACAATCACGCTGCGAGAGACGAGATTTAATTTATTTTCGAATAAACCCACAGTGAGACGTCAAAGAAAAACACTCGCTTCCCGATGGTCGTCCTTGACTCTGCGAGATGCGAATGCGAGAGGCCCACAAGAGCGAGAGAGTCGAAAAGAAAGATGGCGCGCGAAAAAACTAACGAGGCGCATGCGCGTAGCACGCGAACCCGGCGTGTACATGTACATGTAAAGATGTATATATCTATGCAGAAAACGACGCGACATTTTCCCTCGACGTTGTCAATTTATTTTTCACAATATTTAACACGAATCCCGGCAAAGTACTCCGATATTTTATTATTCCCACTGTCTCGGACATCAGCGATATCCTACTGTCCAAAATAAAATATTTCACTCACCGTTCGCGATGTTTTTGTTTTTTCACGCCGCGCGTCTCTCTCGCTCGGCCGAATGTTCCACTCTCGCAAAACGACGACGGATCGTCGTCGAATTATTCGTTCCGTAGCATCGACCCTGTCTACGAACTTGTTTACCGCGAATTTGAGGCACAACGGAGCTCAAGAGTGATTGAAAAACAATGAATTTTGTCGGAGCGCGAAACGAGACGGTGCACTGTTTCCGAACGAGATCCACGGACTGTGCAGACTGTGCTTGCGAGAGCAGCGCCAAGAGAGGGGGAAGCCGGAAGCGAGAGAGCGACCCGCGCGCCGACGCGCAACGAGAGTGGGGATTATGGGAAGTAGAGAGCGAGAGACCCCGAGCTTTGTATTTCGTCGCGAGAATTTCGCAAAACACGCCAAATGTATACAAATATCTGTACGAAAAATTCTATACATTTTTTTCTCGATGTTTCGAATATTTATTTCACAGTATCTGAACATTTTATTTACGGAATCTTACTGATTGTGATTCTTGAAAAAACGTTCCGCGATAGACAAAATCGAGTCTCTGTAAGAACATGCGACGGAATATTGAACGTACGTAAAATTGAATCTTTTCAAGCCGTTTTCTCGTGTTTTTCTCGTCGGTTTTTCGAAAGAAAAATCTCGTTGGAAAAAATTCGGAAAAATTCTCTTTCATTCGGTTTCTAATGTAATGAGTAAAAATAATAAACGCGAAGTGAAGTGGGTGGAAATAAATGTGCGCGTGATTCGAGGAGCTGCAGTTCCGGTCGAAATTTCCACGACGATCAACATCCGGCGGCCCAGTGAAGACAAATCACAATCAACCATCGCTGTAATATCCTCGGTCTGCCTTCGGGGAGGGATCTCCGAGGTTTGCACATCGATCAAGAAAACAACGAGACGAGAGAGTGAGTAACGAGCTAATATTTTATTTCTCATAAAATAATATTATATATAATATTAATATTTTATTTCTCTTGCATTTATTGCAAATTCTGCAATAATCTGAAAACTATTATTGTTATTATTATTATTATTATTATTATTATTATTATTATTTTAAGCCTTTATTTATTGTCGCAACAACAGCACAGGTTTTTAGCGACCATGAAAATTATATTATTATGAATTTTTACCTTTTATCATATCCTGGTACATATTATTCCGTACTTGAGCACATTGCTATTTTTGCGAATAAAAAATTAAAGAAACAATCAATTTGAAGTCTGCATCATTGCAAGACAAAGAAAATAAGTTTCTGAAATTTATTTTTAGAGAAATGTATGCTTTGCTCGTGCATTTAGGTCGCAAAATATGTTTCAATTATTTGTTTACTGTGAAAACTTTTCAGGAAGAATGAATTTTATTCAGAAATAGAATATTTCCGGTGCATTGAAACGAAGCAAGCTTCAATATCATATGTATGGGTCATTTCACCCAAATGTAATATACAGGGTGTCCCAGGAATGAAGGGCAATACCGTGAGGGTAGATTCGTGACGTAATATCTAAAAATTGCAAGAGACTTTTCTACTCAATATTACGTTAATAATCAATTAAATTAATAACAATTCAGGGATTTAAAATGTCAACAAATGGCAAAGGACTTTTCTACTCAATATTACGTTAATAATTAATTAAATTAATAACAATTCCGGGGGATCGAAATATCAAAAAATGGCAAAAGACTTTTCTACTCGAAATTACGTCTCGAATCTATCCTCACGGTATCCTTCGTTCCTGGGACACCCGGTATATATCAAGGAAACAACGGAGTGACAAATCGGAATTTCCTGCGTGTTAACCGATAATTCGAGCCCCCTCCCCTATTTTGGTGGTCAGATAAGTCATGAAACGTCATTTGAATAAAAACCTTTGTAAAATTGACAAATTCATCATGGGGAAATTACCAAAGTATATAAGACGATATTTTTTTAAATAATTTTTCCACCAAAAAGCAACTAAGATGTGAAAAAAATGTTTATTTTTAAATGAAAATTCACAAAAATTTTAAGTTTTTGCTGAAATTATTGGTAGATTCGTGTTCCGTGGGAAAAAATACTTCGACATAAGGCTTATAAACAGAAAAAATGTTTATCAGCATTGTTATGATATTGTGAAAAAATTGTAAAATTGTTTGAAGTGGATTTATTTCGGTTTTCGATTGATTTATCATGGAAGGGTCCATATATCGTATATTTCTCCATTTTTGTACTTTTTTTTTCTTGTCTATCTAAAGTTTCCCGTGAAACTCGGTAGTTTGAAAAATAACGAGATTTCTCTCTCGAATTTCCTATTTCCTATCTCTCTCTCTCTCTCTCTCTCTCTCTCTCTTTCTCTCTCTTTCTCTTTATCTCTTTCGCCGCAGAATTTTCGATCACTCTTAGCGTGATTAAAAAGCTCGCTTTTGTATTTTTCCTCATTCCTCGGTTCTCTGATTTTTCGCTCATTTTTATCTCTTCAGATTTCGATTTACTTTCCAGTTCTTTTTCTTCTTCTACATACTTTGATACGTTTCTCGTGCAATTATTTTACGATTTACTCGTTTTAATGAGGCGCCAAGAAATTCTTTCTCGCGAGAAAATCTTTAATTTTAGCGTCGAAAATTTTTCACAATTTTTTTGGCTCGAATTTTTTCATCATAAAAAAATTACATTTCAAAAACTTCTTCTTTTTCTTTGGCCACTGGAAGAAAGAAACTCTTGGGGAAGTGTGAGAGTTTTTTTTTCGGACGCTGACAGCGGATGTCTTATTTTCTCGTTGCACCGAGCCTTTTTTAAATTCTTTTTTTTTTACCACTCCCTTTTCTCTCTTCCTCCGCTGCACTTTTTTCATCTCGGTTCTCAGTAAAATCGTTATAGCCGTTGGACTCTCTTGCTATCTCGTGTTTATGCGATTGAGCGAGGATTGACGTGAATCCGCCCTTCACTGAAGGACACGCGATCCCCCGTCGTCAACGACACTTTGATTTTCTACGTTTTCGAGCAGCTCGAAGATGAAGAAACGTGAGAGAAACCGTATGGACCGACGGACGACGAGATTTGGGGGGAGATTTTTTTATTTTTATTTTTAAGAGAAACATGTTTGAGCGCGATTGAGAGTAAATTTGTCTGACACTATATTTGATGTGTAACAAAAATTATCACCGCATTCGTCTGAGACTTATATATGGGGCGTTCCATCCCAAATCGGGGAGTTTGAAAACTTTTTTTTTTTTATTTCCTCCATTTTTTTATATTTTGCAGTACCCATCAAAAGACCCTTCCTGTTGAATTTCGAGATTTTTTTGATTACCCGTTCAAAAGATATTAAATTAACCAAAAAAACCGCTCTTTTTTTTGGTACTTCGGTCATAACTTCTTTAATAATGGTCCAAATAAAAAGTTTTTTTTTCAAAATTTTTTTTTTTAATGGCCTTTTCAGAAAAAAATACAACAAAAATATTCGACGCGTTTTTGAATGAGTTTTTTTGAGTTTTAAACTTTAAATCGCGTTTTTGAAAGTGAGTGTCATGTTTTTTTCAAATTTCTTGTTTCAAACATCTATCTATTCAACAATGCTTAAGACTAGTCCGATCGTGGGATTTCAATAACTACTTTTTTTCGATTTTTGAAAATAATTTTTTTTTTTAAATAAATAAATTTAATAAATTATTATGAATACCAATTTTTGTTACTGTATAGTATTTTTTAAATCATTTTGAATTAATTTTGACACTTTTTCAATGCTAACAGATTTTTAAAATTAATAATTAATCGGTGAGCAAATAACTTCGGTTCAAGAATTGTATGAGTGGGTATTAAATAGTCTACCGAATATTGCTGTCAAATTGTCATCTGAGAAATATTATTTAGATGTCAAAGAAAGATTTTATTTGCGATACAATACTACGAAGTCAATCACAGGAAGACACAAAAATTTCATTCAATTATTCCAATGAGCAACAGAAACGTATTGGCAAAGAAATATTCTAATTCAGGAAATAATCGTTTCTGTAAGGTTTTCAAAAAAATACGTGAATGAATAAAAACTGTTGTTATTATCGTTCATAAACAGACTTAACGATTAATCATTAATTCTAAGAACCTGTTAACAATTTAAAAAAAGTGTCAAAATAAATTCTAAATATTGAAAAAAATACTATGCAGTAAGAAAAATTGGTATTCATAATAATTTATTAAGAAAAAAAAAATTTATTTTCAAAAATCGAAAAAAATAGTAGTTATGGAAATCCCACGATCGGACTAGTCTTCAAAATTGTTGGATAGATGCTCAGGACAAAAATTTAAAAAAAATATTAAAAATGACACTCACTTTTAAAAACGCGATTTAAAGTTAAAAACTTAAAAAACTCATTCAAACACACGTCGAATATTTTTGTTCTATTTTTTACTGAAAAAGCCATAAAAAAAAAAATTTGAAAACAACAACTTTTAATTTGGACCATTCTTAAAGAAGTTATGACCAAAATAGCAAAAAAAGAGTGGTTTTTTTTGTTAATTTAATATCTTTTGAACGGGTAATCAAAAAAATCTCAAAATTTAACAGGAAGGGTCTTTCGATGGGTACTACAAAATATAAAAAGATTGAGGAAATAAAAAAAAAAAAGTTTTCAAAACTGTCCGATTCGGGATGGAATGCCCCGGATATAGAAAAGTGAGGAAAAATGGCTACGAAGGGCGAAACGACCACCATCCAAAATTATCGATAAAAATTAAAAAATATAAAAATGAGGGAATTATTGTAACGAATTTAAATATTCCACAATAGATTCCAAACCCTAAATCAGGTATAATCGCATTCTCGTGACAATTGCTTATCAAGTCCTTAACGGTCCCGTGGGGTCCAACGGACCCCAGCGATTTTCAAACGTCTATAACTCAGTCAAAAATAGAGAGAATTGACGATTTTTTTTCTCATATTGACATTTTTATTTTCGTTACAAAACCAATTGGCCCTCTTATTTGGATGTTTTTTGCATCATTATTATTTTTTAAACTCAAATATTAGCGTTAGTATTTGAATTATGTAACAATTTTTCTCGTGGGGTCTGACAGACCCCATGGGACCGTTATGAAATTCCTAGATAGTGAGACCGTTAAGGGTTAAAAAAAAATCCCCAACATATACTCTCATAGTATATTATGGCAACCCATTTTTATAGTAAAATACTTGGATAATCCGAGGACCAGAGCAAAATGAGGTACCGGGGTCAAAACGGTCACCTCCATAATCTAAGAAAAAGATATTGAATAACGCAACGACGATTGAAATTGAATTCCGCGAAACGTTCGATAGCGAAAAAGTGCCAAAGCAGCTTTAACCAGTAATCTTCCACATTAAGGTGAAGTGACAAGACTATAAACAAAAAATAATAATTTTAAAAAAATAATAATAATTAATAATAATAATATTTTTATAACTTTTCATTGACAATAACCGAGGAATAATTTACAAATTACATGAATAAAACTATACTCATCAACACCTTATTGAAATTGTTCATAAAAATTGTTGGTATTTCTAAAAAATTTTACGCTATGAATATTTTTCATAATCAAGGCTGCATTCTGAGATGCAAAAAACAATTCATTATTATTGCTTCATCGATACAGGGTTGCAAATAATGCATTAATTTTTTTAGTGCATTTGCATTTTCATTAACCATTAACGTTTAATGGTTATTGGAAAAAAATTTAATGGTTAATGGAAATTATTTTCATTAACCATTAAAATGTAATGGTTAATGGAGATTATTTTCATTAACCATTAAAATTTAATGGTTAATGGCAGAAATTATTTTCATTAACCATTAAAATGTCATGGTTAATAGAAATTATTTCCATTAATCATTAAAATTTAATGGTTAATGGCAGAAATTATTTTCATTAACCATTAAAATGTAATGGTTAATAGAAATTATTTCCATTAACCATTAAATGTTAGTGGTTAATGAAAATGCAATTGCTTTCAAAAAAGTAATGCATTATTTGCAACCCTGCCAATTACAATGTAGTGTGTAATAGAAAAAATTTCCATTACCCACTGCAATGTAATGTGTAATGGACAAAACTTTGATTGCAATTTTGGGAATGGAAAAATATAGATGAATAAATTATTGCAGTTTTGCATTACATTTTATTAACTTAGGACTTAGATTTTTAGAATTATAATATAGATGCTTTTTAGAATTTACTCTGAAAATCTAAGTCCTAAGTCAATAAAGTGTAATGCAAAATTGCAATAATTTATTCATCTATATTTTTCCATTCCCAAAATGGCAATCAAAGTTTTGTCCATTACACATTACATTGCAATGGGTAATGGACATTTTTTCTATTACACACTACATTGTAATGGGCAGGGTTGCAAATAATGCATTACTTTTTTTAATGCAATTGCATTTTCATTAACCATTAACATTTAATGGTTAATGAAAATAATTTCCATTAACCATTAACCATTAAATTTTAATGGTTAATGAAAATAATTTCTATCAACCATTAAATTTTAATGGTCAATGAAAGTAATTTCCATTAACCATTAAGTTCATTGCCATTAAAAAAGTAATGGTTAATGCATTACTTTTCCTTCAAAATTTGGCAACCCTGCGTCGATAAATCATTTGCAGAAACAATTTCCAAAATTTAGCACGAATTTTACTAGCGCAGAGAGCGCTTTTTCCACCCAATACATCCGCACATTTCCCCCACTCTCTTACCCTCTCTCCCCTCCCTTCCGCGCGCAGTCGCCCTTCCAATTTCTCTCGAGATGCGACGGAGATTTCATTAGACTGCAGCGCGGATAATTTGATAAAAGTGCGCCGAAGGACGCGACTTTTGTACTTGGTTTCTCTCGAAGGAGCGCAAAACTCGTTTCGCCAACGTGGTCTTCCCCAACATGGCTCGCGAGGTAAAGTCCCCGATGAAAGGACGGCGACGGGGAGGGGAGAGGGGGCCCGGTAGTAGCGTTGGTGGGGGGAGGAGGGCCCCAACGATGTGCAACGACAATTAGTGAGGTTGCACGTGGCTGAATGAGGACACGAGAAGTGATTGTATAAAGTTGTCTATATACAGGCCTCCGTATGATATATCGACGCCTTGTAAAAATAAAAATAAATAAATAATAATAATAATAATAATAATAATAATAATAATAATAATAATAAATAATGGCGTAAAAGGTGATTAAGAGTGTGAGAACCACACTGAATCAAAGGACATGATCTGAAAAAAAAAACGTAAGGACAAAAAGGGCCTGATATAAGGACAATATCCTACGAGCAGAATGATGGCTCTTAAGGCCTTTTGATATTGAGCTCATATAAAAATTGACGCTGAAGAGGTTTGCCGCGGAGCGCCGAAGAATCTCTCGCTACTGCAGCGATAAGATAATATTGTGTTTACGATCGAAGCGCCTACGATCGCTCAAAAAATTAAACCAGAAATAATCGTAGAACTCGATGAAATCGTTATGCACGCATTATATTGTGAAAATAAAGATAAACCATTATTTTTACATAAAAATAATACATAATATATTATGTTTGTATACAGAGTTGTAAATAATGCATTACTGTGATAATGCATTACTCTATTTATTACCCATTACACTGCATAATGTAAAATGGATAAATGTACCATTACAAAATACAAAAGTAATGTGTAATGTACGCATGTGCCATTACAAATAAAAAAAGTAATGTGTAATGGATAGATGTCCCATTACAAATAAAAAAGTAATGTGTAATGAATGCATGTATTATTACAGATAAAAAAAGTAATGTGTAATGGATGCATGTACCATTACAAATAAAAAAAAGTAATATGTCATGTACGCATGTTCCATTACAAATAATAAAAGTAATGCGTAATGTATGCATGTGCAATTACAAATAATAAAGGTAATGCGTAATGTATGCATGTTCCATTACAAATAATAAAAGTAATGTGTAATGGATGCATGTGCCATTACGAATAAAAAAAGTAATGTGTAATGGATGTATGCACCATTACAAATAAAAAAAAGTAATGTCTAATGGATGCATGCGCCATTACAAATAAAAAAAAGTAATGTCTAATGGATGCATGCGCCATTACAAATAAAAAATAGTAATGTGTAATGGATGCATGCGCCATTACAAATAAAAAAAAGTAATGTGTAATGGATGCATGTGCCATTACAAATTAAAAAAATAACGTGTAATGGATGCATGTCCCATTGCAAATAAAAAAAATAACGTGTAATGGATGCATGTCCCATTACAAATAAAAAAGTAATGTGTAATGTATGCATATGCCATTACAAATAAAAAAATAATGTGTATAATCTATGCACGTTCCATTACAAATTCCAATTAAAAAAAAAAAAGTAATTTGCGGCGGAGAATATTCCATTACAATTAGAAAAATTACCGTGCTCGTATTAAAAACTTGCACATTGCTGTCTCATTATTTTATTTCGCTCACTAAAAATTTCCTCCACAATTATCACAAATGATCCATAAAGTTAAAAAATAGAAACAAAAAACAGACAGTTCATCGTTAAATATGAAGTACGAAAATGTACTCAACCCCAAAAATTATCCAAATTTATATTGAAATTTATATTTACACGCTGTTATATCCATAATTATAAGCGATCTAATAAAAATTACAAGTTATAGATACAAAATTTGTCGCTTTATTGAATCCCTAAATAATGTACATGCTCTTTTTTTTTAACTTTATGGATCATTTGTGATAATTGTGGATGAATTTTTAATGAGCGAAATAAAATAATGAGACAGCAATGTGCACGTTTCTAATACGAGCACGGCAATTTTTTTATTCGTAATGGAATATTCTCCACTGCAAATTACTTTTTTTTTTAAATTGTAATTTGTAATGGAACGTGCATACATTACACATTACTTTTTTATTTGTAATGGAACACGCATCCATTACACATTACTTTTTTTATTTGTAATGGCACATGCATCCATTACACATTACTTTTTTATTTTCAATGGAACACGCATCCATTACACATTACTTTTTTTTTATTGTAATGGAAAACTTGTCCAATACACATTGTTTAAAGTAATGGGTAATGCATTACTTTTACATTACTATTGTCACGACTCTGGTTGTATAATATGATATTAATATACTATATAATATATTTTATATTATTATTATATAATAATAATATTATACATATTAGGGCGATTTTTTTTTTTACTTTTTTTTTCACTCCCCACCTAAAATGTTGTTGCATATGTCTGAAAGAAACTACCCTGAAAGTTGCAGCCCTTAATATTAATATTAAGTACTCGCCCTTCGCGCGAAAAGATTTCCCATCTAAAATACACGTAAATAAAAAACTTTTTTCTTCAAATTGCTATAACTCCGCGGCATTTTATGCTATCATATTGTCCTTGGTCGCAATTTACGCAGAATTGAACGTTCTTCAAAAGTGTCCTGAGCAGCATAAGTGTAATTTACACTGGTGAGATGGTACGAGTCACTAAAGTTGATTTTGACCCATACTTCTCGTTTTTTTGCTGTTATTTTTGAAATGATCAGCGTTATCGAAAAATTGCAAAGGAAAGTTTTGTTGGAAATTTAATTTCCTACAGAAAAGGTCCTTTAGACCTACTTGCGAAAATTGATATTTCTTGAGATATTGGACCTTAACTTGGTTTTGGTATACAATTTTTATGGTTTATTCAACCAAAAGTTTCAATTTTTTGATATTCTATATCATATCACCATATCACATATCATATCACCAGTGGCGAAATGATATGGAATATCAACAATTAAGAACTTTTGGTTCGATAAACCGTAAAAATTTTATACCGCAAATAAATTAAGGTTCAATATCTCAAGAAATATCAATTTTCTCAAGTAGGTCTAAAGGACCTTTTTTGTAGGAAATTAAATTTCCAACGAAACTTTCCTTTGCAATTTTTCGATAACGCTGATCATTTCAAAAATAACAGCAAAAAGACGATAAGTGTGGGTCAAAATCAACTTTAGTGACTCGCACCATCTCACCAGTGTAAATTACACTTATGCTGCTCAGGACACTTTTGAAAAACTTTCAATTCTGCGTAAATTGCGACCAAGGACAATATGATACCATAAAATGCCGCGGAGTTATAGCAATTTGAATAAAAAAGTTTTTTATTTACGTGTATTTTAGATGGGAAATCTTTTCACGCGAAGGGCGAGTACTTAATATTAATATTAAGGGCTGCAACTTTCAGGGTAGTTTCTTTTAGACATATGCAACACCATTTTGGGTGGGGAGGGATGAAAATTAAAAAAAGTCGAAAAAAAAAATCGCCCTAATACATATATTAATAATTAATTATTATGATTTATATTCATGCATTATACAGGGTGTCCCAAGAATGAAGGGCAATACCGTGAGGGTAGATTCGTGACGTAATATCGAATAAAAAATGTTGATAATTATACGTTGATAATTAATTAAATTAATAATAATTCAGGGGTTAAAAATGTCAAAAAATGGCAAAATGGCAAAGAACTTTTCTACTCGATATTACGTCACGAATCTACGCTGGCGGTATTGCCCTTCATTCCTGGGACACCCTGTATAATATATAAATATCTTTATAATATTATATATGAATATATAACCGTTGATCCATAATTTTTTCAATATAAATTATCAATTTCAATATAAAATATCAATACAAATTGTCATATATTTTTCCTTATTATTATGCATGGATCAATGATTATCAATAACATTTTTATTAATATATTAATAATCATATTGTGAATTTCCGCTTTTTATCGTCCCTAATAATCATAAAATTCTTGCGCTGAGAATGCAACGAAAAAAACAGTTTTGATCGATGACTTGAATAATAATGATCTTGTAATGCGTTGATACGAGGGACAATTTTTTTTTTCTCATCTCTCATACGAGACATGAGAGTACGATATTTATTTCGTATCAGTGGATTTTAATGAATTCTCATTCGATTTATGAATGAACGCGTCCGAGATGGAAAAGAGTTGTATCGAGATACTATCTTGATCCCACTTGACGATCCTTCGCCATACACACAGATATAGATATATATATATATAATATATTATAATGTATATATGTATGTTTAGCTACACAAAACCGCTTTTGTAACTAATCGCGGTGTTACGATAAGCCTCCTCCTTTCATGAATGCCCACGAGTGTGCAAGAGCTCTTTCTTCCCATTTGTAGAGAAAAGGTTCTTTAATAATTTATCATCGGGCGGCTTTGGTTGGATGCGATGAAGGGGGGGGGGGGGGGAGAAAAAAAGATGGAGTTGCGCGTTCGCACGATAAACTAATAGTGTCTGCTAGTTGAAAAATGTCGTTTCAATTAAAAAAATTGTTGAATTTTGCATGGAATAAATAAATAAACGTCAAATGACCAAAATTCAAGAATTTATATTTTCGAAACAAAAAAAACACTATCCTGAACATTACAGAATCTTTTAAGATCAGTACAAGGTATTATATAAAAAAAAAATGTAACCAAAAATTTAATGCTGATCGTGGATTTACACGATTTTTAAAAATTCAAAATTCTCAAAATTCATAATTTTTCAAAAAAAAATCGGAATTTTTTTTTCGTAGCCACAAGTATACTCTTCAAGACGAACCCAGAACGATTTTTTCGTAATTATAATAGTTTTCGATATATTTAAAAAATAAACTTGAAAGATTAAAAAAATTGTGAAATTCTGAATCTTGCGTAACTTTGGAATTTTTTTTTTTTTTAATTGTTATCCTTTGGTAGAACATCGTTTTATTGAAAACGAAAACTTCTGACCAAATTTCATCGAAATTGAAAGGGGTCGATTTGACATGTAATGACCCATATATAGTATCAAAATAAATAACAACAAAAATAATTTTCCAATATAATTGAATTCGTAAATTCGTGTGAATTAGTGAACAACAATAATATATAATTTTATGCCTTTACACGAAAAAAAAAGGAAAAAGTCCACCCTGAGTTACTTCTCCTCGTGGTTATTCGTTTGTTCAATTGTTTTTCTCATCATCTCGTTTTTTATTCAATTTACTTGGCCAATGTTTCCATTTTAATTTTTCATCCAAACCAATTCGTTGATGGAAAATATTATTTTTCCACACATAAAAAAAAAACATTGAATTAAAAATCGACATTAAAATCAACGAGTGACTTTTCTGACCCACCATGAATTAATAAAAAAAATTAACTATATAGAAACGCAACAAAAATCTATCGTCATTGCAGAGTAATAATTTTTCGATTGATAAATTTAATGAGAACAGAAAAATTTCCATGAGAACGTAAAATTATGATATAATGGTGAATCGAGAATCAGCTGTGCGGATGTAAATATTGTGGACGGTGCCAATTTTGAGTATCTTGAAATTGAAATGGGAATTTATAAGAGAGACTTGAGAGAGAATTTGTTGTTACGGGGAAGCTATTTGAGCGAAAAATAGAGAGCGACTGGACCAAAGGCGAGATTTTGAGGAATATGAAAAAAAAAAAACACGAAACACTGCGTTATTCGTTATAGTTTCTCTAAGTCGTGCATCACATGTGTTTGTGTGTGTTTTTTTTTCTCATCGGTTCAGCGTGTGCGCCAAAGAACGGAGACCTCTCTCTCTCTCTCTCTCTCTCTCTCTCTCTCTCTCTCTCTCTCTCTCTCTCTCTCTCTCTCTCGGCTACACCCACGTGCTCGTGGCCAGCCAACAGGCAATGACTCCCCATCGCTATCGCATCTGCTTATATCCATAATAACTAGCACATTTTGTATTCCAATCTCTCTCCATTTCTCCCTTTCCGGTTTCTCTTTATTTCTTTCTTTCTTCTTTTTTTTTTATTTATTTTTTTCTCCTTCGATTCTCGCATTGTTTGATTTTTTTTCCATAAGAAAGCAGCTAATTTCCGGTCCTTCAATGTATTATTTGAGACGAGGAAAATGTATCTGTGAAGAAAAATTTAAATTTTCCCAAAGAATTTGAAATACTGACCACATTTTCCAAGCCTCCCTTTATTGTCCTCTTTTAGATGTTATTCTGCATTTCTACTATCAAGCGGATTCTAGCGATTCCCTTCGGGTGTGGGTTTGGGTTTTTTATTTTTTTTTTACTCGATTCTCGCATTGTTCTATTTTTAATCTCTCAATTAATCCTTTAATAAGAAAAATTGATCTTTGATGTAATGGAAAATTTATTCCCAGAAAAATTGAAATTATAAGCATATTTTCTATTATTATCCTTTCTCTATTTTACTTTTATTGATATTTTTTTTCTAATTTTAGAATTGTTTGAGTTTTATAGAAAAACTGTTGGTTTCCAGTTTCAAAATTATTTGATAATATTAAAATTAACGGATAAATAATTTGGAGGTAATATTATAAAAATTAAAAATATTTTTGTGCAGGATACAAAATGCATTATCAATGCAACTTGTAGAAAAATTAAATTATTCCATACGCTCAAAATAAAAAATTTTCATTTGCTTCTCAAATTCTCATTTTCTTTTATTCATATCCAAAACTTCTCATTTCCGATATTTGAATATATTTATGGAGCATCAAAAATGCATTCTCAATTCTTTTCATAAAAAAAAATCAATAATTCAAACTCCAAAACTTTGTATTTCAATATTTCCCTCCTCCTTTCAATAAAAAAAAATTCTCATATTATTAAATTTCCATAAAGAAACCGATCATTTCCGGTCTCCAATTATCGCTCAAAAAACCAAAAATGCGTTCTCAAAAATTCGGCAAGAAAATCATCATAACATTCTCAAAAAAAAAAACGAAAAATCTTCCAAAAAATTGGCCGCAAAAAAATAAGGCGGCAAATAAAAAAAGAATCGCTGAAAACAAGAAAAATTTGCAAACAAAATAAAATGTGCTCAAAGTGTATTTGAAAAAACCTTACATTCACGATTTTGTAATCCAAAAGTCCGTCGAAAACTATTGTGATTTGAGAGAAAAAAAAAACAAAAAACACTTCCTCTTTTTTTTCGAGTTACCGACCGAGCAGGCACGATATCACAGTGCACAACACGCTTTTTTCGCATTTACGTGGAACATTTTTTTTGCCTTTGATCTCTTCATGATCCGTTGAATATTCTCACTTGGAGAGAAAACATGGAGGCTTGAGTGAAATTTGGAAAAAAAAAAAATATATGAAAAATTGATGCGGAAAAAAAACGCAACGCAAAGAACCGTGCGT
The DNA here is from genome assembly GCA_946863875.1 of Alloplasta piceator. Lineage (NCBI taxonomy): Eukaryota > Metazoa > Arthropoda > Insecta > Hymenoptera > Ichneumonidae > Alloplasta > Alloplasta piceator. The sequence goes on from OX333071.1 coordinate 3,405,801, forward strand.
ACGGTGCGCCGCGTGCCGCGCGACTGTTCGCTCGTTTCGTCTCCTATTCAGTAGAAGCCGCGCCGCTACGTTTGTAACCCATCGTGGCCCATTCCACGATCGTTCCTTCTCTCTCTCTCTCGCCCCCTCGCCCTCTCGCTCTCTCGCTCTCTCTCTCGCTCTCTCGCTCTCTCGCTCTCTCGCTCTCTCGCTCTCTCGCCCTCTCGCTCTCTCTCTCGCTCTCTCGCTCTCTCGCCCTCTCGCTCTCTCGCTCTCTCGCTCTCTCTCTCTCTCTCTCTCTCTCTCTCTCTCTCTCTCTCTTCTCCTCTCTCTCTCTCCTCTCTCTCTCTCTCTCTCTCTCTCTCTCTCTCTCTTTCTCTCTCTCTCTCTCTCTCTCGGTAAACGTCCTACTCTCGCTTTTTCGTGTTTCTTATACTCCCGAGCCCTCTCCCTAACGTTTCTTTCTCTCTCTCTCTCTCCCTCTCTCTCTCTCTCTCTCTCTCTCTCTCTCTCTCTCTCTCTCTCTCTCTCTCTCTCTCTCTCTCTCTCTCTCTCTCTCTCTCTCTCTCTCTCTCTCTCTCTCTCTCTCTCTCTCTCTCTCTCCCTATGTGTATCTTTTTCTCACCCACGCTTTTGGGGCTCGGCATGTCGCATGTTGCTGCTTCTGCTTTTGCCTTCTGTCGCCCTCCTGTTTCATCGCGTTCGCCATCGCTCTTCGTTTCTCTCTTTCCTTTTTTCCCCTTTTCATTTTCGTTCATTTATTTTACTCCCTCATAGAGAGAGAGAGAGAGAGAGAGAGAGAGAGAGAGAGAGAGAGAGAGTGAGAGAGAGAGAGAGAGAGAGGAGAGAGAGGAGAGAGAGAGAGAGAGAGAGAGAGAGGGAGGGAGGTTTTTTCGTGGATGAAAAAAGGGTTTCAGAATCCTCGAGGCCTATTTAAAAGTAATCGCTGAGGGTTGAAATTTTGAGAAATGTTGAATTTTCCTGAAAATTCTTGTGCAAGCTTTTAAAAATTCTGCAGCTATCGAGGTTTTTTTTTTAAATTAACAGATGCACCCAGAAAAAAGATCTAGTACATTTAACTAAATCCTAGTCAAGCCAAATAAATTTTTTTAGTTGTGGGCCGGCCTGATACAACTCTATTCATGTCAACGAAATTTTTTTTTTTAATGACCCACTAGGAAAATATATTGCGATCCAATAAATTTTTATTTTTATTAATAATTATTATTTCAAACTGAACAAATATGTATTTAAATGTAATAATTTTTTTAAATATTTACACAATATATATTTTTAAACATTTCAATCTTCGAATGTATAGCTACAATTACAATATAAAGTCTACAGGTTCGTGAAGGTTCGTCTTTTCTTTAACAGAAGGGAAAAGAAAAAAGACCCTTTTTTATGGGAATCCTTTTTAGGGATTCGACCATCTTGCGTTTTGCCGCATTGTTCAATGTATTATATATCCATACTGAAAAATAAGGATATCAAACATAGAGGAGCTGGGAAAGGATATAGGCGTCGAGAGGCAAGTTCGCTTGTGCGAGAGGTAGCCACCTGGCGGATTTGTGGGGTACTGACAAATCTGCAGATACGATCGGATAAGATTACGGGTGAATAGATATTTAGTAACAACAAATAGAATTTTTCTTCAACGCCTGTTTCTCGATGACAGGGAATCGAAATAAATAAATATAATGGAAGTAAATATCGCCCAAAATTGGATGGAAAGAAAATTTTCTTTAAAGTAACTAAAAAATAATCAAATAAACGATTATAGTAGCTACGACCAGATCTTTTTTTTTTATGGATGTGCTGTGGGTGATGAGGTGGGTTGGTATTAATTTTGAAAGGGGTGGCTTAGAGGGTGCAATAAAAAAAAAGAATTAAAAAAAAAAATTTGTGATCAGTCTAATTTTCCTAATTTTGTAATTCCCAAAAATAACGCGTTTTTCCAAAAATACGTTTGTTGATGTAATAAAAAAATTCCATAAAATCCTGAACATTCTAACTTTTATTATTTGCGGAATTTTACAAAGTTTGAAAAATCCAACGAAATTCTGAATCGTTGAGTGGAGACGATAAAACGTCAAGCGAGCGGTTAGGCATGATCTTACTTCAACGCGAACAAAAGCCCTTTCGAGTCTTCGGCAAATATTATTCCAAGATTGGGGAGGATGAAGAGTTTTCCCAGACGCAATAAATTTTCCCTCGCTCTCGTGAAAAAAGTATTCGACGACGAGAGTATGATAATATTATCGGAGCTGGGTTTCTCGAGCAAAGATTTAAAAAAAAAAAAAGGATTTACAAGCATGGAAAATCATGGCTAATCGCCATTGTGCGGGTAACCCTTATATAACCAAGAAAAAAATCGGCGAACGCGAAGAAATAAAAAAAGAAAGATAGACTAGATCACCCATTACGAAATTTGAAAAAAAAAAATGAAAAACGTCTGAAATAGTAAATAGCGCTTCAAAGTTCTGTCGAATCTTCTCTCAGAGCATTTTTGCCAAATACACTTGTGGAATGTGTGTGCAGTCGCTAAACCGCGACTCCGTAGCAGACATAACCAAGAAAATAAACGAGAGCGAGACAGATAGAGAGAGATGGGAAAGAGAGGAGCTTTAAAGCTGGGCCATTGACCAGTCGCATCCTCTTCTCACACCCCGGGCGTTTTCAGTGATAAAGTCCTCGCAATGTCCAGCGATAACAGTGACGATGAATTTCCATCCTGTGAAGAGTGGTGGGCGCCGAGACGCTCGTCCGTCTGTGCAGCGCGTTGTTCCCATTGTCAGGAAGCGTCGAACGAGCGCCTCCGGAACTCCGGCGCTTGAGGCATGAATTTCTAATTTTTTTGCGAATAGTAAAAATACCAAATCATGCGTAATTTCGTCGTCCATCACTTTGTTAACGAGTATATCGCATTTTCAATCGCCAATGCCGCGAAATAACGACGAAAACAGTCGCTACACGAGCGCGAAGGTGCTTCGCGAAGAAGCCGCCAGGTGGCGCCGCGGCGCGAGCGCTCTCTCGCAAGCGATACCGCGCGGCCCTAGCTATAAGTAACTTCGATTCCCGGCTATACTCACGCTGCGTCCAGTCTTCCCCACAAGCATAAGCGAGACCCGCGTAACACTAATCGATAATTATAATTACGCCAGGTCTTTACTGACCGATTTTTCACCTTAAAATGTAAAAAATTAAATCATGCAACTACGGAAAAATTCGGCAAAAACATTTGCCTTGTTTGTTCGTAAAATGCTTAAGGGCTTTTTTCTCAAGAATTTAACCTTGAGTTTTTCAAGGTCTTACGCCTCATCTGGTAATTAAAAAATCGATTTATCTGGAACGGAAAATTGAAAAAAAGAATTGAATCCATCTTCGATAGTTTCGTACGTGAAAATGATCTGGAAAAGTTTGTTGGCAGAGAGATATATATATATATATATATATATATATATATATATATATATATATATTGAAGTGATAGATTGAAGACGAGCTGAAGACTTTTAAACGCTCAAGCATTTGATATCGCGCAGAAATGTTCTTGTATATCAAAAAATATGATTCACGAGTCACTCGTTGTGTCCCGACAGACCGGAAGCGACTGATTGTTAGGAAGGGTGGTGACCTCCGTATCCCGTGGCCTCTCTCTTACGAGGGTCAATCGCCTTTTTGCCAATTAATTCCGATAAGAAAACACGACGACAATACACACGACAATTAGAATCGCCGGTGGCTTCTCTCTCTCTCTTTTTATTCGCAATGCTGCTGAGCAACAATTTAATTTTTTATTCAATAACAATGAAAAAATTAAATCCTCAAGATGAAGTCTAAGCATTTCTAGAAAGAAAATTGCGTCCGAAAACTAAAAAAGATTTCAGATAAATATCCAAATTTCACGACGCCATAACTTCCTTTCAAAATAATGTAAACAACATTTTTTTAAACAAAAACAAATAAACAAAAATAATTTCATTTGATTGATCTTCATAGCTATTTCATTTGATTGATCTTCATAGCTCATTTAATCTGTTCCGAATTGCACCAAATAAAATCGATCTAAAGGTAGGTAAAGATTTTTAAAAATGAACAATTTTCGAAAAATCAGCCCAAAATTGAAAAAATCATCGTACTTTAATTAACCAAGTGGCATTTAAAAATTAGAATAATCAAAAAAAAGAACTAGCACTCATTTTTATTATTTATTAGTTATTTTATTATTTATTAGTTTAGTATTTATTCTTTCACAGAAATTACTGATAAAATGAAGTTCAAATTACACTGAGAGAAAAAATTATTATAACCAATGAAATAAAGTTTTGAAGGCAAAAAAACATTTTTTTCATTATTTGCCAAAACATATTAGATTGGTTCCCTTATATATTTACTTGGTTCATTTTTTTCAGTCAATTCCGTAAATTTCTGTTTCACTAAACGAATTTACTTGAATCTGACAATATGTTATCAATTATATGTAATATGTTGTTTGAATGAAGAACACATTTTATCATTCAAAACATGCATGTCTTTTAATTGTTGCTAAACATTTTATAAAAAATATATAGCCCTTGCCAAATAATTTAATATGCATAGTTTAGTGACCCCAAAAAGAGATAAGTAGAAAAAAAAGACAAATCTGCGCCAATTCTCCGATCTAATTTCTCTGTCCGACCGAGATTCGAACCCTCGACCCTACCTACCATCATACCTATCCTACCTAACTACCTAACACGCTACCTATTACGCTATCGACTACTACTATGCACTTGAAAAAAGTTAGGAGTTATGAAGATTCGAATATAAGAAAACATTTAAAAAACCAGTTTTTTAAGTTTTAACAATTTATGTATACTATTAAAGTATACTATAGAAATGATAGTTCTTTGCTTGAAGGAAATAAAAATTTCATCATTTCAAACAAATATTCTATTGGAATAAAATAATGTGTTATTTATTTTACTACAGCTTCTTTTCAAATAATCACAATCAATTTTATATCTAATAAATATTGAAAATACTACAGAAATATTTTTAGAAGTAAAATAATGATGAATTTATTGCAAAGAAATAATTTTGTTCGAAAAAAATAATTTCGTATTGAAGTCATTTTTTAGATCCAAATAATCTCATGTTTATGATGCGATCAATGTAATTAATCCAACGAATACAAATTTAATCAAATCTATCATGCATTTAATTGTTGCTATTAAATAAGAGTTTAATATAATGGAGTAATAGATTCGTGAAAATATTTTCTTAAATGAAGAGTGATTTTCTTGGTTCAACAAATAAATAATCAAATTAATACTTTCATTTAATAAATAAGTTCATGTTCTCAAATTCAGTAATTTTTTCTCTCAGTGTATTAATTAAAAAATAAAAAATAAAAAATGAAAAATAAAAAATAATAATAATAATAATATAAAATAAATAAATAAAAAAAATAAAAAAAATATCTACTTTCTCCGCTCTTCATCGTTTTTCTTGGCAACTCTGCGTTACCGTTTGGCGAGAAGGAGGAGGATAACGTAGAAGGGAGGAAAAAAAGAAGAGTGACTCTTTTATCCAGTGGAAGAACGCTTCTTTGACCGACTCGCGCGCTTTGTGAAAACGGGCGTCAGTTTATTCCGGCGTTTGTGAATTTGGCACGAGTTTCAGTCGACGTCGCAAAACCGCGTTGTGGCGCCACTTACCGGACTTCATTGTCCCGTTACTCGAGACTTTTCCACTTTTGTCCTGAGGGTCATTAGCTTTTCACTGTAATGCATCCAAATGATACAGGGTGTCCCATTTAACTTGAGACACCGCGAAATAACTCGATATTTAGGCAATCGAAAAATCCCGAGACACGTATCCAGTCGATTTGCATGAAGAATCAAATGGTTTACTTACTTTTTTATCGAATAGACGTTTTCAAGGTGGGCTGGAGGTCAACTTTTTTAAAAATTAATTTTTTAATTGTATACATTGCTCAAATACAAAAAGATTTTGTACAAAAGTTGTACATTTTTTTACATATAAAACGTTGCTGCTATAAAAAATTGAGGTTTCTATTAAATAAAGCAAGTTGACCTTGATATGACCTTGAAAATGGTGACTTAATGAAAAAGTGAGAAAGCCATTTGATTCTTCTTTTAAATCGACTCGATACGTTTCTCGGGGTTTCTCGATTTACCGACTGAATGTCGAGTTATTTCGGTGTCACAAGTCAAATGGGACACCCTGTATGTCTATATACATTAGGGTGAATCGAAAATTTTGAAAACTCTTGGCTTGCCTCAAAAATCGAAGATATCGTTTAAATGAAGGTCTCAGTGCAACGATTCGATTTTTTGACAATATATAGAGGGCGCGCGGGACGTTAAAAAACGCCACTTTAGCGTTAAATTCACTTTATCACTGATGATGAACGGAAACAGATCATTCAAAAAATTCTGAATTTTTTATATAAGGTGCGCAGATATCTACTATTTCAAACCCATATTTACTGAACATTTACAAATGGTTCGTATCTTCGAAAAAAAATCTCTGAAAATCAATATTTTCACTATTTTTTAATTAATTATATCATTAAATATTGATTTTTCTCTTCTAAGACGTTTTTGTATTTCTTAAATCTATTTTCTTGTAAGACTCGGTATCAGCATTGCTTACAGTGCGAAAATTGCCAAAAAATAATTGTTTATTTTTAAATAAAATATGACAATTTCCAAAATAAAGATTTATTTTTTAGCAATTTTCGCATTGCAAGCAATACTGATACCGAGTTCAACAAGAAAAAATATTTAAGAAATACAAAAACGTTTTAAAAGACAAAAATCAATATTTAATGATATAATTAATTGAAAAATAGTGAAAATATTGATTTTCAAAGATTTTTTTTCGAAGATATGAACCATTCGTTAATGTTCAGTAAAAGTGGGTTTGAAAGAGTACATATCTGAGCACCTTGTATAAAAAATTCAGAATTTTTTGAGTCATCTGTTTCCGTTTATCAGTGATAGAGTGAATTTAACGCTAAAAATTGCGTTTTTGAACGTCCGGAGCGCCCTCTAAATATTGTCCAAAAATCTAACCGTTGCAATGAGATCTTTATTTCAACGATATCTTTGATTTTTGAGAGTAGCCAACAGTTTTCAATATTTTCGATTCACCCTAATATATATATAAGGGAGCCCAGAAATAACCACTTTTTTATATTGAATTTCTAATCTAAATCCGTGTATTTCTTTACTGAAAAGTAGCTTCTAGATGATAAGAAGCCTGTACGAATATTTTTAGAAATTTTTATGAGTCTCGTTACACTTTTTGGGAATCTCTCAATTTTTACAGAAATTTTTGGAAGTTAAAAGGCCATTGGTTAAATTTTTTTTTCTTTTTTTCAAAAAGTATATATTTTTGAAAACATGTAGGTAAAATTTGAACTTGAAATTATAAAAATTGACTGAGTTACAGTCATTTTAGTAAGAGCAGATCGTTCGATTTTCATTTCTTTTTTTAATTATTTGTTTTTTTTTTTAATGATTATGTGTTAAAAAATTATTTTTATTCGCAGTTAAAAATTTTGATACTTACTTTTCAAAAACGTGCTTACATAAACAAAAGGGCCTTGATAATGAAAAAATTTCAATTCGTCGACATTTGGTAAATAATCCCTGATTATTTACAATAATTATTAAAATATTATTACAATGATTATAACAATAATTTTTTATTTTTTTAATAATGAATAATTCATTTAATAATTTTTAATAATTAATTATGCCTGTGAAAAAAAATCACAAATATAGGGCATTTTTAAATATATATATATATTTTTTTTTAATTTTGATTTTTTATGTTAATTTTTAATCGATTAACGATTGATAAATTTTTTCATAAATACCTGAGAAAAAAATATGATTTAACAGTGCAGAATCTCGAACGTTGTCAGCAAGAAGAATAAGAAGAAGAAGACGAGGAGGAGAAAACAAACGCAAGACAGCGCGAAATTATTATGCAAACACTCGAGATAACCAAGATAATGCAATTATCTCGGTCATCTCGATCGTCTTTGGGCGATGAGTTAACGAACGGTGATAAAGATCCGGAGATAAGCGGACAGAGCGTAAATAAAGGTCATTGCCATCGATTATTTACCGTCTGTATGCGTGTGCAATAGACTGATTCAAAAAAAGCGACTATTTTTTGTTTTTCGAAGGAACGCATTAAATACTTTCGGGAAGGTGAAAAAAGATGCCCGTTAAAATTAGGGCTCTAAACAAAAATATTTAGAGGTCCCTCATCGCATATTTTTATTTCCCATTTAATTAAATAACGCGGGAAATTTTTTTTTCAAACTTTGACATTTTATATCTTGGCTTCAAGTCAATGCACCTAAATAAACGACACATATTCTTGTAGAGAATTGAACGCTCTACAAAAAAGATCTCTTTCAATTTTTCGATAAACTCCCTCCTTCAAAAGTTATTCACGTTCTAATATACATGTATATTAGACTGTGAATTATGGGTGAACCACTGTTGGTCATTTATTCAAAAATTAGGTAATTTATGTTAATGCAATTGAAACTTTTATTTTAGGAAAGATTTCACGATATTTAGCAATAAGTTTCGACATTTTGCCGGAAACTAAAACAAAGAGTAAAATTTACTCTATATTTAAATTTAACCTTGAATAACTTTTGAAGAAGTGAGTTTATTGAAAAATCATAGGAGATCTTTTTTGTAGAGCGTTCAATTCTCCGCAAGAATATGTATCATTCATTTTGGTGCATTGACTTGGAGCCGAGATATAAAATGTCAAAGTTTGAAATATTCTTTTCCCGTGTTATTTAAATGGGAAATAAAAATATGCGATGAGGGACCTCTAAATATTTTTATTAAGAGCTCTAATTTTAACAAGCATCTTTTTTTACCTTTCCAAAAATATTTAATGCGTTTCTTCGAAAAACAAAAAATAGTCGCTTTTTTAAATCAGTCTAGTGTATAATTTGGCACACACACACACATAAGCATTCTGTGCAATATGTCGTACAAAAAGTACCGGAAATAGGGAACGAATCCGGAAGTTTAATATTTGGGTCACGATTAAAAATATTAATATCAGTTTAATATTTTAAATAAAATAAAATATTAATATTAATTTAATATTTTTAATCGTGACTCCGGCATTTGATTTTATTCTCCTTGGGCAAAAAAATAAAAATAGAGAAAGGAAGAAGAAAAATATAAAAAAAAGAAAAAGAAAAACCGACTCGCCTTCTTTTTCCCTCCGGATTTTTCGTTTCCGGATTTGATGACAAATATAAAAAAAGCAGCCATTGTCTTGAGAGAGATAAATCGTTGGAAAAAACAAAAAAAAATTGCACATGAATAATGAGGTGAATGGATGAAGGCTGAAAAGTGTTGGATCGAACCGACGGAAAATTGAGGTCCTTCAAACGGTCGTAAACTTTGTCAGGACGGTTTTCCCAACAGAGGATAATTTTCCACTCAGAGATTGGTAAAAATTGTCACGAGCGAAGAGAAAAAAATTCCTGACGTTCACGAGGAATTTTTTTAGATTTTTTTTCTTTTGGAATCCGTTTTCTCTTTTTTGGATCTCGTCTTGGATTGTTTTTTTGAAATTGATAATTTTGGAAAAATCGAGCGGTAATGCAATGGATAAAATTGCGGAAAAAATTGAAGCAATCGAAAGCTAAACAATTGAGAAAAATCGCTAAATATTTAGAAGCAAGCTAATCCATAAAATCGAGCAAAAAATTGAGAATCAAGAGTAAAAAAAGATTAATAAATCAAGGAAGCGCTGGAAGATGAGTTTTTCAATATTTTCTGCCCCACATGGAAATAAAATATATCGGCAAATATTACGGAAAATATATTTTTGGATATATCAAGTATATTTTGTCCGAAAATGTATGCATTACAAATATGATTTTAGGTATATTTTTAATCTATTTAAGAATATTACAATATAAATATAAAAAATGTATTGAAGATATATACTAAATATATCAAACATATATATTGAGTGCATGTTCTTTACATTTTAGATACATTTTTAATTGGTGTTTAAATATACACAATATATATGTAAAAAATATATTTAAGATATATACTAAATGCATCAAACATATATATTGAGTGTACGTTTTGTATATTTTCGATATAATTTTAATATATGTTTACATATACACAATATATGTTTTTACATATATCAAAAAATATATTTTTCAAAGAAATATTTTCTGCCGAAAATGTACTTATCACGAATATATTTTTGAGTATATTTCTTATATGGAATTTATATATTTAATATATATATATCTGATATATATTTTAGATACATCTAAAATGTATTTAGAATTTATAATGTACACTTCAAATATATTTTAAATATATTTTTACGTACATCGAAAAATACATTTTCCGGTATATTATATTTCCGTGTGGGCAAAGCTTTCAAAAATTACACTCAATAAATAAACGATGTAAATAAAAAGACGAAAAAATGTACGTGGATTCTCTGATGAGATTGGAAAAAAATTGATACATTTGACAAAAAATCTCAAATATAAAATAAATCAAGAATAAGAGAGAAGTGACGAAATTACAACAATAAGAAATCATTGAGCAATTCATGAACTTCAAAAAAATGAGAAAATAAAGAAAATAATTTTTTTTTTTCAATCAACAAGACCGAATCAGAATTGCAACAAAATAAAAACTGAAAAAAATTTAAAACGAACGATACGGATTCTCCAACAATATTTTTTTTCAAATCGAAGAAATAAAGAAAGAAAGAAAAATTTAATTGTTAATTCTATTAAAAAGTTTAATGTTTTCTCTCCGCACCCCAAAAAAGATATTTATTTATTATGAATAAATTTAATGTGAATAAATTCGTTTGAAATTGATAAAATATTTTCACGAATAACGAAAATATGTGGAAGGACGATGTAAATATTCCAATGGCGTGTTTATGGGAAGAGGGACGTTGACGGAGAGAGCGATGACCGGTTGGACGAAAGAAGAGAGGCTTTTAAAATAAAAGCTGGAGCACGAGTAGAGTGGCAAAAGCGAATGGGATAGTTCGTACGAGAGATTCTGGTCTAGTAGTCGCGTTGAGTTCCTCGATGGGCGAGTATATCAATTCTCTCCGGAACCACGCTACATTCATCGTTTCTCCCTTTTCCTCAAATTTGTCACAACGTGTCTGAAACATCCAAACTAAAATAAATAAATAAATAAAATAAAATATCCGTGTCTGAATGCTTCCAAAGCGTCAAAATTAAAATAAAATAAAAGCCCATTTTTCCAATTGGTTTCCCCGGCGATATTTCAATTTCCCTTCGGCGGGGAAATCGATGTTTTAAACAACAATCGCGCGTCTGTGATGATAAACAAAGGCAATCGTGAATTAATTTTGGTAAAGTGTCGCGAGGCAATCAACAGGCATAAAACTTTGGAAATTTCGTGAGTATCGACAATTTTTGTTTTTTCACTCAATTTGTAATTATGTAAAAATGTTCACTGAAAATTGACAATGCGAGAGAATTTGAAGGAAAAGAAATATGTTTTTTGACTTTTTCATCTTGATACAATCATTTAATCCAAATTTTAACTTTTTCATTATTACACAGCCACACAAAAAGAAAAAAAAATTCGGCCTGCGGGTCTGACTATGTACACTGTATGTTTTTGGGGTCGCTGAATCCGAATACGAGGTTGGTTTAACCCCAGCACGTCAGAGTTTAGCTATAACCTCAAAAACACTCTAAAATTAAGTTGTTTTTTAAATATCTCGAAAACTATTATAGTTACGAAAAAATCGTTCTGGGTTCGTCTTGATGAGTGTACTTGTGACTACTTAAAAAAAAATATTCCGAAAAAAAAATTTGAAAAATGACAAATGTGGAGAATTTTGAATTTTTATAAATCTTTTTTTTTTTTTTATATATTACCTTGTACTGATCTTAGAAGATCCTGAAGTTTTCAATGAGATGTTTTTTGTTTTTTCAAAACCATTAATTTTTTTATTTTAAAAAATCGTGTAAATCCACGATCAACATTAAATTTTTGCTTAAATTTGTATTGTATAATACCTTAGACTGATCTCAAAAGATCCTGAAATGTTCAGGATGGTGTTTTTTTGTTTCAAAAATTAAAAGATCCTGGAGATTCCAAGATCTTTAAAGATCACTCCAAGTTATTATATAAAAAAAATTTAACAAATTTAATGTTGATCGTGGACTTACACGATTTTTAAAAATTCAAAAATTCATATTTTTGAAAAAACAAAAACACCTTTCTGAAAATTTCATGATCTTTTAAGATCAGTACGAGCTATTAGATTAAAAAAATTGAACCAAAAATTTAATGCAGATCGTAGATTTGCATGATTTTTAAAAATTCAAATTTCTCCAAATTCATGATTTCTCAGAAAAAAATTCGGAATATTTTTTTTTTCGTACCCACAAGTATACTCTTCAAGACGAACCCAGAACGATTTTTTCATAGCTATAATAGTTTTCGAAATATTAAAAAAACAACTCAATTTTGGACTGTTTTTGAGGTTGTAGCCAAACCCTGACGTGCTGGGGTTAAACCAACCTAGAACTCGGATTCAGCGACCCCAAAAACATACAGTATACATAGACAGACCCCCACGCCGAATTTTTTTTTAAATTTATGTGGCTGTGGTGTTATTATTATTATTATTATTATTATTATTATTATTATTATTATTATTCGCTTATAGTATATTTTTTCTATATTATATTTTGGAAAAATTAGACAAAATAATTTATAATTTTGTGCTTGAAAATTTTGCGGGTTAGAGATCCCATTAGTGAAATATCACTTTTGGAAATTGGCCAACCGATTTCACACCGCACATGTGCGGCTCTCTCTTTCTTTCTCTCTCTCTCTCTCTCTCTCGCTCTCTTTCTCTCTCTCTCTCTCTCTCTCTCTCTCTCTTTCTCTCTCTCTCTCTCTCTCTCTGTTCGTTGCTCGCAAAACGAAAATCTCACACGTGGGAAAAAAAAATCACACCAAGGAATTTCTTCAAACGGATCCGTACGCCAAACTCGGATTTCAGTCGACAAAAAGAACCCACTTGAACATACAAAGTTTCAAAAGTGCTTAAAAAATTCTTCAAAGTTCAATTCCTCAAATTTGTTGCAATTTTTTTGTACACCTTTCATCTGTAAAAGAATGTGCAAAATATCTGAGAGGATTTTTTAGAATTTTTGTGAACCCAGCTGCAGAAAAAAGTGCTGTTGAGTGAGTTGACCTAAAAGTTAAAAAAAGGCTCGTTTCTTCAACTCTTTTATTTCAATTACTGATTAATTTAATTTATTCAATATATATATTATTTTATTAATTTAATTTATTCAATTTATTAAATTATTTCGTTTATTTAATATATATTTACTTTTATTGTTTATTCTTTTCGCACGTCGAGGAATTTTTTTTTTCTTGACCCAGATTGTTTTTTGTACTTTACCTCACGTAGATACATTTTTACGTGCGATTATACGATTATTATAAGAAACAAAAAGGTGATTTCTTTCTCCCAATCTGCCGGCCGCATCGAGGTAACAGATAAATATTATCTCGATCGTGTTGTGTATTTTTTTGACATTCTATTGACGGTATAAATACAACAGAAATTATGGATCAGCGTCGTCATTCAGATTGAACTCGTCGAAGAAGCATTTAACGATTTATTGAAAGGTATAATTGAAAAAAAAAAATTAAATCGTAAAAACAAATAAAGGACTATTAGATTAATTTTCGTAGAATGATTGGACATTAGAACTCAACTGCGAATAAAGACAACACTAGTTGTCCCATTACTTAATTATTAAAAATAAAAAATTTGAATTTTTTTAATTTTAAAAATCATTTTTAATAATGCTCTCCCGTTTCTGACTTATTTCGTGAAATAATTATGAAAATCGTTCTTACGTCGATTGTGAATTTAATATTAAAATTATTTTAATATTTATGAATTGATGGTCAAAAATTAATTTTCTTTTCCAAGTTTAAAGAATGACATTGAAATAATTTTGAAAAATGACAAAAAACTCGTTGATAAACTGCATAAATTGTAGCATTAAAATATTTTAATGTTGTAATATTCTAATATTTTAATATATTAATACTTTAATATTTCAATATTTTAATCCTTTAATATTTTAATATTTTAACATTTTAATATTTCAATAATTTAATATTTCAATGTTTTGATATTTTTATTTTCCAATATTTTTAAATTTTCGTTATCATTCTCAATCTTACAACAAAACGGGTTCACTGAATTTTGACATCATTTTGAAAAATTACAACAAAAAAAAACTCGTTGGTAAACTGCATAAATCTTAGCATTACAATATTTTAATATTTTATTTCTTTAATATTTTAATATTTTAATATTTTAATGTTTCTATATTTTGATATTTTTATTTTTTAATATTTTTAAATTTTCGTTATCATTCACAATTTTACGACAAAACGGGTTCAGTATAAATTTTAACTCCCGCTTAAAATTCACCTTTAAAAAATCGAGCTGTGCTCAAAAAACTTTCCCACGGTAGAATCATATGATACTTCTTTTTTCCTGCGATTTTTTGAATCTATATTGCGACGTTTAACGAGGATCTAGACGCTCGACTTCATTTTTTTTCGTAGATTAAGAGAAATATTGCCGAGATAACGCAATGCGGTGCACCGGTGTAATAATTGTTGTCTATGCCGCGGCGCTGGCGATCGCCGGTATCGTCTTGTCGGTCAATGGACAAACAAACGTTCGTACGGAATTCTTCAACGAGACAGATGACGCTCCAACGATGATGAATATTAACGAGGACCAATCGACGCTGACTCCATTCTCGATCGATGATCCAGGATCATTCGTCGAAAGATCCTTGCCAGGACTTTTGTATCCTCGGGAGAGTGAATCGCGAGAGGCGAGTAAATTTGGCAAAAATTTTCTTTTCCACTCACAATGATGTTTAAATTTTTTTTCAAATGTGTATATTGAAATATTGATATATAAATATATTAATAATAATATATTAACGATAATACATTAATTATTAATGAATGACATATTAATATTATAATATTTAGAAATATGAATATATTAAAGAAATTGTTGGTCTTGAATCATTGAAGAGTGCGACGACTCAGAAAATGGTGCAATAATTTTAATATATGGGTTATTCCATGTCAAATCGACCACTTTCAAACCCGACCCCTTTCGATTTGACTGAAACTTTGCTTTCCTTTTCTACCCAATTAAAAACATTTTTCACGAAATTTTTAAATCTTTGTATCCAACCCAAAATAAAAAGCTTCTTCAAAAATTAACTAATTGGGAAGTTATTTTGAAAATTTTTGTTTTTGAATGTACTTTCCGAAAAAAATACAAAATAATTTTAACACATTAAAATCTATACAATTTTTTACTTTTTCGAGAAAAATCATCTTTTTTTCGAAGTTTGCCATTTTTAATTTTTTTTTTCCACTCAAAAAATACTTTGATCAATTCCGGAAAAAATTCCGCCCAACTGCAGTGCCATTTCTTTTCCTCCTATTTTTTTTAACGATCGAAAAAAAAAAATTCTCAATTGGGCTTATTTCAGAAAGTACCACTCTCGAAATTTTTGAGAATTTATAAAGGAACTCGGAATTTAAAAAATTGAGAAGAAATAAAAAATTGAAAGTGCCGAAATTTTTTTTTCAAAAAAGTGAAAAAAATAGAAGGAAAAGGAATGCCACTCCACGTTGGGCGGCATTTTTCCGGAAGTGATCAAAGTATTTTTTTAGTGAAAAAAAAAATTATAAATGGCGAATCTCGATAAAAAGATTATTGCTCTCGAAAAAGTAAAAAATTTCATAGATTTTAATATCTTAAAAATTTTTGGTATTTTTTTTCGGAAAGTAGATTCAAAAACGAAAATTTAAAAAAACCTCCCAATTAGTAAATTTTTCAAGAAGTCATAGTCATTTTTTTTTCACAAAGCGTTTTCTTTTGGGTTGGATAAAAAAAATTGAAAATTTCCTGAAAAATGTTTTTATTTGGGTAGAAGAGGAAAACAAAATTTTAGCCAAATCGAAAGGAATCCGGTTTGAAAGTGGTCGATTTGATATGGAATACCCCATATTCATTTTTGACGGCTCTATATCAATATACTTATTTTCCTCATCTGTACTTTTGATCAGTGAATTATTTTACATAATTCATTATGTACATACAATTTAACATGAAATATTGCATTGTATATGTATTACAAAATTATAATAATATAGAGAATCTTTGAATTTGACGAAATGAAAATTAAAAAAATTTTTTTTTTTGGTCCTGAACAATCGAATTACTTTATCAGGTGAAGTCTCTCGATGGCCTCTGGGATTTTGCGGTCTCGCCTTCCGGTGACACTGAGAAAAATCCTCGTGATTCACTCCACGACGCTCTTGCTGAGGTATTATTATTATTATTATTATTTTTTAAAATTTTTTAATTGAATTTTTTCGCTCGTTTTTTTCTAGTCAGTGGAAGTTCTGCAAATGCCGGTACCTTCGTCCTACAACGACGTGACGACTTCCCAAGAGATCAGAGATCACGTTGGAGCTGTTTGGTACGAGAGAACGTTTTTCGTTCCAAAATCGTGGTCCAATCAGCGAGTATTTGTTTATTTCGGCTCCGTCAATTATCTCGCCGAAGTGGTAAAGTATCCTCTCCCAGATCATAAATAAAGGAGGAAACAAAAATTAGCTCTGCTTTTAAAATCCCCTTTTGCTTCCTCACAGAGGAAGCTTTGTTTTCGTGAAATTTTTTTTTTTCAAGATTTTCATGTCAGTCCGTTCAAAATGTCCTAAAACATCGAGAATCTATATTGGAGTAGCGAGTCAAAATGTTGCACATAAGCTGAGCTCCACAGCCCCTTTGTTTGTTATGAATTTTGCAAAAATTCATTGACGTGTGCGAATTTTATGCGACTTTTAAATGTTCAAAAAAAAGGCCGTTGTTGCTCTAGTGTTCGCAAATTTTGCGATATCGGGTTAAAAAATATTGTACAGATAGTTTGAGCGTTGAAGATTATCTCTATTGAATTTCGTGAAAATTGCACAAGGGGTTCGTGCACGGAAAAAACGAGTTGGTTGTGGCAACTAACTGGTTTGTAAGATATGCTCTTAGTAATTAGTTTGTTGGAGCAACCATTTTCGTCGTTACCGCAACGATATAATTGGTTGCCAAACACTCAACCAATAAAAAGTTGGTTGCGGGAACCACGAAAATGGTTGCCCCAACAAACTAATTACTAAGAGCAACCATTTTCGTCGTTACCGCAACTATATAATTGGTTGCCAAACACTCAACCAATAAAAAGTTGGTTGCAGGAACCACGAAAATGGTTGCCCCAACAAACTAATTACTAAGAGCATATCTTACAAACCAGTTTGTAAGATATGCTCTTAGTAATTAATTTGTTGGAGCAACCATTTTCGTCGTTACCGCAACGATATAATTGGTTGCCAAACACTCAACCAATAAAAAGTTGGTTGCGGGAACCACGAAAATGGTTGCCCCAACAAACTAATTACTAAGAGCATATCTTACAAACCAGTTTGTAAGATATGCTCTTAGTAATTAGTTTGTTGGAGCAACCATTTTCGTCGTTACCGCAACGATATAATTGGTTGCCAAACACTCAACCAATAAAAAGTTGGTTGCGGGAACCACGAAAATGGTTGCCCCAACAAACTAATTACTAAGAGCATATCTTACAAACCAGTTGGTTGCCACAACCAATTCGTTTTTTCCGTGTGATTTATAAAATTGTGCATTTTTTGCAAAAAGCGCACGATCGCTCTAGCTTGCACATATTTCGTGATACCACGCTCAAAATTTTTATTATGGTAGCTTAATGAAAGAAGTTACTTGGTATTCAAAGTTGCAAAAGTCGCTTGAGCCGTGCAAATTTTATCTGATGTTGAAATTTTCAAAGAAAAAGCTCGATCGCTCCAGCGTCCGCAAATTTTGCGATATCGGGTTAAAAAAAATTATACCGATAGTTTGAGTGAAAAATATTGTTGGTATTGAATTTCGCAAAAATTGCTCAAGAGGTTCGTGATTGATAACATTTTTAATTTTTTGGGAAAGCGCATGATCGCTCTAGCTTGCACATATATCGTTATATCAGGTTCAAAATTTTTATATAATGTGTTAGTTTAATGGAAAAAGTGACTTGGTATTTAATTTTGCAAACATCGCTTGAACCGTGCAAGTTTTATGCAATTTTGAGATTTTCAAAAAAAAAAGCTTGATCGAAAATTGTTCGAAACAATTATTATTCCGATAACAAGAGGTAGTAAAAAAACTTGCAAATCGGAAATTTGCACATCGTTTCCAGAGTATTTTTTCGTATTTACAAAGCTTCCTCTACGAGGAAGCCAAAACTGTGACTCCTAACATTAACTAAAGTTTGCTAATATTTCCTCATAGAGGAGGATTTGTAAATACGAAAAAATACTGAGGAAGCGATGTGCAAATTTCCGTTTTTTTTCAAATATGAACTCCCTTTTTTCATAAAAATTCATTTGTTTTCAATTTTGAACATCCTTATTTAACTACGATTCATTTCTAATTTCCATTTTTTTTAAATTATCATTTATAATTATAAATTTACATTTCTTTAAATCACGATTTACTTTATCAATTTCCTTTCCCAGAGTTTATTATAAATATAGGTCCTAAGAAAATTGACTCTAATCTCAAAATGCCCTCCAATTCAAAATATGAACTCCCTTTTTTTTTATTTTTTTATTTTTATTTTCTAACATATTCAATTACTATTTCGTCAAATACGATTCATTTTTATCGATTTGAATTATTTTTTTTTATTTGCCATTTATTTCTATTGATTCTCATTGCTTTTGGCATTACGCTTTACCTTTACCAATTTCGATTCCTATCTTTATCATTTTTATTAATTTTTTACAAATTAAAAGATTCTTTATGCCTGTTTTTAGGATTAACAACAATATTAAGTTCTTGCAAAATTTATTACAGTGGGTGAACGGAAATTTCGTGACTAATCACGAATTTGGTCATTTGCCGTTCGAGACTGAGATATCCGAGGAATTAATTTGGGGTGCGAAAAATCGTATAACCGTCGCTGTCGATAATACGTTAACGAGAACGAGCATCCCGCAGGGCAAAGTTTCCCAAGTTCAAACTGACAACGGTACCAAACACATACAATCGTATAGCTTCGATTTTTTCAACTATGCCGGTATTCACAGGTAAATTTGAAAAAATATTTCCAAATTGAAAAAACAAAAAAAAATAGAAATGGGCGACAGCTCGAAGAAATATCGATTATCAAACGATCGATTATCATAATGAAATCGATGCTTCTGAATCGACATTTTTGTAAAAAAAAAAATTGATCTAAAAAAAACGATAGATCATTAGTATCGTGGGGAAGTATCGTTTAGAACAGAGCTCGGATAATTGAAAAGATGGTCGGATAAAAAAATCTGGACTCATTTTGACTCTAACAGATGGTTAATTTTTTTTTTCGTCATTCAGAGGTTCATAGCGTGTGTTTTGGATCAGAAATTTACCGGGCAACACGATAATGCTATTTGCAACCAGAAAATTCCACGTGGATCATGCTTTAAAAAGTCAAAAACCATTTTTGGAAGCTTGAAAATTTTCAAAAAAATGAATAACAAATTGTCTTCGTTTTCGTTGCAGGCATAATTGGCCTCATATCTTGACTATAGCGAGGAAAATGCCGTTTTGTTTCGCCCTCCATGACCTCTAATTTCCTTATGCTAAGCCTACAATTGTATAAAAACCGTCTTTGCTCCAACTTCTTTCAATTTTTTTTTTTATTGCAAATTCGTGATCAGCAGTAGAGATGTGAATTGCTCACAAGGCTCGTCATTTGACCACCTTGAGACCGTCGCATGACCGCTAAATGACCGATATGTAACGACCAATTCGTCCGCAATCACACGAAAGAAATTTACAGAACTTGTGACTAATTTGTGACCGTAAAAAAAATGACCGTCATTTTACAACTATATACACTAGACTAAACATATTAAATACTTTCGGGAAGGTGAAAAAAGATGCCTGTTAAAATTAGAGCTCTTAATAAAAATATTTAGCGGTGGCACATCGCATATTTTGATTTCCCATTTAAATAACACAGGAAAAAAAAAATCAAACCTTGCAATTTTATATCTCGGCTTCAAGTACAAGGTTAAAATTAAATTCAAAGTAAGTTTAACTTTTTTTTTTAGTTTCCGACAAAATGTTTAAACTTATTACTAAATATCGTAAACACTTTCCTGAAACAAAAATTTCAATTGCATTAACATAAGTTACCTAATTTTTAAAGAAATTACCAACATAAGTTCACCCATATTCACAGTCTAAAATACATATATATTATAACGTGAATAACTTTTGAAGGAGTGAGTTTATCGAAAAATCACAAGAGATCTTTTTTGTAGAGCGTTCAATTCTCTACAATAGTATGTGTCGTTTATTTTGGTACATTGACTTGAAGCCGAGATACAAAATTTCAAAGTTTGAAATTTTTTTTTCCTGTGTTATTTAAATGGGAAATCAAAATATGCGATGTGCCACCGCTAAATATTTTTATTGAGAGCTCTAATTTTAACAGGCATCTTTTTTTATCTTCCCGAAAGTATTTAATACAATACTGCCAAAAAATAAAAAGCAGTCGCTTTTTTTGAATCAGTCTAATTTCGTACACGAATTTCGTTAAAGAAATTTACAAAATTTATGACTGATTTGTGACGTTTAAAAAAATGACCGTCATTTTACAACTATATAGACGAAATTTCGTCATTTGACGAAGACGAATGATGCTAAAAAAAATGACGGTCATTTCGACTTCGAAAGATGTACTTAATAGTATATTGTGCAACTAGTGCGGCAAGTTGTCACTTGAGGGGGCAATTGACAACGTCGCACGAGTTGCACATACTATTTTTTATTGCGAATGCGGAATAAATCCCAATATAAAATTGCCCCGGTGGGGGAGGGGGGGCGGGGGCGAAGCCCCAGTGGGGGTCCAGGGGCGGAGCCCCGGTGGGGTCCAGGGGCGAAGCCCCGATGGGGGGTTGGGGGGGCAAAGCCCCCCCACAGACCAAAAATAAGAACTAAAAAGTTAAGAAATATGCAGGAAACTTAGTTAAGGAACAATGAAAACAATTTTATTTTGAACAAGAACAAGAACCGCATGAGTAATAAAATAGTATACGATCTGTCACGTCAACCTCAATTCAGATTTAATATTTCGGTTGCGCTTTTGTTTTTGTTGAATTTCACCAACGTTATTCTTTTATTTAATTTCTGCACTGAATTTGCGTGCGCAAAGAATAATAATAATGATTGGCGTGCGCAAAGTAAACTTTGCGCACTCAAATTATAAAATGGGCAAAAAGCTACTTTTCAACCGTAACAGCGGGCGCAAAGATACCGCTTTTCCCGCATGGGTAATAAAAAAAAAGTGACGTCACAAGACCGTCATTTTTGCATCATTTGACCAGAGTCGTAAATGACCGTCTTTTTACATCTCTAATCAGCAGTCGACTTCCGATCGACATAATCCTTGAGATGTTGATGGAGACGAATACGTTTTGAGCTTATTTGGAATTTTCCAAGTTTCGAACATGGACGCGCTTCTTTGCACTGTTTATTTTTCCATTGAGAGACCAAAAAAGGACCAAAATGATTGATAGATTCTGTTTTTCAGGCCCGTATTGTTGCACACGAAGCCACGAGTATACCTCGAGGATATAACGTTGAAGACATCGTTGGAGGGAAGTACGGGGATCGTCAAATATTCCATCCAAGTGTCTGGTCTCGACGAGGACGAGGTTGCCGATTGTCAGGTTGTTTTACGAGAGGACGACGATTCAATGGCGATCGAGGAGGCACTCGATGGTCTTAACGGTACGATCAGAGTTCCAAGGGCGAAATTTTGGTGGCCCAGAGGAATGCATCCGGAGCCCGCTTACCTCTACACCCTCGAAGTAAGCCTAAAAAAAAGAAAAATTAATTATTTCACTAATTTTTCAAACATTCTTTCATCCAACAATCTCTTCTTCTTTTTCCTTTCACGATTCACAAAGTAAAAGCTAATAATGCACAAGCTCAATAAGATTTAAGGAGGTTCATCTAGTACCGAGTTTGTCAAAAGAAAAATGGCAATGCTTAACCTCAAAATAAGCGGTGACTAGCGTAGTCATTGATAATGCTTAACCTCAAAATAATCAGCATTTTCGAAACTAATTAATTTATTATTAATCTCACAAGTACCTAATCGATTTTATGAAGCTCTGAAAATATGCCTTAGACACTTTTTCATAATTTCTTAAATTTCCGTTAAAATCTGTATTGTAATGATTGTGAATTTAATATTTATAGATGCGGAATCCCATAAGAGCCCGTGTTATTTAGGAATTACATTTCCCTTTATTTCTCACGAACAAGGTATTCTCGGCTCTTGAAATTTTAACAGATGACTTTTTAGATACTAATAACTATATTCTGATTTTTTTATCAACATCTGTATTGAAAATCGTGTACCAGATGAACCTCCTTAATTTTAGATGAAGAAACAAGATGGCGTCGAAGATTCAGTGCCAAGAGTGGATTACACAGCCACACAAAAAGAAAAAAAAATCGGCCTGGGGGTCTGACTATATACACTGTATGTTTTTGGGGTCGCTGAATCCGAATACGAGGTTGGTTTAACCCCAGCACGTCAGGGCTTATCTATAACCTCAAAAACACTCCAAAATTAAGTTGTTTCTTAAATATCTCGAAAACTATTGTAGTTACGAAAAAATCGTTCTGGGTTCTTGTTGATGAGTATACTTGTGACTACTAAAAAAAAAATATTCCGAAATTTTATTTTGAAAAATGACAAATGTGGAGAACTTTGAATTTTTGGAAATCTTTTTTTTTATATATTACGTTGTACTGATCTTAGAAGATCTTGAAGTTTTCATAAAGGTGTTGTTTGTTTTTTCAAAACCATTAATTTTTCAATTTTAAAAAATCGTATAAATCCACGATCAACATTAAATTTTTGCTTACATTTTTTATATAATACCTTGGACTGATCTTAAAAGATCTTGAAATGTTGAGGATGGTGTTTTTTTGTTTCAAAAATTAAAAGATCCTGAACATTCCAGGATCTGTAAAGATCACTCCAAGGTATTTTATAAAAAAAAAATTTTTTTTAATTCAATGTTGATCGTGGATTTACACGATTTTTAAAAATTCAAAAATTCATATTTTTGAAAAAACAAAAACATCTTTCTGAAAATTGCAGGATCTTTCAAGATCAGTACAAGGTATTATATTTTAAAAAATTGAACCAAAAATTTAATGCAGATCGTAGATTTGCATGATTTTTAAAAATCCAAATTTCTCCAAATTCATGATTTCTCAAAAAAAAATTCGGAATATTTTTTTTTTCGTACCCACAAGTATACTCTTCAAGACGAACCCAGAACGATTTTTTCATAGCCATAATAGTTTTCGAAATATTAAAAAAACAACTTAATTTTGGAGTGTTTTTGAGGTTATAGCCAAACCCTAACGAGCTGGGGTTTAACCAACCTCGGATTCGGATTCAGCGACCCCAAAAACATACAATATACATAGTCAGATCCCTACGCCGAATTTTTTTTTAAATTTTGTGTGGCTGTGTTATTGATGTTTTTGGTGTTTTTAGGTTTCAGTGACCGCTGGAAACACCTCGAGACCCGATATTTATCGACTTCCGATTGGCATAAGATCGCTACGTTGGACCAACACGAGCGTTCTCATCAATGAAAAGCCTTTATACATGCGTGGTTTCGGTCGTCACGAGGATTCACCGATAAGAGGACGCGGTCTCGATTTGGTAACGATGACTCGAGATTACGAGCTTCTAAAATGGGTCGGCGCAAATTCTTACAGGACAAGTCATTATCCTTACAGTGACGAAGTTCTCGATATGGCGGACAGGTAATTTTGCTTAAAACCCTTCGTGGTCACACTTATCTGGGTTGACTCGACCTTGTTCATTTTTGAACAAGTATTGTGACCAAACTATCGGTTGGAGAAATCTCAAAAAATTACAGAACATCCTTCAAACATTCTAGTTAATGTATTAAAAATTAGTTCATTAAAAATCAAATGACTGTATGTTTAAAAAAATTCATAAAGAAGAAAAGTAGCCGTGGGGTTAAAAATATTAATAAATATGTTTTAAAAAAAGAATGGTGAAAATATATGTTTTTTTATCGAGCTCGGCAAAACGCTGAAAATGGATGTCTCTAAACCAGAATACCGCCTTAAAAGACGGATTTTAAAAATTTGAAGTGAGACTTGATTCTCTTTTTGTTCCTTTTGTACATTCAACTTTGATATAGGTCAGACGGTTATCCTTGAAGGAGTTTCAAAGGACACGATGTTAACATTCGCAAGGACAATATTGACCTTCCGTTGTCACACGGGGTCAAAACGATCCCACGACTACTTTTCTTTTTTCTTCTTTATGCATTTTTTTGAATATATGGTCATTTGATTTTTTATAAACTGATTTTTAATAGATCAACTAGAATGTTTGAAGGATGTTCTGTAATTTTTTTGAAATTTTTCCGACTAATTAGCCTGTAACTAATTGGTTATTGGCTGGGAAAGTTAGGGGTAAAAAAGGGGTGTGCTGGATGACCCGATTACAACGTTTCTAGTCATCCGATACAAAATTTAAAAGAAGATTGTAAGAATGTCATTATAGTTCCTACCTCAGAGAGAACGAAAACAAAAATCGCAAAATGGCGGATGTGTGAACAAACGAAAACAAAAAAACGCGTTTTTCGACTCTTTTCTCGTAGTTTTTAATTTTTTTACAATAGTAAAAATAACAATTTTGATACAAAAGTGGGAGGGGCGATAGAGAATTATACATTTAAGATTGTTAAAAAATTTCAAGTTAATCGATTGAGTAGAACTTGAGATATCATACACTTGAAGTTTTGAACGAAAAATTAGAAAAACTATTTATTTAACGAAAAATTAATAGAGTTTGCAAAAACTTCATGAATAATAATTAACCAAATTCAAAGATATTTAAATAATTATTTCCAAAGTGTTGACAAAGTCTCAAAATCGTTCTGTAAAAGAATACATTTTTCGCTTTTTCGTTCATCTGAATGTTCAGAACTTTAAATCCATGAGACATCATGTCAGCCATGTTGAGAAAAGTAATTTTGAAAAAAACGTCAAAATGATAAATTGAAAAATGGTCTAAACTTTGAGAATATGTAAAAAAAATTGATTCTTTCCAAATTCTAGACCAGAATATGGCCTTAATCGCGATTTATTTTTATTAATTTTCAACTTCCTTTTTTAACAACGATTTTTCCAAGTTAAATTTCCTTTTTTCGGGCTAAACTAAACTTCCTTTTTTCTGATGATTCATTTTCTATAATTTTAGCCTTCGTTTTTTCAATAACGATTAATTTATTATAAATTAAAAATCGCTTTGGCATTCTTAAAAATTATTTCTAAAAATAAAATTGTATTTTACTTTTACAATTTAGACAAGGTATCTTGATAGTCAACGAGTGTCCAGCTGTGGACATCGGTAATTATTCGCCGGAACTTCTTGCCCATCACAAAAGCGCAATGTCAGAATTGATAAGACGCGACAAGAATCGTCCCTCAGTGATAATGTGGTCAATCGCCAATGAGCCACTGAGTCAATCCAACGGTACCGAAAATTATTACCGAGATTTGACTCTGCACACGAAGAACCTCGATAACACGAGACCGATAACAGGCGCATTGAGTCGCAGAAATTGGGTGAGTTTCCTTAATTTTTTTTCATCCACAGCGAGATAATTATTGGATTTTTTTTTCTAATTTCTCGAAACAAAAAATGTAATTTTTTCAATTTTTAAAAACCAAATATAAGGTAAATGTCCCAATACCCGACGATCTAAGAGGCGACGAAAAAGTTAACTTGTTTTTCGCAATCAAAAATAAACTATTTTCTATAACAACTATGACTATTGGAAAGCTTGAAGTCTCCAGTTTCCAAAACACAGGGTATAGTTGTTGCTATATTTAGTCGTTTATTCATAATAACCGAAAATACTGAGAAATGTAAATGTACCAGTACCCGACCACCCATTTTTCTATGTGACCCAATATCCGACCACACATTATGACCCTATATAACCGACCGCTCATCTCTATGGTGGGGGGAAGGGAGGGAGTGAATTGAGAAAAATGCGTCGCTGCTCGGAGAATGTGTCACCAAAATTTTGAGGTTATGCACGAATAATATACATGTCAGCGGATGTCCGGTTACTGGGACTGAACATAGTCGCGAGCAAGTACCGATATCCGGAAACATGGTCGGTTATCGGTACAAGATACATTTCGTATGTACCAATAACCGGACATGAAAATTAAGTACTTAAAACGCATTTTTGGCTAATTGAGAAAACATGATCAAATTAGTGGTATCTTTCCGAATAAAAACAGCTGAGGCTCAGTTCGAAAACAATAAAAACCACTTCGAAATAGCTTCAATAAGATATCGCGATTCCTTGGTACTTATTTAGCTTAGATAATGGCTTCCGTGCCCCGAATAGTACGCGTGCTGTCATATTTATCCAAAATTAAATTACAGTCGATTCTTGAACTATTAAAAGTAGTGTCGTATACGTAGATTATGAGTCCTGGATACTAAATCAATTAACAGTTTAAGATTTCTCTTAAGAGGAGGCGAAATACCGACATTTTTCGTGCGAGTGCGAGAGAGAAAGGATGATAGGGGTCGTGTGAGAGCGAGAGAGAGGTCCGAATGTCGCCTTTAGCCTCCTCCTAAGAGGAGGCTAAATACCATTTTTATTCAATCCCTACATTATCGATGTATCATCGTCGTCCAGTCTTTCTCCGACAACCGTGGATGAAAATTAATTACATTTTGACAATTAAGAGGGGGATAAATTAATTAACAATTAATTGTCAATTGAGACGCTAAGATGCGTTACAGCTAATGCCAGCGAACTCATTTGAGCCCCCTAAATATTATATGTTACTCGTCAGAATCCATGGTGCTGCCCTCACTCGCACGTCTGTGAACTACATTTCGCCATTTCGTTTTTCAATAAAATTACAATTTATCGATATTTATCTCTTGATGCGCCATCCAAACTTACGGCGTGTCATTTTGATAAAATAGTGTCGAAAACGTCTCGATATTTGCATCGTGGCGTTCTTCATGGAGCCTCACTCTTGGTTTTACCCGAAATGCAGTAAAAGTTTAATAATTTAAGTTTTTCAATTACAGTTTCTTGGTGGTAAATGAATCTGTAAATTTTTTTTTTGTTTTTCGAAAATATTTTAGTGAGGCTCCATTGCTGCCATTGTTCCGATGATGTTGCTAAAATTTTATTCAATTCCATCCATGTGTATAAGAGCAAGTTTGGATGGCAATTTCGAGGTGTTAGTGTTGCCTTTAGCCTCCTCTAGAGGAGGCTAAATACCGACATTTTTCGTGCGAGTGCGAGAGAGAAAGGATGATAGGGGTCGTGTAAGAGCGAGAGAGAGGTCCGAATGTCGCCTTTAGCTTCCTCTTAATGGAATTTTATGAGTTTCTAATAACGATAGATATATTTTTTAAATTTCTCAAAACGAAAAATAATGAGATTTTTTCCAAATTTCTAAAATCGAAATCCAACAGGAGGACAAGGCGGGTCAATTTCTCGACGTTATTGGATTCAATCGTTATAATTCGTGGTACGCGAATACCGGAAGACTCGACGAGATCGTCAACAACGTCGTGGACGAAGCTGTCGATTGGAACAAAAGACACGACAAACCCGTGATCATGTTCGAATATGGAGCTGACACTATGCCGGGATTGCACGAAGTATTTATAACATAAATAGTCTGTTGAAGAACGAACTCGCAGAGGACTTTTTGTTTCTCCGATTTCATTTAATTTTTATTTTTTTCAAATATTTAATTTTGCATTAGGAAACATGTCCTTGTCAACGAGTATTACGAGTGTCATCCATTTATTCCCCAACTTTTTTGTCGTACAAAACTATATATGTTTGAAAATTTAGTTGGCTCCATTTTTTGTACACAATTTTTATTTTTTTGGGGTGGTTTTAGGGTGGGAGTCGAAAAACCTTAAGATCAAAATTCATAATGACCGAAATTCAGAAATTTATGTATTCCAAAAATTAATAATTCGCATGTGCATGATATAAAAGTTTAATAAAGGAGAGATTGAAAAATGCAGAAAATAAATGTATGAAAGTCTCAACTACTGGATGAATAAAATGTAGGTTAAATGAATTGTCGAAGAGCCAATAAGGCGCATTGTTCAAATTCCATAAACTGGATAAATCGGAGAAGTCATTCTAACATATATGTCAAAATTCCGAAAATTTAAATACCGAACTGAAAGTACAAAATTACTGGGATAGCGAATGGTCAAAATACCAAATGTTCAAAATATCGAATGGTCAAAATACCGACTGATCAAAA
The DNA here is from genome assembly GCA_946863875.1 of Alloplasta piceator. NCBI lineage: Eukaryota > Metazoa > Arthropoda > Insecta > Hymenoptera > Ichneumonidae > Alloplasta > Alloplasta piceator. Next base: position 3,434,415 of record OX333071.1, read on the forward strand.
TGCCGACTGATCAAATTGTAGACACCAGAAATGGACGAGCATTTCTGGTGGCATTTATTGGGGTTATATTTCGCGATTGTCAGTTTCTGTATTTTGAACTAGTGATGGGCGATGTTAAAAAAAACTATCGATGTTTAAATAATCGATGTTTGAAAACATCGATATTTGAGAATCGATATTTTTGCACAAACATCGATGTTTTAATCGATTCTCTATCTCTCTCGCGCTCACGGGAGCGGAATGGTGGGGGAGGGGGTACCCCCCCCCCCCCTTAAGGGGAGGTTAAACACCCTCTCTCTCGCTCTCATACGACCCCTATAGGTTCTCCCTCTCGCACTCACAAGAGCGGAAAGGGGGGCGGAAACATCGATGTTTTGCGAAAAGAATCGATTTTTTTAAAAGTATCGATACTTGAAAACATCGATTAAAAGTACTCGATGTTTTTTCGAAAAACATCGATACTCAAAACATCGAGTGAACATCGCCCATCACTATTTTGAACTATCTGATCTTTTTGTATCGATAGATTGATGTTCGAAATTTTTCTCCAACGTGATAATGCCTGTTTGAAAATGAGATATTTTGGAATTTGGATCTGCTGTTGTCATACAATTTGCATTTAGCTATGTTTGCTGATTTCAAATATGAAAAAAACTTTTCGGTATAAACGTGCTTTGCATATTTGCATGAATTGTGAAAAAGTTATATAACATTATGATCTTTTGGGAATTTTAAATTATGATTGATAGACTATTCGTTGGTAATGGTATTCAGGTATCCGATTTTCTGAACTCCGGTCATTACGAATTTTGATCTTTAGGTTTTTCGACTTCCACCCTGGTTTTATTTTTACATTAAGTTGAAAATGTTTGCTCCAGATGCGATCAAGTTGGAACTAGTTTTCCCTTCAAAACGTACCAAAACAATTTTTAAAAATTCAGACTTCGAAATGGGAAATTATGAAATCTTGTAATTTTAAAATTTATTTTTTCCAAAGCTTCCGTCGTACGTCTGGAGCGAGGAATATCAGAGGGACGTTTTCTCGAGGCATTTCATGGCGTTCGATCGTTTGCGCCTGAAAGGATTCTTCATCGGTGAATTTATATGGAACTTCGCCGATTTTCGTACCGCCCAGAGTAATTATCAAAATTTTTTCGATATCGATATCATTTTCGTCTTTATCCTGGACTTTCCGTTTTATCTACAGCCTATACTCGCGTGGGTGGCAATAAAAAAGGAATTTTCACGAGAAATCGGGAACCAAAAATGGCGGCTCATCACGTGAGAAAACGATATCACGCTCTCAGCGTTGAGCTTGACGGTGCAAAAACGCCGAATGATCTCGAATCGTACGTGTCCGCGAATTACAGCACGAAAAACCACCAAGAATTGTGATAAACCATTAAGCGTGTGGTTAATTTTATATTTTTAATAATATGTGAATATGTTATTTTTCACGCCGCTTTCAAAAACTCAGCGAGTTAGGTAATATTTGAAAAAGATTATGTTTCAGTAATACAGCTAAGGTTGTTTCCGATGAAAAAAACTCGTTCAAGTACTTTTATTTTTGTGATTAATCGATTTATCGATTTATCATCGATTTATTATTTATCTTCCGTAATGGATCTATTTTTTAATTTTAAACGTAAAGATGTTTTCATATTTTATAAATTTCGCTTCCATACTGTAATAATCACTGTATGCTTGTAAATAAAAGTCGAACTGAGTGTATAACGGCGGAGGACTTTAACCACGTGGTCAAAATCACCTTATATTCGTGCATGCACTCATTCAAAAAATTAAAGGAACAGCAACATTTTCGACATTTTTCCGCGATTTTCCAAAGGCTGCAACTTTGTTAATTTTGGTCGTAAACATTTTTTTCAAAAAGCGTTTTGAAGCTTGAATCTTCTAATTTTGAAATCTTGAGTCAAAGAAATTTTGTAGGCATTATCCTCGACGCAGTCGAAAGAAATGTCACGGTAAAAATGTTCTCGAAATTTTTGCCTTTTTCAAAACAGTCGATGGGCTCCAAAAATATTTTCGAGCTTAACCAATCCATGGATCGTTTCACTGAATTCTTTGACTTCAATTTGCTTTTTTTTCGCTTTGTTCTAGAACCATTTTTCACTCAGATATCGGCGATTGAAGAAAAAGTCTTTTTTTAAATCTTTGATATCTCTGGAACTAATGATTATACAGCAAGTAAACGGTGAGTTTCGGAAACTTAAATCTACCCTCTATAAGTGCCTGTTACTGTTAAAAACAAAACAAAAATTTCGATGTGTAATTTTGACTTGAAAAAGTCCAAAAAAATAGCTTTTTTTCTTGTTTTAGAAAATGTACCACAACTTTGCAGATATTGTGAAAAATACCAATGTTTTAAGGTTCTTGTGTAAATTTGTTACTTAAGGGGAGGCTAACTACCGACATTAGCACCTCGAAAATACATTCCAAACTTGCTCTGGCACGAATGGATGAAAATCAATAAAATTTTGACAGTATCATCATCAGAATTATGGCACAAATCGAGCCCCGCTAAATTTTTTTTGGAAAACGAAAGAAAAAATTACAGATCCGATTATCATCAAAAATCTGTGACTGAAAATTTTCAATTATAATGTTTTTATGGCATTTCGGCTAAAACCAAGAGTGGGGCTCCATAACCAACACCAAAGTACGAATGTCAATACGTTTTTGACATTATTTTATGAAAAAACCGCGACGTAAGTTTGGAATCCAAATCAAGAGATGAATGTTGATAAATTTCGTGTTTTATCGAAAAAAATGGCGAAATTAAGTTCACATGTGGAATTCCTATGAAATAGACATTACTTTCATCAGCGACTTCTATCCAAACTGTGTGACAAGTCAGTGGTAATTAACCGAAACGTTGATTTATGTCTCGCATTTGCATTTTGCAATTCATTCATCATTAATACATAAATTAAATTTAATTGATATTCATCCACCGGTATAGGAAAAAGTTTGGACAGCGATTTTGAGTCGATAATGTAGGGCCCTTAGTATTCCAGTGTCATTAGCGACGGGACCAACTATTTTTCCTGTAGCGACTATCCGAACGACTTTGGAGGTAACTCAATAGGGAGTACTTTCTTACTGTTTGTCGGTGTTGTAAACAGTCGGTCATCTAAGTTCCCAATTTTAGTTTGACGCCGCATTCACTCCGTATTCGTTAACATGACAGAAAATTGCAATGGCTTTTATTAAGGACTGTGAGGAGGCAGTCCTTGATATCTGCAACTTTGCAATATCTGCAAGTTTGTGGTAATTTTTCTAAAACGAGAAAAAAAACTATTTTTTTGGACTTTTTCAAGTCAAAATTACGCATCGACATTTTTTTTCGTTTATAACAGTAACAGGCACTTAGAGGGTAGATTTAATTTCCGAAGCTACCGTTTACTCACTGTACAATCATCAGTTCCAGAGATATCGAAGATTTAAAAAAAAAACGAATTTTCCTTCAATCACCGATATCTCAGAAAAAAAGGGTCCTAGAACAAAAATAAAAACAAAGCAAGTTGAAGCCAACGAATTCAGCTAAACGATTAATAGATTGGTTAAGCTTGAAAATTTTTTTTGGAGCCCGTCGACTGTTTTGAAAAACGCAAAAATTTCGAGAAATTTTTTACCGTGATATTTCTTTCGACTGCGTCGAGGGTGATGCCCACAAATTATTTTTGACTCAAGATTACAAAACTAGAAGATTCGAGCTTCAAGATGCTTTTTTTTTAATTTTTCACGACCAAAATTAACAAAGTTACAGCCTTTGGAAAAGCGTTGAAAAATCTCGAAAATTTTGCTGTTCCTTTAATTCTTTGACTGAGTGTATATGGGCCACAATGGCCAATTATGAACGTCGGATCCAGCCTCACCCCCTCAGATCTTTTCGTATTTTTTTCAGCTGGAAATTCTCATTGAAAAACACAATCCCAAATTTTTTCAGATTTTTTCCCCTCTAACTTTCGCAGTTATTACATGGGGTATTCCGTCTAGTTTTACAATTCTTGTTTTATTCATTATGAATTGCCATCTTCCACCGGAATATAAAAAAATTCAAAAAAAAAGGTTTTTTGCGTGAAATAGTCTCAGCTATTCGAAAAAAAATATTGTTTTTTTGTTTATGCAGTTGAAAAGCTCTTAGAATTGAGCTTAGAGTCTAAAAAGCTGTTTTTTGGCCCTTGCCCAAATTTTGAAAAAATGTTCAATATTTTTTTCGAAAAGCTGAGACAATTTTACATGGAATAGGTTTTTTTCCGAGATGGGTTCTCCATCTACATACGAGAAATGAATGAATTAACAAAAATTGATTTTATTCATTTCTTTGTTGCCATCTTCCGTGACGATAAATTTTGTTTGAAAAATTACGTTTTTGAGTAAAAAAGTCTCAGCTTTCTAAAAAAAAATATTGCTTTTCCGATGATGCCTGTGAAAAAGCTCTCAAAATCGAGTTTCAAATCTAAAAAGCTGTTTTTTAGCCATTTTACATAAATAAACATATGAGAAATGAATTAATAAACACTTTTCAATTCATTTTTTTCGTATGTTTCTCGTATGTTTATTTAGAACCCACCGTGAAAAGTGGGTCACACAAGTGTGAATTTTGATCGGTTCTACGATAATACGTCATTAAAATTTATGGAAGAGTAAATATTGACTGATATAGGAGTAAAATAAGTAACGGCTCTCAAAAAACATTTTTTTTCCTCTTACAGTGTAGCAGGAAAAACGTACGATTGTCAAAGTTTCCTCATTCAAAGTTTCCTCATACAAAGAAAAAAAATGTATTACCGCGCGACGTTCATTTTTTTTATCGCATGAGGTAATTCAGTCGATGATTATTTCATCGAAAAATTTTCTACTGGGTTTGGAAAAAAATTAATCCAAGCAGATGCACTTACGAGGATCTCGTAACAAGATGTCGTTTCCGTATTATTATTATTATTATTATTATTATTATTATTATTATTATTATTATTATTATTATTATTATAATTTGTTTGTCCACGCTGATTGTTAGCTGCATAGTTTTTCGGTGTCAAGCTGACCCAAGTCACACACCCAAATTTGCTCATCCCTTCGATTAAATATTAATACCTTATATTAACGAAACGTTTTTCTTTTTTTTTTTGATGATTCAATCTAGAGATATCGCGCTCAGAGGTGAATTTTAAGCCTGAGTTAAATATTACTGAACCTGTTTTGTCGTGAAACTGAGAATGGTGTTGAAAATATGAAAATGTTAAGACATTATAGTACATTACGATACGAGTGCGATGAAACTTTTTCTCGACGAGTGTGAGTTCGCAGCATGAGCCGAAGGCGAATGCTGCAATCACACGAGTTGAGAAAAAGTTTCTCGCACGAGTATCGTACAAAATTTTATCGCACGAGTGCGTAAAGTGCAATAAAAATATTTAAATATCAAAATATTGATATATTGAAATATGAAGATACAAAAATATAAATATATTAACGAGTTTTTAATGTCATTTTTCAAAATTATTTCAATGCAATTTTTTAAACTTGAATGCAAATTTCATTTTTGACCATTCATTCATAAATGATATTTAAAAAATGTTTATAATAAATTGATAACGCACGTAAGAACGATTTTCACAATTATTTTATGAAATAAGTGAAACTTGGGAGAGTATTACTAATAATGCTGAATATTTTGTTTAATTCACCAGTTAGATTATTAGTGTCGTTTTTATTTTTAGTTGGTTTTAAACTTCAAATAATTTTACGGAAATTCATCTGATGGTTCTTTATTTATCGTTACGTTTAAATTTTCGTTTTTTTTTAAATTTTACCAATCGATCAAATCGTTAAATGCTCTTCGACGAGTTCAAAATTTTTAACCACTAAGATTCTCAAAGACCCAAAAAAAGGGAAAACAGTAAAATCATGTTGATATTTCACTGGGATCTTGAAAAATGGTGATAAATTATTTGATCTAATTTTTCCAGAATATAATATAGAAAAAATATGCTAAAACAAATAATAATAATATTAATAATAATAATAATAATAATAATAATAATAATAATAATAATAATAATAATAATAATAATAATAATAATAATAATAATAATAATAATAATAATAATAATAATAATAATAATAATAATAATAATAATAATAATAATAATAATAATAATAATAATAATAATAATAATAATAATAATAATAATAATAATAATAATAATAATAATAATAATAATAGAAAAGTTAAATTTTGCATTAAATGATTCTATCAAGATAAAAAGTTCCAAAAATTAATTTATTTTCCTTCAAATTCTCTTGCATTGTCAATTTTGAGTGTGAACATTTTATTATTACAAATTGAGTAAAAAAATAAGTGTGGATACTCATGAAATTTCCAACGTTTTATGCCTGTTGATTCCCTCGCAACGCTTTATCAAAATTAATTCCCGATTGCCATTGTTTATTATGACTGACGCGCTATTATTGTTTACGAAATTAGAATGTAAAACGCGAAAGACAATGCAAAGGTAAAATTCGGAGGCGATGGATAAAAAGAGCCCCGCCGGAGGGGAATTGAAATATCGCCCAGGAAAACTTTTTTCCCTCTATGTCGAGAATCTGCTAACTAAAATATTTTTTTTTCGACGTTAAACAATAATAGAGATTTAAGTTAATGTATTTTATTCATATTTCATGTGCGAAAAAATTTCTGTCGCTCAAAAGACGACTTCACGACAAGTATTTATTTTTCACTCTACATCGAGAATCTGCTGGCTGAAATATCTTTTTCACGACTTTGAAGAATATTAGGGATATAAGTTAATGTATTTTACTTATATTCCATGTGGACAAATCACCCCCAAAACACACAAAAAATGGTGTACAAAAACTGGAGACAAGTACATTTACAAGAGTATCCTTGGCTTAGTCTACCCACAAAAAGTTGTGAAATTAATACACATTACACTCTGAATACGTATTGCCAACCATACGTAGTATCTATAGGTTCGACTTTTATTTACAAGCATACAGTGATTATTACAGTATGGAAGCGAAATTTATCGAATATGAAAACATCTTTACGTTAAAAAATAAAAAATAAATCAATCACTGAAGATAAATAATAAATCGATTGATCATAAAAATAAATCGTACTTGGCGAGTTTGTCACACATTTGTCAACATATCACCTAACTTGCTGAGTTTTCGAAAAGCGGCGTGAAAAATAATATAGTCCTGGTGGTTTTTCGCGCTGTAACTCGCGGACACGTATGATTCGAGATCATTCGGTGTTTTTGCACCATCAAGCTCAACGCTCAGAGCGTGATATCGTTTTCTCACATGATGAGCCGCCATTTTTGGTTCCCGATTTCTCGTGAAAATACCTTTTTTATTGCCACCCACCCGAGTATGGCCTATAAATATAACGGAAATTTCAGGATAAAGACGAAAATTATATCGATATCGAAAAAATTTTGATAATTACCCTGTGCGGTACGAAAATCGGCGAAGTTCCATATAAATTCACCGATGAAGAATCCTTTCAGGCGCAAACAATCGAACGCCATGAAATGCTTCGAAAAAACGTCCCTCTGATATTCCTCGCTCCAGACGTACGAAGGAAGCTTTGGAAAAAATAAAATTAAAAATTAGAAAATTTCATAATTTCCTATCACGAGGACTGAATTTTTAAAAATTGTTTTGATACGTTTTGAAGGGAAAACTAGTGCCAACTTGAGCGCATCTGGAGTAAACATTTTCTACTCAATGTAAAAATAAACCACACTAGAAAAATAAAAATTGTGTACAAAAAATTGAGCCAACTAAATTTAAAAAAATCTGTAGTTTTGTATAACAAAAAAGTTGGGGAATAGATGGATGACACCCATAACATTCGTTGACAAGGACATGTTTCCTAATGTAAAATTAGATCTTTGAAAAAAATTAAAATTAAAAAAAATAAGATCAACAAAAAGTCCTCTGCGAGTTTGTTCTGTTATCAATACTTCGTGCAATCCCGGCATAGCGTCAGCCCCATATTCGAATATCATCACGGGTTTGTCGTATTTTTGGTGCCAATGGTCAGCTTCATTAATGACATTGTCGACGATCTCGTCGAGACTCCCGGCGCTTGAGTACCACGCATTATAACGATTGAATCCAATAACGTCTATAAATTGACCCAGCTTGTCGTCCTATTGGATTTCGATTTTAGAAAATAAGTAAAAATCTCATTATTTTTCGTTTTGAGAAACTAAAAAAAGATAACTATCGTTATAGAAATTCATGAAATTCCATTAATTTTCGTTTTTAGAAATGAAAAAAATAGTATTTTTTGTTTTTAGAAATTGGAAAAAATACCATAATTATCTCGCTGTGGATGAAACAGAGAATGAAAAAACTTACCCAATTTCTGACAGCCAATGCGGCTGTTATCGGTCTCGTTTCATCGAGTTCCCTCGTGTGCAGAGTCAAATTTTGGTAATAATCTTCGGTACCCAGGGAACTACTCCGTGGCTCATTGGCGATTGACCACATTATCACTGACGGACGATTCTTGTCGCGTCTTATCAATTCTGACATTGCGCGTTTGTGGTTGGTTTGGAGAATCTGCGAATAAGAAGTGATGTCCACAGCCGGACATTCGTTGACTATCAGGATACCCTGCCTGAATTGTAGAATCAAAATGTCATATTTTTTTCCGAATTATCAGGAGATTTTGCGATTGCGTTAGAAAAAATAAAATACACCCAGATAGACAAACGTGCAGCAAACATCGCACGTAACGGCACGGTAGCGGTGCGATGGCGCCACGCAGCGGCACGCCGTGTCGTTACGGATGCTGACATCTATTTCCGTAGGTAACTGATAGCTGCCGTCACATCATGCATAAACACGCTGTATGGGCACAATAGCTGCACAGTGGCTGCACGATATTGACGCTGTAATACGTCACGATGACGGCACGTGGACAATACGCCGTGCACTTCGCCATCGTACCTAGGGATGTTGGGGCGGCACCGTGGCGACACCGACACAACACGGCGTGCTCCTATCAGCCGCCACTGTAGCGACACGGTGGCGGCACGCCGTGCACCTGGAGTAGTTCGACTAGCCGCCGGAAGGTGTCACAGACTCTCTCGCTATCCTTCTCACATGCGAATAAGCGACGTGAAGGGCATATATGAAAGTTCTCGAGTAGCTACCGCGTCACATGATGACGTCAGTATAAATTTTTAAAGGGCATAGTATGATGCGCTGTACAGTGGGCCGCCTCTGTGCCGCTACGGTGGCCCTACGGAGAGCGCAGCACACCGTGCACTTACTGTGCAGCCACGGAGTCGCCACGATATGCCGGAACGCCGTGCCGCCACCGTGTCGTCCCTGTGCCGTCACATTTCTATCTGGGTGCAGACGTGCACGGAGTGTAGTCCCCGTGCTGCCATGATACACATACTCGCCGTGCAGCTACTGTGCCGTTACGGTGTCATCACACATTGATGTCAAAGTGCACAACGTGTCGTCACTGTGTTGCCCGGATGATAAACGAGTGCGTCTGCGCCGTGCAGCGACTATGCGTAAACTGTGACGCGCACTACAACGGAACGGCGTGACGACACCAAACAGTTACAAACGGAAATAGATGTCTACATCTGTGACAACACGGAGTGGCGACACGCGACGTTACTGTGCAGCCGTAATGTAGGCTCATGTCTATCTGGGCAATTTTACTTTTAGAAATAGAAAAGTGATTTTCAATTTATAATAAATGAATCCCCTAGCGGATCGGTGCAACAATGAGTAACCTAAAAAGAACCGGTCCGTTTGAAACGAAAACGAACGCAAAACGAACCTCTTTATAACCTCGCGTCCTAAAAGGAACCAAGAAAGAACCGATGTAGCAACCAAATGATCGTTCGTAAAAGGTTGCAGTTTTATCAAAACAACCGAAAAACAACTACACTATCATTCACATGCCCAAAAATAATGACCATGAAACTGTCAAAGAGCAACGACAACAGAACTCGGAAAGAACCGGAAAAGAACCAAAACAGAACTCGAAGCGACCGTGGAACTAAAACAGAACTCGAAACGAACCGGAAAAGGACCCGAAAAGAACCATTATTGAACGATCTTCAATGGTTACATACGGTTCGCGGACGGTTGCTTTTCGGTTCGTTCCACAACCCATTTGCAACTCTCATAGAACCGATTACAGTCCATTGGTTCGGTTCCAATATGGTCGTTTCACGGTTGCTTTTCTGTTTCAAACGGACTATCGTTTTGTGGTGATTTCTCGGTTGTTTTAGGGTTTCTTATTTCCAAAAAAAAACCAATCAACAACCAATACACAACCAGTCACCGAATTGCAACCGTGATGCGACGGTTGCACCGATCCGCTAGTCGTTATTAAAAAAACGACAGCTAAAATTATAAAAAATGAATCGTCAGAAAAAAGGAAGTTTAGTTTAGGAAGTTTAGTTTAGCCCGAGAAAAGGAAATTTAGTTTAGAAAAATCGTTATTGGAAACGGGAGTTAAAAATTAATGAAAACAAACCGCAATTAAGACGATATCCAGATCTAGAATTATGAAAAAATCAATTTTTTTTGCATATTCTCAAAGTTGAGAACTTTAAGAATATATCCACGAAAGGAAATTTTTTATTTCCGATAATTTACGGAGTTATAGCCATTTTAATGATGCAGCAAATCGAACCGTAGACATTTTGGTCAAAACTACTTTTCTCAACACGGCCGACATGATATCTTAAGTTCAACTCAACCGATTTACTTCAAATTTTTTACCAATCTTCAATGTATAATCTCTCTATCGCCTCTACCACTTTTGTATCAAATTTTTGTTTTTTACTATTGCAAGACATTTTGAAACTATGAAAGAAGAAAGTGGAAAACGCCTTTTTTTTTGTTCAGGCAGCCGCCATTTTGCAAAATTTTTTCTTCCGTTTTCTGTGAGATAGGGGCTATAACGACATTCTTACACTAATTAAGAACCTTTGTTTATATTTTGCATTGGATGACTAGAAAAGTTGCAATCGTGTCAGCCAGCACACCCCTTTTTTTACCCCCAACTTGACCAGCTTATAACTTATTTAATTTTCATTTTTTTTCTTGAATTTTTTTTATATATTGTCAAAATGTTAATAAATATATCAAAAAAAATAAATAAATATGTAAAAATAAGAATGGTAAAAATATATATATATGGGACATTCCACCAATTCTTGACTAAAGTTGTGCCGGGGGGTCTGAATTCTGGATAACAAAAATTTTTTATTGAAAAGTACATTACAAAGAAAGCTTTCATGATTTTTTTCAATTTTTTTCGTCCAACCCTTTCGAAGATACAGTAGATCGAAAATTGCAAGATTTGCAATTATTGACTTTAGATATTAAAAATATCAATCCCTTGTAAAATTTCTAAAAATATATTAAATATTGGTTTTTGTGTAGAAAAAGCTCAGCTTTCTGAAAAAAATATTTTCAATTTTCTCCAGTATCAGGAAAACCCCGAAAAATGAGGTCAAAAAGTAAAATACGCTTTTTCGACCAATGTATCATTTTTGATATTTTTTAAAATATTTTTTTCGAAAAGCTGAGACTTTTTTAGATGGGGAAGGTATGTTTTGATTTTGGGAATATTCAAAAATAAACCATAGCAAAATAAAGTTGAAACTTTTGTGATGAATTGCCGATAAGTATTGTGCTGCCATCACGGTCGATACACGAACTATCGAATCAAATTCGAAAATTTCTGTACATAGCATTATATTCAGCGATTATGTAGTGAATATATATGTTCAAAGTGTGAAGTGGGTGAAATCAATATTTTTAAATGACTCACGTGCCCAGTCATACAATGCCAAGGCTGATAAAAGTTCTGCTATTGTAAGAAATGTTTCTCTGCCAACAGTGACAAGACGAGTACAAATAATAAAGATTTGATCCTTGTCATATCGCTTTTGTATAATCATTTTAATTTCTTACGCACTTCACACTTTGAACATATATATTCACTACATAATCGCTGAATATAATGCTATGTACAGAAATTTTCAAACTTGATTCGATAGTTCGTGTATCGACCGTGATGGCAGCACAATACTTATCGGCAATTCATCACAAAAGTTTTAACTTTATTTTGCTATGGTTTATTTTTGAATATTCCCAAAATCAAAACAAACCTTCCCCATGTAAAAAAGTCTCAGCTTTTCGAAAAAAATATTTTAAAAAATATCAAAAATGATACATTGGTCGAAAAAGCGTATTTTACTTTTTGACCTCATTTTTCGGGGTTTTCCTGATACTGGAGGAAATTGAAAATATTTTTTTCAGAAAGCTGAGCTTTTTTTTACACAAAAACCAATATTTAATACATTTTTAGAAATTTTACAAGGGATTGATATTTTTAATATCTAAGCCAATAATTGCAAATCTTGCAATTTTCGATCTACTGAATCTTCAAAAGGGTTGGACGAAAAAAATTGAAAAAAATCATGGAAGCTCTCTTTGTTATGTACTTTTCAATAAAAAATTTTATTACCCAGAATTCCGACCCCCCGGCACAACTTTAGTCAAGAATTGGTGGAATGACCCATATATTTTTTTTTTATCGAGCTCGGCAAAACGCTCCCAATGTATGTCTCTAGACCAGAATACCGCCTTAAACGAGGGATTTTAAAAATTTGTACTGAGAGCTAATTCTCTTTTTGTCCCTTTGGATACTCAACTTTGAGATAGGTCAAAAGGCTGTCTTTGAAGGATTGTCAAAGGCGCTGGTTTCAAGTTTCGCAAGGATAATATCAAGCGAAATTACCTGTCCGCCATATCGAGAACTTCCTCACTGTAAGGATAATGACTCGTCCTGTAAGAATTTGCGCCGACCCATTTTAGAAGCTCGTAATCTCGCGTCATCGTTACCAAATCGAGACCGCGTCCTCTTATCGGTGAATCTTCGTGACGACCGAAACCACGCATGTATACAGGCTTTTCATTGATCAGGACGTTCTTATTGGACCAACTTAGTGATCTTATGCCAAACGGCAGTCGATAAGTGTCGGATTCCATGGTGTTTCGAACGGACAGTGAGACCTAATAACATCAAAAACATAAAAAATCCACCCTTAATTGGCACTGAATCTTCGACGCCATCTTGTTTCTTCATCTAAAATCAAATCTTCTTGAGTTTGTGCATTAGATTTTACTTTGAGAATCGTGAAAGGAAAAAGAAGAAGAGATTGTTGGATGAAAGAATGTTTGAAAAATTAGTGAAATAATTAATTTTTCTTTTTTTCAGGCTTACTTCGAAGGTGTAGAGATAAGCGGGCTCCGGATGCATCCCTCTGGGCCACCAAAGTTTCGCATTTGGAACTTTGATCGTACCGTCAAGACCATCGAGTGCCTTCTCGATCGCCATTGAATCATCGTTCTTTCGTAAAACAACCTGACAATCGGCAACCTCGTCCTCGTTGAGGCCAGACACTTGGATGGAATATTTGACGATCCCCGTACTATCCTCCAATGATGTCTTCAACGTTATATCCTCGACGTATACTCGTGGCTTCGTGTGCAACAATACGGGCCTGAAAAACAAAATCTATCAATCATTTTGGTCCTTTTTTGGTCTCTCAGTGGAAAAATAAACATTGTAAAGAAGCTCGCCCATATTCGAAACTTGGGAAATTTCAAATAAGCTCAGAACGTATTCTCCTTTGTCAACGTCTCAAGCACTATGTCGATCAGAAATATGCAATAAAAAAAAAATGAAATTTCCACGAGAAATAGGCGAAAAGACCGTTTTTATGCAATTGTAGGCTTAGAATGAGGAAATGAGAAATTAGAGAGAGCGACCAGGGAAAAAAATCATATATGCCTTGATATGACATCATGAATGATCGTATATGCCCATGCATGATCATGTATCTCGGGAAAAAACGATCATATATAATCATATACAATTATATATGCTTTAACATGACATCATGAATGATCGTATATGCCCATGTATGATCATATATCTCGGGAAAAAATGGTTATATATTATCATATATGAACATATATAATTATATATGCCTTAACATGACATCATGAATGATCATATATAATCATATATAATCATATATGTAATCGTAATTATTCACAAAATAATCATCATATATATTTTTTTGGATATTATATTCATTTACCAGCATATATTGTACAGTGCTCGCCATTAATGCCTGCAAATCTTTGAAAGATTCTTTTCAAGATTCTAAGACTCTTTTCAAGATTCTTAGATTCTTAGAATCTTAGAAAGATTCTTTTCAAGATTCTTTCAAAGATTTGCAGGCATTAATGGCCAGCACTGTACTTCTACGTATAATTATAATAATAATATTTTACACTTGTATTATATTATAAACGAAGTATTTGTACATTTCCCGGGAAAAAAATCATATATAATCATATATGACTTGGTCATGCATGATCCTGAACGAAATTTGTCTCTATATGATCATATATGATCATATATGATCATATATGATTATATATTATCATATATGATTTTTTTTTCCCGGGGAAACAAAACGAATGCAATTTTTCTTTTTCAATTTTCAAGCCTTTCAAAACGATTTTCGGTGCCTTTAAGCATGATTGTGAGGAATTTACTGGTCGCAAATAGCATTATCGTGTTGCCCGGGAAATTTCCGATGCAAAATCACGCTATGAACCTCTAAATGACGAAAAAAAATGTTAACCATCTGTCAGGGTCAAAATGAGCCCGGTCAATTTTTTTTTATCGGATCTTCTTTTCAATTTTTCCAGCTCTGTCTAGTCTATACGATACTTTCCCACGATAATGACGATTGATCGATTTTCTTAGATCGAAAGTTTGACAAAAATATCGATTCTGAAGTATGGATTTCATTATGAATCGGTCGTTGAATGATCGATATTTCTTCGAGCCGTCGCCCATTACTTATTTTTTTTTAATTTCGAAATATTCATTCAAATTTACCTGTGAATACCGGCGTAGTTGAAAAAATCGAAGCTATACGATTGTGCGTATTTGGTACCATTGTCAGTTTTAACTTCGTAACTTCGGCCCTGCGGGATGCTCGTTCGCGATAATGTATTATCGACGGCGACGGTTATGCGATTTTTCTTACCCCAAATCAATTCCTTGGATATCTCAGTCTCGAACGGCAAATGACCCAATGCGTGTTTAGTCACAAATTTTCCGTTCACCCACTATAAATTTTGCAAAAACTTAATCTTGTTGTTGTTAATACTAAATCCAGGCATAACGAATCTTTTAATTTGGAAAAATAAATAAAACGATAAAGAAAGGAATCGAAATGACTAAAGATAAAGCTTAATACAAAAAGCAATGAGAATCAATAGAAATAAGGAAATGGTAAATTAAAAAAAAAAAGAATTCAAATCAATAAAAATAAATCGTATTCAAGAAATAATTTTAATTAATAAAAAAAAAGAATCGTAGACGAATGAGTATGTTGGAAAATTAAAAAAAAAATTATAAAAAAGAGAATTTAAATTTTGAATTAAAGGAGATTTTGAAATTATGGTCAATTTTCTTTATTCCTTTATTTATAATCAAATCTGGAAAAGGAAATTAATGGAGTAAATCGTGATTTAAAAAAATGTTAATTTATAATTATGAATCATAATTTTGAAAAAAAATGTTAATTTATAAAAATGAATCGCAGTCAAAAAAGAATGTTCAAAATTGAAAAAAAAAAAAATTTTATCAAAAAACTACGCTCATACTTGAAAAAGGGGACTTTGAGAATCAGAGAAGATACTTTACCACTTCGGCGAGATAATTGACGGAGCCAAAATAAACGAATACAAGCTGATCTGACCACGATTTTGGAACGAAAAACGTTCTCTCGTACCAAACAGTTCCGACGTGATCTCTGATCACTCGGGAAGTGGTCACGTCGTTGTAGGACGAAGGTACCGGCATTTGCATCACATCCACTGACTAGACCAAAAACGACCAAAAGAATTCAATAAAATAATTCAATTTGAAGAAAACAAAAATAAAAAATAATACCTCAGCGAGAGCGTCATCGAGTGAATCTCGAGGATTTTTCCCACGGGTACGGGAAGTCCAGACCGCAAAATCCCAGAGGCCATTGAGAGACTTCACCTGATGAAGTAATTCGATTGTCCAAGACAAAAAAAAAATTAAAAAATTTTATTTCGTCAATTTCAATTATTCCCTATTATTATAATTTGTTATGCATGTATATAATACAGTATATTGCGTCAAATTTTAAGCACACGATGTACAATAATTCACTGATAAAAAATTCATGTAACAGTCCGGAAAATAAATATATTGATCTAGTCGTCAAATATTAAATATATTAAAAGTAATTTTGCGCAATTTTCCTGAGTCGTTGTACTTTATAATGATTAAAAACAAAAAATTTCTTTAATATATTTATATTTCTAAATATTGTAATATTAATATATTAATATTTTAAGGGGTTGTACGTAGTCAAGATTTCAAAAGTTTTTTTTTTTATTTCATTTTCGTAATGAACATATATTTATAAGTATATACACAGAAAATTTCATATCAATCCGACAAACATTTTCTAAACTATATATTTTGCTCATTCCTTCGATTAAATATTTATACTTTATATTAGCGAAACCTTTTTCATTGTTTTTTTGCATGGACCTCCCTGCTTTTGCAGCTTCAGGAATCATTATTTTTCAAGAAGAAAATTTTTTAAATAAAGTCAAAAATTACAAAAATACGTATATGGGGCATTCCATCCCAAATCGGACAGTTTGTAAAACTTTTTTTTTATTTTCTCAATTTTTTTTATATTTTTGAGTACACATTAAAAGACCCTTCCTATTGAATTTTGAGATTTTTTTGATTACCCGTTCAAAAGATATCAAATTAACAAAAAAACCGCTCTTTTTTTGGTATTTTGGTCATAACTTCTTTAATAATGGTCCAAATTAAAAGTTTTTTTTTCAAAATTTTTGTTTTTTATGGCATTTTCAGAAAAAAAAATACAACAAAAATCTTCGACGTGTTTTTGAATGAGTTTTTTGAGTTTTAAACGTTAAATCGATTTTTTTTAAATGAATGTCATTTTTTATTTTTTATTTTTTCTTTCAAACATCTATCTATTCAACAATTTTTAAGACTAGTCTGATCGTGGGATCTCTATAACTACTATTTTTTCGATTTTTGAAAATAAATTTTTTTTTAAATAAATTATTATGGATACCAATTGTCGTTACTGTATAGTATTTTTTTTAATATTTAGAATTTATTTTGACACTTTTTTATTGTTAACAAGTTCTTAAAATTAATAATTAATCGTTAAGTCTGTTTATGAACAATAATAACAACAGTTTTCATTTATTCACGTATTTTTTTGAAAACCTTACATATACGATTATTTCCTGAATTAGAATATTCCTTTGCCAATACGTTTCCGTTGCTCATCGGAATAATTTAATGAAATTTTTGTGTCCCCCTGTGATTGGCTTCGCAGTATTTTATCGCAAATAAAATCTTTCTTTTGCATCTTAATAATGTTTCTCATGTGAAAATGTGACAGCAATATTCGGTAGACTATTTAGGTTCAATGCCCACTCGTACAATTCTTGAACCGTTGTTATTTGCTCATCGATTAATTATTAATTTTAAAAATCTATTAACAATGAAAAAGTGTCCAAATTAATTCAAAATGGTTTAAAAAATACTATACAGTAACAAAAATTGGTATTCATAATGATTTCTAGAAAAAAAAAAATTTTAATTTTTAAAAATCGAAAAAAATATTAGTTATTGAGATCCCACGATCGGACTAGTCTTAAAAATTGTTGAATAGATAGATGTTTGAAACAAAAAATTTACGTTAATACAAAAAATTTTACGTTAATACATTACAATGTACTTCCATAAAAAATTCTTGAAAAATCGTTATTTTTCGATCTCCTAACTGCGTATACGAGTAAGTCCTTAATATACACATGAGACTGTTTCAAATAAAAAGACTATTTTTTTTTTCAAAGAACATTGATAAATCGTCAGAGTATCCCTAAACAAAGACCCTGTCCAAATATGAGCCCTTAATATTAATATTTAGAGGTGACTGATTTTATGATGAAATTTCATCATATATTTGTGATATACTCGAATATTTTATTAATGAACAATTAAATTAATCATTCATCGTTTATTTTTTTCATTTTTCGTTCATCATTTTTTTTATCAACATTCTATTGAAAATTTGCGGATAGTTGTTTTAAAGATGATAATATTGGGCATTTAAGTGATATGAGTTGATTTTCTCGCGTTTATAAGTAAATTACATCATTATTTTAAACAATTCAATGGTTAAGGCTTGATAACTCCGAAACGGCTCGCCTCACGCAAATCTTCATTTGGACCTTTTTTATAGAGCGTTCAATTTCCTACAAAAATCCATAGTTCTTACTACTGTACACTGATTTGTTTTTGAGTAATAAAATTCCAAAGTTCAGAAAAAAAAATTTCCATGTTATTTAAATGGGAAAAAAAAATTGAAAACAGCCGACTCTAAATATTAATATTATAAGGGCTCATATTTGGACAGGGTCTTTGATTAGGGATACTCTGACGATTTATCAATGTTCTTTGAAAAAACAAGAATAGTCATTTTATTTGAAACAGCCTATAATACACATGCTTGAACCATTTTTTAAAAATCATTGAGAGTGGAAAAGAAAATTTTTGCCAAATCTACTCGCCTCTCGTGATTTACTCTCCCGAGGATACAAAAGTCCTGGCAGGGATCCTTCACAACCGACGATCGAAAATGCGACGGCACCGACAAAAATTATTACACCGCTGCACCGCATTGCGTTACTTCGGCAATATTCCTCTCAATCTACAACAAAATAACGAAGTCAAGCATCTAGATCCTCGTTAAACGTCGCAATATAGATACAAAAAATCGCAGGAAAAACTAAATATCATGGTTCTGCCGGAGAACATTTTTTTAACCACAGCTAAGTATTTCAAAGGTGAATTTTAAGCCTGAGTTAAAATATACTGAACCTGTTTTGTCGTAAAATTGAGAATGGTGTTGAAAATATCAAAATATTAAGACATTAAAATATTAAAATATTGAAATTTTTATACATCAAAATATTGAAATTTTGATATATCAAAATATTGAAATATTGAAATATAGAAAGACAAGAATATAAATAAATTCACGAGTTTTTAATGTCATTTTTCAAAATTATTTCAATGTAATTTTTTAAGATTGGATGCAAATTTTATTTTTGACCATTTATTCATAAATGATATTTAAAAAATTCTTGTAACAAATTCATAACCCACATAAGAACGATTTTCACAATTATTTAATAAAGTAAGTGAAACTTGAGAGAGTATTACTAAGAATACTGAATAATTTGTTTGATTCAGCAATTAGATAACTAGTGTCGTTTTTATTTTTAGTTGGCTTCAAACTTCAAATAATTTTACGGAAATTCATGTGATGGTTCTTTCTTTATCGTTACGTTTTAATTTTCGTTTTTTTTTTGCCACTCGATCACATTGTTAAATGCTCTTCGACGAGTTCACAATTTTTAAGCACGAAGATTCTCAAAAACCCCAAAAAAAAGGGAAAACAGTAAAATCTTGTTGATATTCCACTGGGATCTTGAAAAAGGGTGATAAATTATTTTGTCTAATTTTTCCAAAATATAATATAGAAAAAATATGCTAAAACAAATAATAATAATAATAATAATAATAATAATAATAATAATAATAATAATAATAATAATAATAATAATAATAATAATAATAATAATAATAATAATAATAATAATAATAATAATAATAATAATAATAATAATAATAATAATAATAATAATAATAATAATAATAATAATAATAGAATAGTTAAAATTTGCATTAAATTATTTTACCAAGATCAAAAGTTTCAAAAATTCATTTCTTTTCCTTCAAATTCTCGTGTATTGTTAATTTTAAGTGTGAACATTTTTATTATTACAAATTGAGTAGAAAAAAATTGTGGATACTCACGAAATTTCCAATGTTTTATGTCTGTTGATTCCCTATCAACGCTTTATCAAAATTAATTCCCGACCGCCTTTGTTTCCGAAATTAGAAGGTAAAGCGCGAAAGACAATCGAAAGGTAAAATTCGGAGGAGATGGACAAAAATGAGTCCCCGCCGGGGGGGAATTGAAATATCACCCGGAAAAAATGACGGGCAAAATGAACTTTTATTTTATTTAACTTTAATTTTCATGTTTTGTTTTATTTTTGATGTTCCAGACACGTTGAGACAAATTTGACGAAAAAGAAGAGGCGATGAATCAGGCGCGGTTCCGCAGAGGTTTAAATGCTCGCACATCGAGAAACTTAACGTGACTACTAGACCAGAATCTCTCGTACGAACTATATATCCTATTCCCTTTTGCCACTACTCGTGCTCCACCTTTTATTTAAAAAGCTCTTGTTTCCGCGTCTGTGGAAAATCCGTCGAATCACGATTCGTCGAAACACAATTCGTCGAATCGTAATTCATCGAAACACAATTCGTCGAATCACAATTTGTCGAATCGCCATTCGTTGAATCACAAATCGCCGAATCACAATCCGTCAAATCCCAATTCGTTGAGATCCGCAATTCGTCGTTAAATAATATTAGAGATATAAGTTAATGTATTTGACTTACATTCCATGTTCACATACCATTAATTACTTACATGCCATTAATTTCTGTCGCTCAAAAGACGACTCCGCAACAAGTATCTTTTTTGCTCTATATCGAGGATTTCTGCCTGTTAACATTTTTTTTTCTACGTTAAATAATATTAGAGATATTGAGAAATGAATTTCGCTCATATTCCATGTGCGGAAAAAATTCTGTCGCTTGAAAGACTCTACATCTAGACTGTATTTTAATAAGTTAATAAGTTAATAAGTTAATTTTGATAAGTTAACGTATTTTATTTATATTTCATGCGCGGAAAAACTTCTGTCGCTCAAAAGACTCCTCTAAAAGTTTTTTTTTTCACTCTTTCGAGAATCTGCTAACTGAGATGTTTTTTTTTTCGACGATCGAAATTCGATTACCTTATTTTTGTTGGTTTACACAAGTGTGAATTTTGATCGGTTCTACGATAACACGTCAATGAAACTTATGGAAGAGTAACTATTGACTGATATATAGGAGTAAATAAGTGACGCCTCTCCAAAAAACATTTTTTTTCCTCTTACAGTGTAGCAGGAAAAACGTACGATTGTCAAAATTTCCTCATTCGAATGAGGAAACTTCGCAGTCCTTGATAAACCCATTGTAATTTTCTGTCATGTTTGCGAACACTCGGAGTAAATGCGGCGTCAAACTAAATGTCTGGTAATCTCCGATACAACCTCCGTCAAGAGGTTCTGCTTCAGCTTTTGTCAACAGCGATGTGGTGCAAGTTAGAACGACGCAGTCCCATTTCACACGATGTGTTCCTTCAGAGTTCGAAAATTTGAATAATCGTCAACTTTGACAATTTTTTTCCAAATGACTATGACCTCAAATTTAATTCAAAACGAGTGGTTTGTATTCAGAAAATTCTAATCTTCATTTTCCAAAGATAAAAAACAACTTTCAAATTTTTTCGAAATTTTCATGTTTCTAACGTAGAGTCTGTCTTATCCACAGTAGTGCTGTATTATTTTTCAAAGAGAGCAAAAAAAGATCGTACGGATTACGCTTTTTACCCATTGCGATATCGCTTCGCAAAAAGGGACGTTAAAAATACCATCCACCTCATATTTGTCACCCAACTACATTCACTTGTATCCCTACCCGGGAAAAAAAATCATATATGATCATATATAATCATATATAATCATATATGAATCATATATGATCATGTATCTCGGGAAAAAATGGTCATATATAATCATATATAATCATCTATGCGTTAACATGACATCATGAATGATCGTATATGCCCATGCATGATCATATATCTCGGGAAAAAATGGTCATATATAACCATATATAATTATATATGCTTTAACATGACATCATGAATGATCATATATAATCATATATGTAATCGTAATTATTCACAAAATAACCATCATATATATTTTTTTGGATATTATATTTATTTACTAGCATATATTGTACAGTTCTCGCCATTAATGCCTGCAAATCTTTGAAAGATTCTTTCCAAGATTCTAAGACTCTTTCCAAGATTCTAAGATTCTTTCAACGATTCTTTCAAAGATTTGCAGGCATTAATGGCCAGCACTGTACTTCTACGTATAATTATAATAATAATATTTTACACTTGTATTATATTATAAACGAAGTATTTGTACATTTCCCGGAAAAAAATCATATATGATCATATATAATCATATATGACTTGGTCATGCATGATCCTGAACGAAATTTGTCTCTATATGATCATTTATGATTATATATGATCATATATATGATCATATATGATTATATATGATCATATATGATTTTTTTTCCCGGGTAATATTCTCCAATGCCGAAAAAAAATATTTCAGCTACAGAGATTCTCGATGTAGAGTCTTTTAAGCGACTGAATTTTTTCCGCACATGGAATATGAGCGAAATTCATTTCTCAATATCTCTAATATTATTTAACGTAGAAAAAAAATGTTAACAGGCAGAGGTATAGAGCAAAAAAGATACTTGTTGCGGAGTCGTCTTTTGAGCGACAGAAATTAATAGCATCTAAGTAATTAATGTAAACATGGGATATAAGTAAAATACATTAACTTACATCTCTAATCTTATTTAACGACAAATTGCGGGTCTCGACGAATTGGGATGTGACGGATTGTGATACGGCGATTTGTGATTCGACAAATTGCGATTCGACAAATTGTGATTCGACGAATTGTGTTTCGATGAATTCCGATTCGACGAATTGTGTTTCGACGAATCGTGATTCGACGAACTTTCCTCAGAGGCGGAAAAAGAGCTTTTTAAATAAAAGGTTGAGCACGAGTAGTGGCAAAAGGGAATGGGATATATAGTTCGTACGAGAGATTCTGGTCTAGTAGTCACGTTAAGTTCCCCGATGTGCGAGTATTTAAACCTCTGCGGAACCGCGCCTGATTCATCGCCTCTTCTTTTTCGTCAAATTTGTCTCAACGTGATTATTATTATTATTATTATTATTATTATTATTATTATTATTATTATTATTATTATTATTATTATTATTTGTTTTAGCATATTTTTTCTATATTATATTTTGTAAAAATTAGACAAAATAATTGATCACCCTTTTTCAAGATCCCAGTGGAATATCAACATGATTTTACAGTTTTCCCTTTTTGTTGGGTTTTTGAGAATCTTCGTGCTTAAAAATTGTGAACTCGTCGAAGAGCATTTAACAATTTGATCAAATGGAAAATTCGAAAATCAATTAAAAAATTTAAAAAAAAAACGAAAATCAAAACGTAACGATAAATAAAGAACCATCAGATGAATTTCCGTAAAATTATTTGAAGTTTGAAGCCAATTCCAAATAAAAACGACACTAGTTATCTAGTTGCTGAATCAAACAAATTATTCAGTATTATTAGTAATACTCTCCCAAGTTTCACTTATTTTATGAAATAATTGTGGAAATCGTTCTTAAGTGGGTTATGAATTTATTATAAGCATTTTTTAAATATCATTTATGAATGGTCAAAAATAAAATTTGCATCCAAGTTTAAAAAATTACATTGAAATAATTTTGAAAAATTACATTAAAAATTCGTTAATATATTTATATTCTTGTATTTTTATATTTCAATATTTTCATATATAAATATTTCAATATTTTAATATTTTTATGTCTTAACATTTTGATATTTTCAACACCATTCTCAATTTTACGACAAAACAGGTTCAGTAGATTTTAACTCAGGCTTAAAATTCACCTTTGAAATACTTAGCTGTGGTTAAAAAAATGTTCTCCGGCAGAACCATGATATTTAGTTTTTCCTGCGATTTTTTGTATCTATATTGCGACGTTTAACGAGAATCTAGATGCTTCACTTCGTTATTTTGTTGTAGATTGGGAGGAATATTCCCGAAGTAACGCAATGCTGTGCAGCGATGTCCTAATTTTTGTCGGTGCCGTCGCATTTTCCATCGTCGGTTGCGTAGAATCCCTGCCAGGACTTTTGTATCCTCGGGAGAGTGAATCACGAGAGGCGAGTAGATTTGGCAAGAAATTTCTTTTCCACTCTCAATGATTTTTGAAAAATGGTTCAATCATGTGTATTATAGGCTGTTTCAAAGAAAATGACTATTTTTGTTTTTTTCAAAGAACATTGATAAATCGTCAGAGTATCTCTAAACAAAGACCCTGTCCAAATATGAGCCCTTAATATTAATATTTAGAGGTGGCTGTTTTCAATTTTTTTTTCCATTTAAATAACATGGGCAAATTTTTTTCTGAACGTTGGAATTTTATTACTCAAAAACAAATCACTGTACAGTAATAAGAACTATGCATTTTTGTAAGAAATTGAACGCTCTATAAAAAAAGTCCGAATATGAAGATTTGCGTGAGGCGTGCCGTTTCGGAGTTATCAAGCCTTAACCATTGAACTGTTTAAAATAATGATGTAATTTACTTATAAACGCGACAAAATCGACTCATATCACTTGAATACCCAATATTATCATCTTTAAAATAACTATCTGCAAATTTTCAATAGAATGTTGATTAAAAAAATTAAATTAATCAACGATGAATGATTAATTTTATTGTTCATTAATACAATATACGAGTATATCACAAATATATGATGAAATTTCATCATAAATTTCATACTGTTAAATAGATTTTTCATCGAAAATTGATTTATAGGCGGCACTCAAATGTGTTACGTCCTGAGTTGAACTTGAGAAAGGACGAACCTGTTAGTAAGTTGATTTGCTCTTTTTAGACGGGAATGCGCCCGTCAGGGATTGGAGCGCGAGCGGGATTGGTGATGTTAATAGTAATAATAGTCGTTGAGGTACACCTCTTCTAACACGATAACTGAATTTAATTAAAATGCCATCGACTAAATTAGTCGATGGGTTCAACGCGTTATTAAATTTCATAAGCTTCACAATAATTGCAATTTTGGTTTTAATACAGTTTGAATTTTGTACACAGTTCGCAAATTTTCGGTTTTGCGGTTGATCGCTTAGCCGTGTTTCTATTCGCGATCCGCCTCACGCTCGGTGGTCGCGGTATCGTGAACAGACTCGCGCACTTCCTTAATGATCAAATTAGAATTTGGGCACGAACAATCGATCCCGTAGTAAAAAACTCCATTCGTCGCCATTGAAAAATTCCCATTCATTCCCCATTGCCAAAGTAACCAATGGAGATGAATGCCGAATTGTCTAAGGGGATTTTCGCCATTGAATTCCCCATTTGAAACGGAATGGGGATTATCCAATGGGGATTCAATGGAGACAATCCCCTTAGGCAATTCGGCATTCATCCCCATTGGTTATTTTGGCAATGGGGAATGAATGGGGATTTTTCAATGGCGATGCATGGAGTTTTTACTATAGGAAAGAATCTCCATTGCTGTTCGCCACTCATTCCCCATTGCCCGAAAAACCAATGGATATGAATGCCGAATTTTCTAAGGACATTTTCGCCATTGAATTCCCCATTTGAAACGGAATAGGGATTATCCCATGGGGATTCAATGGAGACAATCTTCCTAGTTAATTCGCCATTCACCTCCATTGGTTTTTGTGGGCAATGGGGAATAAATGGGATCATCAATGGAGATTCTTTCATATGATTGCTATATATACATGGAATTACGCATTAAATAATCAAATGATGTAAGTTATCAGTAAGTAAGGTTAATCATAATGCTAATATTAGCATAACGACCAATAATTACATACGCATTATATATATTATTACATTTAATAGAAATTATTGAAGCTCAGAATTGAGAAAATAGATTGTAAGTGTATTCAGATGACGATTCATAATGAAAGTATATACGTTTCTCCTCTCACAAATCGGGTTGAGAAGGACTGATAAAATTATGTGTATATGTTAAAAATAAACGGTTTTAAAAATCATTTATCCCAAACGTACGCGTACTTGATGAGCAGTTTATAATATATATTTTTTTAATTACTTTCGAATAATTTCCGAGCTTATGCTAATATTAATTGCCCATCGATATAATCATCAGCATTTATTACAATTGAAGAAAATATTTGGTTCATATATGAGAATCAGCGACATCTACTCTTACTTAATTTTATTAATTCACCGCCGTTTGAGAAATATCGCATTCGGAAAAATTTTCATCGATCGATGGGTTCAATTGTTTAGCATTGAACCTCGAATATGGATTGCAACATCGTTAACGAATGCTGCTCACTATTCGATCAGTCATCAATGAAGTGACATTATTGATAAATGTTGATCATTGTATAATTCGTAGTTACTTATTATTCAATGGGTATCCTTGGTAAATGCTGATCATTTCATCGTTAGCCGCATTTGGGTTCCAATGAACATCTGTGGGAAATGCTGATCTTTCAGTTCATCCGCATTGACTTTCCAATGGACATCATTGGGTAAAGTGGATCATTTCGTTCATCAGCATTTACCTTCTCATGGACACCATTGAGCAATGCTGATCGCTCGATACATCCGCATTGGCTTTCCAATGAGCATCATTGAGTAATGATGATCATTCGATTCATCCGCATTGGCTTTCCAATAAGCATCATTGAGTAATGATGATCGTTCGATTCATCCGCATTTGATGTTCAATGGATACCCATTCACTGATCAATGGTCAGCCCTGTACGCCATTGACAAATGCGGAAATCTCAATGGGTCCCCATTCATTGTCCAATGGAGTCGTATGAGGACCATTGGTTGCCATTGGCGATTCAATGGAGTTTTTTTACTACGGGATGCTTCGTAAAACGTGTCAGAGGTAGGCATGGGCCTTTGCCTTTTCAGGACCTCAGATCCCATCCTCCTTGCACGGTCGATTGGTCACTTAATTCGCGACGCGCTATTTCCGAAAATATTACTTCTGATAACTTTTACTTTGGATGAGTTGAACGTGGTTGACCTGAAGAGTCGAACCACGGAGTTGATTTCAGATTTTCAAACGATTGAGGGGTC
Organism: Alloplasta piceator; assembly: GCA_946863875.1. NCBI lineage: Eukaryota > Metazoa > Arthropoda > Insecta > Hymenoptera > Ichneumonidae > Alloplasta > Alloplasta piceator. Next base: position 3,461,666 of record OX333071.1, read on the forward strand.
GACCATACTAGTCGCCCCCTACGAAGACAAAAATCTTTAGTGAATAATGAGAGCGACCAATCTGGCCGCTCCCTCCGAGACAAGTGAAGATTCATTCCTCAAAAAAAATAGTCCTAAGGACTTGGTTGGATATCGAGGCGCGAGCGAGGTGTTCTTACGCCGAGCGCTGCATATCTCTTGTATGTGCAGCGTCTCTCGGCTACCGTGAGATCTCCTTGGTCAGCAGAAAAGCTGCAACCAACCACCGTGAAATCGTCAACGGCTACTCGCTCGCACACCGATAAGCCGTTGCAAAATGTTTTTGACAATTTACTGGCTCCTCCGAGCACCAATGAACATTATTTATTATAAATTTATTATAAATTTCGAGGTATGACTTAAACAAAATGGTCGACACAAAAATGGTTGCCGAATAGACCCAGGACGTAACAAATGAGAGAGTCCAGAGTCAAAGGTGTGCAAGTAAAACTCCCACTTTATCTTTTTTATAAAGCGTTCAACTTCCTACAAATATCGATAGTTCTTATTACTGTAGTGATTTGTTTTTGAGTAATGAAATTTCAAAGTTCAGAAAGAAATTTGCCCATGTTACTTAAATGGAAATAAAAAATTGAAATCAGTCACCTCGAAATATTAATATCAAGGGCTCATATTTGGACAGGGTTTTTGTTTAGGGATACTCCGACGATTTATCAATGTTCTTTGAAAAAAAAAAAGTCATTTTATTTGAAACAGTCTAATGTGTATATTAAGGGCTTACTCGTAAGCCCTTGTAGTTAGGTGGTCGGAAAATAGCGATTTTCAAGAATTTTTTATGGAAGGACATTGTAATATATTAACGTATAAATTTATATACATATTTTTGTAATTTTTAACCTTATTTAAAAAATTTACTTCTTGAAAAATAATGATTCCTGGAGCTGCTGCAGCCGACCTCCAAGAGGTCCTCTAAAAAAAGGCGTCTTGCAGTGAGCGCGATTCTCTGGATTGGATCATCCAATATAAAAAAAAAATTAAAAAGGTTTCGTTAATATAAGCTAAAAATATTTAATCGAAGGAATGAGCAAAATATAGATTACGGGTTTAATATGCCTATATATAACTTAGAAAATGTTTGTCGGACTGACATGAAATTTTCTGTGTATATACTTATAAATAGATGTGCATTACGAAAATAAAATTGAGATTTTTTTTTTTAAATCCCTTCTGCGTACAACCCCTTAAAATATTAATATATTATTATTACAATATTTAGAACTATTAATATATTAAAGAAATTTTTTGTTTTTAATCGTTATAAAGTACGACGACTCAGAAAAATTGCGCAAAATTAATTTTAATATATTTAATATTTGACGACTAGATCAATATATTTATTTTCCTGACTGTTACATGAATTTTTTATCAGTGAATTATTGTATACATCGTGTGCATAAAATTTGACGCAATATACTGTATTATATACCTGCATAACAAATTATAATAATAAGGACTAATTGAAATTGACGAAATGAAAGTTTTTTAATTTTTTTTTTGTCCTGGACAATCGAATTACTTTATCAGGTGAAGTCTCTCGATGGCCTCTGGGATTTTGCGGTCTGGCCTTCCGGTGGGAAAAATCCTCGAGATTCACTCGATGGAGCTCTCGCTGAGGTATTATTTTTTATTTTTGTTTTCTTCAAATTGAATTATTTTATTGAATTCTTTTGGTCGTTTTTGGTCTAGTCAGTGGATGTGATGCAAATGCCGGTACCTTCGTCCTACAACGACGTGACCACTTCCCGAGTGATCAGAGATCACGTCGGAACTGTTTGGTACGAGAGAACGTTTTTCGTTCCAAAATCGTGGTCAGATCAGCTTGTATTCGTTTATTTTGGCTCCGTCAATTATTTCGCCGAAGTGGTAAAGTATCCTCTCTAATTCTTAAAACTCCGTTTTTCAAATATGAGCGTCGTTTTTTAATAAAGATGAATTTTTTTCAATTTTAAACATCCTTATTTGACTGCGATTCATTCACCGTTTTCTTCATTAATTTCCTTTTCCAGATTTGATTATAAATAAAGGAATAAAGAAAATTGACTCTAATTTCAAAATCCTCTTTAATTCAAAATAAAAATTCCCTTTTCTATAATTTTTTTTTTTATTTTCCAACATACTCATTCGATTACGATTCATTTTTTCTATTAATTAAAATTATTTCTTTGAATACGATCTATTTTTATTGATTTGAATTCATTTTTTTTTATTTACCATTTACTTATTTCTATTGATTCTCATTGCTTTTTGTATTACACTTCATCTTTAGTCGTTTCGGTTCCTTTCTTTATCATTTTTATTAATTTTCCCAAATTAGTATTAGTTTTAGTATTAACAACAACAAGATGAAGTTTTTGCAAAATTTATAGTGGGTGAACGGAAAATTTGTGACTAATCACGAATTGGGTCATTTGCCGTTCGAGACTGAGATATCCACGAAATTGATTTGGGGTGAGAAAAATCGTATAACCGTCGCTGTCGATAATCAATTATCGCCAACGAGCATCCCGCAGGCCCAAAATGACAAAGTTGAAACTGACAGTGGTACCAGATGGAAACAACGGTATAGCTTCGATTTTCTCAACTACGCCGGTATTCACAGGTAAATTTGAATGAATATTTCGAAATTAAAAAAAAAGAAGAAATGCGCGACGGCTCGAAGAAATATCGATCATCGAACGACCGATTCATAATGAAATTAATACTTCAGAATCGATATTTTTGTCCAAAATTACGATCTAAGAAAATCGATCAATCGTTATTATCGTGGGAAAGTATTGTATAGAATAGACAGGGCTGGGAAAATTGAAAAGAAGATCCGATGAAAAAAAAATTGACCGGTCGAAATTTTAGGCTCCTTAGAACCTCTAAGGTGAAAAAGTCCACTTTCCGCTATTTAGGAGGCCTTACCGCGGTCCTGACTATGGTCAGGACCTTGGTTAGGCCTCGGTTAGCCCTCGATTAGGCCTGGTTAGGCCTCCTAAATAGCGGAAAGTAGACTTTTTCACCTTAGAGGTTCTAAGGAGGCCTTAAATTTCGACTCGGGGCGGGCTCATTTTGACCCCGACAGATGTTTAACATTTTTTTCGTCATTTAGAGATTCATAACGTGTGTTTTGGATCGGAAATTTTCCGGGCAACACGATAATGCTATTTGCGACGAGTAAATTCCTTACGATCATGCTTAAAAACGCCAAAAATCTTTTTGAAAGGCTTGAAAATTGAAAAAAAAATTGTATTCGTTTTCGTTGCAAGCATAATTAGCCTCATATCTTGACGAGATACCGAGGACAATGCCGTTTTGTTTCGCTCTCTCTGATTTCTCATTTCCTCATTCTAAGCCTACAATTGCATAAAAACGGTCGTTTCGCCCATTTCTCGTGGGAATTTCCTTTTTTTTATTGCATATTTCCGATCAACATAGTGCTTGAGACGTTGACAAAGACGAATACGTTTTGAGCTTATTTTTCCACTGAGAGACCAAAAAAGGAACAAAATAATTGATAGATTTTGTTTTTTAGGCCCGTATTGTTGCACACGAAGCCACGAGTATACGTCGAGGATATAACGTTGCAGACACTTGTTGATTATAGTATGAGGGGGATCGTCAAATATGACATCCGAATATCTGGTGACGAGCGCAAATATTGTACGGTTGTTTTACGAGAGGACGATGGTTCAATCGTCGGTGAGCCACACAATTGTTATGGGGAAGGTAGAATCAATGTTCCAAATGCGACACTTTGGTGGCCCAGAGGGATGCATCCGGAGCCCGCTTATCTCTACACCTTCGAAGTGAGCCTGAAAAAAAGAAAAATTAATTATTTCACTAATTTTTCAAACATTCTTTCATCCAACAATCTCTTCTTCTTTTTCCTTTCACGATTCACAAAGTAAAAGCTAATTTGCACAAGCTCAATATGATTTAATTTTAGATGAAGAAACAGGATAGCGTCGAAGATTCAGTGCGAAGGGTGGATTTTTGATGTTTTCGATGTTCTTAGGTTTCAGTGTCCGTTCGAAACGCCTCGAAACCCGATATATATCGACTGCCGTTTGGCATAAGATCACTGTACTTGAACAAGCAGATCTTCATCAATCACAAGCCTGTATACATGCGTGGTTTCGGTCGACACGAAGATTCACCGATAAGAGGACGCGGTCTCGATTTGGTAACGATGACGCGAGATTACGAGCTTCTAAAATGGGTCGGCGCAAATTCTTTCAGGACGAGTCATTATCCTTACAGTGAGGAAGTTCTCGATATGGCGGACAGGTAATTTCGCTTGATATTATCCTTGCGAATCTTAAAAGCAGGTCCTTGGACAATCCTTCAAAGACAGTCTTCTGACCTAACTCAAAGTTGAATATCCAAAGGGACAAAAAGAGAATTAGCTCTCAGTACAAATTTTTTAAATCCCTCGTTCAAGGCGGTATTCTGGTCTAGAGACATACATTGGGAGCGTTATGCCGAGCTCGATGAAAAAAATATATATTTTCTTACCATTCGTATTTTTACATATTTATTTATATTTATTGATATATTTATTAATATTTTGACAATATATTTAAAAAAATCGAGAAAAAAAATGAATATTAAATAAGTTATAAGCTGGTAAAGTTGGGGATAAAAAAAAAAGGGTGTGCTGGCTGACACCATTGCAACCTTTCTAGTCATCCGATGCAAAATATAAAAAAAGGTTCTTCATTAGTATAAGAATCTCGTTATAGCCCTTACCTCAAAGAAAACGGAAAAAAAAATTTGCGAAATGGCAGCTGTCTGAACAAAAAAAAAGCGTTTTCCACTTTTTTTCTTTCATAGTTTAAAAAATAATTTTGATACAAAAGTGGTAGAGGCGATAGAGAGTTATACATTGAAAATTGGTAAAAAATTTGGAAGTAAATTGGTTGAGTAGAACTTGAGATACCATGTCGGCCGTGTTGAGAAAAGTAGTTTTGAGCAAAAGGTCTACGGTTCGATTTGCTGGCTATAAAAGTTAAAATGGCTATAAATCCGTAAATTATCGGAAATAAAAAATTTTCTTTCGTGGATATATTCTGAAAGCTCTCAACTTTGAGAATATGCAAAAAAAATTGATTTTTTCAAAATTCTAGATCCGAATATCGTCTTAATTGCGGTTTATTTTCATTAATTTTTAACTCCCTTTTCCAATAACGATTTTTCGAAATTAAATTTCTTTTTTCCGGGCCAAACTAAACTTCCTAAACTAAACTTCCTTTTTTCTGACGATTCATTTTTATAATTTTAGCTGTCATTTTTTTAATAACGATTCATTTATTATAAATTGAAAATCGCTTTTCTATTTCTAAAAATTATTTCTAAAAATTAAATTGTATTGTATTTTTTCCATCAAAATCGCAAAATCTCCTGATAATTCGGAAAAAATATGACATTTTAATTTTACAATTCAGGCAGGGTATCCTGATAGTCAATGAATGTCCGGCTGTGGACATCGATAATTATTCGCGGCAGCTCCTAGACCAACACAAACGGGCAATGTCAGAATTGATAAGACGCGACAAGAATCGTCCGTCAGTGATAATGTGGTCAATCGCCAATGAGCCACGGAGTAATTCCCCGGGTACTGAAGATTATTACCGAAGTTTGACTCAGCACACGAGGGAACTCGATAAATCGAGACCGATAACAGCCGCCTTGGCTGTCAAAAATTCGGTAAGTTTTTTCATCCTCTGTTTCATCTACAGCGAGATAATTATGGTATTTTTTTCCACTTTCTAAAAACAAAAAATACAACCCGTAGTAAAAAACTCCATTCGTCGCCATTGAAAAATCCCCATTCATTCCCCATTGCCAAAATAACCAATGGAGATGAATGCCGAATTGCCTAAGGGGATTTTCGCCATTGAATTCCCCATTTGAAACGGAATGGGGATTATCTAATGGGGATTCAATGGAGACAATCCCCTTAGGCAATTCGGCATTCATCCCCATTGGTTATTTTGGCAATGGGGAATGAATGGGGATTTTTCAATGGCGATGAATGGAGTTTTTACTATACGATAGAATCTCCATTGCTGTTCGCCACTCATTCCCCATTGCCCACAAAACCAATGGATATGAATGCCGAATTTTCTAAGGACATTTTCGCCATTAAATTCCCCATTTGAAACGGAATGGGGATTATCCCATGGGATTCAATGGAGACAATCTCCCTAGTGAATTCGCCATATTCACCTCTATTGGTTTTTGTGGGCAATGGGGAATAAATGGGATCATCAATGGAGATTCTTTCATATGATTGCTATATATACATGGAATTACGCATTAAATAATCAAGTAAGTTATCAGTAAGTAAGGTTAATCATAATGCTAATATTAGCATAACGACCAATAATTATATCATATATCATATATAGCAATCATATATATATATATATATATATATTACATTTAATAGAAATTATTGAAGCTCAGAATTGAGAAAGTAGATTGTAAGTGTATTCAGATGACGATTGATAATGAAAGTATATACGTTTCTCCTCTCACAAATCGAGTTGAGAGGGACTGATAAAATTATGTGTATATGTTAAAAATAAACGGTTTTAAAAATCATTTATCCCAAACGTACGCGCACTTGATGAGCAGTATATAATATATATTTTTTAAATATATTATATTATATTTTATTTTAAACTATTATATTATATTTTAAACTGATTGACCATCGATATAATCATCAGCATTTATTACAATTGAAGAAAATATTTGGTTCATATATGAGAATCAGCGACATCTACTCTTACTTAATTTTATTAATTCACCGCCGTTTGAGAAATATCGCATTCGGAAAAATTCTCATCGATCGATGGGTTCAACTGTTCTGCATTGAACCTCGAATATGGATTGCAACATCGTTAACGAATGCTGCTCATCATTCGATCAGTCGTCAATGAAGTGACATTATTGATAAATGTTGATCATTGTATAATTCGTAGTTACTTATTATTCAATGGGTATCCTTGGTAAATGCTGATCATTTCATTGTTAGCCGCATTTGGGTTCCAATGAACATCTGTGGGAAATGCTGATCTTTCAGTTCATCCGCATTGACTTTCCAATGGACATCATTGGGTAAAGCGGATCGTTTCGTTCATCAGCATTTACCTTCCCATGGACACCATTGGGCAATGCTGATCGCTCGATACATCCGCATTGGCTTTCCAATGAGCATCATTGAGTAATGATGATCATTCGATTCATCCGCATTGGCTTTCCAATGAGCATCATTGAGTAATGATGATCATTCGATTCATCCGCATTTGATGTTCAATGGATACCCATTCACTGATCAATGGTCAGCCCTGTACGCCATTGACAAATGCGGAAATCTCAATGGGTCCCCATTCATTGTCCAATGGAGTCGTATGAGGACCATTGGTTGCCATTGGCGATTCAATGGAGTTTTTTACTACGGGAATTTTTTTAATTTCTAAAAACGAAAAATAATGGAATTTTATTCGTTTTTAATAACGATAGATATATTTTTTTAATTTCTCAAAACGAAAAATAATGAGATTTTTTCTTAATTTCTAAAATCGAAATCCAATAGGACGACAAGCTGGGTCAATTTATCGATGTTATTGGATTCAATCGTTATAATTCGTGGTACACGGACGCCGGGAACCTCGACGTGATCGTCGACAATGTCATTAACGAAGCTGTCCAGTGGAACCAAAAACTCAACAAACCCGTGATGATATTCGAATATGGGGCTGACGCTATGCCAGGATTGCACGAAGTATTTACAACATAAATAGTCTGTTGAAGAACGAACTCGCAGAGGACTTTTTGTTTTTATGATTTCATTCAATTTTTATTTTTTTTCAAATATTTAATTTTGCATTAGGAAACATGTCCTTGCCAACGAGTATTATGAGTGTCATTCATTAATTCCCCAACTTTTTTGTTGTACAAAACTACATGTTTTTTAAAATTTAGTTGGCTCAATTTTTTGTACACAGTTTTTATTTTTTTGGGGTGGTTTATTTTTACATTAAGTAGAAAATGTTTACTCCAGATGCGCTCAAGTTGGCACTAGTTTTCCCTTCAAAACGTACCAAAACAATTTTCAAAAATTCAGTCCTCGAAATGGGAAATTATGAAATTTTCTAATTTTTAATTTTATTTTTTCCAAAGCTTCCTTCGTACGTCTGGAGCGAGGAATATCAGAGGGACGTTTTCTCGAGGCATTTCATGGCGTTCGATCATTTGCGCCTCAAAGGATTCTTCATCGGTGAATTTATATGGAACTTCGCCGATTTTCGTACCGCACAGGGTAATTATAAAAATTTTTTCGATATCGATATAATTTTCGTCTTTATCCTGAAATTTCCGTTATATTTACAGACCATACTCGGGTGGGTGGCAATAAAAAGGGAATTTTCACGAGAAATCGGGAACCAAAAATGGCGGCTCATCTCGTGAGAAAACGATATCACGCTCTCAGCGTTGAACTTGACGGTGCAAAAACGCCGAATGATCTCGAATCATACGTGTCCGCGAATCACAGCACGATAAACCACCAAGAATTGTGACGAACCATCGAGCGTGTTGTTATTTTTATATTTTTAATAATATGTGAACATATTATTTTTCACGCCGCTTTTCGAAAACTCAGCGAGTTAGGTAATATATTGGAAAAGATGTTTCAGTAATACAGCTAAGGTTGTTTCAGGTGAAAAAACTCGCACAAGTACTTTTTATTTTTATGATCAATCGATTTATTACACAGCCACACAAAAAGAAAAAAAAATTCGGCCTGGGGGTCTGACTATGTACACTGTATGTTTTTGGGGTCGCTGAATCCGAATACGAGGTTGGTTTAACCCCAGCACGTCAGGGTTTAGCTATAACCTCAAAAACACTCTAAAATAAAGTTTTTTTTAATATCTCGAAAACTATTATAGTTACGAAAAAATCGTTCTGGGTCTGTGGCTACTAAAAAAAAATATTTCGAAAAAATATTTTGAAAAATGACAAATGTGCATAATTTTGAATTTTCATAAATCTTTTTTTTTATATATTACCTTCCCTGACTGTTTCTCTACCCACGTTTTGGGTAATCTACCCACGTAGGTTGGAAACGGAAAAATTCCAACCCACGAACGCTAGGTAGACTACCCACGAAACCGTAGTTTTTGGGTCTTATGGGTTAGTCTACCTAACGCTCGTAGGTTGGAATTTTTCCATTTTCAACTCACCGAATGAGTAGCAAAATAGTCAGGGTTGTACTGATCTTAGAAGATCCTGAAGTTTTCAGAAAGGTGTTTTTTGTTTTTTCAAAACCATTAAGTTTTTAATTTTTACAAATCGTGTAAATGAACGATCAACATTAAATTAACTTAAATCAACTCAAAAGATCCTGAAATGTTCAGGATGGTGTTTTTTTGTTTCAAAAATTAAAAGATCCTGAAGATTCCAGGATCTTTAAAGATCACTCCAAGGTATTATATAAAAAAAATTTAACCGAATTTTAATGTTGATCGTGAATTTTAAAAAATTCAAACATTCATATTTTTGAAAAAACAAAAACACCTTTCTGAAAATTTCAGGATCTTTTTAAGATCAGTACAAGGTATTATATTTAAAAAATTGAACCAAAAATTTAATGTTGATCGTAGATTTGCACGATTTTTAAAAATTAAAAATTCTCCAAATTCATGATTTCTAAAAAAAAAATTTCGAATATTTTTTTTTCGTAGCAACAAGTATACTCTTCAAGACGAACCCAGAACGATTTTTTCGTAGCTATAATAGTTTTCGAAATATTAAAAAAATAATCTTGATTTTGGAGTGTCATTTTTTGTGGTTATAGCCAAACCCTGACGTGCTGGGGTTAAACCAACCTCGGATTCGGATTCAGCGACCCCAAAAACATACAGTATATATAGTCAGACCCCCAGGCCGAAATTTTTTTTAAATTTTGTGTGGCTGTGTTATTTATCTCCAGTAATTGATTTTATTTTTATTTTTAAACGTAAAGATGTTTTCATGTTTTATAAATTTCGCTTCCATACTGTAATAATCACTGTATGCTTGTAAATGAAAGTCGAACCTATAGATGCTACGTATAGTTGGCAATACGTATTCAAGGTGTAATGTGTATTAATTTCACAACTTTTTGTAGGTAGAATGAACTAGGGATACTCTTGTAAATGTACTTGTGTTCAGTTTTTGTACACAATTTTGTGTGTGTTTTGGGGGTGATTTGTCCACATGTAATATAAGTAAAATACATTAACGTAAGTTATTTCTCTAATATTCTTCAAAGTCGTGAATAAGATATTTCAGCTAGCAGATTCTCGATGTACAGTGAAAAATTAATACTTGTCGTGGAGTCGTCTTTTGAGTGACAGAAATTTTTCCGCACGTGTAATATAAATAAAATACCTTAACTTATCTCTAATATTCTTCATCGTTGAAAAAAAAAATATTTCAACTACAGAGATTCTCGATATAGAGCGAAAAAATATTTGTCACGGAGTCGTCTTTTAAGCGACAGAATTTTTTCCACATATGCAACATGAGCGAAATTCATTTTTTAATGTCTCCCATATTATTTAACGTAGAAAAAAAATATTTCAACAGGCAGAAATCCTGGATATAGAGCAAAAAAAAAACTTGTCGCGGAGTCGTCTTCTGAGCGACAGAAATTTTTCCGCACATGGCATATAAGTAAAATACATTAACTTATATCTCTAATATTCTTCAAAGTCGTGAAAAAGATATTTCAGCTAGCGATTCTCGATGTTCAGTGAAAAAAAAAATACTGGTAGAGGAGTCGTCTTTTTAGCGACAGAAATTTTTCCGCACATGGAATATAAGAAAAATACATCAACTTAACGGCCCAGTTAGTGACACTTTTAGAGCCACGCTGTCGGATTTCTGCTATTTATTTATGCGTGATCTAGCCAAACCGAAAACTAAAGGTGTCAACATGTGCATTAAAGGCCCCCAACGAGATTAACCTATTGTAAAAGTGAAAAAATCAAAATTTATTAAAAACATCATTGTTTCAATAGCGTGTTTCTGCTGCCGGAATTTCTGACACTGAAGCCACGCCCATGTCCTAGTTTGTGACCCCTGCGTTGTACCGATTTATGACACTCGTGGCGCAGTTTATGACCAAAAGTAAAATTATTTCTCATCTGGTTTATAGTCTGGTTCCTGCTGAAGATGTTGATACCATTTTTATGTCGTTTTATACTTGCATGACGAACAAAATTCACAATATGTCGCTCGTCGTAGCTTGTGGGTTTCATCTAGGACTGCCGCTGCGGAGCCACTGACGGGGACAGAACGGCAATCGGATTTTTGTAATTTTTCGTACTCATGGTACGTGAAGTTCAGACCTTGAATATTAATATCCCAAAGCAGTTCGACGCCATATTCAGAAATTTTCATGAAAATTGACTTTGAAGTTTTCGAGCGCACTCTTATCCCACAAAGATGCAACGATAATCGAACCAGGCTCGTGGCGTACCTGGTAGCGCTCGAGTCTAGTTTTCGCGGGGGCGCTGGTTCGAGTCTCACTTGGAAATTTTTTTTTTTCATTTTTTTTTTAATTCGCATACCTCTGTTATTTAAATATCCCGATAAATTTTTGTTGTATATAATCACATATTATTATATATAATTACTATAATATATCTGTATATGTTTATATATGGACAAAATCCATATATAGTTATTTGTATGTACAAAATTCATTATAGTTATACATCTTATATATTTTTTAGAAAGTTGTTTGTTTGTTTGTTTGTTTGTTTGTTTGTATGTTTGTTTGTTTGTTTGTTTGTTTGTTTGTTTGAATGTCCCGAACTCAAACCCCCATTATACCCCATGAGTATATGGGGTATATGGGGTATATGGAGTAGGGGAGAGCGGGGCAAAACGGGCCACCTCACGGGGGCGAGTCATGTGGGGCAGAACGGGCCACCGAGACTGTCATCGGAAATTGCTTATGGGATTCTGTTGATAACAGGCTTTTCCTATTTTTTTTAATCGAAAAAACCTGTTATCAACAGAAGGAAGCTCCTGCCAACTTTGGCTCAACGCTCAACATTTTTTATACAAAAAACAGGATTTTCGTGATTTTTTTCAGATTTTTTCGGCGCGATTTGAATTAATTATAATTTTATAAACAACCTAAATTTTAACCCCAATTTAAAAATCTGAAAAAAATATTGAAAATCCCGTTTTTTGTATAAAAAATATTGACCGTTCAGCCAAAGTGGGTGGGGGCTTCCTTCTGTTGATAACAGGTTTTTTCGATTTAAAAAAATAGAAAAACCCTGTTATCAACAGAAGGAAGCCCCTGCCCACTTTGGCTCAATGCTCGACATTTTTTATACAAAAAACGGGATTTTCGTGATTTTTTTCAGACTTTTAAATTTGGGCTAAAATTTAGGTTGTTTATAAAATTATAAGTATGTCAAATCGCACCAAAAAAATCTGAAACAAATCCTGAGATCTTTTCAGAAGTACTACAAAAGCATAAAAAATTGCGGACGAAATCGGAGAGGTGAAGGGTCAGACCCAGGTCGAAATGGCGTGGAATGCCTCGTATGTATCCTGAGTTTCTGATGTAAATAATTAATAACTCGAGAACGCTTCGAGATATCGAGCTAAAATTTGGCACACTTCTCGAGCACGAATTCCTCTTTATTGTGAAATTCTAACGGGTGTTCAGATTTTATTGACTTTTTTCGTTTTCGCAAGAATGGCGTAAACGCTCTAACTTCAGCAATTTTTAAGATATTGCACTCAAACTTTGTACATAATTAGTATAGCTATTAAGGTTATTTGGTATTGAATTTGGCGAAAATCCATGGAGGAATCAAAACTGTATGATATTTTGAATTATTTCGAAAAATAGCGTAAACGCTCCAACTTGTTCCATTTTTAAAATATTGTATTGAAACTTTGCACAGAGCTAATATAGCTATCGAGGTTGTCCGCTATTTAATTTGGGGAACATCCAACAAGAGATTAAAATTTTATGAAATTTTGAATTTATTGAAAAAAAGCGCAAGCGCTCTAACTTGGACGATTTTCAATATATCGCACTCAAACTTCGTACAGAATTAGTATAGCTATCAAGGTTATTTGAAATTGAATTTGACAAAAATCGATAGAATGAGTAAATTTGTATCAAATTTCTAATTTTTCTAAAAATAGCGTACTCATGTTTTTAGATAGTTAACAAAGCTTCCTTTATGAGGAAGTCAAATTTAATCACCATACCTTATGATAAAGGAAGCTATGTGCACTGTGGATAAAGATGAGGAAGCAATGTGCAAATTTTTTTTTTCATTCTGGCCAGTCGAGTCAAGGTGGCCCGTTTTACCCCGGGGACCCGTTTTGCCCCGCTCTTTCCTATATCACTACTAACTAATATCTACTCAAACCGAGTTGGATTGATTTAGAACCTCCATATGGGTTTGAGTTTGGTTTGAGTTGGCAGCTTTATAAGTTTTAAGTTTGAGTTGAAAATATGAGGATTCAATTTTGTCAATCTGGTAGAAAAGCTACGTCAGGGCGCGGAGCGCCCGAGCCACAATAACCTGCTAGTAATTATATATTTATATAAATATTTAATTCTAAAAGATGTATCTCTCCAATAATTGAAAGTAAAAAATACTCTTTAATTAGCCGGTAATTGGATTATCATTCGACAAAAACTGTATTGATGGGAATCAAAATTGAGCCGTCGGTGTCACAATCTGGGACAGTGTCAGTAACTGGGCCGTTTACCTTATATCTCTAATATTCTTCAAAGTCCTGAAAAAGATATTTCAGCGAGCAGATTCTAGATGTAGAGTGAAAAATAAATACTTGTCGTGGTGTCTACTTTTGAGCGACAGAAATTTTTCCGCACATGTAATATACCAATAAAATACATTAACGGCGTGCCGACGAATTGTGTGCCGACGAATTGCGATTCAACGAATTGCGATTCGACGAATTGTGTTTCGAAGAATTGCGATACGACGAATTTTCCGCAGATGCGGAAACAAGGGCTTTTTAAATAAAAAGTGGAGCACGAGTAGTGGCAAAAGGGAAAATGGGATATATATAGTTCGTACGAGAGATTCTGGCTAAGTCGTGTTAAGTTCCTCGATGTGCGAGTATTTAAACCTCTGCAGAACCGCGCCTAATTCATCGCCTTCCCTTTTCGTCAAGTTTGGGTTTATTTGGGAATATTACTATACACAAGTATATGAAAATTAATACATTGTATATGCATAAAAACTTCATATTTTTTTATTAAATTTAATACAAAAATTTTTTACAGTGTGATGAACCATCGAGCGTATTGTTATTTTTATATTTTTAATAATTTGTCAATATATTATTTTTCACGCCGCTTTTCCAAAAATATAGAAGCTGTAGCAATCGCGGGTTTCTTTCGAAAATTTCCAAATCGCATAAAATCTTCAAAATTCCGGCTTAAGAAAAAAATTCTGAAGGTAACCATGAAAATAAGATACTGTGTTATAATCGAAAAGAATGCGATAAAAGAAGCGTCCGAGTCGACAATTTTGGTCGAAAACAATATTATTCCAACGATTTTAAAAATTAAAATATCGATGCTCGAAAATTTTCTCCTTTGGATTTATCATTATACCTTGCTTCGGGGAAACTCAGCACGGTTTATCTTCGTCCGGCGGTTCGACGATTTTGAGACACGCATCTGCGAGCTCGACGAAAATTGGCTCCGTCATGGCGAAACCTATCGCTCTTGTGGGATCCTCGTCTTTGAAAATCGCCTTTATAATATCACGAACGTGAGGATTGTTCAGACAATTTTGCACAGCGTCGCTGTGACGAAGAAGCTCGAGCTTATCCGGCTGCACTGTATCCTCCGTTGGAAATTCGTAGGTTTTTGTCATCTTTTTAGAATCCCCATTGTCGGATAATTCAACATCGAACGGGCTGCAGTTGCATTCTTTGTGGGTTTTGCAACAAACGACACTGCAGCTGTGAAAATTTAACGATAAAATTAAAAATCTCATCCAGTTTGTCAGAGAACCTTTGCGGAAACCAATATTTTCCAAAAACAAAATGTCTCCGTAATTCTTTTACCACGATATGTATTTTTTAAGCGTCTCGTCAGGTTTTCTTTAATTTATTTCGGCGAACGTCAATTTTTTGTACATATAATACAAAAACAAAAAAAAATACGTACTAAGGAAGTCTGCATGTTGGACACCGATAGCTGGAATTTTCGCTTTGACAGACGCAGCAGACCTTCATTTCCGTTGGTTTATCAGCGCAAAACACTTTAAACTGCGTATAATCCACGGAAAAAGATTTTTTTCTGTGTTTTAGCTTCGTGATATCATTAAAATAAACAAAAACACCGTGAAATCGCAAAACTTGCTGCGTGAAAACGTTGCGCTGCACTGCACGTGCCAAACGCGACTGCGCGCGACGCAACGATATAAGCGCCACTAGCAGCGTTTTTTCGAAGCTCAATGACAATCAGCTGGAGGTCAGTCGGTAATGCAGAGAGTTTGTGTTCAATTTTTGACAGTTCAATTCTAATGATCGACAATCAAGGATTATTAAGAAAAGTAGTCATTATTATAAGTGTTTATTAATAAACTTGCAATAACAATAATAAATAAACGCGTGATAATTTACTGGTCATTCTTGCGCGGATAAATGATCGATTAATTCGACAAAATCTCATTCGTATATGTATTAAAAACTGGGTGCGGGTATTTATGATATTGAGTGCGCATTATAGACTCATCGTCGGTAAAAAGCTACTTGTAGAAAGAATTGCGTCGCGGTATGTCAAAAGCCCCGAAATTAACGAGCGGTTGTTTAGCATATATGCGTGGTGGCTCAAGAAGCAAAAGGAAAGGAATATACGGGATGGTTTTAACATTCCAAACGTGCATCATCGGTAGTACCGTCGTCGCGGAGCTCGTCGACGCGTTCCAATAAGAATCGCTCGTATCCGGCCCCCTCTCTCCATGAATCTCTTTCTCATTTTGTTCGGCAAGTGAAATCAGCGCGTCGTTGACCGACGACGATGCCGACGAAAAACCTGAAACCCGGAATTAACGGAAATATGCGATGTACTATTTTGTAACAGAGGCAAAAAGAGAGATTAACTCATGTAGGATATACGGATCTGCCTCCTTCCAATTTGAATATCTTAAAATGGAAGTATATATATAATCGCCTTCTTATTGCAGAGACGCATCCGGAATGAATTTAAAGTCCAGATTCAAAGATCTTCCAATATTCTCCCAATCAAAGGGAGCGAAATATATTTATTTAGAAGGGGTGTTGAATGAGGCATATTTCTTCTTTTCTTCTCAATGAGGCGAATGCATGAATTTCTCGTAGACTTTTTTTTTATCTCCCCTGCGATAGACGATGGAAGGAGAGATGGTCTTTCAAGACCGGAAGTGGATAGAGACGGCGCTTTTAGCGCGTGAGATCAGCGAACCGCGTCACGCTGGAATTATTCACGCCCCGCTAATCGCAACCGGAAGACACGACCGATCTAGATTAAACAATTTATTAAGATAATTGCAACGATCCAAAGATCCTCTTTTTCATCGCTTCGCGTTGAAACGTTAACGCGCACAATTTTTCACATTATCACGTCTCTAAAATTTTCCCAAAATGGCGGTAGAAGAAAAAGTAGAAGAAGAAGAAGAAGAAGAAAGAAGAAAAAGAAGAAGAAGAGAACAATCGCTTCTGCAGATTAGAATCCGCCATCTTCACTGATCGGATATCGATGAATATTTTATTTTTCAGCGTGATTTTCAAATGCAAATTTCATCCATCGAAATATTCACGTGCCAAAATAATCTGGGAAATTCTTGTCGTCGTGGGATAATTTGGGGAGAGGAAGAAGAAAAAATCGAAAATAATAAAGCTGAGGGGGAAGAAAAGAAGAAAAAAAATGTGGACGGAGTTTTATAGGCACGCTTTACACGCGGGACGATTACCTGGCCCAGAAAACGAGCCAAACGAGCCGGAACTGTTCGAAGGAATCAATGACCTTGGGCACGAGCGAAGATATGATCGTCCCTCTCGCTTCTCTCTCTCTCTCGGTCGCTCGCTCATCGCACTACTCTGCTTCGTTTTTTCGCCGCGTGGCGGTGCTGTGACGTTCAACAAGCAGACGAAAGAGAGGAAGATAAAACTTTCGATGTGTGCGAAGCTTCTCGTGATTGTGAAAAATCTAAACGACCATTGCCGGAAATTCCGACGTGTTTAAACAGTCGTGGACGATGAAGAAAGTAACAGAGCGCCGGTAAAGTTGACAAATTCATTCTATTTAATTATATTCGTAAGCGTGCAGCGAGAATCTCGGCTCAAGGTCGGTGATATTTTTTTTCGTATTTCTTCACTGTTTTTATCCCTTCTCATAGAAATGGGCGAATTATAGTTGAGAAAGGAAGATTAATATCCGATAATCGATCAATGTAAATGAAGATTTTGCGATTATTTTAATCATTTTAATGATTTAAAAAATAATTCATTTTGTCCTTAAAAATGCATTTTGCAGGAAAAGAAGAAAACAAATCGCAATATTTTTTTTTTCAAGGTTAACTGAATTTTTTGATTTTTATTTTATGTTTATAGGATATATTGAAAGGGAAAATTCATGTGGATTTCAATAATGTTTTTTTGTGAATGTTGTTTTCTTCAGAAGAAATTAATTCACGCGCTTTTGAGGGAAGAAATAGAAAAATTATGGCCTTAAAGTCGAATGAATTAAATGAAGAAGATAATTAATGCAGAATGCTTTACTTTATGATCTTTTATTACTTCCGATGTCTTGAAATTTCTCGCTCGTTGAAATTTCGCCCTGGAAAAGTAGGGATGTTCGATTCTTTGGAAAGAATCGATTCTCCAATCGATTCTGAATCGATTCAAGAAAATCGAATCCAACGAATCGATTTCATAAGAATCGATTATTAAAAATTGCAAAAAAAAATTAATTGCAAATTAAAGCTACGTAAGTGTTTATTAAGTTTTTGCTATGGAAAACGATTAAATTGGATCCATTTATTTTTAATACAAAATGATGAATACAAAATAACAAATGTAAAGCAGTTTTCATTCTGGCTAAACATAGTTTGATTCTTTTACACATTTGCACTTTTTACTATATTCTTAAAAATATTATCAATATATTTAACAAAGCAGACTTTTTTTCTATTCCATAAGTTTCTATTATTTTGCGATATTTTGTGTATTTTTACTTTTGATTATTTTTTTCGTTGGGTCATGTTTTCAATATTTTAACTTTTAATTTGTTTTACTCTTTTTCTCATGTTTTTACATTTTCACATACTTTTTTTTCTTCTAATCTTGACGTTGATGTTTCATAGACTTTTGTCAATATCTTTATTAAATTGCCAATGTTTAATAAATACAATGAATTTAATAAAAAATCGAATTTTCGATTTTTAAGGTCAAGAATCGATTTACCCAAAGATCGAAAAAGGCAGAATCGATTCAAAAAATCGATTTTTTGAAGAATCGACTCGGAATCGAACATTCCTATCTGGAAGAAACATTAAGGGGCTCGTCGGACCGGCAACATAAAAAACTCAATTGTTTCGTAAAATTTTAAAAATTTGACCGCGAAGAAAAACCTGAAAAGTTGAAAAATCGTGCTTCTCTTCATCATTCAATAATTGTGTCGTTACTACAACGTTTCTTCAATCGTATATTGTCCGTTATATTCAAGAAGCGAGCACATCCGATAATAATAAAATGAACTGAAGAAAATATGTGCCAGAGTCAGTGTTTTTCGGGCTCTAGAAATTATGTTCTTCGATACCAAATACAACTATATACGTATATTAGCCTCGTATCGTACACAGATTCATAGAATTTTTTTTCCTGACCCAAGGAATGACGAAGCCCCCGGCCCTCTCTTTCCTCTCTCCCTCTCTATATCGTCCAGCTTTTACATATTTCCTCCCTCGCTATCTCTTTTATACTCGTCATAGCGAGTTTCATCAATGTTGAATATCGCCACGATGAATATTTTCCATATACGCGCGACGATGTATATTTCTTCTCAGATTTTATGTATACGGGGCGTTCCATCCCAAATTGGACAGTTTGAAAAACTTTTTTTTTTATTTCCTCAATTTTTTTATACTTTTTAGTGGCCATCAAAAGGTCCTTGCACTCCTTCCTGTTAAATTTTGAGATTTTTTTTATTACCCGTTCAAAAGATATTAAATTAACAAAAAATCCGCTCTTTTTTTGGTATTTTGGTCATAACTTCTTTGATAATGATCCGAATTGAAAGTTTTTTTTTTCAAAATTTTTGTTTTTTTACGGCCTTTTCTGAAAAAAATACAACAAAAATATTCGACGAGTTTTCGAATGAGTTTTTTGAGTTTTAAACTTTGAATCGCGTTTTTAAATGTGAATGTCATTTTTAATTTTTTTTAAAATTTTTTTCTTTAAACATCTATCTATTCAACAATTTTTGAGACTAGTCCGATCGTGGGATTTCCATAACTACTATTTTTTTCGATTTTTTAAAATTAAAATTTTTTTTTTGTATATGAATTAATATGAATACCAATTTTTGTTACTGTACATAGTATTTTTTTCAATATTTAGAATTTATTTGGACACTTTTTTTATTGTTAACAGGTTCTTAAAATTAATAATTAATCGTTAAGTCTGTTCATGAACAATAATAACAACAGTTTTTATTTATTCGCGTATTTTTTTGGTAACCTTACATATACGATTATTTCATGGATTTAGAATATTCCTTTGCCAATACGTTTCCGTTGCTCATTGGAATAATTGAATGACATTTTTGTGTCCAACTGCGATTGACTTTGCAGTATTGGTTGTCTGAAAAAATAGTCCAGGAAAAAACAGCTGGAAAAAAGAGCCCAAGAAAAAATAGTCCGCGGAAAAAAGAGCCCAGAAAAAAACAGCCCACGGAAAAAATAGCCCACGGAAAAAACAGCCCACGGAAAAAACAGCCCAGAAAAAACAGCCCCGTTGCAGAGTTTTTGTTGCTTTGTTGTGCTAGAATAGATATCCCCGTTGCAGAGTTTCTGTCATTTTTTGGGTTTCTCCTGGGCTATTTTTTCCGTGGGCTATTTTTTCCGTGGGCTATTTTTTCCGGGGGCTGTTTTTTCCTGGGCTCTTTTTTCCGCGGGCTTACAATTCTTGAACTGTTGTTATTTGCTCATCGATTAATTATTAATTTTAAAAATCTGTTAACTATGAAAAAGTGTCAAAATTAATTCAAAATGATTTAAAAAATACTATAAAGTAACAAAAATTGGCATTCATAATAATTTGTGTAAAAAAAAAAAAATTTTATTTTCAAAAATCGAATAAAAAATAGTAGTTATTGAAATCCCACGATCGGACTAGTCTTTAAAATTGTTAAATAAATAGATATTTAAGACAACAAATTTTTTAAAAAATAAAAAACGACACTCACTTTCAAAAACGCGATATAAATTTTAAAACTCAAAAAACTCAATAAAAAACGCGTCGAATATTTTTGTTGTATTTTTTTCTGAAAAGGCCATAAAAAAACAACGAATTTGAAAAAAAAAACTTTTAATTTGGACCATTATTAAAGAAGTTATGAACAAAATACAAAAAAAAAAGAGCGGTTTTTTGTTAATTTAATATCTTTTGAACGGGTAATGAAAAAAATCTCAAAATTTAACAGGAAGGGTCTTTTGATGGGTACTAAAAAATATTAAAAAATTGAGAAAATAAAAAAAAAAATTTTTCAAACTGTCCGATTGGGAATGGAACGCCCCATACATACATCGACTATTATGTGTTACACGCCGGTTTTTACTTATACATTCGTTAACGGATATCACGAAGTGTGTTCGTGAAGCTCTCGCACCGCGTATTTCCGTCATTAAAAATGCACGAGGTCTACGAAGCGCATAATGAAAAAATTTGCTCATTCTCTTTTCGCGATTAACGAAAAAGATGCATCTTGATTTTTTTCCTCAATCAACGATAACAAAATCGCACATTAAGAATGTACAAATGTTAATTTTTTCTAAAATTTGCAACAATTTGAATATTAACAATTAATAAAATTCCTGAAAAATTTGCAATTCTAAAATTAAAAATAAATAAAAATCCATATTTTTACAATTCGGCAATTTTAGATTTCTGCAATTTGAAAATAATCAAATTCGAAAATTGTTTCAACAAATTTAATTAGTAACAATTTGCTAGTAATTAATTAGTGATATTAGTGAAAAATTTGCAATTCTGAAAGTAAAAATTTCAAAAATCTATCTTTCTGGAATTCTGCAATTTCAGATTTCTGCAAAATAATAAAATTCGAAAGTTGTTTCAATAATTAAATGTCGAATATTTGAAATTAACGATATCAGAATTCAGAATTTTTAAATACTGAAATTAGGAAAGTTTACATTTAAATGATTCTAAATTTCTATACATTGAAAATAACAAAATTAGAAAATTGCTTTAACAATTGAATGCAGAATACTAGAAATTAACGGTATCAGAATTAAGAATTCTAAAATACTGAAATTATGAAAATTTTCATTTCAATAATTCTAAATTTCTGGAATTTGAAAATAACAAAATTCGAGAAAAGCTTTAACAACTGAATGTAGATTACTAGAAATTAACGATATCAGAAATCAGAATTCTAGAATACTGAAATTATGAAAATTTACATTTCAATAACTCTAAATTTCTACAATTTAAAAATAACAAAATTCGAGAAAAGCTTTAACAATTGAATCTCGAATACTAAAAATTAACGATATCAGAATTCAGAATTCTAAAATACTGAAATTATGAAAGTTTGCATTTCAATAATTCTAAATGTCTGCAATTTGAAAATAACAAAATTCGAAAATTGCTTTACCAATTGAATGTAGAATATTAGAAGTTAACGATATCAGAATTCAGAATTCTAAAATACTGAAATTATGAAAATTTACGATTAATAATTCAAAATTTCCGCAATTTAAAAATAAAAAAATTCGAAAATTGCTTTAAAAATTTAACAATGAATTCTGAAACAGGTACGATATTAAAATCCAGAATTCTGAAATTTAAGAATTATTCAAACAATTAAATGTAAAATACTGAAAAATTTACGATGTTAGAGTTAAGAGTTCTAAAATGCAAAAATCCGGAACATCTGCATAATTATAAATTTCTGCAATTAAAAAAATTAACAAAACTGGAGAATTGTTTCAACAATCAAATGAAGAAGATCAAAAATTTACCATATCAATATCGAGAATTCTAAAATGCAAAAATTCGGAACATCTGCATAATTATAAATTTTTGCAATTAAAAAAATAACAAAACTGCAGAATTGTTTCAACAATCAAATGAAGAAGATCAAAAATTTACTATATCAATATCGAGAATTCTAAAATGCAAAAATTTTTAAAAGCTACCTTAGTACCCTTGAACAATCCTAAATTTCCTCCCATTGAAAATTTCAAAATCCTGAAAAATTCAAATCACTAAATAATTTAACAACAATTTTTTAAAAAAATATTATAATTATTATAATGGCCGATCGAGGAAAAATTATTTTCGTCTATGCAAATTTCGATTAATTTTATAATGGCCGAGACGAGAGACAAATCAAGTGAGAAAGAGAGAGAGAGAGGGGGGGGGGGATTATTATAGTTGGCCGATGTAAAGTTGCGTTCGTCAGGCACGTGAATGAGAACGAGCGTGTGGCGGCAAGAGGGCGAGAAAGAGAGAGAGAGAGAGAGAGAGAGAGAGAGAGAGAGAGAGAAAATCCACTCTCCGGGCTCTTCGCGGCATCCTGGTGCGCGCTTCGCGAGCTCCGGGGTCGCGGTGGTCGACGCTCCTGTTTCGTGAGACCATCCGGCAAATTTTTCTCTTTCTATCTTTCTCTCTCTCTCTCTCTCTCTCTCTCTCTCTCTTATATCGACGAGGAGAAAAACCCGTGGCTGGCAAAGAGTCGCGAAAGGAAAAAAAAAAGTTCACGATGGTCAAACATGTATAAGTGGCTCGCTTTGTCGATATACTGCGTGTTTGTACAATGTGTACACACTCGCCGCGAGCGCGCATGAATGACGTAATTCCATAGCGCGAGAGGCCCGCGCGTTTTTTTTGTCACATACTCCAGGAGGAATCGTGCATTTGAATAATTTTGTTCAAATTTTTTGACATTTTTATGGAGAACCTCCACCGGGACGAAGGGACATCTGCGCTGAGAATAATGATTTCACGTTTCCTCGGCAAACATCGAGTTTGAAGAAACGAAAATATAAATTCTCTCCTAAGTTTGCTTTTCTCCCTCAAAGTTTTTCTTCTCATTCGGCAGAGAGCGCCCTATGTGAAGAAGCAAGTTTTTTCGTACCTCTCAATATAATTTTTTTATTCTAAATTTAAAAAAAAAACATATTACATATACACACCGATTCGACCTGGGTCTGACCCTTCACCTCTCCGATTTTGTCCGCAATTTTTTATGGTTTTGTAGTACCTCTGAAAAAGGACTCAGGATTTTTTTCAGATTTTTTTGGAGCGATTTGACTTAACTATGATCAAGTTTTTTTTCGAAAAAGCTTGATATAGACGGAAGGAAACCCCTGTCCACTTTTGCTTGACGCATGCAATTTTCAATATAAAAAAGGAGTTTTTGTGATTTTTTCGGATTTTTAGATTTAGGCTAAAAGTTATTTGCTTATAAAATTATAATTTTATAAACAAATTACCTTTGGCCCAAAATTAAAAATCTTTACAAAATCACAAATATCCCGTTTTTTATGTATGAAAAGTTTCAAGCATTGAGCAAAAGTGGGCAGGGGATTCCATCCGTCCATAACAAGCTTCTTCGAAAAAAATTAATTTAACCATAGTTGAGCCAAATCGCTCCAAAATAATCTGAAAAAAATCCTGAGTGCTTTTCAGAGGTACTGCAAAACCGTAAAAAATCGCGGACAACATTGGAGAGTCGAAGCGTCAGACCCAAGTTGATTCGGTATGGAATGCCGCATATATATTAAACAAATGGTTGTAATTTTTCATTGACAATAACTGATTGAAAAACCACACCGTGAACCGATGGAGAATCTTTTGAGGGATAAAATGAGCCCTGAATCACCGAAACCGGATAAAAATTGCGGATTATTCTTGGATAAAACTAAACAAAGATAAAAACTCGTTGAAATTTCTCATAAAACAACTTTTAAAAAATCTGGCGCAATAAATAATTCTTCATCAAAGATTCATGCTGCGATTCTAGACAAAACTATTAATATTCTCGATGCATTAATTTTTGTATGAATTATTTTCAAAAATTAGCGCTGATTTAACTGCAGATGTTGAGCCTCCAGCCTCTTCAATATATCGCGAGCGTATGAAAAATAAACGAAAAAACGATGTAGCGGAATATCGAGACGCGCGAGAGAGAAAAAAAATGAACGTTATCGAAGAAGAAAAGGGAAGAAAAAAAAGGCTCGCAGTGCCAAGTGCGCCTGACGTCATTCACGCGACCCGAGAGCAATCGCACAAAACATTCAGTCACGGCGCGTTCTCCTTGGATCGTCGTCTAGTTCGCACTTGTTCCGTCCGCGTCAACGTTAAAAAAAAGTAATTTTGTTTCACATAAAAACGAGTCGTACGAGTCGCGCGATGCAAACGCGCGTCACTGGTATTATTTCTCGTCAATATAAACTCGAGAGTCTCGAAAAACAACGATTTATCATCATACGGATCATTAATACACGAATTAGTTGAATTACCGCGCGCGACACGAGCGCCCTCATTCGAACGCCTTTCTTTCCTTCCGGTTCTTCCCCCCTCCACAAGTTTTCCCTCCTTTTGCGCGGGAAAATTCAAATCTTCGTTCAAGCTATAACCTCGAAACTTCGAAAAAAGCTCTCTGATCGAAGAGATTGATATTTTTTAAAAAAATATAATAATGAAATAAAGACAATTTAAAGGTATCGAGAATAAACGCGTGTCTAGTGAACGATGTGTGCGTTTCTTTCGAGTAGGAGAAGTTTTTTTAGTCGTCGAATGGAATGAAGAATATTGTGTTGCTTTTATACTTTTTTCTCTCCCTCTTTTTTTCTCTCTCTCTCGCTCGCTTCGACGGGGGCTTTGCGCTCACAGGAGAGAGGGCCCGCCAGTTCTGCGGTGTCCGTTGCCGCGCGTAGTCACAGGACATCCTCGAGAAGCCTCGGAGTTTCCAACGAAAGAAGAGATAAAAAAAAATCGTCCGAAACACGTTACTTCTTTCCGCGTTCCTCGTGGATTCTTCGACGGTTCGGGCATGAGCGAGGGATTTTTAATAGTCAGATCGTGCTTTTGTGGACTGTTTTTATGAATATCTGACAATCAGTGCCGATATTTACCGCGCGATAGCGCCACCAGACTTCTGACAGTGACCCACTTGCCGGTTCCGGTACACGCCTCTTCGTCACACACACGCCATTTCTTCTTCCGCGTTCTCCATCTCTCTCTCTCACTCTCTGTCTCTTCGCGTCGTCTTTACGAGTTTGATGGCTCGAGGAATTTCAAACGCCGCATTCCCGCACGAAATTCCACGGGATTAAATACTTTTCTCGTAGACGAAAAAAGTAAATAATCGTGGAAATTAAAAATTTGCACATAGCTTCCTCATTTATTCGTTCACCAAGTTTTATGAGCTATTTCTTCAGCTCTTTCATAACGAATAGCTCAATTATAGCTTCCTCATTATAAGGATATGTAAATTTATAATCTTCACTTCGTCACTTTTAGGAATAAAAAAAAGATTTACTAAACTCTGAACTCCACAAATAGTTCTCCACAATTTCAATATCAATTGGTCTCAATCGTGCAATTTTTTTTTGTTAATTTGCATCATTTTTTAATGATTGTGAATTTGAATGCTGATTTCATTTTGAATTCTTTCAAAATTAAATATCAATCATTGCCACTTGGTGCATGTATTTTTTAAAAATCAGATCGATAACTGCAGGATTATGAAATTAGCATTTACAAGGATTCATTTTTTAATTTTTTTCAAAACTGAAGCTCTGAAGCGATTCTTTCAAAATTGAATATCAATTATTCTGGCCACTTTGTGCATTTCCTCAAAAGAATCAAGATTGATAGTTCCAAAATTCCGTTAGAGCGCGCACATTTAAAAATATTTTTTCAACTTTTTTAAAGACTGAAATTCCCAAAGCGATTTTTTTAATCTCGAGCATTCTTATCGTCGACGGCATCTGCACAAAGATCTATGATCGATAACTGCAAGAGTAAGAAAATTTCTGTCGATCGCAATCGTTAATTTCGTCGCTATGAATGAGAAATCTCGAACGCATCATTGATGGCGAAGGATATCGAGATATCGATGGTACAAAGTCCTGCTTCGAGGTCTCTCGTCGTATTTCTATAACTAAATATGTGTTCGCGCGCGCATGTATCTCGATTATATATGCAACTTTGACTCAAAGGAAAATCATCATCGACCGAAATATGTACAATCATCATTCTCACACACGGGAGATCTTTCGCTGGCGCAAGGTGTGCGTCCTAAATACACTTTTAAATGCCTGCATGGACATTTAAGTACAATGATCACGAGAAAATCGATGTCATAAAAAATAACAATCGATCGAAAAAATTCATTCGTCATCGTGAAAGATACAAGACAAACATTTATTTTATACTGAAGAAAAGACAAAAATTTCTTAAGTTCTTTTTTCGAGAATTCTGAATTTTCTAGAATTAATACAGAAATTTTCTAAAATTTTTTTTCTTTAGAATTCTGAATTTTCTAGAATTA
The DNA here is from genome assembly GCA_946863875.1 of Alloplasta piceator. Taxonomy (NCBI): domain Eukaryota; kingdom Metazoa; phylum Arthropoda; class Insecta; order Hymenoptera; family Ichneumonidae; genus Alloplasta; species Alloplasta piceator. The sequence continues at coordinate 3,488,553 of OX333071.1, forward strand.
ATACCGAATTTTTCTAAAATTTATTTTTCTTAGAATTCTGAATTTTCTAAAATGAATCCGGAATTTTTTGTATAATTCTAAATTTTCTATAATTTTTTTTTTAATTCGAACATTCTAAAATTCGAGAATTCCAGATTAATTAATTCGGAATTTTTCTAGAATTTTGCATTTTCTAGAATTAATCCGGAATTTTTCTAAAATTTTTTTTTTCTAGTATTAGGAAATTTCTAAAATTAATTCGTAATTTTTTGTAGATTTCTAAATTTTCTATAATTTTTTTAGAATTCGAAAATTCGAAAATTATGAAGTTCGATGGTTTTAGAAGACCAAAGTTGTAAGAATCGTAGAATCGTGAGTTTTCGGACTCTCAACAATTATCGAAGTGCAGAATTATAACTTCCAACATGCTAAAATTAATAAGTGACTCAATTTCAATGTTTCAAATTTCCAAAATTCCATAATTCGTGAAATCTACGAAACTCAAGTTCTCGGAATTAAAAAGTTCTAAAATTGAAAATCCCCGGACGTCTAAAAATTTTCCAAATTGATACGTAAAATTTCAAATATTTCAAGAATTCTAAAATATATTTGTGGAATTCAATATTCTCGTTCACCTAAAAAATTTCGATACCAAATTAGACAATGCTAAAATTACAGAATCCTCAATCTCTAAAATACTAAAATTTCTAGAATCCAAACATTCTAAAATTGTATATGTACAATTTTAGAATTGTTTGAATTCTAGAAATTGTACTGTACTGCGAAATTCGAAAATCCTCGAAATTGTATTGAAAATGGAAAATTTACGAGTTTTTAAAAACTTTTGGAGCATAGATGAAAAATTTTAAAATTATAAATTTCTAAAATTGTCAAAATATTACAAAATTTCCATTATCTTTAACATTCTGCAGCTTCTGTAATTCAAAAATTGTCGAAATTCCATAGAAAATTTTTGGAATTCTACCTTTTTTTAATTCTGAAGTCTAAAATTAAATTCTAAAAATTTTGGAAATTTGGGAGGGGTCGTGCGAAAATTTTATGACGATGTTCGATTTTGGTTCATCGGTTATTATCGATTTTTCAAGAGCCGCTAATTCGATTGGGAAAATAAAAAGACAGAGAGAAAGAGAGAGAGAAAGGGAGAGAGAGAGGGGGGGGAGAGAGAGAGAGAGAGAGCGAGAGAGAGAGAGAGAGAGAAATAAATCGTCGCGAGGAATTCGCCGGGGAATCCCCCGTATTTGTAACCCGTTATTCGTGTATACCGTTTCACAGGAGCAACGACGAACTCGATCGTGTCTTCGTCGCCGAGGCGACGAGAAACGACGCGCCGTTCGTCTTCTGGAACGCGGAAACTCGTCAGGAACCGGGCGTCGTGCGAGGAGTCGTCACCTCTCTCTCTCTTTCTCATCGCACGTCGCAATATCGTGCTACAGAAAAACGGGAATCGACTCTTCTTAAGAGGAGGCTAAAGGCGACATTCGGACCTCTCTCTCGCTCTCACACGACCCCTATCATCCTTTCTCTCTCGCACTCGCACGAAAAATGTCGGTATTTAGCCTCCTCTTAATGAAAGAGCTTCTCCTCGTCGAAAGAAGCCGATCAAACCAAACAAATGGGACACAAAATTCAAAAATCATCACGAAATTTCAATAATCGTGAATTTTCCCACGCAAAAAAACACCAATATTACCAAAAAGAATTCATTACTTCATAAAAAAAAAACAAATGATGTGAGAGGATCTCCAGTTTCTAAAGTGAACATTCCTAAGAAGAATGCCATTAAAAAAATGCAAATTATTGTAATTTATTTTAAAAGCAATCCTCAGAAATTTTCAATTAAAAATCGGGGAAGAATATAAAAAAAAAATTTTAATAAAAAAAATTAAATTAAATAAATAAATAAACAAATAAAATAATGTTATTCTTTAAAAATTAAATTAAAAAAGCTTTTTCGATTCTTCATAATCGGATCTGGAATTATTTCATTCCACATTCATTTGAACGATTAATATTGAATTTTTTAGAAATCGTTGAAAAACCCATTTTATGTCAACAGGAATATTTTTTGGAGAATTATCTTTGGTATATCCGCGAGTTATACGCCCGGGCGAGGTCTTCATCGGCCGTGACGATTAATTTCATAAAATTCTGGTCGGTGGGACTTTCGTCCGTTTGTAGAACTCGACGAGAACGACATTCGATTATCAATGGACGCACTAATATGAATAATGCGTTAAAAACCGTTAAAAAATGAAGAAACAGAAATTTAAAAAAAAATCGTCAAGAATAAACAAGCAACGGAAACAAGTTAATCGAAAGAAGAACACAAAGATCGAAGCTAAATGGTAAAAACATCACAAAGAATAAAAATCCCGTGGAAAAGCCTAAAACATGGAAAACTGAAGAAAACAATTCACATCAGGATCGAAAAACGGTCATAAAGTCGATTTTTAAATTTGTCGGTAAGAAAGATAATTCAACGGTAGAAATCTATGTTACCGACTGATGAGAAGTCGCCGTAGTGAGGATCGGCTTCGCGTTTTTCTCTCTCTTTCGGGCGCATCGTATCTACTTGTCATATATGCGAGAAGATCGTGTATTTTGAGCTTTGTCCTCATTGATTGCTCATCGTAAACATGTTTGCAGACACAAAGATTGTCATCCTCGACCTCCTCAACGATTCAGCGGACAAAAGATTTTGTCAACAGTGTTCTTCGTAATGGTTCGTATAATACAGTTTTCGAAGCTTTTCGTCGCGTCATAAGCGTCACTTTCCATCTTCTCACTGTCGCAACGTGTTTCTCATCACGCGATCGACACGCGTTTGCCGAATGAAGATAAACTCGCGCAGGATGGAAAGTTTGTTTTCGAATTTAAAAAAAAACAATCCACAGTAGAGGGAAAAAAGGAGAGATGTAACTATAAGATCAGAGTGGCGAAACGCAGAATTGTCGAAGCGACAGTTCTCTGCTGGAGCTGGACAGACGCTGTTAATTATCCGGAGGATTATTCAAGGTAATGAAATTTCAATTATTTTCACGCTCCACTGTTTATATTGAAGAGTAAGACGGTAATTTAAGAGAGATACGCGTTAGAATATTACCTGAAAGAAAATCAAACAAAAAAATCGCCGAATTATTTTCGAATATTATTTTTAAGTCTCTCACTTGAAATCCGATCTTTAACTATAACTATAACTATAACTATAACTATATATATATCGAAGAATGTCCCTGACCAGATGGAACTATTCCCAATGCAAATAATCTTATTTATTCATATAATTTTTTTTTGTGAACAATTATTGAAAATATTACTTCAGGAATCATTCAAATTGCGACAAGTGAAAACGGATATTGATGGTCATCAGACATTTAGTTTTGATGTGAAAAATATTTTTCAGTAGAAAACAAAGATGACGTAATTCATTAATTGTCGATTGAGTGAATTATAGCACAAAAAATTCCTGAAAATAAAAGTGTAAGCGCGATAAGGGCAGAGAAAAGTTTTTGCAGACACAAAAAAAAACATTTTCGAACGAATCGCAGACACAAATAGATCAATGTAATTTATCAAATTGAATTAATAGAATAATAAGTATGATAACACTATGCAAATGCTAATGAGATTTAAAAATAAAATAAAATTCTTCTCTGACGAATCCTATCGAGTTTGCAATATCAAAGCAGATAAAATGTGCATCCAACTCAAAGTTCATGAAAATAATACTGATAGGAAATAAAAGATATTAAAATTCATGGACTTGAAGTTCCGAAGGTTCAAATGAACGCAAAATCGAAAAATTTATTCTTTTAAAGAACAATTTTGAGACTTTGTTAACATTTTGGAAATAATTCTTGAAATATTTTTGAATTTTTGAAATTATAACTCACAAAGATTATTCGCAAGCTCTTGTAATTTTTCATTAAATCGGTACTTTTTCTGATTTTTCGTTCAACCGAATGTTCGAAACTTCAAGGACATTAAAATTCTCAAGACGTCCATAAATTTATTTTATTATTTCGCAGTATAGTAAAGAATAATCCTCCAAAATCCCAAATTTATTTTTAACATTGCATTGAATCTGTTCTCTCTTCGAAGAAGCTTCGATTAATGATTAAATTAGGAAAATATTTAATAACGCGTACAAAGTTCAGGAAATTTTGATTACTTCAAATAATCGGTAAATACTCTAAAATATGCAAATTCCAAGATATTGAATTTTCCCCACAGTTAATATGTATATTTAATTTTCAAAGACACTCACAGATAAAAAACCCAATTGAATTTCATTAGTTACCGTATTAAAATAAATTCTCAATAAACTTCGGACCACTTCATTTTTTAATTCGATTTCTATTTTATTTATTCTACGTTCATAGAAGTCGAATACTGCAAAAAGAAGAAAATCGCAAGAATGAAATCCATTAAGAAGGCGGAAAGTCCAAGCATTCCAATCAAGAATACCAACGAGGATGATTCGTCCAAGCAGAAGAAACAGGCGATGATATCACCTTGCTGCAGATTACCACGTGAAAATATCAACGAGAAAATGAAGGAGACGAAAGAATCCTCGAAATTCGTCGAAGGATCGTCGCCGTTGATTACCAAGGAAAAATCGAAAATTTCCAAAAGCAACGAAGCTGTGAAAGCTTCGAAAGAAAAATTGATAGAAATCAATGAAAATATTCATAGCGATAATACAATTCTGTCCGTTTTATCGAACGAAAAATCCGTTAAAATAATTCAGGAAACTAGCAGCGAATCGTCTGCAGTGCTACGAAAAATCGGATCGTCCAAAAAAAATGATGATCTCCTCGAGGAAAATGCCGTTTCGATCAACGATAAACTACCGATCATGCCACGGAGTTCCAATCTTATATCAATCATCGACAAATCTTCGTTCGTGAGTAAATCGTTTATTAAAAAAAAAAAAAAGAAATTTCACAAAAAGTAAGGATTTTTTTTTTTTATGATTCGTAGAATCCCAATCCAACGAACGTGGCCGTGCCACGTCGTGAATCATCAAGATCGGTGCCAAAAAATCTTGACGAGCGTCCGCTGATTCTCGCCACTCATTTGGTCCCTTCGTTGCCTATCGAACTTTTCGAGATAATTGCCGAAATAATCGAATCGGCAACCGAAAAAGCGGTTGTCATCCTTTACGAGCAACGTGTCGATAGACCCGTGGCCAAGGATCTCGTTGATATCGGTAAAACACGCTTTACGTCTCTTTGTTTAACCCTTTAACGGCTGGTGGGACACATATGACCCATCAACTTTGAAAACGCAGAACTTGCATAAAAATGAACATATCGACATTGTCAAGGTCGGATTTTGAAGATGAACGATGCATATAATCATGAAAAATTCGGCAATTGCAAGGGTTGCTCCTCTTCAGTCTCACACCCTGTCAAAAAGTGCGAAAATGGCGAAAAAATGAGCATAACTTGCACCCAATTTTTTTTTTAGAGTCGCGATCTCAAGTTTGTGCTTTGAAATAACATCGAAAATTCGTAGCAAGAATATCCAATTGGAAAACTACCCCTAACAGAAATGAAACATCGAAAACCACCCCTGCAAATGGTGATACGCCCAAAAGTGAACTTCCATTGTTATTCCATTTATATATGGGGCATTCCTCGCCAAATCGACCTCTTTATAACCCGACCTCTTTTCGATTTGGCTGAAACTTTTTTATCTTATTTTACCCTATCAGAAACATTTTTCAGAATTTTTTCAAACTTTTACACCCAGCCGATAAAAAGTTATAATTTTTTCAAAAAAATTGGCTTTTTATTTTTCAAATAGCTATAACTTTTTCAAAATTTGACGTATCGGGACGATTTTTTTTTCAAAATTTTTGTTTTTTAATGTACTTTTTGAAAAAAAAATACAAAAAAATTATAAAAACCCATCTTTTAGGCTTTCGGAAAAAATCGAAAATTTCTCGATGATTACCATTTTTGATTTTTTTTTCTTTTTATTATATCAAACTTTGACGTTTTCTGCAAATCTGCAATTTTTTTCAGAGTGGTGTTTTTTCGATTTCTATTTTTTTTTTCGAATTGAAAAAAAAACTTTTTTTAACTAGCCTTATTTCTCAGAACACCATTCTGCAAATTTTTGAGGGTATTCAGAGGACTTCGAAACATGAAAAAAAAAAAAAAAATTGAAAATGATAATCATCGAGAAATTTTCGATTTTTTCCAAAAATCTAAAAAAAAACGATGAAGATGCGTTTCAATAATTTCTTTGTATTTTTTTTCGAAAACAATATTCAAAAACAGTTATCGAAAAAAAATATAAAAAAATTATTGAAACCCATCTTCATCGTTTTTTATTAGATTTTTGGAAAAAATCGAAAAATTCACGATGATTACCAGTTTTGATTTTTTTTTCTTTTTATTATATCAAACTTTAACATTTTCTGCAAATCCTCAAATTTTTTCAGAGATGCGTTTCAATAATTTTTTTATATTTTTTTCGAAAACAACATTCAAAAACAGTTTTCGAAAAAAAATATTAAAAAATTATTGAAACGCATCTTCATCGTTTTTTTTTTAGATTTTTGGAAAAAATCGAAAATTTCTCGATTACAATTTTCCATTTTTTTTTTTTTTCAAGTTTGGAAGTCCTCTGAACACCCTCAAAAATTTGCAGAATGGTGTTATGAGAAATAAGGCTACTTGAAAGGAAGTTTTTTTTTCAATAGGAAAAAAAAATAGAAATCGAAAAAACACCAATCTGAAAAAATTCGAGGATTTGCAGAAAATGTCAAAGTTTGATATAATAAAAAGAAAAAAAAATCAAAAATTGTAATCATCGAGAAATTTTCGATTTTTTCCGAAAATCTGAAAAAAAACGATGAAGATGGGTTTTTATAATTTTTTTTGTATTTTTGTTCAAAAAGTACATTAAAAAACAAAAATTTTGAAAAAAAAATCGTCCTGATACGTCAAATTTTGAAAAAGTTATAGCTATTTGAAAAATGGCAAGCAAATTTTTTTGAAAAATGTATAACTTTTTATCGGCTGGGTGTAAAAATTTGAAAAAATTCTGAAAAAAGTTTTCGATAGGGTAAAAAAAAAATAAAAAAGTTTCAGCCAAATCGAAAAGGGTCGAGTTCTAAAGTGGTCGATTTGGCGTGGAATGCTCCATATATTTTCGAAAATGCATGGAAAATGTGTATCAAGAACATCCGATTCAAAAACTACCCCTAACAGTAACGAAACATCGAAAACCACCCCTAGAAATGGTGATACGCCCAAAAGTGCACTTCATTGATGTTCAGTTCTGAAACACTCGTATTTCGATTCAGAATAGGATAAAATAACAGAAAATGCGATAATAACACTTAATCCGTTGAGGGGTCAATTTCTCTCAATTGAGGGGTAGTTCATAAGGGTTGATTGATTCGTAAGTTCTTCAGAATTCCACTGCGTGTTCTGGAATGACTTTCCCTCAATTTCTGGCTTGAATGAACGATGGGAAATAAAATTAAGATCTTTTCAAGTGATTGGGGTGGTTTTTCTATTTGGGGGTAGTTTCTGAGGGTAGAAAAATTCTCAAATAATTTTTTTTCTCACGTTTGGTACCCATGAATTCAGATTCACCATGTACGATCTTTGCCAAACGCTCCAAAAAAACTCAGCTGTTGAAAAACAAGAAAAGATAAATAGAAATTCTAACATAGCTTCTTTTTTTTCATTATTAGCTAAGCCACCTTGAGCGAGTCCTTGAGTTGCTATGTGATGAGTAGTTTAATTGTAGTTTGTTCTGAAAGGAAGTTTAACGATATAATAGACATAAATCAGGAGGCAATTTCAATTTATAATTTTCGAGAATTCGATAATTTCATTTATTGTCAATCCTACAAGTTATCCGTTCTAAATTCGATACCAGTTGTCATAGTCATGTTGTTAATTTGAGCTAAAAATCTGGACTTGACCCAATGTAAATGATTATGTTAAAATTCAATACTAATAATTCTAGGCATTTAGTGCTGTTGTGCTAAATTTTCAAGCTTGAAAAAACACTCAACTCTTTATGATAAAATTAAATCAAGTCAAATACACTATTTTTTTTTCCTATCCAGCAATTCTGCCGGCGAGCGATGATTGGAAGGAAGGTACATCACTTCCGGTGAGTTTCGTATTCGAGCATCGTTTGAACAAAGAAAATGATCCAGGGGTGTACGTGGACGTCGTGGTCGCTCACGACTGCATGAGGAACATCGAGGTTGCCAATTTTTCCCTTTTCCTTCAATCTTCGTCCAATTTTTGATATTCGTTGCAAATCGATATTCTTTCGCTCATGAATTTTTTTTTTCATTCAGGAAATCATGGATCTGCGTGGCTACAGATGCGCTTTACCGGACCGACGAAAAGCGATCGGTAGCGCGGGTCTGCTGTTCAGTCATTTGAAGTCCAAGGGCGAGAATCCTTCCTTCTTCGGCAACACTTTGGGTAAAAAACCCTGCAAATTGAATATTGCACATTGCTTCCTCAACTTTATCCATAGTTCACATAGCTTCCTTTAATGAACACACAGTATAGCGATCAAATTTGGCTTCCTCATAAAAGAAGCTTTGTTAACGATTGAAAAATATATTAATAATCAATGTGCAAATTCGATCGATTTCGCCAAATTTGATAGCGAATAACATTGATAGCTATACTGGCTCTTCACAAAATTTTATTGCAATATCTAAAAAATTTCAAAAGTTATAGCGTTTACGCTTCTTTTATAAAAATTAAAAATTTAATAAAAATTTAATCACTCGATCGATTTTCGCCAAATTTAATAACGAACATACTCGATAGCTATATTAGCTCTGTGTAAAGTTTCAATGCGATATCTTAAAAATTGCACAAGTCAGAGCGTTTACGCTATTTTTCAAAAAATAAAAAATTTCATACAACTTTAATCCCTCGATGGATTTTTGCCAAATTTAATAGCGAACGTTTTCGAGTTATTAATTATTTACATCTGAAACTCAGGATACATACACACACACACACACACACACACACACATCCATCCGGATATTTTTTCTAAATATGATTTTTCCATGTTTTAGGACATTTTGAACATATTGGCATAAAAATCGCGAAAATTTTTTTTTCCGCTAAAACAAAGCTTCCTTTATGAGGAAGCAAAAATGAAGCTTATCAAGACATACATGCCCCAAATATCTCGGATTTATTCAGATTTATTGTTTGTAATAAAATTACAAGTTTCCTGTGAATTCAACAAAATCCTCCTGAGATTCTTCTGAGTGATTACCATTTCAATCCAATATTACATAAAACATAACATTATACATAACATAACATTATTTATGTTTATGTTATTTATAAATTATAACATAATTTTATAACATTATAAAATTAATACAAAATCATAAAACATTAGTTATATAAATTATAAGAAAATTTAGTTGTTAAACTTTTTGTTACTTTTCAATAGATTCAGGCTCGCACTTGGCGGCTCTTCGAATGGTGGCTGGAAAACAGGCCGAGGTCGGTGTCATCGAAGCACCTGTGATAAATTGTCACAAAAGGAAACTGCCCGGTATAGATTCGCTCTCCGTTCTCACGAGTCTCGGACCTCTGCCGCCTTATCGTATAATGCTCAAAAATAATTTTGAAGGTACTTACTCGTTGATGAAAACACAGCTAAAGTCGCTCGCACTAATAATTTATTATTTCCTGGTATCTCAACGACAGCTGATCTATTTTGCTAATAGCTCACTTATAATTCGCCAAACGTTAAAAACGTCCTATTTCTATTTCCCGCTCTCACTACTTTTATCCATCAATCCTGATAAAAATATATCCATAAAAAACCCTGCAAATTCGACATTTGCACATTGCTTCCTCATCTTTATCCACAACTTTCTTTATCACAAAGTATGGCGATCAAATTTGGCTTCCTTATAAAGGAAGCTTTGTTGACTATGGAAAAACATGAGTAATCAATGTGCAAATTTGCCAAATTCTTTCAAATTTACTTCTTGCCAAATTCAATAGCGAGCAACCTTGATCACTATTTTGGATGGGTACAAAATTTCAGTACAATATCTCGCAAATAGCCGAAGTTGGAGTACGCTATTTTACAAAAAACGAAAAGTTGATAAAATTTTAATCATTCGATCGATTTTCGCCAAATTTTATAACGAACATCCTCGATAGCTATATTAGCTCTGTGCAAAGTTTCAGTGCAATATCTTAAAAATTGTCCAAGTTAGAGCGTTTACGCTGTTTTTCAAAAAATTGAAAATTTCATAAAATTTTAATCCCTCGATGGATTTTCGCCAAATTAAATAGCAAACAACTTTGATAGTTATACTAGTTCTGTACAAAGTTTCAGTGCAATATATCTTCAAAATTGTGCAAGTTAGAGCGTTTACGCTATTGTTGCAAAAACGAAAAAAGTCGATAAAATCTGAACACCCGTTAGAATTAAAACGAAAAATTTTCATAAAGAAGGGCAATTCGTGCTGAACAAGTGTGCCAAATTTCAGCTCGATATCTGGAAGCGTTCTTGAGTTATTAATTATCCCTGAGAAACTGAGGATACATACACACTAGACTGATTCAAAAAAAGCGACTTGTTTTTGTTTTTTGCAGTAACATATTAAATACTTTCGGGAAGGTGAAGAAAGATGCCTGTTAAAATTAGAACTCTTAATAAAAGTATTTAGCGGTGGCACATCGCATATTTTGATTTCACATTAAATAACACAGGCAAAAATTTTCAAACTTTGAAATTTTATGTCTCGGCTTCAAGTCAATGTACCAAAATGAACGACACATATTCTTGTAGAGAATTGAACGCTCTACAAAAAAGATCTCTTGTGATTTTTCGATAAACTCACTCTTTCAAAAGTTATTCAAGGTTAAAGTTAAATTTAGCGTAAGGTTCACTTTTTTTTTAGTTTCCGGCAAAATGTTGAAACTTATTACTAAATATCGTAAACACTTTCCTGAAAGAAAAGTTAAAATTGCATTAACATAATTTACCTAATTTTTAAAGAAATTACCAACATAAGTTCACCCATATTCACAGTGTAATATATATATATATATATATTTGAACGTGAATAACTTTTGAAGGAGTGAGTTTATCGAAAAAGATTTTTTTGTAGAGCGTTCAATTCTATATAAGAACATGAGTCGTTCATTTTGTTACATTGACTTGAAGCCAAGATAAAAAATTTCAAAGTTTAAAATTTTTTTTCCCGTGTTATTTAAATGGGAAATCAAAATATGCAATGTGCCACCGCTAAATATTTTTATTAAGAGCTCTAATTTTAACAGGCATCTTTTTAGACCTTCCCGAAAGTATTTAATATGTTACTGCGAAAAACAAAAAATAGTTGCTTTTTTTAATCAGTCTAACACACACAAATCCATCCGGACATTTTTCCTAAATATGATTTCTCGAGGTTTTGGGACATTTTGAACACATTGGCATAAAAATCTCGAAAAAAAAATTCCACGAAAACAAAGCTTCCTTTGTGAAGAAGCAAAAAGCAAGAAAAAACTTTGAAAAAATAGATTTTATAAAAATTCACGAAAAACTTTGATTTTTCGAATTGGTGCATCAGCGTTCACTGCAAATACTTTCAGTCCAATCGTTCAGTCGCTTATAATCGCGAGTATAAAAAAAGACTTATTCCTGAACAAACGAATTTCTCCGACAGAATCACTCCGCGTTAAAATAAAGGAGGGTTTGCTGAGCGCAACAAATGACGAGGCTTGGAAGGAGAGACTGTGGTCATTCGGTGTGATCGATTTTGCCGCTTACAGCGAGGATCGTTACTTTCTCGAGGACATGAAATCGGTCGTCACCAGTGTGCCTTATTACTGATAACCAGTAACCCAAAATCATTCCGCAAAATATTTAAATTGCAAAAAAAAAATCTATTATGTACTTTATATATTCTACAAATAAAGTTTATAATTTATCCGTGTATTTTTAACCACCATGTTTGTATATTTACTTATTATACAATTTTACTTGCCAGACGCTTCACTTCCGTTACTTCTTTACCCCAATATCGGATATAAATGTACATAAAAAAAAAGAGAAAAAAAATCTGTAGAATATCACTCGATTCAGTCACACACACACACTCACACACACGCGCGCGCACACACACACACGCACACCACTAACGAATACAATTATTTTCGTTGTTGCCATATTTCTCCGTGCTTTTGATATTCGACGAATTTCACCAAAAATTCGTCGGTAATTGTCCATCGGGCGCCGGTATCATTTTCTTCGTTATACAATCTTTGAGAAATTGTTCGAGTCTGGCCATTGGTCCGCCACCGATTCCCGCCTCGTTCTGCATCTGCGGATAATACTGAGTCGCGAGTAGCATCAAAATTTTCGGAAATTGTCGCGGATACGTTTGCCAAAGTGAATTACCGGCGACCTCGAGAATATCGAGAATCAGAGTTGCACAAACGTCGGACAGATCGGGTCGCGGTTCGGCATTAAGCGTAGTTGCCAACCATCTCCAGGCATTTTGAATGCCATGTGGATGAGGATTGTTCGTTCCTCTTCTGGGTCTCGTGACGATTATCGATACGTAAAGTCTCATCAATCCGGACATCCGAGTCAAATATTTGTCCTGATTCTCGACGACACCCTCGTCGCTGTACTTGTAGCCGAGAGAACGATAATACTCCTCGTTGGTTTGTCCCTGAAGACGTGGCAGAAATACAGGAAGTACGTAGGGACACGCGCGACGGAAGTGCGCCAAAAGTAGTTCACCAAAATCCGGATAATCGTTCCACAGGGCAACCGAAACGGCCGCTACGGGAAAAGCCATTTCCGGTTTGCTCGATATCAGGGTTTCTCCCTGACTGACAATTTTCTTTGCAAGTACGTCCTTGCAAAAAGCCACACCCTGAGGATGTTGAGTCACGTTCAGCGATGATTTTCCCATCAGCAAAGATCGCAGCATTTCGTACTTGTCCTTGAGATGCGTCGCGTTTACACCGGAAATCGCGTTGATCGGTATGTTTATCGCTTTCTGGCACTCGAAGCGAAATTTCTTCATCGTCGGAGATTGAGCGAGATCGCGATAAACATTCGCGTAATTCGTTAAAAATACGTGCGTGTTCATGTACATTCTCAGTGACTCGTAGGCCGTTGATCCACCGTCGGTTTCCTCAGTTCCTGTTTCAACGGACCCTGAATCGGTCGGGATTTCGATATTTTCCTGATTATTTCCATCGACGGACGGCGGAGATGGAAGTGCCGCGATATATTGCGATGGATCGACGTTTCCCGGTACAACGGCGGATGGCGCGTCCGTCGGCGAATTATCCGCTGCTTCGGGAATTTCCTCGTGAACGATTTGCTGACGCTGTGAATCGCTCGGTTCGGCGCTCAAAAGGGTCGCTTCCTCTTGCGCCTGAATCTCGGCCTCTCTCATCGCTTGCTCACGTCGAGCTATTTCCTCGTCGTAGAGAGCGTCGATTCGCGCGATTTCCGCTTTGCAGAAATTCAAAATTTCATCGCTCTGTCGAACGACGTTCTCGGCGACATTAAGATCCGTCGTTGTAATATCGCCGGACTGAAAAGAACCGATACAATAATTCTTTCAGAGTTATATCTGCATTGTCAATTGAAAAATTTACTCTCACAATCCTATTTATAAAAATGTCACTACAATGAGAATGTTTTTTCTCTTTACTCTTTCAAAAGTTACGTTAAATCTCAATTTTGAAACTTTGCACTTACTAAATATGCAACCAAATTTCCAATAAGAGCGAAGGGTAAATATTATGAATTTTTTGAAAATTAATAATTTTTAAATCTAAATTTTCAATTACCCGACAACGGTTAATGGAAAAAAATAAATTTCCAATTATCCGAATAATCGGTAATTGGTCGAAAAATAATATCAATTACTCAGAAAATAGGTAACTGATTTGAAAATATTTCCAATTATCCGAATATTCGGTAATTGGTAAAAAAATAATATCAATTAATCAGAAAATAGGTAATTGATCTGACAATATCTTCAATTATTCGAATCATCGTTAATTGGCCTGACAATATTCTTAATTATCCGAATAATCGGTAATTGGTCGAAAAATAATATAAATTTTTCAGAAAAATGGGTTATTGGTTTAAAAATATTTTCAGTTTTTTAGAAAAAAGTTAATAGTTTGTTGAAAATCGGAGTGATAAGAGATATGTAGAGATATATATGAGGTATTCCAGCCCAAGTGTGTAAACCCGTGACCCTGACCCTCTCGGATTTATGTGTTTGATTTTTTTTTCATATGATCGCATTGAGTCTGAAATACACCCTCATAAATTTTTTAGTTTTTTCCAAACATCCCTTATTTAAAAAACAAAAAAATTTGAAAAAACGCCAGTTTTCAAATCGAAAAAAAATCTGAAAAAACCGTGATAATATATAAAAATGTTCTTGCTATCTCCCGTAGTGGGCAGATTTTTTTTTCTGTGTTTTACAAGCTATTAACGTTCTCAAAATTCCAAAAAATTCTCAAATAGCTCACCTTGAGTAGATACTGAATTATTTTGGTACTCAAATCATTTTTTGGAATTTTTAGAACGTTAATATAGCTTGTAAAGCACAGAAAAAAATCTGCCTACTACGGGTGATAGCTTGAAATTTTTTATATATTATCGCGGTTTTTTCAGAATTTTTTTATATTAAAAAAAAATGGCGTTTTTAAACAATTTTTTTTTTTTAAATAAGAGATGTTTGGAAAAATCTAAAAAAATTATGAGGGTGTATTTTAGACACATGCGATCATATGAAAAAAAATCAAATAAATCCGAGAGGGTCAGGGTCACGGGTTTACACACTTGGGCCGGAATACCTCGTATATAGAGGTACGTACAGGTATGTACGGCCATATGCCGGCATATGAAGGTATTTGCAGGCATATACAGGCATATAGAGGTATACATATAGACATATATATCTCTAATCACTCCTATTTTTTCAAAAACACGTTTTCAATTAATTATTAATGTTTTCTGGGTAATTTATAATATTTTTCAACCAATCACCCATTTTTCTGAAAAATTGATATCATTTTCCGACCATTTACCCATTTTCCGAGTAATTGATATTATTTTTCAACCAAGTACCTATTATTCGGATAATTGAAAATACAATTTCGAATAATTTCAATATTTCCATCAATTGAAAAATGGAAAATCGAATTTTTTTTTGCCGAAAAAATGCGGCAATGATGTGCAAGTCTCCAATTTGCAGGTTTTCCTTATGACATGTAATATCTCACCCGAGTTCTCTCGTTGATCGACTCCATTTGCAAAATGAGCTCCTTAAGTCGATTGCCCGGTGGCACCAGTACAACGGCTGCGGAATTTCGATCCTTGCAAATTTTCAACACACTCCCGATGTCGCGACATTTCTCGCGAAAGCATGTTCTCAAAGGTGTGATGCGATTAACGAGTTCCTCGCGTTCGCAAGTTCTTCGATGTTCTTCGGAGTCACGCTCCAATTTTTCCTTTCTCTCTTGTATTCTCTGAGCGTGTAACTGTTGCTCGTGCTTTCTTCTAATCTCGTACTGCTGCGCCAGACGTTCCTCCTCCGCGTCGAGACGTTCCAATTCCTCGGCCTCTTCTCTCTCCCGCTTCATCGCCAAGATTTCCCTCATCATTTCTATCTCCAGCTGAAAAGCTCTGCCCGTATTCTCCATGTCGCGACGTCTCTGTTTCATCTTTCCTCGCACATCCTCTCGTCTTTGCAACTCGTTCTCCAGCAATATTTTCTTCACCGAAAATGTGATGCTCCCTCTGGTTGAATTGTCACAAATTTTCGTCATGTTCGCAGATGCGCCGATTTCGGCCCTATCCGCAGTTACGTTGCATGTATTTCTCTCATTCTCCGCATTCTCAGTCCAAGAAGAATCATCCTGAGGGACTTTGGACTGTGGTCCGATCGTCACTTTGTCGACGGCACCAGATATTTGCCAAGCTTTGCGCAGAGCCGAAACTTTGAGATTCGCGAAATCTGAGGATACGTCGGACATGTTTCGGTGTGGGTTTTGGTTTGGGTTTATCTCGCTATCCGCCATCCGCTGCTTTCTTCCGTTTGGTTCGGTCTCTCTAAACGTTGATCTCTCTATCGGTCTATTCGCAGTTACGTTGCACGTATTTCTCTCATTCTCCGCATTCTCAGTCCAAGAAGAATCATCCTGAGGGACTTTGGACTGTGGTCCGATCGTCACTTTGTCGACGGCACCGGATATTTGCCAAGCTTTGCGCAGAGCCGAAACTTTGAGATTCGCGAGATCTGAGGATACGTCGGACATGTTTCGAACCTAAAAATCAATGCTTTTTAATATGGGTTGTGAAAAAAACAGGATTATGAGACTACTGCAATTTAGTAGAACACGAGCCTTAGACTGTCCCAAATTAAAACATTTTTTTTTAAATATCCATTCCTATTCGATGAAGTCACTGTTTTTACTATAAAATTGAACGCTGCGAAAAGAGATCTATGTACGATGAATTTAGAGGTATCGCAATGTGTTTTTCTGTTTGCCAATTGATTAACTTATGGAAAATTGATGTCTGTAGTCTGAATAGGGAAAAAATTATTCTATGGAATAAAATGAAGCATAAATAGTAGACTGCTTCAATTAAAATGACTATTTTTCAAAGAACATTGATAAATCGTCAGAGTATCCCTAAACAAAGACCCTGTCCAAATATGAGCCCTTGATATTAATATTTAGAGGTGGCTGTTTTCTTTTTCCATTTAAATAACATGGAAAATTTTTTTTCTGAACTTTGGAATTTTATTACTCAAAAACGAATCACTGTACAGTAATAAGAGCTATGGATTTTTGTAGGAAAATGAATGCTCTATAAAAAAAAGTTGAATGAAGATTTGCGTGAGGCCAGCTGTTTCGGAGTTATCAAGCCTTAACCATTGAACTGTTTAAAATAATGATGTTATTTACTTAAAAACGCGTCAATATTGAGTCATATCACTTAAATACCCAATATTATCATCTTTAAAAGAACTATCTGCAAATTTTCAATAAAATGTTGATACAAAAAATTAAATTAATCAACGATGAATTATTAATTTTATTGTATATTTTATTAATGAACAATAAAATTAATAATTCATCGTTGATTTTTAATTTTTTCTAATTTTTTTACTTCAGTCAAGTTGAAGTAACGGCAAATAAACATTTACAGGATAGAACGGACATTGATCTCATTTAGCCCAAAAAATTTACTCCATCACATATTCTCTACATATTACATTGTTTTCTACATTTTTGAGAAAAATAACCAAATCAATCATCGAATGTGCCTCCTTTTAAAGTACGAATTTGATTAGATCGAAAAAAATACACGATTCAAGTAATTCATTATTTGTTTACATAATGTTATGTATCTTGTCAACGGTGTATCCAAAATTGTTCGACGCAAGAATTTGAAAAAGAATGTGGAAACTATCATACAAGATCATTTATTCTTTGGTTTATTCCATAGAATAATTGTTTTTCCTGTTTAGACCATGGTGATTAATTTTCCATTTGTCAATCAAATGGCAAGTATAAAAATCCATTACGATACCTCTAAAAACAATCGTTGGTAGCCCTTCCTTCACAGCGTTTAGTATTATGGTATAAACTATGATTTTATTAAATGGGAAGTAAATAAAAAAAATACCATTGCATTTTGGGCCAGTCCGACATAGTAAAAATCTTGCGGATAGAAAATTTGCATTCACTGCTAAATAGAATGCACCTTTCAAAATACTCAATATGCGGAACGACTTCGCGGACTAATAGAATACACGAAATTTCAATTCTTGCAAATCAATTGCAATTTTTCACCTTGATTGTCGCGTAATAATAATGATAATGACAATGAGACAATGAGAGACGACATAACCTCAAAAGAAAATACTACTCACCGACTCATCCTGCGAACTCACAAAGTGCGGCATTGTTTTTTTATACGTCGACCGAAAGAATTTTGATAATCGTCAAGAGAGATGAATAAGGATATCGAGAATTCTTCGTGAGGCGTTAAAACGTGGAAAAGAGGGAAACGATATGAGCGCAAGTATCCCTTTTATCGCGGAGAATACCGCATCCTAATTGTACATCTCACGAACTAAACAATCTTGGCATTCTGCTATTTCTATTGTCACCGTTTCTACACGATGCATCGTGATAATATCATGAAAACATTTCGAAAAATTTAAATTTGATCCGTACGTTAGGAGAGCAACTGGGAAAGTGAAAAAAAGATTCAGCATTGAGGTTATATAAAAAAAAATATCAACTCGCCCGACTCGCCGCCGCGGCCTTTTTGCGGACAGTGCGCGAACTAAATTTAAAAATGGCGTCAGTTTGTGTTCCACCAGCGGTTCCACACAATTTCTTGTTTGAATAATAAACAATCGTTTTCAAATTGACGATACAACTTTTCTCTGGTTGAACTTGTGTAAAAAAAAAGGTTAGTGACCAAGAATAATTATAAATTTCGTATTACAACGCATAAATTTGTATTAGTCTCCCTATCGCGAATATGACAAAACTCAATTTTCTACCGTCATAATTGCGCGGTTTTGTTATCTATACCATACTTTTGTGTGGTAAATAATTATTGTAAACAAGTATAAGATAGTTATTGCTTAATGACGCGAATCTTTGCGTAATGATAATTATAATTACCGATTTGTTCGTATATTGGATTTTGCCCGACATAACCTCTTTCAAGCGAAGTAAAAACAAAAAAGCTACCGCCTCAATAAGACAATTTGAATAATCTTTTCTTGAAAAGGATCACTATTAATTCGATTAATTATTAAACATTCTTAGTTTACAGAATGGGCGAACGTTACAATATTCACAGTCAATTGGAGCATTTGCAATCAAAATATATCGGCACTGGTCACGCAGATACAACGAAATTCGAATGGATGGTCAATCAGCACAGAGACTCTTGCAGCTCATATATGGGACACCACGATTTGTTAAACGCATTTGCTATAGCCGAAAATGAATCGAAGGCAAGAGTCAGATTCAATATCATGGAAAAGATGTTGCAACCCTGTGGACCGCCGCCCGAGAAACCCGAAGATTAATTTGAAAAATAAGGTTTCTCCGCTTAACGGTTAAGAAAAAGACTCAAATAAACTAAATCTTCCTAAATGAAACGTTCAATTGACTCAGGGCATTTTCTGCAACGAGCGAACTTTATTTTCAATCGTTTCAAACAAGTTTATTCGACAGCTGTGAATACAGGATAAAAAGATACACAAATGGCTTATAGATAATTGTAAAAATTTTAGATTCATAATAAACAAGAGATTCGTAAAAGTTTGGCACGCTTTCTTCAATGCTTCAAACGTGTGATAGTCGAAAAAAAAAATGTATACAGAGGAAATTGCAAAATAAAAAATCATTTTTATTATTTCGCATGGAACTTATACACAAAAAACATTTGCTGAAAATATATTTAATTTCTGCAAGATTTTGGACCAAACGCTATTTGTTACATATATTTTTCATGGGTGTTATACATGTATATGGAGCGTTCCACTCAAATCGGACAGTTTGACATTTTTTTTTTTTTTTTAATTTCTTCAATTTTTTAATATTTTTTAGTACCCATCAAAAGACCCTTCCCGTTTAATTTTGAGATTTTTTTTATTACCCGTTCAAAAGATATTAAATTAACAAAAAAAACCGCTCTTTTTTTTGTATTTTGGTCATAACTTCTTTGACAATTTTCAAAATTTTTGTTTTTTTATGACCTTGTCAGAAAAACGAGTTTTTGAATGAGTTTTTTGAGTTGTAATTCAAGTCGCGTTTTTAAAAGTGAGTCATTTTTTATTTATTTTTTAATTTTTTGCTTTAAACATCTATCTATTCAATAATTTTTAAGAGTAGTCCGATCGTGGGATTTCCATAACTGCTATTTTTTTTCGAATTTTGAAAAGTAATTTTTTTTTTTTTATAAATTATTATGAATACCAATTTTTGTTACCGTATAGTATTTGTTTCAATATTTAGAATTTATTTTGATACATTTATTGTTAACGGTTCTTAAAATTAATAATTAATCGTTAAGTCTGTTTATTTTGCATCTAAATGATGTTTCTTAGGTGGAAATTTGTCAGCAAATTCGGTACACTATTTAAGTTCAATGCCCACTGATACAATTCTTGAACTGTTGTTATTTGCTCATCGATTTATTATTAATTTTGAAAATCTGTTAACAATTAAAAAGTGTCAGAATTAATTCAAAATGATTTTAAAAACTACTATACAGTAACAAAAATTGGTATTCATAATAATTTATGAAAAAAGAAAAATTTTAATTTTCAAAAATCGAAAAAAATAGTTATTGAAATCCCACGATCGGACTAGTTTTAAAAATTGTTGAATAGATAGATGTTTAAAACGAAAATTTTGAAAAAAATGACACTTTAAAAACGCGATTTCAAGTTTAAAACTCAAAAAACTCATTCAAAAACGCGTCGAATATTTTTGTTGTATTTTTTTCTGAAAAGGCCATAAAAAACAAAAATTTTGAAAAAAAACTTTCAATTTGGACCATTATTAAAGAAGTTATGACCAAAATATAAAAAAAAGAGCGGTTTTTTTGTTAATTTAATACCTTTTGAACGGGTAAATAAAAAAATCTCAAAATTTAACAGGAAGGGTCTTTTGATGGGTACTAAAAAAAATCAAAAAATTGAAGAAATAAAAAAAAGTTTTTCAAACTGTCCGATTTGGGATGGAACGCCCCATATGTATCATGTTTATATTCTACGCATATGTTTCACTTATATAAATTTCATCATGATTTTATTATTAAAATTCAATGAAAAGCCTCCCTTTAAGGGGGCATATGAGCCTCTCTCGATGATTCAACCGTTGAAACGTAATATTGATTACGGACGTCTCTGATTTTTTTTTCACTCCAATCAGAATTTTCTAGTGACTATATTGGACCGTAATGATCTTTTTTAATGTTAAATGTGAGATTATTATTTTACGAACCGATTTATAAATCGGAATTTCTTGGCAAAATTTTTCAGTCTGCTGTCTAATTGGTTAATTCCAGGATCATCTACGAAGGCTTGTTTTCTCTTACTTATATCTCCTCAACTGGGTTTATATCGATAAGTTCGCTATCAAACGGATTCTCGTATATCGTTGGATATTCGTGCTACAATTTTACGTATACAATTTTTCACGAATAGCCGCTATGAATAAATTGTATAACGAACGCTCAAACTGGTAATGGAATATCATAGTTCCATACCAGTTCAATTATATTATCGGTGGTTCTCGTAAAACTTATTGGAATACGCAGTCTAAAGGATATTTTTTCGTTTCCATGTCTCTCAAAGTTTCTCATCACTTTTATTTTTATTATTTCACCTCGAGTCTCGAATTCAAAATCGTTGGAGATCGGTGAAAAAAAAAAACAAATCTTACAGCTAGGAATAAAATTTTCACTAAACAAAATTGAAATAAACGAGCAATATGAAAAATTAACCTTACAACAAATTAACGACTCTCCTGTAATTAAATTCACATTTTTTCTCTCGCTCTCTCTCTCGAGGCTCGTTTACCTCGAGGATAAATCTTTAAAAAATCGGAACGAAGCTCTCTAAGGACGTAAATTCCGTGTAAAACGATATGAAAATTTGCAATCAGTCGTGGGGGAGAGGAAAAAAGACGATTTTCACTCGCTCGTCACGGAGGAATGGTCGATATATCTTTTTTCTCGTTCCTCAACCGGAAATGACTTTTATGCGCTCGTAAAAAAGTAGATAAGGACTCGCACATAGGACATCGGTCAACGAGGTATTTTCGACAATCGTGTCGGACGTGAAAATCCATTGGCCATCGCGATTGCCACGTCTGTAGCACACAAAATGTCCAGCGTCGACCGGGCCTCGATGTTCAACGACCGATTCCAATCGGTATCTGTGCTTTCCATTTGTCGAGCTTCGCTCAAGAACGTCCGTGAGCAACAACGGATGTATTCCACCCTGTTTTTTTTTCAAATTGACATTAATTTAAAAAAAAAAATTTGCGGATTTTTTAAAATTGTTATGTAACCACTCGATCCATTTGTTTTTTCCTCGTAATGGAAAAAATTTCCATTACTCATTAAAATGTAGTGTGTAATGGAAAAGATTTTCATTATCCATTACAATGTACTGTGTAATGGAAAAAATTTCCATTACCTATTACAATGTAGTGTGTAATGGAAAAAACTACAATTACCCATTGCAATGTAATGTGTATGCTTTTTAGAATTTAAGGTACCTAAAAATCGAAGTCTTAAGTCAATAAAATGTAATGCAAAATTGCAATAATTTATCCATTTATATTTTTCCATTCCCAAATGCAAAAATTGCAATCGAAGTTTTGTCCATTACACATTACATTGCAATAGGTAATGGACATTTTTTCTATTACACACTACATTGTAATGGGCAATGAAAATTTTTTCCATTACACACTATATTTTAATGGGTAATGGAATTTTTTTTTCCATTACACACTACATTGTAATGGGTAATGACAATTTTTTCCATTACACACTACATTTTAATGGGTAATGCAAATTTTTTCCATTACACACCACATTTTAGTCTGCAATGGAAAATTTTTTCCAGTACACACTACATTTTAATGGGTAATGGAAATTTTTTCCATTACACACTACATTGTAATGGGTAATGAAAATTTTTTCCATTACACACTACATTTTAATGGGTAACGGAAATTTTGTCCATTATACACTACATTTTAATGGGTAATGGAATTTTTCCCATTACACACTACATTTTAATGGATAATGGAAATTTTTTCCATTACACACTACATTTTAATGGGTCATGGAAATTTTTCCCATTACACACTACATTTTAATGGATAATGGAAATTTTTTCCATTACACACTACATTTTAATGGGTCATGGAAATTTTTCCCATTACACACTACATTTTAATGGGTAATGGAATTTTTTTCCATTACACACTACATTTTAATGGGTAACGGAAATTTTTTCCAATACACACTACATTTCAATGGGTAATGGAAATTTTTCCCATTACACACTACATTTTAATGGGTAATGGAAATTTTTTCCATTACACACTACATTTTAATGGGTCATGGAAATTTTTCCCATTACACACTACATTTTAATGGGTAATGGAATTTTTTTCCATTACACACTACATTTTAATGGGTAACGGAAATTTTTTCTTTTACACACTACATTTTAATGGGTAATGGAATTTTTTCCCATTACACACTACATTTTAATGGGTAATGGAAATTTTTTCCATTACACACTACATCATAATGGGTAATGAAATTTTTTTTCCATTGCATACTAGATTTTAATGGGTCATGGAAATTTTTCCCATTACACACTACATTTTAATGGGTAATGGAAATTTTTTCCATTACACACCACATTTTAATGGGTCATGGAAATTTTTTCCATTACACACTACATTTTAATGGGTAATGGAAATTTTTGCTGGTGCACATTTTAAAAGTAATGCATAATGCATTACTTGTACATTACAAATTTTGCAACCCTGTTTTCAACGAATAAATCAGATAATATAACTTTCTGGACATTTTGAAAATTACCTGTGAATTTCTTTTCGTCGCTTCGGCGAATGTAAACGGATCGAGTATCAAAATTTCCGGAAATATAACGGGATCGTCACGTTTTATCGGCATTCCCGAATCGCTCCATGTCGTACGAGGTATGTGAAGACAAAGGCATCGTGGCAATTTTCCAAGGGTCAGTGTCTTTACCGCCGGACAACGCGACGAACAGCTGTCGCACTGTACATTGTGAATTACCTCGCTCGTAACGAGACGCGACAGTAATTCGGCCAAAGTATGCTGTCTCCAGGTCAAAGCCCCACCGGCCGGCGGTAGTGGCAAAGAAACACTTTCGAGCTTGTCGTAACGAACGGGCGACTGAAAATACAAAAAATCAATTATTTCATCCCATTATCCTTAAACTCATTAAATTTTTGTTGCACTTTCATAAAGAAAGCTATGTTTTCATGGGGCGTTAATTTTTTCATCCATTTTTACAACTGCAAATTTTACCTAATATCAGAGAGTTTTTTTAAACTATCATTTTTACGAAAGAAGTGCAAAAATTATTTCCATATGCTACATCTTAGCTGTGGTCTTGATAACGAAAAAAATTATTTTCAAACAATATCTGACGGAGAAAAAAATTCCACCATCGGCGAAGGGTTTAAAAAAAGGGTCCTGATTCAAGAGGGTTCAAAATTGTTTTTTAATGCCATTTCGCCGGAAATAAACGTAAACCAATTTCACATTTTAAAGGGGAAGAATTCGGCTTCATTTCCTATTTTTTAAATTATTTTTACAATTTGTTTTTAGATTTGGACTTTATTTTGAGAACTGTTTTTCGCCTTTTTCACCCTCTCTTCAGATGCACCCATCTTCTAGAGAAATTTTTTTAAACACATTTTTACGATTGTATTCATAAAGGGGAAAGTGTGAGCTTCAATTTCCTGTTTTTTTCAACTTTGAGCGATTTTTTTTTTCAAAGTTATTCCGTTTTTCTGTGAAAAAAAAGGAAATTTGAAAAATCCCTTAAGCAAGAAAACAAAGAGGATTCATGAAAAACTTCAAGAAAGCAAAAAGTTGCGTCTCTTTTTGTTGAGTTCAGAGAAATTTTTTCAGATTTTTTTTTCCAACATTTTTTTTCCGCCCAAAGATAGGAGAAAAAAAATTTGGGAAAAAAGTGTGAAAAAAATTCCAACGTGTTCACAATGGTAGAATAAAGTATTTTCCCCTCCTGAAATTTTATCAATAATCCCACAGTTCTCAAGTTACGGTAATTGAATGATCTGACCTCTGACCCAGAAAATGAGAATAAAAAAATTTTGGAAAAAAAATCTGAAAAAATTCCTATGAACACAACAAAAACAGACCCAACTTTTTGCTATTTTGAAGTTTTTCATGAATCCTCTTTGTCTTCGTGTTATACGGGATTTTTCAAATTTCCTCTTTTTCACAAAAAACAGAATAACATTGAAAAAAAAATCGCTCAAAGTTTTTAAAAAAAGAAATTGAAGCTCAAACTTTCTTCTTTATGAATCCAATCGTAAAAATGTATTTAAAAAATTTCCTCTGGAAGATGGGTGCACCTGAAGCGAGGGGAAAAACAGTTGTTTCCAAAATAGAGTCCAAATCCAAAAATAAATTGTAAGAAAAATTTAAAAAACAGGAAATTAAACCGAATTCTTCCCCTTTGTAATGCCGTTTGTTAAATTAGTTTACGTTGACTTCCGGCGAAATGGCATTAAAAAAAAGTTCTCGACCTTTTTTTAAATTTTGTCCGCCATTTTCTTCGCCATTTTTAAATTACTTACATTTTTTATTTTTTCTCATTTTATCCACAAACTGGCGTACTCCTTTAATCGCAAATACTCACTTTCCACTTGCAATGCGTGCACTGGAGTTGACTGGTGAGCAATCCCGAAAACGGATGTGCCTCGTTAGCGATAACTGAAATACTCGATTGAGGAATCGCGCAGAGTGAGCTCCAAGGCCTGAAGGAAGCCTCACTGTCGTTTTTCGCAATAATTTCCGCCGATCTGGCGATTATAACGCCGGGTTTGTTGAGACAAGTGTGGCCGTTCGATATCGATCTCGTCGAATTGGGCATCGAATCTTTATTTTTAGCGATTATTTTGTCGTTCGATGATACTTTCTGAACCTGAACTATGTCGTTGCATGACACGCTGCGAATGCCGAGAGTGTCGACCGTCGGTTTTTCATCACCGACATTGTCCGAACCAACGGGTAAAGCGTCCGAGAGACATCCTTTCTGAAAAAATGTGAAAAAATAAAAAGATCGAATTTGCGAACGTGGAATTTCATATTTTCAAATGTGAGAATTTAATTAATAGAATTAATAGAACACAAAAAAAGAAAAACGCCGTTTTTTCGCGATTCAGACGAACCCTGCCGGTTGTTGTCGGAGTCTCGGATTGAAGGGCACTGAGAACAACATGAAAAAGTTCGTGTGTGTCCTGATGTCCAGGGCCAAAACGCCACAGAGATCCGAGTGACGTTATCACTTCGATAGGCGCAATATCACCATAGAGATCTTCGTCGTATCCGTTGATTTCTGTAAATAAATAAAAATCATCCACAAACTGCCAAAATTTCAATTCAAAATACACTTATCCAGCTCTAAGAATGACTCACTTTCCAGAACGGATGCAAGATTACTCGTGAAACTCGTGGATTTGCTTTTGTCCCGTTGTTTATGGAGCCAATTGTTGAAAACCGGTATCGCCGCCAATGCTTGGAGTAGAGAATTCAGAAAACAAGTGTGGCCCAAATTTGTGATTCCCGCTATCTGACCTGAAATCAATCGTTGTATTATTTTCTCAAGGGGTTCATTTGAGACATATCGCGTGCCTAATGCCAAAAGGGCCTATTACAGCAAGAAGATAGGGGTCCATGCCAAAAGGGCCTATAAAAAATTTTTTTTTTGCCATTCTTCTTAAAATTGCTTGAAACGTGAAGATCTGTAAAAAAAAAAATTTTGATGTACTAAAACCAAAAGGGCCTATCTTAAGACATAGGTCCTTTTGGTTTTAGGAAATTGTCAGCCTAAAACCAAAAAGGCCTATAAAAAAAATCAAAATTTTTCAAAGTTTTGAATAGAAATTGCATACCAGAGCATTTTTTTTTGAAAAAAAATTTTTTATTTTGGAAAAAAAATTTTTTTTTTTGGAAAATTTTTTTTTTTTTTTTTGGAAAAAAAATTTTTTTTTTTGGAAATTTTTTTTTTTTTAAAAAAAAAGTTTAAATAATTTGTTATTGTTTATTTGTTTCAACATTTTGTTATTTTTTATTTGTTTAAGCAATTTTTTAAACGTTTGTTCAAATTATTTGACTTGTTTTCATTTTTTTTTTTTGCGAAAAAAAAGTTGAAGTAATTTGTTATTGTTTATTTGTTTCAACAATTTGTTATTTTTTATTTTTTTAAAGAATTTGTTATTGTTTATTTGTTCAAACAATTTGTTCTTATTTATTTAAACAATTTGTTATTTTTTATTTGCTTAAAGAATTTGTTATTGTTTATTTGTTCAAACAATTTGTTCTTTTTTCAAACAATTTGTTATAGTTTATTTGTTTAAATAATTTGTTATTGTTTATTTGTTTGAACAAATAAACAATAACAAATTGTTGAAACAAATAAATAATAACAAATGATTTAAACTTTTTTTTCGATATAAAAAAAAAAAAATTTCAAAAAAAAAAAAATTTCAAAAAAGAAAGATTTTTTTCCAAAAAAAAAAAAAAATTTTCCAAAAAAAAAAATTTTTTTCAAAAAAAAAAAATTAAAAAAAAAAAAAAAAAAAAATTTTTCAAAAAAAAAAATTTTTTTTTCAAAAAAAAAAAAAAAAATTTCCAAAAAAAATTTTCAATTTTCTTAGCGGAAAGTAAAAAAAAAAATTATAGGCCCTTTTGGCTTTAGATCACTAAATTTTCAATGTCCCAAAGCCAAAATTTGAGACATAGGCCCTTTTGGCTTTGGAAATTTTTTTTTTGTCTTTAGGCTTAGAAAATGTTGGCAAAACGATTGGCGCAAAAAAAAAAAATTATAGGCCCTTTTGGTTTTGCAAAGCCAAAAGGGCCTATAACTTTTATAGGCCCTTTTGGCATTAGGCACGCGATATATTTTTTGAAACTATATCTTAGATTTACATAAAGAGCAATTCTGTAAAAATTGAGAAATTCTGATTTTATTGTTTTTGAGACGAAACGTACACTTTCAAGGTATACTTTAAAGTACACTTGTACTTTTTTACCATACTCCTTTTAAATTCATTGTTTATACTTTGATACTTTTTAACTTACTTCTTTTTTTTTATGTTTGTATACTTGTACTTTTTAACATATACTTTTTTTATTTTATGTTTGTACATAAAAACAAAAATTAATTATGGGAAATAAAGAATGAGGAAAATAACAGAAATAATTAAATTGCATTGGCCAATATCCAAACCTGTATTAAACTATTTTCTTCTAACAAAAGTAAAGAGTGAGTTTTTCATACAGTGTTGCCAGGTCCGCAAAATGAAAATCCTCAAATCCGATTGAAACAATTCCTCAAATTTCTTAAAAATATCTTCAGTTTTTTTTTCTCAATACTCAATGTTCGAGACTGATTTGGAGCTCTATTTGTTAACACATTATGAAATGAAAATGTGATGCAAAAGAAATGATATTCAAAAAAAAAAAAAGTATCCAAACAAAGTGTGATAATAAGATAAGGAAAGATACGTGAAAAAAAATATGATAATGTTCAAATCTTCAGAATTTCCTCAAATTTTTATGTGATTTCATGAAATCTTCAAAATTTCCTTAGATTTTTATGTAATTTTTTTAAATCTTCAAAACTTCCTCAGATTTTTATGTAATCTCTTGAAACCTTCGAAATTTTCTCAGACTTTTATGTAATTTATTCAAACCTTCAAAATTTCCTCAAATTTTCATGCAGTTTCTTCGAATCTTCAAAATTTCCGTAGATTTTTGTGTAATTTCTTTAAATCTTAAAAATTTCTTCAGATTTTTATGTAATTTATTCAAATCTTTAAAATTTCCTCAGAGTTGTATGTAATTTCTTCAAATCCTCAAAATTTCCTCAAGGTCTCACTAATTTCTTCGAATTTGGGGACATTTCCTCAGACCTGGCAACACTGTTTTCATATCGAATTCTTAATACATATAATTTGATCCATTACATAAAGAACAAAAAATCATTTACCGATAAATAAAAATATAATTTACGACTGAATCGACGTTACCTCTTCTTCTGGGCCTTGGGGAAGGCCCCCAGAGTACAAAAGCCCCGAGTCCCAGAGCGAAACCAACGCCCGCAAACATTGCTATTCTCTCAACGTCCATCCTTTAAATATTCGCCAAAGAAAAATCCGACAAAGTATTTTTTGTAGTTCAAATCAGAGGCATTCCTCGAATTTCATCTGTCCATAATAACGCCGCTCTGACGTCACTGCATATTAAAAAGAAAACGATATTTCTACAACTAAAAGCACAATCATTCCCAAATATCGTGGTATCGAGAGTATCGAGACCTTCCAACAATGTAAAAAAAATCTTTGAAAAACGACTAAAACTGATTATACTTTTTTGAACAGCGAGAAAAGTCTAATAAATCTTCGGTATCTGAGACGCAAAATAAGAATTTCGCTTACGATAAAAGATGCAATAAATCGTATTTGACGCGTAAAACTAGTCTTTATTTCGTAAAAAAAGCAACAATCGAAATATTGTTTCTACCGTAATTTCGTAATAGTAGTGAAAAAGTCGAAATCGTATTTATAGTTGCACAGGTTTTTTGTTGTTCCGCGTCGCCGATCATTATTTATCATTATCATTATATTATTTCGATCGAGCTTCGTTTTCCTCTCACCGTCACGCAGCGCCGGTCGGTAAAACAGAGAGGCCGGAACAACAGCGCTGATCGGTAAAACAGAGAGGTCGGAACAGCAGCACCGGTCGGTAAAACAGAGAAGCCGAAACGCAGCGCCGCGGTACGGTCGTCGAGTGAAGTAATAACAAGCTAGCAAGTGGGGGGGGTGGGGCACTTGTTTTCTTTCCCATTCATTTTTTGCCT
Organism: Alloplasta piceator; assembly: GCA_946863875.1. Taxonomy (NCBI): domain Eukaryota; kingdom Metazoa; phylum Arthropoda; class Insecta; order Hymenoptera; family Ichneumonidae; genus Alloplasta; species Alloplasta piceator. The sequence goes on from OX333071.1 coordinate 3,518,314, forward strand.
TTTCGTCAGTCGCCCGGTTTGCAAATAGAGAACGGTTATATCATCTCGAAAGTCGAAAATAATAAAAGATACCACGCGTAAAAGTAAATCTGCCACAATGTTATCGGAACGCCGTCGTAATTATCACAGAGGCGAAGCAATTTGAAAGTTTTCGAGAGTTATTCAAGCTCTCGTGGGGGCGTGAAAAATTAAGGCCTCGTACATTTGTGTGCGTGCAGAGAAGCGGGATCTCTCCGTCGTTTTTGTGTGTGTATGTGTGTGGCGAAGTATCTCGCTGTCTCGCTCCCACTTCGTGGGATTATCGAAAATGTTCCCACGCTCTTGGATCTCAGTGACTGTTGTGTGCGTCGTGTTCGTGTGAAATTCCTTCGAGACACCCGATAGCGTGTTGTGTATAGAAATCGTCGCGGCAAAAACGACGTCTCAACGTCGTGAACTTTTTATATTTTTCGTGTATACGCATACACAATTATATTTCAAACATATTTATATATATATATATATATATATATATATATATATATAAATGATGATGATGAATGCCCAAGGGCAAGAGCACGGACACGCCGTGGTAGTCTGGGAATGGGAAAATCGTCAAGGTAGATGGAGGCCATACAGTCCCGCTGTATCCCAGCATCTCGAGAGGGCACATTGCAAAAAACTGACCCGTGTTTTTCTCAACGATGCCGATCCAAATTTGGACAGGTGAGATGTCCAAATTTTACTCGTTACACGTTTTGCTTCGTCCGTCATTTGAATTTTAGGAAAAATAAAAAACTGAACCTGGAATCAATATATCATTATGATTTCAATAAAAATCTCGGATATATACGGTAATTAATAATATTATATTATTAACCCTCCGTCCGTAATCTGGGTCGTTAAAGTCCTGCTCATGTTTTATCCAAGAGAAAAACCTCAAAAAAATCTGAGAAAATTCTGAATTACTTTTATAACATTTTTTTCCATTATCCAATCATTTATTTAACCATTTACAGTAAACAATTTTTTTTTACAATTTTTCCTATCCCAGAGATATTTTATTTGAAAATTTGGAGGAAGACAGATTTGGACAGATTGAATAATAATATATTATTATTGTATACACTATTTTACCATATTATTATTATTAATGGATATAATATTTTAAGCTATTTTTTTAATAAATACATATTTGGATTCGTTCTTAAGGAAGCTTTGTTTTTATGAACGTTGTTTTCGAGATTTTTATGCAGGTATGTTTAAAATATCCTAACAAATTGAGAAATTACGTTTACTGAAAATAAACGGATGTAGAAATTGAATTTGGAAATTTAACGCGGAATTTAACCACATTTAATATGGAAAGAATCATTTGCAAGGTTTTGGAGTGGTAATTGAAAATTTGCACGATTGCAAATTGGGAATTTGCTAGATTTCATAATTTGCATGATTGCAATTTAGAAAAGTGCAATATTTGCATAATCTGATAACCATTAACGGTTTATACGCAGACAAGAGACAAAAAAAAATTATTTTTCATGATTTTTTCTGGAAAAACCTTTAATTTATTAACGTAAGAATTTACATGCATATTTTTGTAACTTTGAACTTTATTTTGAGATTTTTCTTTTTAAAAAATAATTATACTTGAAGCCCCTGTAGCCGATCTTTGGGAGTTCCTCTAAAAAAAAGGCATCTTGCAGTGAGGATGATATCTGGGGATTAGATCATCCAAAATAAAAAAACAAAAAAGATTTCGTTAATATGAGGTATAATCCAGTACCTGATCGAAGGAATAAGCAAAACATTTATTTATAAGCATAAGGCGACTTCTAAAAAAAAAATTCGATTTTTGATGGAAATTTTTGTCTTAAATTGTTTATAAAATGAAAAATATGTATCGGTAAAAAAAACCGACTAATTACTAAAGGATATATTTATAAAACTCGTGTAAAAACTTGAGACTGATCGGTTACGCCATTTCTGAGAAATTTCGCTCATCGACTTTAAAAACACAGTTTTTAAAAAAATGCGTTCAAAGTTTGAAAAACACTTTACAAATAGTAATTACGGTTTTACAAATCTGCCTCTAGCTTCGAAAATATTTGTCAGATTGAAATGAAATTTTCTGTGTATACACTTAAATATATGTTCATTAAGAAAATGAAATTTTGAAAAATCGATCTTTCCAAGAAAATCCTCACTGCGTATAACTCCTTGAAGAATTCAAGGGACTGTTTCTAAGATAGGCAAACAATGAAAAAAAAAGAAGCTGCGTGCAAATTTCTAATTTGCACCATTTTTTAACACTTTTTATTTCTTTATTTCAACATACGTCTCTGGGGGCAAACTAAAAAAAAAAATTTACATTAACAGGTATTACATAAATCTGAAAACAAAAACACAATGCAGCGACGATGGCGAGGAGATACACGGTGTCAGGAGAAAATTTTATTTGCCTGGTTCACCGGCTGGAAAAGGCGCCAAGTGGGAATGGGCCGGAGACACGGACGATTGGCATACCTACGACATGGAAGTTCAATGTCTCATCGAGGAAGCATGGGCAATGGTATTCAAAAATTTGTATTCGGTATATTTAATTTTTCTACCATGAACCAGAGTTGGGCAGCATCAATTACGTTTTCAATTAAATTACGTATTCAATCACATATCATTTTGAGCCATGTAATTGAATTGGATTCAATTACTAATTACTTCGGTCATCGATCACCGAATGCATTTTAATTACATGTAATTCAGAAGAATATCATACAATTATTTGCAATTGAGGCTAGAAGTAATGCAATTACTTGTAATTGATGCTCAAAGTAATTCAATTACCTATAATCGATGCTCCAAGAACTTTATCTATTATTTAAAACAGAGTTAGGCAGCATCAATTACAATTTCAATTAAATTACGTATTTAATTACATATCATTTTGAGCCATGTAATTGAATTGGATTCAATTACTAATTACTTCGGTCATCGATCACGGAATGCATTTTAATTACATGTAATTCAGAAGAATATCATACAATTACTTGTAATTGAGGCTAGAAGTGATGCAATTACTTGTAATTGATGCCCAAAGTAATTCAATGACCTACTATCGATACTCGAAAAACTTGATAATAGGTCTAGATGACCTTTTTTGTAGGAAATTAAATTTCGAAAAAAAATTTCCTTTACATTTATTCGGTAAAGTTAATCATTTCGGAGATAACAGCGAAAAATGAGATTTCTGGGTAAAAATCAACTTTAGTGACCTCGTACCATCTCATCAGTGTAAGTTACACTTACGCTGTTCAAGATACTTTCAAAGATCGTTCAATTCTGCGTAAATTGCAACCAAAATCAATGCAATAGCATAAAAAACCGCGGAGTAATAAAATTTTGAACAAAAAAATGTTTGATTTACGTGTATTTTAAATGAAAAAACTTTTGGAGCGAAGGGAAAGTACTTAATATTAATATTAAGGTCTGTAACTTTCAGGGAATGTTCTTTCAGACATATGCAACAAAATTTCGGGTGGGGAGTGAAAGGAATAAAAAAAAGTCGAAAAAAATCGCCCTAATATATATAAACATAGTGTATACAATACTGGTATTGGAATATTTTTAAGCACAAACATTTATTAAACAATTGAAACCAAAAAATATTCCAATTCACGTAATTCAATTACATCATCGTAATTTAAATACAATATCGTCAATTAATTACTACCGTATAATTGAATTACATTTGTGTAATTGAATTACATTCGTATAATTAAATTACATGGATGTAATTGTATTACATGGATGTAATTGAATTGAGCAACGATTTTTTTAGGCATCATTTCAATTTTGATGCTAATCACATCCCGCATTGTAATGGAATTCTGTACTATAAATACAATGCTGAAAATAATTGCCATCAAAATTCAAATTCTATTGCAATGCTCAAGGTATTTTGTCATCGAATATTGTCAATTACAAATTTGCCCAACCCTGCCACGAACATGAGTCATAATACCAAAAATGGTAAAATTCATTGAGTTTCCACAGTCCGGATAAAATATTTGACAAAAAAAATATTCCATTACACGTGCAATGTATTAAAAACCCAAAAAATTAAACCATTTCAACTCTCTTGTTGAATTAATACGTGTAAGTAAAGTATTTTGAAAAAATCGCTGGTTTTTTTTTCAGGGTGACAAGACCATCGACGTCTCCAAGACTCATCTTGGTTTTCCGTATATAATTAATTTTTGCAATTTAACGCAAGTTCGCTGTTGCACGGGTTACGTAAGGCCGATACGTCGAATACAGCAAGCGCCTTATCCTCTAGTCAAAGTTGCCCTGGAGGAGCTACAATCCACCGTTGGACGTGATTACAGTTGTCCGAAGAGTTACAATTATTTACCGCCGATATTCAAGAATCCCAGTACCAAACAGAATCATAAAAAACCGAGCATTGCGAATGGCAAAAAATCTAACGGCAATGGAAAGAAGGTATGGAAAAATCAATTCCGAAATATTCATTTATTATTTTCGTTTTATTTTTAATTTTCCCTATAATACTCTGTCATATGAAAATAATTTATTTAAATAGATAAAAATTTAATTTGAAAAAAAAAATCATTGGCTCATAATATTTCGTGGAATTATTATTTGAAAAAAAAAAAAAAATTAATTAACGAAATTGCAGCAAAATAAGCAGAGCAGCGATAATGGACCGTCGAACATAGCGCGAGTAATATTGAACAATATATTCGGTGGTAAACACACGAGCATCGGGAACAACAATAACAACGTTGCGGTCGTTGAATCGGGCCAAAAACGAAAAACCAATTGGGACACCGTACTTGATGCAGATTCGAGCAGTACAAAGAGCGGTCGAAGACCAAGCGTCGATACGGTTTCGACTTATCTGAGTCACGAGAATCCGGTTGACTTGCTCGACAGCAGTGTCGGTAGTGACGAGGCCTTCAAAGACAATATTATCGGTCAGTAAAATGGCAGCCATTAAATTTTTCGAATATTTAAGGAGGTTCATCTGGTACCGAGTAAGTCAGAAGAAAAATGTCAATGCTTAACCTCAAAATAAGCGGTGACTAGCGTAGTCATTGACAATGTTTAACCTCAAAATAATCAGCATTTAATTTATTATGAATCTCACAACTACGTAATCGATTTTATGAAGCTCTAAAAATGTTCCTTAGATACTTTTTTATTAATTCTTAAATTTTCGTCAAAATCTGTATTGTAATGATTGTGCATTTAATATTTATAGACGGTATCTCATAAGAGCCCATGTTATTTAGGATTTACATTTTTATTTATTTCTCACGAACAACGTACCCTCAGGTCTTGAAATTTTGACAGATGATTTTTTAGATATTAATAACTATATTCTGATTTTTTTATCAACATCTGTATTGTAAATCGTGTACCAGATGAACCTCCTTAATATATAAATGTGATTTGGACGTTCCCCTCAATTTTATTCTCGTTATAATTCATTGCGTCATTTTCATCTTTAATTTTTATGGTTCCCAAATCATTTTAGAGTCAAGTTTACGTTTAGATTTTCCATTTCATTATCTTTTAAAAATTACTAAATTTCTAAAAATTATTGTGGGGGTCATTCGATGTCAAATCGACCAAGAGCTGGAATCGACCCCTTTCAATTTCGATGAAATTTGGTCAGAAGTTTTCGTTTTTAATAAAACGAAGTTCTACTAAAGGAAAAAAAATTAATATTTTTTTTTCGAAATTTATGCAAAGTTCAAAATTTCACAATTTTTCAAATCTTTCACGTTTATTCTTTAAATATCTCGAAAACTTTTATAGTTACGAAAAATCGTCCTGAATTCATCTTAAAGAGTATACTTGCTATGAAAAAAAAAAATCCGAAAAAAATTTTTGAACGAAGATGAATTTGAAGAATTTTGAATTTTCAAAAATCGTTAAAATCCAAGTTCAGTATTAATTCTTAGTTCAATTTTTTTAAATATAATATCTTGTACTGATCTTAAAAGATCCTAACATTTCCAGAAAGGTATTTTTTGTTTTTTATAAAATATAATTTTTTTAATTTTTAAAAATCGTGTAAATCCACGATCAACATCAAATTTTTGGTTAAATTTTTTTTTGATATAATACCTTGTATTGATTTTAACGGATCCTGAATTTTTCAAGATGGTGTTTTTTTGTTTCAAAAATATACATTTTTGAATTTTGGTAAAAAAATTTTTTTTTTTAACCAAAATACTGTTACTTTTGCTTTTTTTTTACTGCTGAAAATTACAAAAATACATTATTGCTTAACTTCACTTAACTGAGGTAAAAAAAAAAATTTCTCAATATTCAAAAATTTATATTTTTGAAACAAAAAAACACCATCCTGAGAATTTCAGGATGGTGTTTTTTGATGATGGTGGAACCAAATATTTAATACGGAACTTGGATTTTCACGATTTTTGAAAATTCAAAATTCTCCAAATTCATCATTTTGCAAAATTTTTTTTTCGGAATATATTTTTTTTTTTTTCGTAGCTACAAGTATACTCTTCAAAACGAACCCAGAATGTCGTAACTATAATAGTTTTCGAGATATTTACAAAAATAAACTTGAAAGATTAAAAAAATTGTGAAATTTTGAATCTTGCATAACTATCGAAAAAAAAATTTCAATTTTTTTCCTTTGGTAGAACTTCGTTTTATTGAAAACGAAAACTTCTGACCAAATTTCATCGAAATTGATAACATTTTTTGGGATTTTTTTTTCTTTTAGGTGTCGACGTTGCGTCGGACGTAATATCACAATACGTGAAAGTTGTCGAGAGCGACGGTACGGATTCTTGTCCGGTTTGTCTCGGCACACCGGAACCTCTAACCGTCGAATTAACGCGTTGCCGTCACAGATTACACTTGGCATGTCTGAACGCTATGCTGAGCTCCCAGCAACAACCAATGTACATACAGTGTCCGGTCTGCAGATTGATTTACGGCGAAAAACGGGGCAATCAGCCTCGGGGAACGATGAATTGGACACGCATACCGAGAGCACTGCCGGGATTTTTGCACACAAACACGATACAGATTACATACGAGTGAGTTTAGTTCCCTCCCACATCATTTCAGAACCGAGTTGGGCAAAGTACTTGAAAGTACTTCAAGTATCAAGTACAAAGTACCGTAGATACTTGAAGTACAAGTACTTGAAAAAATCAAGTACTTCTCAAGTTTTCGGGTACGTCTCGTAAATTCTGGTACTTCGGTCATTCCATGTCAAATTGACCAAGAGTTGGAATCGACCACTTTCAATTTCGATGAAATTTGGTCAGAAGTTTTGATTTATCATAAAACCAAGGTCTACCAAAGAAAAAAAATTAATTTTTTTTTTCAAAAGTTATGCAAAATTCAAAATTCAACCATTTTTCAATTTTTTTTCTAAATATCTTGGAAACTATGATAGTTATGAAAAATCGTTTGTTTCGTCTTGAAGAGTATACTTGGGGCTACGAAAAAAAAATATTCCGACAAAATTTTTTGAAAAATGATGAATTTGGAGAATTTTGAATTTTTTAAAATCGTGAAAATCCACAATTAACATCAAATTTTTTGTTCAATTTTTTAAATATAATACCTTGTACTGATTTTAAAAGATCCTGAAATTTTCAGAAAGGTGTTTTTTTTTGTTTCAAAAATATCAATTCTTTTAAGTCGAGCAATCATGTAATTTTGTAATTTTGAGCAGTCAGAATTACATGATTGATCAACTTCACTTAACTTAGAGGTCAAAAAAAAAAGTTTTACCAAAATTCAAAAATTCATATTTTAGAAACAAAAAAAAACGTTTCTGAAAATTTCAGGATTTTTTAATATCAGTACAAGGTGTTATATAAAAAAAATAAAACCAAAAATTTAATGTTGATCGTGGATTTCACGATTTTGAAAAATTCAAAATTCTTCAAATTCATCATTTAAAAAAAAAAAAAAAATTTCGGGACATTTTTTTTTCGTAGCCCCAAGGATACTCTTTAAGACGAACCCAGAACGATTTTTTCGTAACTATAATAGTTTTCGAAATATTAAAAAAATAAACTTGAAAAAATGGTGAAATTTTGAATTTTCGAACGAAAATTTTAATTTTTTTTCTTTGTTAGAACTTCGTTTTATGATAAAAGAAAACTTCTGACCAAATTTCATCAAAATTGAAAGGGGTCGAATCCAAATATTGGTCGATTTGACATGATATGACCCATATTCAAAGGCTTTGCCCATGCAACCATCAGCAAGACACATTCGAAATTACTTGATACTTGTAATTGAAAAAAGTACTTCAAGTACAGAAAAGTATCTCAGTCCTTGCACCATTAAATGCCTCGATAAAAAAAATTCTATTTCCATTTTTGAATAAAATACTCTGTACCAAACGAAATTAACGAAACTAAATTCAATAAATGCGCCCGAATTTCTTGACCGACATTGCCAAACATTTAGCTGCAGAGGAAAAAAATGTCAATTGTGCATTTTTTTCAGCATTCCTTCGGGTATTCAAGGACCGGAACATCCTAATCCCGGACAAACTTACTACGCAGTTGGTTTTCCACGCGTCTGTTATCTGCCGGACAACGATCACGGACGAAGAGTACTGAGACTTTTGCAAATTGCGTTCGAACGTCGTTTGATATTTACCGTTGGACGATCGGTGACAACCGGACGCGAGGATGTCGTCACGTGGAACGAGATACATCATAAAACGGAGCTTGGACCGTCGACAACGGGACACGGTTATCCGGACAAAAGTTACCTCGAGCGTACGCTTGCCGAGCTCGCTGCTCAGGGCGTTACCGACGTTTTACCATCATCGTGCGCCCTCTATCAAGAGTTGCGTTGAAAGAATATATTCACTAAAGAGAAAAAAATAAATCGAGCTTTAATCGACCATACGGTGTAAACTATATTATTAATATTATTATTATTATTATTATGCATCCGGAAATTGTAAGCGATGTTTATCACAATTTAGTGAACTCTAAATGGCAATAACGATTTTATTCCGGGCATAGCAAGGAACTGATAGATTTTATGCGCCGCATTGAAATACCTAAGCCGACAAATAAGCCGCGTTTTTAATCCGTTATTTAAGAAAAATAGCCTAAGAAAATATAAACTAAAGGTGGTTTTTTTTTGTTTTCTTTGATATCTTCAGTATCGAAGAACTCAAATGAAATTCCATATACAAATCTTCCATTAATTTAAGTACGAAAAGAAAATAAGCCGAGGAGAGATGATTTATGAAACGCAGAATAGACGCAAAATTTATCGATACACGTTACGAATGTTACTTTTCTTTAATGAGGAAATTTATATTATAGAAATCCTGTAAAAGTATATATATAATGGTATTATTTTTCGAAACATCATGATGTATTTTTGTATGGAAATATCGAGTATGTAAGGAATATATGAATGATATAATTGAATAAATTAAGGAGAGGCTAAATATTCACGTTTAATTCAGAACTGATTCCTAGCTCGATTTTCGATTGAACGAATTATGATTTATGAAAATATACGTTAATGGAATGTTGGAAATAATTTTAATTTCAAATTTGCCGCTCTTTTTTCCGGGCGAAATCCGTCGGTATTGCAGCACTTACCGACTGGGACTGGTGAGAAAAAAAATATAAAAATGGCGCCGAATGTCGGTTTGAATAATCCCTGCAACCGTTATTCTCCTTACGTCAAAAACGTCAAAAACAAATAATCAATTGCCTTCAATTAATTTTCGATAATTGTTAAAGTGTTAATTTCAATAAGTGTCAAAGTTTCAAGATAATTAAAAGTCTTCAAGATGGGGAAGCGACAGCATCAGAAGGACAAGATGTAAGTCGATGTTTGGGTTTGCCAAATTTTGAGGTTAGAATGCATTATTCGTTGCAATTGTTCGTTCAACGTTACTATTTCGCTAACCTGAGCGTAGAATAAGTTATTTTCGTTATTCGCGCGTAAATCCTATTTATTTTGACGTTTCTGAACATTTTTCTCAAAACAGGTATCTCACGTACACAGAATGGACAACTTTATACGGCGGAAAAAAATCCGGACCGCTCGAAGATAGCGAAGACACAACTTTCAGACGTTTACCTTACAACCATTGTTGTCTGAGTTTACAGCCTTTTGAGCATCCTTATTGCGATCCACTGGGAAATGTGTTTGAGCTCGAACCTATTCTGTTGTACGTCAAGCACTTTAAACACAATCCCATAACGGGAAAGCCGTTCGACACGAAATCGCTGATAAAACTGAATTTTCACAAAAATGCAGAAGGACAGTATCACTGTCCCGTTCTTTTCAAGCCTTTTACCAAACACTCCCACATAGTCGCCGTTAAGACCACTGGCAATGTCTTCTCCTGGGAGGTAAAGTAAATTTCCTCTTTCATTGTTTTCATTTGCAATAGCAAAAATTTGTTGGGATCAGGGTTGCAAGTAATGCATTACTTTTTGTAATGCATTGCCATTTTCATTACCCATTACAATGTAGTGTGTAATGGAAAAAATTTCCATAACCCATTAAAATATAGTGTGTAATGGAAAAAATTTTCATTACCCATTACAATGTAGTGTGAAATGGAAAAAAATTCTATTACCCTTTAAAATGTGTGTAATGGAAAAAATTTTTATTACCCATTACAATGTAGTGTGGAATTAAAAAAAATCCATTACCTATTACAATGTAGTGTGTAATGGAAAACATTTTCATTACCCATTACAATGTCGTGTGTAATGGGAAAATCTGACATTACTCATTATAATGTAGTGTGTAATGGAAGAAAATTTCATGACCCATTACAATGTGGTGTGCAATAGAAAAAATGTCCATTACCCATTGCAATGTAATCTGTAATAGACAAAACTTTGATAGCAATTTTGGGAATGTAAAAAAAAAATAAATGAATAAATTATTGCAATTTTGCATTACATTTTATTGACGTAGGACTCGGATTTTTAGATATAAAATATAAATGAATAAATTATTGCAATTTTGCATTACATTTTATTGGCTTAGGATTTAGATTTAAGGTACCTGAAAATCTAAGTCCTAAGTCAATAAAGTGTAATGCAAAATTACAATAATTTATTAATTTATATTTTTCCATTCCCAAAATCGCAATTAAAGTTTTGTCCATTACACACTACATTGTAATGGGTCATGAAATTTTCTTCCATTACACACTACATTATAATGAGTAATGCAAAAATTTTCCATTACACACTACATTGTAATGGGTAATGAAGATGTTTTCCATTACACACTACATTTTAATGGGTAATGGAAATTTTTTCCATTACACACTACATTGTAATGGGTAGTGACATTTTTTTCCATTACACAGTACATTTTAATGGATAATGAAAATGTTTTCCATTACACACTACATTGTAATCGGTAGGGAAAATTTTTTCCATTACACACTACATTTTAATGGGTAGTGAAAATTTTTTTCCATTACACACTACTTTTTAATGGGTAATGGAAGTTTTTTCCATTACACACTACATTGTAATGGGTAATGAAAATGTTTTCCATTACACACTACATTTTAATGGGTAATGGAAATTTTTTCCATTACACATTCTAAAAGTAATGAATAATGCATTACTTTTATATTACAAATTTGTAATGTAACCCTGGTTGGGATTTATTTAATCCATTTTTTTTCTTCCCTCAGGCAGTTGAGCAATTGAATATCAAGACACGAAACTGGAGAGATCTGGTCAATGACCAAGAATTTACTAGAAAAGATCTCATCACGATACAAGATCCCACTAATCCTACAAAATTCAATCTCTCGACTTTTCATCACATCAAGAATAATTTGAGAGTCGAGGATGAAGGTAAATATGGCGAATTTGTATCAGTGGGTACTTTCCAACTTTAATTTTCTTTCTAAATATTATTTTTTCATTAATATCTAGAAATTTCGAGGGAACGAAACGACCCGAGTGCAAAGCTCAAAACTGTGTCTATGGAGACAAAGGAAATTTTGGCGGAACTCAAGAGAGATTACAAACCCACGGAATCAGAGAAAACCGCGCCTAAAGAAAAAGCGGATAAATTCAACGCTGTTCGTTATTTTTCATGAACTATATGAAAAATGCACTTCTCTCATGCGCAATTCAATTTCATAGGCTTTTTCTTGGATTATTTCAGGCTCACTATTCGACTGGAGCCGTAGCCGCTAGTTTTACATCAACGGTTATGCCGAGAGAAACGATTCATGAAGCGGCGGTTATTGCCGAGGATTCTGTACGTTATGAGCGAGTAAAGAAAAAAGGTATACAACTAAAGATCATCCTGTAAGACTGGAAGTAACTTTTTAATAACGTTCAAATTTTGTTGAATCATTGCTAGGAAAAATCTGAACTTTGAATGATACTAATGCTGAAAGAACATTTATTGAGCCAATAAAAATTTTAAATAAGAGTGATTCCACGTCAAACCAGCAGTTCCTGTGTTCTCTATCACGAGAAAACATTGCTGTTAAATCGCTAGCCTAAAATAAAATTATATGTACGAGTAATGATTTTTTGAAAATTGCATACTTTTAACAACTTGAAAAACAACTTTTGTGCTTTTGTGTATAACTTCGCCGCATTTTGGAATTCGAGGATTTCCCTTGTAGAAATCGAAACTGTATTCAAAACCCTTCAAAATTAGCACAAATAACCTCATTTGGTGCATTTATGACGCCACAATCGTAAAACTACGTTTTTTTCGAAAATCAAGAATAACTGAAAAACCTCACTTTTTAAAAATATGAAAAAATCATATTAAATTTTTACGACAAAAAATCTATATTTCTGTGCAGTTTGAACTAGTTCTGACCAATAGATTTCGAATTAGTGATCAATTTCATCTTTTAGAAATCAGTTTCAGCTATTTTGGGACATTCAGGTTTTGACTTTAGGTTTTTTGAAAATTACGTCAATAAAATCGATCGTCATTGTTTCAAAAAATTGTAAAAAAATTTATTTACAATTCTTTGAGATCCATCTTCATCAAATGATGATAATATTTACGAATAATTGCTTTTTCTGCAACTTTAGGTCTAAAGTTGCGATTGTTTAAATTGTAAAAAATTATAAAACAATTTATCTCCAATCCTTTGAGATCCATCTCCATCTAATGATGATAATATTTACGAATAATTACTTTTCTTGCAACTTTAGATGCAAAGTTGCAGAAAAAGCAATTCTTCGTAAATATTACACATCATCATTTGATGGAGATGGATCTCAAAGAATTGTAAATGAACTGTTTTATCATTTTTTGAAACAATGATTATCGATTTTATTGACGAAATTCTCAGAAAACCTAAAGTCAAAACCTGAATGTCCCAAAATAGCTGAAACTGATTTCTAAAAGATGAAGTTGATCAATAATTCAAGATCTAATGGTCAGAACTAGATCAAACTCCACAGAAATATAGATTTTTTGTCGGAAACATTTAATGTAATTTTTTCAGATTTAAAAAAAATGCGGTTTTTCATTTATTTTCGATTTTCAAAAAAACGTAGTTTTCTCGAAGTGAAATTTTCGAATTCCAAAATCCAGCGGAGTTATACGGAAAAGCAAAAAAGTTGTTTTTCGAGTCGTTAAAATTACGCAATTTTCAAAAAATCATAACTCGTACAAATAATTTTATTTTGGGCTAGCGATTTAACAGCAATGTTTTCTCATGATAGAGAACCCAGGAAAATATCGAGAGTATGATCGGAGACATTGATTTTTTTGAACTGCTGGTTTGACGTGGAATCACTCATAATTGAGTTTTTGACTCCTCTAACATAATTGATATTTCGATATTCAGGATACGTCAGATTTCTCACGAATTTCGGTGCCCTTAATCTGGAACTGCACTGCGATATTGTACCGAAGACTTGTGAAAATTTTATAAAAAATTGCCAAAGTGGTTACTACGACGGTACGAAATTTCACAGATCAATACGAAATTTCATGGTAAGCTTAATCATCGATGTCCTTCGACGCGTTTGCATGGAGAAAAGTAAATTGTTGAATTTCCAATGCGAAGAAAATATCTTATATAAACGATCATTGATTGAAGAAAAGAAATTTTTTAGATTCAGGGCGGTGATCCGACTAATACGGGCAACGGTGGAAAATCCATTTGGAACAAACCCTTCGAGGACGATTTCAAGCCAAATTTGGTGCATCAAGGACGTGGAATTTTGTCAATGGCGAATTCGGGACCGAATACCAACGGATCTCAATTGTGAGCTCGAAAAATCATTCATTTTGAAAGATTTTTTTTCAAAATAATTAAAAATCTCACCACAATCGAGTTTTACAATGATCAATCTTGCTTTTTGCATTACAGCTTCATTACTTTTCGCTCGTGTCGACATCTCGATCGTAAACACACGGTTTTCGGTAAAATAGTCGGCGGTCTCGACACGTTGAATGGAATGGAAAAAATCGAGGTCGACAACAAGGATCGACCGATCGAGGATATAATACTTCAGCGGGCCCAGGTATTCGTCGATCCTTATCAGGAGGCGGATGATCAATTAGCGGCTGAGAGAGCGGCCGAAATCGAGAGAGCCGCGCAAGAAGCGAAAATAAAAAATTCGAAGAATAGATCGGAAACGAGCAACATCTCGAAAATCTATCGTTCCGGTGCCGGAAAATATATAAAAACGTCCGGTGGCTTAATGGAGACGTTAAAGTGAGTACGAGATATCAATGTTTTTTGTTTGTTTTGTTTCAATGTAAAATTTGACCGATTCGATAAATTCAAAAAATTCATAAAATCGTAGACCGGAGAGCGGACCAACGAGCGAGCCACCCATCAAGAAGAAAAAGAATCCAAAATCTTCATACTCGTTGGGCAATTTTTCCAACTGGTGATGACGGATTTTAGCGCTGCATATGTACGAATTAAATTAATTTGAAAGCCGAATCACGTTATTATATATTGAATAATTTTTTTTTTCTCATAATCGAAGAACTTTAATTTTTATAAATTTTTGACATCTTTTTCGAGTCATTATTTTCCTCCATAAGAGTTTCTTTGGATTACTGAAAAATGAGAAAAAAATCATCGTGAATCCTCAATTTCCCAGCGGATTCCGAATAGACCCGCTGAATAGTATGACATTCCGCATGGCGATGAAAAAGTGAGCTGGTCTGTCGACGATGAAATCTACAGGATCTTCTCTACTTTCGAGTCTAGCAGATCGAAAACTTATTTCCATACCTGAAAAAAAACGATGTATTTAGTTTTTGGACAACCACCCATCGAAGGATGGTCGAGATTTTTTTAGAGTTCTCTTCCAAAAAATAGATCACGACCGAGCCAAGTCTTGTGATATTTTTTTTTGTTTCAACTACTATTACTACTTTTTTCTTTTTCTTTTATCTTTTTTTTGACATATTATTTCATCGATTCATGATATTTTATTAGGGTGAATCGAAAATTTTGCAAACTGTTGGCTACTCTCAAAAATCAAAGACATCATTGAAATAAAGTTCTCAGTGCAACGATTCGATTTTTTGACAATATATAGAGGGCGCGCTGGACGTTTAAAAACGTCATTTTTAGCGTTAAATTTACTTCATCACTCATAAACGGAAACAGATCATTCAAAAAATTCTGAATTTTTTATATAAGGTGCCCAGATATGCTCTTTCAAACCTATATTTACTCAACATTAACAAATGGTACATATATTCGAAAAAAAATCTCTGAAAATCAATATTTTCACTATTTTTCAATTAACGATGTCATTAAACATTGTTTTTTGTCTTTTAAGACGTTTGTGTACTTCTTCCATCTTTTTTCTTGTAAAACTCGGTATCAGTGTTCCTTACAATGCCAAAATTGGTAAAAAAAAATAAATCTTTATTTAAAAATAAAATATGAAAATTTCCAAAATAAAGATTTATTTTTTTAGATGTAATAAAGGCGCACAGCTCATCCGGATATGCAATTTCAAGATTTCTGGATACATCCGGATGAATAATTATGTAACGTAATTCATCCGGGCATACATTTTCCATGTTCCAAAATGTACGCGGACGAATAATACGAGACTATTCATCCGGATTAGAACTAGACTAAAAATTCGTCAAAATAGCGGATCGGAACCAGACTAGAAATTCCTAAGAATACCGATATAATCTATAGTGAAAAAAATGTTCAACTATAGTAGGAAATCTTCTTAGAGATTTTCAACTATAGTAGGAAATCTTAGAGATGTTCAACTATAGTAGAAAATTTTCTTAAAGATGTTCAACTATAGTAGGAAATCTTCTTAGAAATGTTCAACTATAGTAGGAAATCTTAGAGATGTTCAACTATAGTAGGAAATCTTCTTAGAGATGTTCAACTATAGTAGGAAATCTTCTTAGAGATGTTCAACTAAAAAGCGGGAAATAGACATGGAGACTTTTAACTATAGCGGGACATATGTTTGGCACAAGGCATGTTGGAACACGTAATTTTCAATGAAAAAATCTGGTAAAATTCCTGAACAATCGTGAATACTTCTACTGTAACGGCACACCATGAAGATTGCAAACAAAATTTTTAAAAAAATTATTTTTCGTCATAAACACACATGCTCTTCTCAAGAGAATGGGAGACAAGAAAAATCGCCCGGGGTCTCCAGCGACCCTCGACAACCGAATCGGGTTAACTATAGCGGGACATATTTTTGGAGATGATCAAGTGTAGCGGGAAAGAATAATTAAAATTTTTAACTATAACGAGAAAGATTCATAAACATTGTCAACTATAGCAGGGAATATTTTTAGATTTCCAACCATGAACGATGATGACTGGATGCAATACTGAAAAAACAATGGCCGATGGCCGTAAACAAGCGTCGCTAGCGCGATAACATATTTCCGGACAAATAACATATATTATTCGTCCCAGGGCCTGGAAACGGCCGTGTTAAAAATTTTGCTACTTTTGCGCGCCGCGGATGCCGAGGCGGCGTTCTGGGGAACTAATCCTGCGCGTCATGATGCACGTGAGATCAATGAGATCAATGAGTTCAGTTAGTTCCCCAGAACGCCGCCTCGGCATCCGCGGCGCGGAAAACTATCAAAAAATTTTCCATAAGCGTTTCCAGGTTTCCCTGATTCGTCTGGTTTCCGGACCGCTAGCCACTGCGTTATTTTCGAGGGTAGCCAACAGTTTTCAAAATGTTTGATTCACCCTAATATTTATATAAAGGGGTAAATATACTGACCGGTCGACGCTGCTGCCTCGCAACCCTGCTCGTTGACCTCGAAGAAGGCCTTCTGCACGACCTTGCTGACCGTCAAAGGAGCATCGGCGATACCGGAAAAATTGGCCCTCACGTCAAACATGTCGGTCAATCCCATCTGAAAAATAACACGCATGATCCAAACGGATCGATCGATAAGGAACTTTTTTCTTTCAACGATATACCGCTTTATCATTCGGAGAAATATAAAAAGACGACGGAAACGCACTTTGCTAAGAGCCTCGTTAAGATTCAGATCACTTTCGATTTTAAATTTCGGCAGATAAACGTTGCAGGATTTGTAATGGCCGTTGAGTTTGTCCATCGTGACTTGTTGAATGTTTTTTTCGAGCTCGGCGAGACCATCTATCTCGTTCGGAAGTAGGATATACATTTTGATGATATCGTTGAAATTTTCAGCCTGAACAAAAAAATTTCTTTACCTTCTTTCTTTAAAAATTAGCTCAAAATTACCATTCGTTCTCTACTATTGAAATACGAATGTTACATTTTTCAAACAATCTTTGTATTGGTTTGAATTATTAATATTTTGTGAGACAGCCATTATATTTTTTTAAATATTCGTAATTGAGTTCAAAATTTTAAAAAATTGGTATTCAGAAATCTTCAACTTCATTTCTTCAAAATATTTCTGAGGAGCATGAGCTGCTAATTTGTTTTAATCCTATATATAATATATTTAGATATATAATATCAAAAGATTTGTACCAGGTAAGGAAGTGCGATGAACTTTGCTTTGAGCTCCGGAAGTTCACCATATTTAAATGCCTCACGAGTGTGCATAGTCGTTACATTTTTTATCGTGGTCCCATTAATGTAAAAAGGACGTGGTGTTGTCATCCTTGCCTCGAATTTATTTTCCCATTGACCCGTGAAGTAGACGGCGTTACCAAGAATAAGAGTGGTGCTGCTATCGAGTTCATCTGCGCACAGACGTAAAAGAAGATCATTATACAGTTTTTTTTATTATAATAAAAATATATACCGGGAAAATAGTGATAAAATATTAATTGAATATCAAATTTGTATTAGTTTCAAAATGGTTCTACAATTAGTTGATTCGTACCATCGAAAGGGGTCAAAACTTTGTTTTCACAGTTTTTGTAATATATTTTTACAAATAATTTTTTTCGCTCTACAAGGAAATGAAACGTTCTCGATCATACCAGGATTAACCAGATTCTTGATGCGATTGTTGGTCTGAGTCTCGCACCAGTCATTGATGGTCTTGCTCGCGTTGGCTGCTTCACGAAAATCGACACTCTGCACCGCCGAACGGAATCCCGACTCCGCAACAGTTCTGAATTCTGACTTGGGCTCGAATCCCGATGCAAGGAACATTTTGTTGGCCAGGCGCAACTCCGCCATTTTGTAATGCTGGAAATGATTATTCGACACACATCGAGATAAGTTTCCATTTATTCTTGTTCACAAACCTTTTTTTTTTGTCGCCCAGATGGATCGGCAGCCTTAAGGAGGAGATTCAAAATTAAACTACACAAAATCTTGGGGCTGTGATCTTTGGAACGTCGCTGCAATTCCTTATATAGGCGGAGCCGCGACGCTTCGCTTGCGCGAGAGCGCGCTCCGCCTTGCAGCCACCTGGCGGATTTCTCGCGAAGTACAACTCATGCGGTGAAAAGGGAGTCAAGGAGTTTCCTTCACATTTTAGCGTCCTTTTAGAGGTGAATAATCGACTTACGCCGGACTTATCGATGATTGCGCGGAAACCGCGATAAATGATAGTTTTGTTTTCCGGAAGTGCCAAAACTCTGCGAAATTGATCGGCGGTATTTCCCCGTGCTCCGTGAGCCGCCATCGATAGAATCATCCATGCGCTGATGGGCGAGCAAATTATATTTTTGGAACCTTCATCATCAGCAACGGCCTGGATAAAAGTGAGATCGATTGATGTTTATTGACTTATTACATATATCTTGAGGCAAATAACAGTGAAGTTATTGAAAATTAATAAAATTTAAATAATAATATTTCCAGTAATAATAAATAATCTATGTACTGGTAAAATCACGCTGGATGATCCATTATTTTATAGTACGGTAAAAAATAGAAAAAAAAACTTGCAAATTGGAAATTTGCACATCGCTTCCTCAGTATTTTTTCGCATTTATAAATCCTCCTTTATGAGCAAATAGCGCACAGTTTTGACTTCCTCATAGAGGAATTGAATACGAAAAAATACTCTGGGAAGCGATGAGCAAATTCCCAATTCGCGAGTTTTTTTTACTATCTCTGCTTATCTGAATAATAAAACTGTCGCTTTGTATCGTAAAAAATATATAATATATTTTTTTATTTAGTCTAGCTGATATCGCAAAATATGAAAAGTTAGTCATCACGCTACTTTTTTGAAAAATGCAAAGTTTATACAATCCAAACTCCTCAATCGAGTTTTGCGAAATCTGATACCTTTGTATATTAAACTATCCCATATTATACATTTTGATCCTGATATCGCAAAATTTGCAGAAACTAAAGCGATGAGGCTTTTTTTTTTTTGAAAACTTCAAAAGCGTATAAAATTTACACAGCTCAAGCAATTTTTGCAAAATTGAAGTAACTTCTTCCATTAAACTATCATTATAGAAATTTTGAGCGTGACATCAAGAAAGCTAGAGCGATCACGCGCTTTTTGCAAAAAATTTAAAATTTAATAAATCACGAACGCTTTTAGCGATTTTTGTGAAATTCAATACCAACAATCTTTATCACTCAAATTAACGGTATAATTTTTTTTAACCTGATATTGCAAAATACACACACATAGACATCCGGACATTTGAAAAAATTAGATTTTTCGCCATTTTAGAACATTTTGAACATAGTGACATGAAAATCTCGACAAAAAAAGTTTCACGAAAATAAAGCTTCCTTTATAAGCAAAAAATCAAATTAAATCTGTAAATTGTGGAGAATTCTTTTTTTTCTCGAATATTCATCATCATAGTATTTAAATTGGTACCATATGTTGATAATTATATTAATTATTGTGAGTATTTTTGTTTCATTCATTTATCAAACAAAATTATAATTATACAGTATAATCGAATGATTATTTTAAAAACAAAGATTACACAGTGTTTGTTACTATCGTAATAACAATAATCAATATTATTTATTATTTTATCATTGCGTACCTTGAAAAAACTGAAGGCAAAAGTTTTTGCACTCTGTGCAATGGCATCGATGGCGATGTTGTTTCTTTCTATTTCTGCGTTTTCTTCTTCTACTTGTTTTACCATTTTAAGATATTCAATAACATCACCAGTATCTCCGTATTCTAATATTTCGTCATCTGATTCTTCGATTTTCATTATACTGGAG
Organism: Alloplasta piceator; assembly: GCA_946863875.1. Taxonomy (NCBI): domain Eukaryota; kingdom Metazoa; phylum Arthropoda; class Insecta; order Hymenoptera; family Ichneumonidae; genus Alloplasta; species Alloplasta piceator. The sequence continues at coordinate 3,538,962 of OX333071.1, forward strand.
TTTTCCACGTGCCCCATAACAACATCGATTACTAACACTGGAAGAACTTTCAAATAAGAAAATTATTTTATTGATGAGGAAGTTGAGAAAATTATTTCCTGTGGTTCAACAAAAATTTCTGGATTTTGAAAAAAGGATATATTTTTGAAATTTTAAAAATACATCTTTTTTTCAAAATTTTAACATTTATCCGACAATGGAAAATGGGAGTTTTCAAAAAAATTCTGCTACTGCATGTGCTACTTACGAAAATGGATTTTCATTTTTCAGCAAAATTCTTTGAATCCGCTCGCTTATAGTGGGAAATTTTTTTAATAGTAAAAAGGCTGATGCTGCTCGCGTGGAGAGAATTAGATCAATGTTTGCTTTTTAAAAATCAGGCTACGATGTGCTAAAGAAAATAAAATTAAAATTTGTCAAAACGACTAGAAGATAAAGTTTTAATGTTCTCGAAATTTTAACGTTCCACACGAGCAGAGAAAATGTTTTTAATATATTTCTTCCTCTATAAGAGTGGAACTCGTCAAGGTGACCTTCCATGAAATATTCAATATTTTGTATTTTGAACAAGCTGCACGTACGAATGACAAAAATATATTTTTTTTCTCCACTAAATTTCGAGACAGAATGCAAGTGATTAATGATCGATACTAGTTTCTTGTATTTAATTTAGAATAATTGATGAATTTTCGATGGTACAAGTTTTTTTTTGTATTTTTCTTTGCGCTCAATTTCTTCAAGTTATAACAATAAGTTACGGAGAAAAAAGTTGACACGCGCCAGAAAGTGACAATAATCGAGAAATTTATCGCCGAGACGAAGCAATAAATTTTTTTATGGTTTCGAACCTTTTCTCAGAATTTCAGCTTTTGAGGAAGCGAGGAAAAATATGCTGATGAATCATCGCAAAAGTTGTTCGAGTTATATTCAAAATATTTGCGTGCAATTTTATAATTATGCAATTTAAATCGTAATATTCGATCGCCACTGACATTATACCATCAAACATTCTATAATAATCCTCAATATATACAAAAAAAATCGAAATCTCGAATATTTTATCCTTGTTATGCTCAGCTCATCAATTCGCCTCTTCTGATCGGTTTCTTGAGTTTCTTCACTTCTGGATAATTTTATCCGCCAGATAAGAGTTCTATGCGAAGAAATCGGGCATTAATTAATACTCGTAATTAATTATTAATTAATTATTCGGCTAGTAAATCGGCATTTGTCATCCCCAGCGATGTGCAAACAAATCTACCTCCATTTTTCCACCATCAGAAAGCACCTGCATTCGTTTTGGAAGCTTGCGCACTTGTGCGCGCCACATCCTGTAGCATTTTATACGTCGATGTATATCTATACGTACGTGCTGAAAGCGCGTAAGCGTCCAAAACGAATGCGGCTATGGATGACCACCACTGAAATATACTTATGGTTCAGTGGTGATCACTCTACTGCGACGTTACCAGTTGACGTCTGCGCGTAGCAGACATTGGAGAGGGGTGGGGGACGAGATAAACGAGAGAAACAACAATTAACAATAACATTGCGATTAAATGGTGGTTTGAGTGTGTTAGATTTTTAGTGTTCGTTTGTTATATTATTTCTGTTGAATAATTCGTAAGCTGACGATGACTTCCTTGGTAGCGGATTACGGTACTTCCTCGGGCTCCGAAAGCGACAATGACGCGCGTTCTTACGACGAGGACAACATGTAAGATCGTTTATCAAAGATCAAAGCTTTTTTCGTCCATGGAAAACAAGAAGCCTTTCGACAGGAAGTTCCGCGAGAAGAGAGATAACCTCACTTTATTTATCTATTTTTACGAGCTAATTTCTATTCAATTCCCAAAAGAGCTTTGTTCCCTATGAAGGAGAATATTTGATTTCTCGACAAATTTGTCGTTTCCGGATTTTCCGATTTTCTTTCCTTTTTCTTCTCCAGCGGTATCCGGCAAACGTTTCGAATTACTTTTTAAGGCGTAATTTCATAGAATTTCAAAGGAAAAGTACGTCGCGAAGATCGTCTGGAGGAAAACAGGAAATTGCAGTGACCTAACCTCACTTTTCGATTGTTCGACTGATTTTAACATCATTACGATGCATTTCTCCATATAATCACTGTAAATTGAGACAGGCGACAATACGAAATGCATTTTTCGTTTTTGCATCTTCTGCTTACATCTTTGATTTATCGCTGAGTAAATTTTTACGGCAATGTAAGAAAAAAAATTTCGTTATTTCCAAATGAATAAAAAATCGCGTATGTTTGCAAGTCGTCCTTGAAATTTTAGATTGTGCATGTTCTTTGTAATCTGATATTGCTTGACCGTCAGTTCAAAGGATGACGATGAGGAGGATGACGAAGACGGGGAGGGGAACGGCAACGACGACGAGGACGATGAGGAGGAAAACAACGACGAAGATGACGATCACACGAGAATTCGGATGAACGGCGATAACGTGAGAGATACTTCCAATGACCCGAAACTTCCATTGCCAACGCCAAATTTCACATCATCGCCGAGGCTGAAAACGTCGGTATTCACGAATCCATTCGTCGAGGCGGAAAAAGCGAAGAGCGCTATACTCGAGAAGCACGTCAAAATGACGCCGACCCTCGACGATACGAAAATGATAAACGGACGCAAAATATGCTGGAATTATCGCAAAGGTCGCTGTCGTTTTGGGCACAATTGTACCTTCGCTCATGATTCGGATCTTCATCGTTCAGCGGCGGAATTGGAGGCCTCGAGAACGCCCGAGGAAACGTTAATTTGCCAGACGCATTACAGCAGTCAAACGACAATCGGCAACGACGAGGAACAAGAAATCGATCAGGAGAACAATCAATTGCAAAAGCGTAAAAAACGACCCGGTCTGGCGCAAAATTTGGTACCGGGGAAAAAAGTTTTGAAACTTTATAAAGCTCAACAGGCCAAAACCGTCGGTAGATAAGGCGCGAAATTTGAAAATGAAAAATAAGAGAAAAGAGAAGAGAGACGTGAACAATCATTAATGCGCGGTTTTGCGTTAATATCGATTGACTTTGAAAAATGCAACATTACATTATAAAGTAATCGAGCAAAGTTCGGTTTCCCGTATTTCGCGTTTAAGGTATGAAACGGAAGAAACGTAGAGAAAAAGCGCAAATTCCATATTGCGATTAAAAGTAAATTTGATCTATAGGACAATTCTTTTTCGACAATTTTTACTCGTCCTATTCGAGATATTAAGTTAAGAATTATACCGAAGTAATATATACAAACACACATATATATATATACATACATATGTATACAAATATGTATATAATATTCTTGATCATTGATCGATAATTCATGCTTCCATGTTGAGAATTCATCTCGATCAAATATCTCGCAAAGTTACTTAGCGCGGTTTGTTTTTTTTTCATTCCTCCACATTAATCGAGGATTTTTTCTTCGCAATTTTGTTAATTGTTTCTCGCCCAAGAAGTAAGATATGTACAAAGTTTGTAGAAATGATTAATTGCAACCACAAAGATGATCGTTGATAATCGACGAAATACCGGATGATGAAAATTCAAGATATTAATGTTTCACGAAAAAGAGTCATACCAAATATCGTAGAGAATAACGGATTTGTTAATTTTTTTTTCTCTTTTCGTTCGTTACACGACCGAATTTTCCTCTGTAATTTGTATTTAACGCGATACTGCGATTCTCGATACTTCCATGGATTATTTATACAAAAAAGAAACACTTGAAATGGATATACGTAGCTTTTTACAAAAGTGGCGCCTAAACATGAGAATGTGTGTATGTGTGCGTGTGTGTATGGATCTTTCGCCAATCTCTGTGATTTTGTTGATCACACGATGATAATTTTTCCGTGAAACACGAGGAGTCCATCCCGTTTCGTAATAAGTTGTTCTTCCTTGGAAATGCCTCATTTTGTTTTCCGTTTTTTTCCACCGCGAACTATCGATCTATGAATGATCGAAGCCTCCGTGAATATAAATGAATATGAGAGCGCTGTAGTTTTTGAGATTGCTTTACGAGCGTTAGATTTTTTTTTTTCAACATTCGCGAGAAATATTACAACATTAATATATAGTCTATATTGAATAAGATACAAATCACGCGTGAATCAAATCCTCGTCGCAAAACGACTTTATTTTTTTGGCCGTTTTTTTTTGAGATTGTGTGTAATGGAAAAACGTAGGTAGAGCGACCTAAATCCGTAGATTAGTCATCTTGACTTTATACAAATGTATTTTTTTTCGGGATACCACGAGAAAGAAATTAATAAAACAATCGACTGAATATCGAATGTTCTTTGATTTTGTGGGCGAACAAAAAATAATATAAAAAAATTAATCTCCCGTTACGATATCCTTCAAAAAACTTGAAAAAAGATCTGGAACGTTTTTTTTATGGCATTTCGCCGGAAGTCAACGTAAACTAATTTAACAAACGGCATTTTAAAGGGGCAGATTTCGGCTTCATTTCCTGTTTTTTTTTTTTTTTTTTAAATTATTTTGACAATTTGTTTTTAGATTTGGACGCTATTTTGAAAACAACTGTTTTTCGCCTTTTTTTCCCGACTCTTCAGGTGCACCCATCTTTTAGACGAAATTTTTTCAGTACATTTTTACGATTGCATGCACAAAAGAGAGAGTTTGAGCTTCAATTTCCTTTTTTTTAACTTCGAGCGATTTTTTCTCCAAAATTATTCGGTTTTTTGTGAAAAAAGAAATTTGAAAAATCCCGTATAACACGAAAACAAAGAGGAAAACTTCAAGATAGCAAAAAGCTGCTCCTCTTTGAGTTGAGTTTAGAGGCATTTTTTCGGATTTATTTTTCAAAAAAATTTTTTTAGAATTTTTGTTTTCTCATTTTCTGGGTCGCAGCTCAGATCATTTAATTACCATAACTCGAAAACTATGGGATTATTGCTAAAATTTCAAGAGAGAAAAATACTTTATTTTGCCATTTTCAACACATTGGAATTTTTCTCCTATTTTCGGTCGGAAAAAAATGTTAAAAAAAAAAATCTGAAAAAATTTCTCTGAACTCAAAGAAAACAGACGCAACTTTTTGCTATCTTGAAGTTTTTCGTGAATCCTCTTTGTTTTCGTGTTATACGGAATTTTTCAAATTTCCTCTTTTTTTCACAACAGAATAAATGTTTAAAAAAATCGCTCAAAGTTAAAAAAAAAGGATATTGAAGCTCAAACTTTCCCCTTTATGAATCCAATCGTAAAAATGTACTAAACACATTACCTTTAGAAGTGGGTACACCTGAAGAGAGGGAAAAAGGGGAAAAACAGTTGTTTTCAAAATAGAGTCCAAATCTAAAAACAAATTGTAAAAATAATTTAAAAAACAGGAAATGAAGCCGAATTCTTCCCCTTAAAATTGCCATTTGTTAAATAAGTTAAATTTGTTAAATGAGTAGAAATGGCATAAAAAAAACGTTCAAGATCTGTTTTGAAGTTTTGTCTGGAAACTTTTCGCCGTGTAGTTTTAAAAAGTGTTGATTTTTTTGCGCAATTATCAAGACAACGTTTTTCTTCAAACAGAATATTTACGGCCAAAATTTCCTACAATTTCCTGGTTAAAGAAATTGAAAAGAATTATCAAAATTTGGATGTGACGATATCTTTTGGAGCAAATTGTAAAAATTAATATTCAAATTTGGTCAAATGAATTTTGAATCATGAAACGTAATAGTAAATTTTTCTGTGAGACAATAAAATCATTGTATTAGCAATCTAATCTCGAATCTCATGATCAAACTCTATAAAATGCTTGCAAAAGTTTTCCGTGGAAAGAAAATCGATGAAAAAATTCACGAAAAATCGAACAAACGCTGCTCTTCCCACTGCGAATCCTGCGATAAGACGAAAAATAATGAAAATTCGTTTTGGCAGACAGAGGACATTTTTATTGAACGATCTTAGGTACAATTGTTGAGTCAGATCGATTGGACATAAACACGAATAGTTAAGGTGCTAAGTGCATCAATAATTTATTATTGCATCGTTCATTGAAAATATATTTAAACCTTATTTTTCCCATTTGTCTCTCTTTTATTTATTTTCACCAATCCTTTTCGCTCTTTATCTTTTTGTTTGTTTCTGAATATCTCGCAGGCACTTTGTCTCTGGTTTGAGGATAAATAGCGAACAAATCATCAGTGTAGAAACGCACTTTGCTCGGAACACAAAAACTTCGTGGCAAATTGCGAGATGAGAGAAAAAACAAAAGACCAAAAAAATTATTACAAAAAAAAAACATAATATGGGACTAAACTCAACGTGATCACAGTCAAATCTTTGTAGTCTGGTTGTAAATGAAAAAGCTTCGTCGGTTATTTGGTTCTCGTTACAAATATTGATGATCGTTACTATCGGGCAAAAGTAGAGTTGAGATTTTTAATATTTTCTTTGAATAATTTTTACGGTTGAAAAAAGGAATGATTCAATTACGAAATGGCCATTTGTGGTCGGCGGTCACAGTCGAACCAATCTGAACAATAAATCTTCGAATTTTCGTCTAAAATCATTCTATTTACAATTATATTCGTTTTTTTCTTCTTCTATATCGTCGCTCTCTCTTTCTCTCTCCTCAATTCTTAGGTACATGTCCTTTTTCATTTTTAAGTACTAAATACATCATTTCTACGATATATCTATATATAATATACTTTCTCGCTCCTGCAGCAGAGCCTAGAATACAATCGAGAAGTCTCTCTTTGCTTTTATTTAATTTCTTTTTTCATGTTAATTTCTACTTTGAATGCGATTTTCCAAATTTTTTGCCCCCTCAGTTTCGAGATTCGATATTCTCGTTTATTCGTTTATTCTTCCTTCGAGTAGCCAGATTATCGTGAAACAATTTTTCTTTTTTACATTCTAAGGATTTATAAATTAATCATTACATCATCATTTCATCATTTCGTGACGCAATACGATTCGCTCATTATTCTCGTTTTTGCCCCTTCTTTTCCATTCAGTAAATAATCGAAGAACCGTGTATTCGTGAAATTAATTGATGAATGGTCCAAGTGCTTCAGGTAAGAAGTGATTAATATATATATTTTTTAAATGTTTTTTTTTCTTCATCGGGGGCTGCCATTTCATTGGGGGTGTTTTTTTAAAGGTATCAATTTGTTTTTTTCTATAGTTTCGTTCGATTGAAACGTTTTCGGGTGTTTTGCGTGCCTGATTAATTTTTTTGTGTCTGCGACAATCCGTAGTCGCAAATCAGTGATTAGTAGCAAAAATAATGTTTTTTTTTTGTTTATACATCTTCCAAAGATTTGTCCTCTCGGTTGAGCGAGAGCGGTGGGTGGAGAGGAAAAATTCAGTACGCGTGTATTATTAAATAACAATTTCTCTGAATACTCAGACACCTTTTTTCACTCCTCAATTTTTTTTTCATTTTTTTTTGGCAACTCTGCTTCTTCGCGTACGCATTTTACACAGATCTTAAGGCTTTTCATTTTCTTTTGGTTTAGTTATTTTTCTCCACTCATCGTCAAACTACTGTCGAACGTCTCTTACAATCTTATCAATTCAAATATTTTCCGTCAAGGTCAAAATCGTTCGGGAATACTCTTCGTTCCCTCTTATCTCGCGCCATCTTTCAATTTTCTTCATTTTTTTTCAATAGAAAAAATTGCACATTTGTACAAGAGATTATGCGAGCGAATTTTGTGAATTTTTTTCTTTTCTTATTAAAAGTCACAGGCCGCAGGACAAAATGTCACGAATGTCAGAGCATGATTTTTCTCGTTCGACAGTGTTTCGTTATTCGCATTTTCACGAACACACGATTGCGGAAAGAAAAAATAAATTTCAGCGATGCACAATTCACAGGGCCGAAAATTGGCAAAATCGGAATTCAAAATATTCTTTTAAAAAAAAGGAGTAGTCAGCATTGTCCGTGCAATTGAAGAATAAACAGCATAAAAAAAATCAAACGTACGAAAAAAAATTAGCGGAAAGGGTCGTTGTTTTTTTTTCTCGCAAAATAGATTGTAAAGATAAGATTTTGCCTTTCACGTTGATTTTCCAATACAGGCCCAAACGGGGCTTAGAAAAAGAAATACCGATGATTGCATTACACGTTTTGCTTAGAAAATAGCCGTTATAATGATAAATATATAGTAATTAAGTAACCAGCAAGTTACGGTGGTAAAATTCGTGTTTTCTAGATTTTTTCGCTTTTTTGTATAAGTTTTGTCCATGCGTGTATGTGTAAAAATTAAGTCGTTTATCGATATTATATGTTATTTAAGTGTTTGTGTAATATATATTTATGTGTGTATGTGTGTGTATTGTATCACAATCATTCGTAATAGCTTTTACTCTCTCTCCCTCTTTCTCCCTCCCTCCCTCTCTCTCTCTCTCTCTCTCTCTTGCTCATAATTTTTTTTTTGCAAATTGCATCAAGACCACCCCAATACTTCCGGTAAGATATTATACGTAGTTTCGAAATACTTAACACATCGATATAGCAACCGGACGTTGTTTCAAGTTCGAGGGAGAGTGATAAGATATTTTATACAAATTTATTCTACGAATATTCTCTCTCTCTCTCTCGCTTACCGGGCTCCAAAGATTTTCTCAAACTTGCTGAATGATCCATACAAAAAATTCCAAACACAAAAAATACCGAGAGATTGTGTAAAAATTCAGATTCTACATCAGAAAATTCGTAGAACAAAATTTTGTTAACAAAACTTCGTGTTTTTCTAATTTTCTACATTCCAATCTGAATATTCGTCAAATCGTTCACGCATTCCGGATCTTTTGGATTTTTTGAGATTTTTCATTGCGACAAATTATGAAAATCGAAGGATTCGTTATTTGCCTCATTAAGTACAGATTTGTAAATTTCCGTTGCATTTTTGTAGAATTTTAAGCGACTCTAAGATTGCAAAAATGGAATACTTTTCTCTCCGAGCTTTTTAAGTACGAGATTTAACTTTTTTGAGGTTTTTTTTTTTAACGGAGAGATAGAGAGAAAGACGTGGCTAGTTTTATAATGAAATTGGAAGAGAAAAAAAGGGTCGAAAAATGGCGATCTTTATCATCGATTTTACAAACTAATATTGCCTATCGGTGGGGAGAAAAAAGAAAATATATATCTCGATATTGAAACGAAATAATTTTCACCCTATGGTGAGATCGAAAAATTCACCTCGTCGACGTTCAAGCCGGCTTTCAATCATTCCCATCCGCTTTGTGTGTGTATTTTTTGCCCTCGATTCAACCGATGTTATATCTTGACGCCGTTGACGCCATTTTGATGACCATTTTGTTTGCAAGAATCGTTGGGACTTTTCTCGTTCACGGTAATCACATTATCGATTGCTTTTTTCAACGGACTTCCGTTCTCGCATGACGAATACTTGTTCTTCAAATTTTCTTCATCGTCCTGAACGTTTCGTTTCGTGCCGCTCGATGCTTTCGTAATCGTAACGCCGTTCGTCGTATTTATGCTCGTGCGATTTTTCATCTGATGATCTCTGCCATTTGTGAGCGAATGATCGACACCGTTTGACATTCTGTTGCTGTTGCAGCAATCTATCCCATTCATCTTTCGTTTCGGTGAAATTTCATTTTTTCCCTCGCACAATTCTTTACAAATGCCCACGTCGATTTTACCGTCTGCGATCAATCCTGAAAAAGCGTAAACCGTAAAATTCCAATAAAAGAAAACATCTAAGTATGACGAAAACGACGAAAAATGCAAAATAAAAGTGGCGGATAGGCCTGTTTTTTTTAGAAGTTTGTATGCAAAGGCCCTAGAGGTATAAGGATGGTAAATCTGCCCCCGAAAGGTTTTTAAATGGTACTTAGAGCATAAGTAGGTACTAATAAAATAATAAGATCCTGAAAGTTTCAGATCCCTGACTCAATTGGTTATTGAGAAAAAGTGAAATATGTAAAAAGCAGAAAAAAAAATTTGTTCTCAGGATTGATTAAACCGATCGATATAAATTTTTTACATGTTTTGGGGGCTGATAATAACTCCGAGAAAAAAAAATTAAGAGCTATATAGCTGTATAAAATCTTTGAAAAAAAAATTAATTTCCTTTCATTTTCAATTTTTAACCGTGATACAATTTTGGCACAATTATGAAACAATTTTTTTTTCAAACCTTCTATATTTCACTATAACACTGGGAATTTTCAAAAATTTAAAAAACGGTACGCCCTAGTAGAAAAAAATAAAAACCACTTTTTGGCTTAAACAATGAAGTTATTTATATGTTTTGACGTTTAATTTTTGGTATTTTAATGCATATTTACATAATTTGTATTTATTAAAAATAATATTACATATTCAAAATAACAACAAACATTTTTTTAGCCACAGTCAAGAATTAAACCAGGTAAATATCAATAATCAATTTTATAGTAATTTTAACAAATATTTTTAGGAACAACATTTTATTATAAAACTCTATTATCTATATATTTTTTATAGACTTGAGACATGGAGATAACCGAAAATTATCGAATTGATGAAAGACAAGAACTTTTTTTTTCTGAACAAATTTAAACTTTCAAAAAAATTTAAATTTAATTTTATTCATTTATTGTTTTTTCTTAAAAATTAATGAACCCAACAGTTCACACTAATCAAAGAATTTTTTAAAGATTGATAGATATACTGTGAAATACAATTATAACATAAAAAACAGTTTTTAATAAATAAATAATAAAAAGGCAACAACTATCTCAAAATCAAAGATATATTTTTCAAAAATATTGCGGAATCACATTTCAGCTGTGAATGTGCATATGGTCTTGGAACTATTGGATGTTGCTTCCATGTTGCCGCAATTATTTATTATTTGTCACACGGGAGATATTTGTCGGAAATTTCGACGACTGCTGAAACATTGAGCAAATTATCTGATAGAAACAATGTTTCATCTGCGATTGAAGAAGACAGTGACCAAGACTGATGAAATATGATTCTGCAATATTTTTGAAAAATTTATGATTGAGGTATGTCTTCCTTTTTATTATTTATTTATAAAAAACTCTTTTTATGTTGTAATTATATTTAACAGTATATCTGTGCAGTTTTTAACAAATTCTTTTATTAGTGTGAACTGTTGGGTTTATTAATTTTTAAGAAAAAACAATAAATGAATAAAATTAAACTTAAATTTTTTTGAAAGTTTACATTTGTTCAGAAAAAAAAATGGTCTTGTCTTTCATCAATTCGATAATTTTCGGTTATCTCTATGTCTCAAGCCTATAAATAATATATAACTAATCGAGTTTTATAATAAAATGTTGTTCCTAAAAATATTTGTTAAAATGACTATAAAATTGATTATTGATATTTACCTGATTTAATTTTTGACTATGGCAAAAACAATTTTGTTGTTATTTTGAATATGAAATATTATTTTTAATAAATACAAGTGATGTAAATATGCCCTAAAATACCAAAAATTAAACCTCAAAACATATAAATAAATTCATTATTTGACCCAAAAAGTGGTTTTTATTTTTTTCTACTATGGCGTGCCATTTTTTAAATTTTTAAAAATTCATAGTGTTGTAGTGAAATATAGGTTTGAAAAAAAAATTGTTTCATAATTGTGCCAAAATTGTATCACGGTTAAAAATTGAAAATGAAAGGAAAATAAATTTTTTTCGAAGATTTTATAGTGCTATACAGCTCTTAATTTTTTTTCTCAGAGCTATTATCAGCCCCCAAAACATATAAAAAAATTGAGATCGATCGGTTTGGTCAATCCTGAGAAAAAAATGTTTTTCTGTTTTTTACACATTTCACTTTTTCTCAATAACCAATTGAGATAGGGATCGAAAACTTTCAGGATCTTATTATTTTATTAGTACCTAATTATGCTCTAAGTATTATTTAAAAACCTCTCGGAGGCAGATTCACCATGCTTATACCCCTAGGGCTTTTTTATTCAAGATAAAAAATTATTTGTCTCGGGTAAACTTGAAGGACGATTGATAGATTTTTTTTTCCAAATATGAATAATGAAAATTAGGTAAAAATACGTTTTTTGTTTCTCTTCTCAGGCAACTTTTTCTTTCTTTTACCGTGCAAATTGTGACAATACTTGTTGGTAGAGTTCCATTCTTCTCTGAGACTGAGATTGAACATGCTGTAATCCGGATTTCCGGTAACTTCTTTCTCGATGGTGAGAAAATTGGGCAATATGTTGATCAGATCTTCATCCGTGAGCGCTGTGTAAGTTTCGAGTAGCATCAATCCTCGGCATCTGTTGTAAATCATATTCTTCATTATTTTCATATATCATATTGCAATGAATTAGTTCCATTATTAATAACGAAAATAAATATTTCGAATTTTGAAAATTTTAAAATATTTTTTTCACAAAGTTTCTCCAGTTTCTCGTCATTGGAATATTTTTTCTACGAAGATTCTCTCGAAAATACGGAAAATCGGCAATATTAACCTTGGATGTCCGGGTTCTCGGTATATGTCGAGCTGAAAGTACTGATTGTTGATGAGAAAACAGCGTCTGCGTTTGAATATCGTGAAATGAGAATCGTCGCGCTGGGCGAGCATGTTCAGATAATCACGATGAGTAAGCTGAGTCTTCACCTCGACGACTTGCCCGCACATTTTTGGACGCCTTATTGTGTGTATGTAAGACCAATGACCTTAAAACGATTAAATCAGAAAGATTAAAAAACTGAAAAAATGTTTTCTAATACAAAAAAAGTTTTCTAATCAAATATCACAAAATGGAGACTGTTGCCTTGATACTAGAATTTTTTTTAAATTTATTTTGGATTCTTTTTTTATAAAGAGAAAAATTAATAACAGTGCCAATATTTTGTGAAGATTGACGTGTGACAAATTTCTGCGAAATTTGGGCCAACTTAAGGTCCCTCACAACCCTCAGAGCCAAAAAATAAAGATCAACAAATGGAGAAATTTATACAACCGGGAGTAGGCAAGAACATTTTTAAATCCAGCCAAAATTGAGAGTCGCAAGTGGGTCAAAAATTTATTTTTATATTACAAAATGGAGACGGTTGCTTTGGTATTAGAATTTGTTTGATTTATTTTAGATTCCTTTTTATAGAAAAAGGAATACAAGTGCTAATATTTTGAGAAGATCAATGCGTGTTCACTTTGTGCGAAATTTGAGCTAACTTAAGGCATCTCAAGACCCTCGGAGCCAAAAAAAATTTCACAAAAAGAGAAATTAATACAACCGGAAGTAGACAAGAACAATTTCATATCCAGCTAAAAATCAGAGTTCCAAGTGGGTCAAAAAATTATTTTTCAAACATTACAAAATGGAGACTGTTGCTTTGATACTATAACTTTTTTTAAATTTATTTAGGATTCTTTTTTTATAAAGAGAAAAATTAATGACAGTGCCAATATTTTGTGAAGATTGACGTGTGACGACTTTGTGCGAAATTTGAGCCAACTTAAGGTTCCTCATCACCCTCAGAGGCAAAAAATAAAAATCAACAAATAGAGAAATTAATACAACCGGAAGTAGACAAGAACAATTTTATATTTAGCAAAAAGTCAGAATTCAAAGTGGGTCAAAAATTTATTTTTCAAATATTACTAAATAGAGACTGTTGCCTCGATACTAGAAATTTTTTGATTTATTTTAGATTCCTTTTTTATAGAAAAATTAATAATAGTGCCAATATTTCGTGAAGATCAATGCATTTTGACTTTGTTCGAAATTTGAGCCAACTTAAGATTTCTCATCACCCTCAGAACCAAAAAAATTCAACAAAAAACAGAAATTAATGCAACCGGAAGTAGAGAAGAATACTTTTATATCCGGTAATCGCCAAAATTTAGTTCTGAGAAGGTTAAAAATTAATGTTTCAATCATCACAATATGGAGACTGTTGCCTTGACACTAGAATTTTTATAATTTATTTTAAGTCTCTTTTTTATCAAATCAAGAATGAATAATGGTGCAAATATTTTATGACATAGAGAACATTTTGAGCACAGCCAAAATTTGAGCTAGTTTAAGGTGTCCCTTTACTCTGAGGGCCAAAAGAAATTCACTTTGAAATGCGTTGCAAATATTTTTTGTTATAAAAAAAAAATTTACATTCGTTTTTCATCCCAGAGCGTGGAAATACTGTTGAGCAAGGATTTTATTTGAATATTTGTGTGAAATAAAATTCACGATTACACAAAAGTGGTGAATGAAAAACCGAATAATAGTGCCAATATTTAATGACCTTAAAACGGTTAAATCAGAACCATTAAAAATCTAAAAAAATGTTTTCTAATACAAAAAAGGGTGGTCGTATGAGATTTATAAATTCTTGAAAATATAGGAGAATTCGACAAATGAGAAATTCTTCAAGAGCGCCCGCATTTCATTATTTTATGAGAAAACGTTCTTTGAAAAAGGAAACGTGATTAACGTTCTTTCTGAAAAAGGAAGGCTTGGTGAACGATGGAGCAAAATGTGAAAGCCGTGTCCCAAATTTCGGCAATTCTATCTTTCTACTTTATAATTATTATTTTTCGCCTATTCCACAAAAATGATTCTTCGGGCGAGGTTTTTTAATTTTTTTTCCACGCAAAAAAATACCTTTTTGTCCGCGTTTGCGAAGTCTCGCTTGCATATTAGGATTTTTGCTCTGTAGATAATTGTGAACGACGTCAAAGTCCTGGAAAGGTGGGAACTCGTTGTCCGATGGAAGTGGACCTTTGACGAGAAATTTGACTTTTCGACTGCTCGCGCGCAAACGATCGCCCGTGTCGATTCCGAGCTTCTGACAAACGCACTCGATCATGCGGCATATTTTCGAATCGAAATCCTGACGATTGTCGATGACGTCGAAGTAAGGATGACCGACCCAAGCAGCGGCCGCGTTGTAATCTAGCTCGCGGGCCAATTCAACGCCCTCGGAACGACAAGCGTGATCCTCGGTCGAGTAAAATTCCTCAGCCCCGTTCGCCGCCGATACCATGTGAATTATCTGATTGTAACGATTGTCACGGAGCTCAACGTTGTTCCAACCGTTCGACGCCATCATCAGATCCCACTGTTTCTTCGGTATAACTGTGGGCAATTTTTTTTTTTCATAATTCTACAATATCTTCACCGTTGTTCACAATAGCGAAGATATGATTTTGAATTTGATGACTTTATGAATTTTCCTGAAGGATGAAAAACAAAATTCAATAACATCTTCGCTCCAGATGAAAATAATTTTAAAATTATCGATGATAATTTTATCAGTAAGCAAAATGAAAAAGAAATCTTCGATCTACTGCGAAATATGAAAAAAAAAGTTTAATAAGACCTTTGCTACTGAGAAAAATCATTAAAAAAATTTCAATTACAGCGTAAAGTTTCCAGACAAAACTTCAAAAAAGGTCTGGAACGTTTTTTTTCGCCTTTTCACCGGAAGTGAACGGATTCATTTCCTGTTTTAAAAATTATTTTTACAATTTGTTTTTAGATTTGGACTCTATTTTGAAAACAACTGTTTTTCGCCTTTTTTCCCCTCTCTTCAGGTGCAGCTATTTTCTAGAACAAATTTTTTTCATACATTTTTACATTTGGATTCATAAAGGGGAAAGAAAGTTTGAGCTTCAATTTCCTTTTTTTAAAAACTTTGAGTGATTTTTTTTCCACAGTTATTCTGTTTTTTGTGAAAAAAAAAGGAATTTTGAAAAATCCCGTATAAAACAAAAACTTCAAGATAGCAAAAAGCTGCGTCTGTTTTCGTTGAGTTCAGAGGAATTTTTTCAGATTTTTGTTTCCAAAGTTTTTTTTTTCATTTTCTGGGTCGGAACTCCGATAATTCAATTACCATAACTCAAAAACTATGAGATTATTGATAAAATTTCAAGAGCGGAAAATACTTTCACCATTTTCAACACATTGGAATTTTTTTACACTTTTTTCCCAAATTTTTTTTCTCCTGTTTTCGGTCGGAAAAAAAATGTTGAAAAAAAAAAATCTGAAAAAATTCCTCCGAACTCAACGAAAACAGACGCAATTTTTTGCTATCTAAAAGGTTTTCATAAATCCTCTTCCTTTTTGTGTTATACGGGATTTTTCGAAATTCCTCTTTTTCCATAATAAACAGAATAACTTTGGAAACAAAAATTGCTCAAAGTTGTTAAAAAAAACTAAATTGAAGCTCAAACTTCCTCCTTTA
This sequence comes from Alloplasta piceator, assembly GCA_946863875.1. Classification (NCBI taxonomy): domain Eukaryota; kingdom Metazoa; phylum Arthropoda; class Insecta; order Hymenoptera; family Ichneumonidae; genus Alloplasta; species Alloplasta piceator. The sequence goes on from OX333071.1 coordinate 3,555,157, forward strand.
TGAATCGAATCTTAAAAATGTATGAAAAAAATTTCCTCAGGACGATGAGTGCTCCTGAAGAGAGGGAAAAAAGGCGAAAAACAGTTGTTTTCAAAATAGAGTCCAAATCTAAAAACAAATTGTAAAAATAATTTAAAAAACAGCAAATGAAGCTTAAGTCCTCTCCAAAGTAGCTCTTTAAAAATATGTTTCTTCGGGTCTCAATAAAAAATTTTGGAAAATATAATTGGAAAAAATAATTTTGGAAAATATAATAATATAAATTTTGGAAAATATAATATAAAATATAATTGAATTTGCAGTAATACATCTAGGAGGAAGGTTTCGAAAATATCGCCTTTAATTCTCAACGAAAAATTCTGGGAAAATTAATCGAGTTCGAATAAAATCGACAATTTAGTGTGGAATATTTTTTTTTTGTTTTTACAATTAGAATGATTTTTGAAAAAACTCACATGCAGAGGCGTCCATTGCACCGCGATCACAGATAATTAGGCAATTTCTGCTGCAACTTTCGCCCAACTGGAAGAACGTATTTTCGATCTGTATCATCGTGCGCAATAAATTCTCTTGAAACTTGAAAGCTGCAATCAGAAAGAACAGAAAAAAAACATTGAAATTTCGAATAATCGTTTTATCGATATGACGCGAGGAAATTATATTCGCAAAGCAAGTTATTTACAGGCGAATATTTTAATGATTTCGTCGATACTTTATTGATTTTTTTTTCCTTTCTCATCGGTACACACGTTTGATAATTGACACGAGCAGCTTGTCTAATTGACTAATGATCTCGTGAATAAGGATTCGATCGATGGCCTGAACGATATGAAGGATTCCTCAGAATAACGAAAATTTATTTTCAACTTTGCGTTTACGCTTCTTCCGCAAAAGTAAAAAATATTTTTCTTTTATTCATATAAATTTCTTCTGTACGTAATATCATATTTTCTTTGTGAAAATTTAAACAATAATCAAAATCGAATATAAGAACTTTTGGTGGCAAAAATAATAATTTTAACGATTTAAAATTCGACTGAACTAAAAATTATGGAAAATCCTATTTTGAATTCTCAAAAATTAAAAAAATCAATTCAATTAAATTTTCAACACAAATACAAGTCAATTATTTTTTCCCATAGTGTTTATCATTTTTTATTTAAGAAAGAAAAAAAAATGAACTCGAAATACAGCTGAATTTATTCATCAAAAAATCTTCGAAAAATCAATCAATCCGGATTGATGAAAAATTTGAAAAAAAAAAATGATTTCTCTTATTCCAAAAAACCATCGATGTTATACCTACTATTTGTATTGTCAGTCTTTTTTTTTCTTACCGCTTCGAGTTCAGTCTCACTTATAAAGGTCAATTAGAATATGGTTTATAATAACCCGGTATTTGCATCGTGCATTATTAAAAACGCGTTTACTCTCGCGAACGTGACGTAAACAGAATAAAGAAACGTAGTTTCGTATTTGCAAAAGCAACAGTGTTAATGTAAACTGAAAAAAAAAGAAAAAAAAAATGGCGATGTAAAACGAGATTGTCAGCGACTCCACCTTTCGTAGGCTTTTTTTTTAATTGTATATTTTTTTTTAATGCAACGACATCATTGAATGACAGAATTGCATCAGCTCGAACGACTTTGAAGAATTTTTTTTTTCTTCATTTTTTTTTGTCACTAGCAGCTCGATATGGAAATTGATGAAAGATCGAATGATCAATGAATCGATCAGTGAATCAATGACGAACGAAATGATTTCTCTCATCTACTACGAGCGCAGCCCAAATTTATACCATTTACTTTTTTTTTTTTTTTTTTTTTTTTTTATCGAAGGACGAGCCAGGACTACGCTTTACCAGGACCAAAGTGACTGCACTCTTTGTTTTTATTGCTTTTTTTTTTTACTTTTTTTTTCCAAGTCGATGCCTACGAGGGTGAACGCGACTCACCACCGTCTGACTCGAGCCTGATTATCTCCGGCCACTTGGCATCGTCTTCGTCTGACACGTTCCAGTTAAACGAAGTGTTCTTCACTCTACTTGGACAAGAACGTGAGATTCTCTGGCGCGCTAAAAACAACCGAGTCGTTCCCGATTTTTTTTGAGGACCGTTTTCATTTTTCCATTAACTTTTTTCTGGTTAGAAAAAAAAAAAAAATTCCGAAATTTCGAGTTGAAGAGGATTCTTCAATGAGCCAATTCTCAGTCACGTTTTCGCTTATTCTTGGAATTTCTTTTTGACAAAAATAATTCTGGGAAAATTGACGCGTGGAAAAATGTTTTTTTTTTGTTCAATAGTAGTTTTTTTTATTATTGTAAAATTTTGAAATGTAATGATGTTATTTGGGTTAAAGAAAATATTTTCTAAACCATTTAATTATTTGAATATTTGATTTTTAATGGAATTATTGATTTAATTTATTTCATCGATTTTATACTTTTATTTTCGGTGAAAAAAAAAATTACTAGCTGAAGAGGATTCTTTAATGCCCCAATTTTCAGTCACGAATTTGTTGATGTTTGGAATTGCTTTTTGACAATAATAATTCGTTTTCGGTAGAAAATTGAGGCGTAGAAAAATATTTTTTTGTTTGCCAGTAGATTTTTTTCAAATTGCGAAATGTTTGTTGTAATAAATGTAATGTTGTAATATATGGCTATAAATAGGAGTTGAAAATATTTTCTAAACTATTCAATTATTTGACAAGTTGATTTTCAATGAAATTATTGATTTAATTTAGTTTATCGATATCATACTTTTATTTTTGTTGAAAAAAAAATTTCTAGCTGAAGAGGATTTTTTTAATGCGCTTTTGAATCACGTTTTTGCTGATCCTTGGAATTTCTTTTCGACAAAAATCATTCGTGGTCAGTGAAAAATTGCGACTATTCAATTATTCAACAATTTGAATTTTAATTGGGTTATTAATTTAATTTATTTAATCGATTCGGTCATTTCATTTTTTCTGAAGAAAAACAAATTTCTAGCTGAATAAAATTTTTAAATGTGCCAATATTGAGTTAAAATTGACGTTGAAAAATTTCACTTTCATTCGACAGTAGATTTCCGCTTTAAATCATAAAATTTTGAAATTGTAATAATATAATGAGCGTTAAAAAAAAATAATTCCTTAAAAATGTAATTATTCGATCATTTGATTCTCAATTCGTTTCTTGATTCGATTAATTAACCGATTCAATTCAATTATCAGCTATTTCACTATCACCGTTTCACATTTCCATGGCATTAAATTTCGCGGCAATTTAATCAATTTGCGAACGGGCGGACGAAAGATAAATTGCAATTTGAGATTGCGAAATTTCGGTTGGAAATCGTTGAAGCTGGCTCAAAGGATTAAGAAATACAATCGGCGGAGCTCATAAATATTCGGATCAACAAATTGCGTTCGGTCTTGTTGTTTTCGTCAACGGAGCAAAGAGGAAGAGGAAAAATGTGAGGAGGCGGTGGAAAATCGATTGAGAATGAGGAAATCATTAGCATGATGGGAAGGACATTTAAAATGACCTTGAGAGGGATTGGCAGGGTGCTGATAAAGATTTTGTCCTTGCGGAGGAGTCACCGAAAATCCGGAGCTCGAGAAGAGAGAGAAATAGAAGAAGAGGGTGGAGAGAGAGGGAGAGGGAGGGAGGGAGAGAGAGAGAGAGAGAGAGAGAGAGAGAGAGAGAGAGAGAGAGAGAGAGAGAGAGAGAGAGAGAGAGAGAGAGAGACAGCTCCAGAGGACCAGGATCACCGGGACAGGACCTGCTAGGGCAGTGGGCTATCGATTTCTCGTGTATGACGTCGCCCCAGGATTCCCCCTCTGAAAAATCACCACTCCCCCCCCCCCCCAAAGCCTCGTAACACGTGTTAACTTTCTGCAAAGTCTCCGCCAACTTAAGGCTTCTCATCAGCCTCAGGGCCAAAAATAAAATTGAGCAAAAAGAGAAATTAATACAACCGGAAGTAGATAAGAACAATTTTATAACTAGCAGAAAGCCAGAATTCGAAGTGGGTCAAAAATTTATTTTTCAAATATTACTAAATAGAGACTGTTGGCCTCGATACTAGAATTTTTTAAAATTTATTTTACATTCTTTTTTTATAAAGAGAAAAATTAATAACAGTGCCAATATTTTGTGAAGATTGATGTGTGACAAATTTCTGCGAAATTTGGGCCAACTTAAGGTCCCTCACAACCCTCAGAGCCAAAAAATAAAGATCAACAAATGGAGAAATTTATACAACCGGAAGTAGACAAGAACATTTTTTAATTCAGCCAAAATTGAGAGTCGCAAGTGGGTCCAAAATTTATTTTTATATTGCAAAATGGAGACGGTTGCTTTGATATTAGAATAAGTTTGATTTATTTTAGATTCCTTTTTATAGAAAAAGGAATACAAGTGCTAATATTTTGAGAAGATCAATGCGTATTCACTTTGTGCGAAATTTCAGCCAACTTAAGGCATCTCAAGACCCTCGGAGCCAAAAAAAAATTCACAAAAAGAGAAATTAATACAACCGGAAGTAGACAAGAACAATTTTATATCCAGCTGAAAATCAGAGTTCCAAATGGGTCAAAAATTTATTTTTCATCTATTACAAAATGGAGACTGTTGCCTTGATACTGGAACTTTTTAAAATTTATTTTAGATTCTTTTTTTATAAAGAGAAAAAATAATAACAGTGCCAATATTTTGTGAAGATTGACGTGTGACGACTTGTTGCGAAATTTGAACCAACTTAAGGTTCCTCATCACCCTCAGAGCCAAAAAATAAAAATCAACAAATAGTGAAATTAATACAACCGGCAGTAGACAAGAACAATTTCATATCTAGAGAATTCGAAATGGGTCAAAAATTTATTTTTTAAATATTACTAAATAGAGACTGTTGCCTCGATACTAGATTTTTTTTGACTTATTTTAGATTCCTTTTTTGTAGAAAAATTAATAATAGTGCCAATATTTCGTGAAGATTAATGCATGTTGAGTTTGTGCGAAATTTGAGCCAACTTAACATTTCTCATCACCCTCGGAGCCAAAAAAAAATCAACAAAAAACAGAAATTAATGCAACCGTAAGTAGAGAATAATACTTTTTATATCCGATAATCGCCAAAATTTAGTTCTAAGGGGGTTAAAAATTTATTTTTCAATCATCACAATATGAAGACTGTTGTCTTGTCATTAGAATTTTTATAATTTATTTTAGGTCTCTTTGTTATCAAATCAAGAATGAATAATAGTGCAAATATTTTATGACATAGATAGCATTTTGAGCACAGCCAAAATTTGAGCTACTTTAAGGTGTCCCTTTACTCTGAGGGCCAAAACAAATTCACTTTGAAATGCGTTGCAAATATTTTTTGTTAAAATTTTAAAAATTGCGTCTCTTTCCACGAAAATAAATTTAAAAAAAATGTTATATTCGTTTTTCCTTCCCAGAGCGTGGAAATACTGTTGAGCGAGGATTTTACTTGAATATTTGTGTGAAATAAAATTCACGATTACACAAAAGTGGTCAATGAAAAAACCAATAATAGTGCCAATATTTTATGACGATTTTGTTACGTGAAATTCGCAATTTCAAGCACAATTTCGCTCGAACAGGTGTTACGAGGAAGTAAAAATTGCGACAGTTTCGCACACGCTGACTCGGATTACTCGTATCGACTGTATGCATATCTCTGTATATTATACAAATATATGCACATAATTTGTGGTTGAATTTGGAAGCTTTCCAAGACTCTTGAGCAACCAGACATTGTCGCGATCGGTTTTTCACATGAAAATTCGTGTCACGGTAAAATAGTAGTCAAAAAATAAGTGTATCTACACGTATAACTATAGTAGCGAATTAATTGCAATTAATATGAGCGGTGATTAATCACCATTAGCTTTTGATGCCAAATTGCAAACACCGAAATTAAATTACAGTCTCTCGTAAATCACTGCAAATTTCGATTTTAACAAGCATTTTACATTTGAAAAAATTTAAAAATTCGGCAATTTTTTAATAGTATTATTTTAAAAAACAATCATTATGATTTGTTTTGAGCTTATTTTCAGGAAATAGTTTTTGTTTTTTAGTTTAAAAAAGAAATCTGCAAGATTCGCAATCAGCCAAAATTTTTGCATAATATTAAAGTTCTGAAACATAAAAAAAACTCTCCTTTTCTATTTTATTTATAATTCGAAAACTTTCAGAGTTAACTTTGAGACGAAAAAATCGACGAAACAAGGAAAAATGGTTCGATGGTTCGACTTAAAAAATTTGTGAAAAATTTAAAAATCATGATAATCCGATGAAACAAGGGAGATTTTGAAGCTTCAACGTTTACGAAGAGAATGAGACCAGAATTGCGACGCTGCTGTAAAATAAAAAAAAGTTACAGCGATTTTGGTGAATCAATCGATTTTCTTATAAAAACGTGAAATTGATGTATTTTTGGTTTTTCATATCTTACAATCCCAGATGGATTTTTTCTCGCTGATCGAGAATTCGCAGGAAATAAGCTCAAAAACTGAGAGCAAAAACAAACAAAAAACTTGAAAAAACAATTTTTTATGGGTTTTTCTATTATTTTGCAATGGAATGCTCAGTTTTTTTTTTTTTTTACAGATTGAAAAATTCGAGGAGCAAAGGAAGATCGTCTCCACGATATTCGAAGAGCGTTGGCGAGATTACATTTGTGAAGTGGGCGAACCGGATTTTGCGGTTACGAGAAGTTGCAACGAGAATTTAAATGCAAAGAAATTTATTTTATGTCATTATTTTTATTTTATTTAATTTTTTTTCTCCGACATGGCGTATGAAAAAGTTTCTCAAATGAGTAAAAGAAATCCTGAATTTTAACAAACATGGAAATTGCAGAGGTCAGAAGAATAAAATGAAAAATAAACGAAATTTATAGATTCTTAAAAATTTTCGAAAATATATAAAAGTAATGTATCTAAATCCTAAAGCCTAAAAATGAAAATTCGCTTCGTCGTCAATGGAAATTTTTTGGATTCTATCGATATAAATTTTTTCCCCTCCAAGACTTTGATCAAAGTCCTGGACGGAATTTTTTTTTTACAATAAATAAATTTTTGATTTTGATAATTAATAAATCATTTTTCTTTTATAGAAATAAAATGAAGAAAATGAAAGAATTAGGGTTTTTTTAAAGGTCATATTTTATTTAAGGGAATATTCTGGTCTAGAATTTTGAAAAAATCAATTTTTGTTTGCATATTCTTCAAGTTTAGACCTTTGTCAGCACCTTTTTTTAGCCCCAACTTTTCCAGCTAATAACTTATTTAATTTTCATTTTTCCTCTCGATTTTTTTTTGTTTATTGTCAAAATATTAATAAATATATTGTAGTCAAAAGAATGGTAAAAATATTTTTGGTTTTTTTAACGAGCTCGACAGAACGCTCAAAATTCATGTCTCTAGACCAAAATACCGCCTTAATTGGATCAGAAGGTCATTTCCCATCACCCTACTAATTTCGATAAGGTTGAAAGCAAAAAAGATTTTGGCCTCCATCGATGAGAAATATACGTTGCTCGATTGGAACGTGTTTTTTTAGACAAAAGTTCGTTATGATTGCGAAGCCGGAACGGGATAACGATTAAAGAAGCCCGGTTAACGTTGCTCTCAAGGTCACCTCGAGGGTATTCGGCGCATATTGTAAAACGTAAAACGACTCGTCATGTAATGATTGTAAGATGGATTACACGTGCCTCGACATTTCCTACAACGTTATTTCAACAAAAAAATGATCTATAAAAAAAATGGTAAATAACCATCAATAAACAAGGAATAATAATAATAATAATCATCATCATAAATAATGGTAAATAATCTAAGAAAAATAATTTGGACAATTTGGGATGTAAAAAAGTGCCTCGAATTTGTTTTTTTGGGTAATAAGAATCAAAGGTTCTTATATTTTGAAAATATTCCCCAGAAACTCAGCGACGAAAATTGAAAAATTCATTTAAAAAAATAATAAAATCCAAATATCTGAATTAATGGAGAGGATTTTTTTTAGAAGTTTCAAGAATCTAAAAAAAGAAATAATTTGATCGTTTTGGAGCATAAAAAAAGTGACTTGGATTTTTTTTGCACTGTAAAATCATTTTTAATAATGGACTCTTTTTTTTACTAGAAAAATGATTTTTCTTCATGGCAAAAACATTATTCTTAGATATTAATAATTAAATATTGAATAATTGAAGGATTTAATGATTAAAAAATAATATAAATGGCTACTTTGGCTACTTTTTGGTCGAAGATTTGCAATTTCCGAATTTTTGTCTCTAATGTGCAAAAATTTTTTTATTTTTTTTAAATTCCTACGGATGATGAAATTTGACGGCGTGATTTTCACGTTAGGAAAATTTACTTTGGCCCTCACGGAGCTGCAGGATACGCAGAAAGGCGATAAAATATTGGCATCTCGCCATTATTTATTTCGCGTAATCGGCGAAAAACCTTGTTTCTCTTGACCATTGAATATCTTCGCGTCTCGCCCCTCAACAATACAGAGACTATTATTTCATTCTACGTCACGAATTTACCATCACGAGTCACGATCATTGCAAGCGACTGTAAATCCTATATTTTTCCTCCTTCGTAAATTTTTTTTTCGTTCAACGTTGCACGAATATTCGTAATTTTCAAAATTTCCAACATCCGCCAATGGAACTAAAAATGAATCCGTAAGACTTTATCCGCTCAATTTTCATTCATTCAGCTCTTTGTTTATTTTCCATGATTGACATTTAATTTTCAAGAATTTTATTTTATTAATATTTTTTCAACTGAAATATTTTTCAAAAAATTGACCAAGTTTTTTGGCGAAAAATAAAAAAATCATGCTTTATTTTGTATAGTCGATGTGGCAAGAAAATAGCTTCGCTATTTTGAAGAGATTTTACAATGAGAAGACAATACATTTTTCTGGCTCTATTTTTGGCTGTGAATCTTTTTTTTTTTTTTTGTCGTTCTATATTCGCATTACATTTATATTTTTTGGTCTATTGAAATACCAGTTACAGTCTTTGAGGATAAAATTTCGTTCCTCCTCCTTCACACTCTTCGTCGTCTATTTATTGACACCGTCAGATTGACTATAAATATGCCAATAGAGCGCATGTTGACGAAAGCATTTTTTTAAAATTATTTGTGGGAGTGAAATGGAAGTGAAAATAAATAGACGAATTTTTAACTCGATAAATCTATCCTATTAATAATTTTTTTAGGTAAAAGAATAATTTAATCCACTTTGGACAGTTTTGAGGAAAATTTTCTCGATAATTTTATGAAATTTGAAAATTTACGGAAACGGTTTTGATTTCGGGAATTTTTGATTCAATTTCATCCTAAGATTGATTTTTTCAATTTGAAAATAAATCTATGGACGTTGGATATTTGTTTAAAAAGTTTTATCGCGAATTTTGTGCAATTTAATTATTTTAAGAGGCCTCCTTTATTCCAGAATTTTTTATCGCAATAAATTCATCCCAAAATTATTATTTTTGAAAATTACAAAATAAATCCGTGATCGTTAGACCTTTTTTAAAAGAATTTTCTCCCTGATTTCGGGAATTTTCGGGATTCTTATAAATCCAAAAATAAATCTACGCGCGTTGGACATTTATTTGCAAAGTTTTCTCGACAATTCTGTATAACTTAAAAATTGAAGGGGATCTCTTAATTTTCTTCATCACACGTGTCACTTTTTTTCGGTTTTGGACGAGAAAAATGTTCATAATAATAATAAAGTGTACGATCACGAAAAATTTTTGTCAAAAAGTTCAAGAGGCGAACATTGAGGTGAAAATTTTTTGAATTGCAATAAATATTCGATTCAATTGTATTTTTTATTTTTAAAAATAATTTCTTCAGCGTGGAAAATTAATTTGGCTGTTTCCATCAATCTCAAATTAAATTCCCCTCAATTATCAATGTGATTCGTGTCTAATTTTTGTGTGAGAAAATATTTGTACCCAAAAATTGAAATTGGCCAAATATCAATCAATCTATAGAGTTTCATTTGCATAAAATTTTGAAAATTTTTTTACGAAGCCAATTGCCCAAATATTGAAGGGGGTATTCTGGTCTAGAATTTTGAAAAAATCATTTTTTTTTAAATATTCTGGACGTTTAGACCTTTAAGAATATATCCTGCAAAGAAAATGTTTAAATTCCAATAATTTACGGAGCCACAGCTATTTTAGTGTCGGAGCAAATCGGACTATAGACGTTTTTCTCTCAAAACTTCTTTTCTCAACACGACTGAGATTATATCTCAAGTTTTACTGAACCGATTTACTTCAAATTTTTTACCAATCTTCATTGTATAACTCTCTATCACCCCTACCACTTTTTTATCAACATTTTTTTTTTCCTATTGTAAAAAAATTAAAAACTATGAAAAAAGCGTCGAAAAATAGTATTTTTTTGTTCAGACAACCGCTATTTTGCGAATTTTTTTTTCCCGTTTTCTCTAAGGTAGAAGCTATAACGATATTCTTACCAATTAAGAATCTTTTTTCAAATTTTGTATCGGATGACTAGAAGATTACAATCGTGCGAACACCTCTTTTTTTGTACCTCGAACTTTACCATCGTATAACTTATTTAATTTTAATTTTTTTTTCTCTTTTTTTTGTTTATTGATATGGTAAAAATATATTTTTTTTTATCGAGCTCGACAAAACACTCAAAATGTATGTCTCTAGACCAGAATAGCACCTTAAGTTCCTGAGTCGCTTTTACCAGCCACATATATTTATATATATGGGGCATTCTATCCTAAATCGAAGAGTTTGAAAAACTTTTTTTTTTATCGCCTCAATTTTTTATATTTTTTAGTACCCATTAAAAGACCCTTCCTGTTAAATTTTGATATTTTTTTGATTACCCCTTCAAAAGATATTAAATTAACAAAAAAAACCGCTCTTTTTTTGGTATTTTGGTCATAACTTCTTTAATAATGGTCCAAATTGAAAGTTTTTCTTTCAAAATTTTTGTTTTTTATGGCTTTTTCAGAAAAAAATACAACAAAAATATTCGACGCGTTTTTGAATGAGTTTTTTGAGTTTTAAACTTTAAATCGCGTTTTTAAAAATGAGTGTCATTTTTGATTTTTTTTTTTAATTTTTTGTTTCAAACATCTATCTATTCAACAATTTTCAAGACTAGTCCGATCGTAGGATTTCGATAACTACTATTTTTTTTTCGATGTTTGAAAATTAAATTTTTTTTCTTTCATAAATTATTATGAATACCAATTTTTGTTACTGTATAGTATTTTTTAAAATTATTTCGAATTAATTTTGACACTTATTTATTGGCAACAGATTTGGAAAATTAATAATTGATTGATGAGCAAATAACAACAGTTCAAGAATTGTACGAGTGGGCATTGAACCTAAATAGTCTACCGAATATTGCTGTGAAATTTTCACCTGAGAAACATTTTTTGGATGCAAAAGAAAGATTTTATTTGCGATACAATACTGCGAAGTCAATCACAGGGGGACACAAAAATTTCATTCAATTATTCCAATGAGCAACGGAAACGTTTGTTTCTGCTTTGGCAAACGTTTTGGCAAAGGAATATTTTAATTCAGGAAATAATCGTATATGTAAGGTTTTCAAAAAAATACGTGAGTCAATAAAAACTGTTGTTATTATTGTTCATAAACAGACTTAACGATTAATTATTAATTTTAAGAACCTGTTAACAATAAAAAAGTGTCCAAATAAAGTCTAAATATTGAAAAAAATACTATACAGTAACAAAAATTGGTATTCATAATAATTTATAAAAAAAAAAAATTTTGATTTTCAAAAATCGAAAAAAAGTAGTTATGGAAATCCCACGATCGGACTAGTCTTAAAAATTGTTGAATAGATAGATGTTTAAAGCAAAAAATTTTTTTAAAAATAAAAAATGACACTCACTTTTAAAAACGCGATTTAAAGTTTAAAACTCAAAAAACTCATTCAAAAACTCGTCGAATATTTCTGTTGTATTTTTTTTCTGAAAAGGCCATAACAAAATAAAAATTTGAAAAAAAATTTTTAATTAGGATCATTATCAAAGACCACAATACCAAAAAAAGAGCGGTTTTTTTAAATTTAATATCTTTTGAACGGGTAACCAAAAAAATCTCAAAATTTAACAGTAAGGGTCTTTTGATGGGTACTAAAAAATGTAAAAAAATTGAGAAAATTTAAAAAAAAGTTTTTCAAACTGTCCGATTTGGGGTGGAACGCCCCACATGCATGACGAGGGAATCCCGAGTGCACGACCTGCATTAATTCTCTTGCGTCACAAGACGAATAAAATCGAATATTCTTTCTTCATCTCTTTCTCTCTCTGGCAAAATAAATTTTCACGCATGTCCGTCTTAGCGAAATATTAAATTGACCATAATGCTTCCGAGACTAAAAAAACAACGCGAAGATTTGAATTTCACGAATGAGAACCGGCTCGACCGGATTGTTTCAATTAAAAATCTGGATCTATCGGGTTTTTATCGTTCAATTAACGCCAGTAACGGAACAGCTGTCAAGTTTATTTATCCTACTGCCGTTACGAATATACCGAACGTCACTGATTACGATTATTTATTGACAAACGGCAAGAAAAAAAAACATCTCCACCTACGTCAAACGACAGAGTGCATTTTTATTATTTTGAATTGGAATTTAAATTGAAAATTCATCATTTTTGTATCGACATTAAATTTTTTTTCAGCTCTGCAGTTTTTTATAGAATAATTTTGAAATTAAAGAGTCTGAGAAAACTTTTCTAATAAATATTCACTACTTTCTATTTTTGCTGATTTTTAATTGAAAAAATAAACCAGCAATACTCATAATTAAAATATATTTTCTTATTTTCGAATTATTAGTTTAAATTTCCTTAGAATAAATTTTTGTATCAATTGCAATTTCACTTTAGAGTAATTTTTCGCAAAAAAGTCATTGAAAAAAATTCTACAAGTATTTCGGTGTTTCGCAGAGAGTAATTTTTAAATGGATTTTTTTCACTGAAAAATCCATTTCAGTTACAAACATGAATATTCAAATATTTAAAATATATTTTCTTATTTTTGAATTATTAGTTTAAATTTCCTCAGAATAATTTTTTGTATTAATTCCAATTTCACTTTAGAATAATTTTATTAAATTAATAATAATTCTATTTGAATTGATTAATTATCAGAAATCAATATTGGAAGAATCTACATGACCAAAAAAAAACTCATTCATTCGAGAATTAATTAATTAATTCAACGACTCATTCAAGATTGCAAATCTAAAAAAAGTATCTCGATAATTTATCGGAAAGTTTCATCGTAATTAGCAGTCTGGATTAATCGGAGATAATTGAATGCAAATCCGGATCAAGATTTCAATATCGAACGTGCAAAATCCACGAGCGTCAGTCGAGGATTTGCAAATTGAAACTTTCCAGTATCAAGATGAAAAAATTCCGTTTGTATTGAAAAAATTCATAAAGAAAATTGGTTCAATTTTCAAAAGTGGAAAAAATGATTTTTCGCGGATTAAAAAAATTTTGGATTTTCCTGTGATTCTGGAAAATGCTATTTTTTTCATAATATCGTCTCTGGCGACAGAGGACTTTTTTAAAATTATTTGCAGGATGATGTTTGATGGTTGAGGGATGAAAAAAGAATCTCTGAGAGCTTTTTTCAAGCTCGACGCGTCAAACGATGCCTTTGAATCGGCCTGAATGAAACCCGGAGGGACCAGAAAACTTTTCGAGTCATGAGAAACTGCCATTTACCTATAAAAGAGAGCAAGAGAGGAAGAGAAAAACCCTTGACATTGAATTTCTTATTAGGAGCTTCCAGGCAGTCTGCGAATTCTCGCGCAATCGAAATATGAATATATTTTGAGCTCAGAAAAATCTTATCGGTCTTATCACCATTTTTTTTTGAAAATTCCAATCTCTCAAGTTTGAATTGAAATATTCTTCATTTAAAATTACTGCAGGAAATTGCAATGAAAATTATTAACAACCAAATAAAAATTAACATCCTAAATTTTTTAAAAATAAATTCATCGCTGAATCAGTCGATTTTTTTATATTTTTTTTCCCTCGAATTGCCAATACTTTTTCAGAATTATCATTTTGTACCTTAGATATGATTATATCTTTAAATTAATGTGGAATTTCGGATAATTTTGAATTTCCTGTCTTGGTTTCCTGTTTTCGTTATCGTTTTTTTATTTTTGAATATCGAAAAATCAATAATTTATCATTTGAGCGAATTTTGAGCCCCGAATATCTTCAATTTAAATCGAAGTTTAATTTTTTATGTTAAAAAATATTTTGCAAAATAACGATAATTATTTTAGCTGCAATTTTTGTGGATAATTTTATCGAAATAAATCCATCGCTGAGTCAGTCGATTTTTGAATCTATTTTTTTTCGAATTGCCAATAATTTTCCAAAATTGCTATTTTGTACCTTAAATATGATTACATTCTTTTTTGAATTTCTATTTCTACAATAGATTTTTTTAACATTTCACAATATAGAAAAAAAAATTAATAATCTATTAAGGAAATATTGAACCAAAATTCATATTCTTCAATATAAATCGGAGTGTAATTTGAAAAAAAAATTGCTTCACGAAATAACAATAACTGTTATTCTACGTGAATTTTTACAAACAATTCCTCAAAAAGAATCCATCGATAAATCGGTGCATTTGCGATTTACGTTTCTTCGAAAAGTCAGTATTTAATTTTTCAAAATTCTAATTTCGTACCTCGAAATTATTGTTACAGTTAAACTCGAACTTCCGTTTATTTTCAATAATGTGTTTTGATTTCCTATTTTTTTTTTCGTCGTAATCAGCTTTTGTTTGAATAATTAAAAAAAAGAGTCAATGATTCATTGAGATGGAAAAAAAGTGTCTCAGAGGTCGAAGAATAATCAATTCTTGGATAATAGCGTGAACGTTGTGTCACGCTAATTGGATCGTGATAATTACATCTCAGCTTCCCCATTTTACAAACACACACACACAAGCATATATATATATTTTTTTCCGACGTTTATTTATAATCGTTAAGCGTGACTAAGCCGACGATTTGTTTTTATTTCGAGTCCGATGATAAATCTTCGGATTAAAAAAAAGAAAAAAAAATCAGTATTAAAAAAAAAAATTAAGAGATAATAGAAACTCACCCTCTTCAGCCGTCAGGTCTGAGAACTTGATTCCACCACTGAAATTGAAAAAAAGCAGACAGAGAATGAGAAACAATTGTATCAAATAATTTTTCTCAATGATTTGTTTTTCATCGTTTCTCTCTTTTTTTTTTCTCGTGCTTGCTACGATAGATTATCGATCGATTTTCGAAAATTCATTAAATTTTGATTTCTCCAAAATGAGAGATGAATTTAATTAAAATTTTGAGACGCAGGATTTGCGACGACTTCAAGGAAGTATTCTGGTCTACTTTGAAAAAATCATGTTTTTTTTTTTCATATGAGACATTCCACGTCAAGTCAACCACCCCATTTTTTGAAATCACCCCAAAAATCGCATACAAATTTTTAGAAAGTAGTTCCAACTATCAAGAAAATTTGTTATTTTTTTCAGATTTTTAAATTACATTTTTTAGCCGGAAAAAAATACAAAAAATTTGTTTGTCCCATTTTGTAACTCGAAAATTATTACACGAAAAAAAGTAGAACATAAAATTTAGGATTTTTAACGCGTTTTTCACTGAAATTTTTTACAAACTCCTCCGAAAGCTCTATACGCCATTTTCGGAGCAAATAATGTTTTGATATTTTTTTTCTCAGAATTGACATCTTCGATTCGTCTGTAGTTCAAACAGTTTTTTACTTGACATATTTACAGACTATAAAAAAATTGGCGCAGTGGAGAATCCATTATTTCAAATGCATTTTTATTGATACAATCTATCATTGTAGAGTGATTTAACGAAATAGCGTAGATATTGATATTTTATCATTATTAATCGTAGACAGGGAAAAATAATAAAATAATCTCGTTTTCACTGCGAAGATGGTTCCAGGAACAAAGCAGTATCGTTGCTTCATTCCCAAAAATCATGCCTAAATCGAACTAAAAAAGTAATCATTGGCCATAGAAACGTCGGTGTATCCAAAGAGGGTAAATTAATTTTTTTTTGCAATCGAGAGACGTGAATAGCCTTTGACTCTAATTTGAATAGACTTTATCGGTGTCCATGGGTCCATTGATAAAGTTTATTAAAATGTACAAAAAGATATTTAAAATAATAAAAATGAAAAAAGGTTTAAAAAATTGAAAAAGCACAAAAAAATAAACTAAAATGCGGGCTTTAGAAAATATCTATAGTTTCAACCCTGTTAATGCACAGAGAAATTTGTGCATTCGTTCGGGATGAAAAACGCATGGGAAGGAATGGATTCTCCACTGAGCCAATTTTTTCGTAGTCTGTAAATATATCAAGTAAAAAGCTGTTAAAATTACAGACAAATCGAAGATGTCAATTCTGAGAAAAAAAATATCAAAACATTATTTGCTCCGAAAATGGCATATAGAGCTTTCGGAGGGGTTCGTAAAAGGGGTGCTTTTTTTTTCGTACGATGAATAATTTTCGAGTTACGAAATGGAACGAGAAATTTTTTTATATTTTTTTCCGGCTAAAATAAGCAATATAAAAATCTGAAAAAAATCACCAATTTTCTCGACAGTTGGAACTACTTTATAAAAAATTGTGTGCGATTTTTGGTGATTTCAAAAAATGGGGTGGCCGACTTGACATGGAATGCCTCATATACTTAGAGTTTGGACCTTTAAGAATATATCCTCGAAAGGAAATTATATAAAATATATATTTTTTTATCGAACTCGGCTAAACGCTCAAAATGTATGTCTCTAGACCAGAATACCGCGTTAAATTGAAAAAAAAATTCTTCAATCTTTTTTCCCCGCTCAAAATTTTAACGGTTACTTGTTAGTTTTTTGATGGCATACCTGAGCAGCACGGTCGCTGTCTCGGGAACACGGAACACCTGAAAAATAAGACAACCACCACTCTATCGAATCCACAAGGAATGAGGAACATCCCAATAACCATTTTTTTGCTTCCTTTTTTTTTACAGATTTTTTTTCTCAAATTCTCGGCTCTTTTTTTGGCTCAATTTTCCTTTAGGCAAATTATTCGATCATTCGAGCTCCTCCCAATGGGCAAGTTGTCATGATTCACTATTCTTCACATCAGAAGATTTTACGGGCGGTTTTGTGACTCTACATTGATGTTTCATTGTTTTTTTTTTTTTTTTTTTTTTTTTTTTAATTCTAAAATTGATCAAATATGCCCACCTTCCATCCCATGTTCTCGAAGAAGGTGCACAGTCGGGTTTGTCCCGTGGTTTTTCCGCCGCAGGGTCCTGAAACACGAATGAAAAACAAAAACAATCAAAATTTGTTCATTCTTCGATCAGCGATTTTTTTTCTTCGCCAGAAAAAGGGAAGGATTCTTTGTTTACGTTGTCATTGACCTCTACGAGAATTTTAGGATGTGAGAAAAAATATAAATTCAAAAAATTGTGAAAGGAAAGATAAGAATTCACTTTTTTAATTTTCAGGCTTTTTTTTATCTCGATCCATATATGATTGTATTTTTGTAATCCCTGCGTTAAAATTATTATCCGATTCGTCTGCGAGCGCCCAAGCGACAATGATACTCGTTATAACGGAATGACCTTGACCGTGGATCGAGGGCAACCTGGCCTTCCTTTCGCTAGCCGATGTTGTTTTTTTTTTCGCGAGCTTACTCGCTCGAAACAGACATCAACAATCGTCAAATTACGGCCATAAAATCAACGAACCTTGCCAAATTGACATGCCAATAAAGAATATTATAACAATAATAATAATAATAATAATAATTTATTGAAGTATTTATAATTATAGGATTACAGTGACTCATTTCAGTATTGATAATTTCCCCAAAAAATCTAAATTCGTATGAATCTACATTCAAACATTCTAAAAAATATATAGATTTATTATGTGTGTAATTTACTAATTATAGGTAATTACGATTATTGCTACTATTTAGATATTTTTTGAGGAAAAATTATTACCATTTATTTGTGCAATTTTTTTTCGATCAAATACTGATAAAAATATTTTAAACTATTCTCGAAACATAAATGGATGAAAAATTTTATCGAGATACTATAAAAAGGAATTTTCCTGCCGATTTGATCGGAGAATTATCGATTATTGAGGCACGTGCCGACTCTTCGGCCTCTTTTATTTTTATTGCCCTCTTCATTGCACATTCTTCTGATTGATAAATGAATGTGAGCCGGAAATGAGGAAAAAATGTTCTTTCTTCAAATATTAAAAAAAAAAAACAAACAAATTTCAGGTTCATAAATTATTGGCCTGTTTTGATATTTCACGAGAATGAGCAACGTGGGTCATATATTTCTCTCCTTCGAGACAAAATAGAGATAAAAATATTTTTGATCGATAGATTCTGTCGGTATTTTTTTTTTCGTTTTTCGCGCCAATTACCGTTAAAAATTGGCTTAAAAATTGATTTAAAAAAAATCCATTTTTTTAATTTCATTTTCGTAATGTACATATATTTAAGTATATACACAGAAAATTTCATGTCAATCAGACAAATATTTTCGAAGTTTTAGGCATATTTGTAAACCCGGGAATTACGATTTTTAAAATTTTTGTGCTTTTGAAACTTTGAAGGCGTTTTTCTCAAAACTGTGTTTTTGAAGTCAGTGAGCAATTTCTCAAAAATGGCAGATCAGTCTCAAATTTTTACACAAGCTTAATAAATATATTTTTTAGTAATAAATCGAAGTTTTTTTTTCAGCGATAAATATTTTCCATTTTATAAACAATTTAAGGCAAAAATTTTCATCAAAAATCGGTTTTTTTTAGAAGCCACCATTTTGTTAAAAAATCATCTTTTGCTTATTCCTTCCATTAGACACTAGATTAAACCTTAAATTGATGGTATCTTTTTAATTTTTTTATTTTGGATGATTCAAGTTACAAAAATATGTATATAAATTTTTACGTTAATAAATTAAAAAGTCTTTTCAGATAAAATTCTTGAAGAATCGCTTTTTTTCGACCTCGTGACTGAGTATAACCCCTTAACCGAGTATCTAAGCAACTTGTTTCCTTATCAAAGTGGAGCGAAGCTTAAGTAGGAAGTCTGACGCGCGATCGTAGAAATAATTCCGGTATCGATAAAGTTTTTTTTTAAAATAAAAACAACGAATAATAATAATGTCGAGCTCAGAAAGAAAAATAATACAAATATGTTTTTGTTGATTTTTGTGGTAATCGTGATTGAAATGACCGCAATTATTATCATTGTTTTTATTATTGTTATTATGCGATTAATTAATAATATAAGTACATTATGAATATAATAATAATAATAATAATAATAATAACAACAACAACAAGGAAAAAATAATGGGAATTTAATTTTGCTAATTTTGTGCCACTCGTGATCAAAATTATTGCAACAATTATTATTATTATTATTATTTGCATATAGCGAATAACAGAAACGCCGTGAGGACTGTTTGAATATATCCCATCGTCATCGACGAGAGTCGCGGGACGCCAAACGTTTTAAACTAACGACAGCGAACTAAATATAGACGCCCTTTGAATCATTTCTTTAAACGAATGTTAAGCGCGACCACCCGCTTGGTAAATCATCATCGATGATTTATTTTTCGTATTTTTAATTTTTTTCTTTTTTGTAATCAACTTCGTCGCTCGTGCATCGACGATCATCGAAATTCCAAACGAAAACGAAAAAAAAATAGCTCTTGTAAGTAAAAAAAAAATTGGAGCCACTTGAAATTTCATAAAAAATTCAATTTTCACACATAGCAACGAAAAATGTTGTTGATTAAACAAATAAAATTATTTTCATAATTTTTAACGAAGAAATTGAAGAAAATTTTCATAATCATTGCGATAATTAATTCAGATTATCATTTTATCATTTTAATGAAAGGAAAAAAAGCGCGAACCTCATTACCCCGCACATAGCAAGGCCAAGCATAAAAAGCTCATCAGCGGAGAAATATCCTCGATAATCGAATGAAAATAACGTTCCGAATTTACGATAGACTATTCGAAGAACATTACATTAGAATCGATTAATTATATTTTATTCAGATTATTTTGTTATAACGAAAGAAGGAAGGAGCGTGCCCGACCCTCATTACCCTGCGCATAGCAAAGCCAATCCTAAAAAGCTTATCAGCGAAGAAATATCCTTGATAATAGAATGGAAATAATGTTCCCAATTTACGATATTCGAAGAATATTGCATTAGACTAGAATGATTAATTATATTTTATTCCTGTCAGATTTTTTTTTCGTTATGACGAAATAAGGAAGCGCCGTGGCTGACCCTCATTGCCCCGAGCGCCGAGAACGTAGGCACGTGTCTGCCGAAAAGAAGAGGAAAAAAAAGTAGGATTCGAACGCTTGAACTTCGTTCGATGCGTCGGTTAATTCCACGCTAGACACGGTGACGCGCTTCATTATTGCTATCAACGGAGAAAGAAAAAAAAATTGGAAATCCAAGCGCGTGGTAAAGTGCAAGAATCGCGCTGAAAAACGCGAGCGTTTCTACATTTACAAGGAAGAAGCGGCGGGGGGAGAGCATTGTCATTACAGGTGTTGTGTAATATTTAAAGAATCGATATTCGCCGTGAACAACAATCGAGGAAAATTGTATCGATATTGAACTTCGCGAAACACGGAGAAAAGCGCCATTGGCCTGCGCGACATTGAAATTATCGATGTAACGAGGGAAAAAGAAAGAACGTCATCGCGAAACATTGCGCTTTTTTTCCGTCGCATATTTTCGCTGGAAATAATTCCAAAGTGTGGAAGAATGTCGCTGAATCAATGGAAATTGGACGAGAGATTCGTGAGAAATGAAAATGGGGGGCGCGACACGTGGTCGGACGTCGTTTCAACTTTTTTCCTTAGACAACGTGTAAAAAAAGAATTTTAAAAAACATTTCGAACGCTGTTCCTTAGTTTCACGATGATTTTCTTTAATTTCCCAAATTTCTTTCGGAATGTTTTCAGAATTTTTAATTGTAATTGGAAAATGCTTCAAGTTCATCCTACATTTTTCCAAAATGCACCAGAGATTTTGAAATATGATTGATATGGAAAAAAGAACTCACCTCCGGTAAGCACGAGTTTGTAGAGGCGTTTCTGGTCCATGTTGATTTAAAAAAAAAAATTTTTTATTAGTGACGTTATTTCGCGAAATGAGGTTTCGGATCGTCTAGAATGTCGGTCGGTTTTTCCGGATGTCGGGGACGCGCAATTGTCGTTACGGACGTCGGAGTTCCTTGTTTTTTTTTCGTTCCTGCCCGCTCTCTCTTGAAATTCGGATTGCACGCGAACACACGGTCGTCTGACGAGCGCTTCGCGGCTTTTTTACTAAATAAACACCTCGCCGTACATGCTTAAGTGGTATATTGAGACTTTTGTACACGTCGGATACATTGATGAACGGCAAGTGGCTCTTTCTCTCTTTCTCTTTGAACTTTGGAAAACTTAATTAGTTTTCCACCGACTGATAAAAGCTCTTTATACGAGATCCGAAGCTTGACTGTGCAGCGACACAAGAACGGAGCAGACGTGATTCTTTTCGCGACATCTCGATGACGTGTGGTGGGGGAAGTCCGAAGTTTGCCGCTATTGTCCGCGCGCCCCGAAGTTGACCGGAAATCTCCGAAGTTCACCGAAGCGGCGCTCACGTCGCAAACGCAAGAGCGGGAAAATGTAAATTTCTTCTTCGGACGTTTGTTTTATAACGTTAAAATTAGTTACTCCGACTCCAGCATGACTACTTTCTGTTTTTTTGAATCTAATTGCTCAAAAAATATAAAAACTTGAAATTTTTTGTATTTGTTCAATAGACTTCTAAATGTACATCCCGATGAAATTTTTAAGTAGAACGATTGTTCTTGCAATGATCGGCAAAAAAAATTTAGATTTTCAATTAATCGTTATTTACAAAATTAATATTATCATCGATTATTTTTTTAGGTATTTCGATAATCAGTAATTTAAAGACCTATACTATGAATTATTTGGATATTGGATATGTGTATTCTTTGGATTATTCATTAGAAAAATTAGTAATCGTATTCTTTAAAATACTTATCATTAAATTAATTAGTAATTGAATTATTTTAATTAGTAATTACTAGAATAATTAATAATCGAATTATGTCAATGATTGATTATTTGAATAATTAGTAATGTATATACATATCTAAATTACTAATTATTCAAGTAATTAGTAATTGAACTATTTCAATTACTAAGTATTTGAGTAATTAGTAATTTCATTACATTAATTTGCAATTTTCGGAGTAATTAATTTCAAGCTTTTTGTATTTGAATCGGGATCTTGAGTTTTTCAGGTCCAGCATGTTTCGAGCAATCGTAAGAAAAAAGAAAACTACACTTTAGCTTGAATTTGAAAATTTTTCTAGACTCCAAAGAATTTTTTTGGCAATTCAGCGTAAAGATCATTAAGATTATGTTCCTTTCTTCAATTAGAAAGGAGTTGAAGCTCTGTCCAATGATTTACTGCTAAGTTAACATCGATCAAAGCAATTTTTAAAAAATGAGTAATTAGAAGAATTAAGTTTCTAATTATTCAAATAATTAATAATTGCAAAGAATAATTAACTTATTTTTATAAAAAATTAGTAAGTAGAGTACTCAAGTATTTACTTCTTTGGATAATTAATAATTAGATGGAACAATTACTTAATTAAAAAAAAAAAATCAGTAATTCATAAGAGCGAAATTTTAATTACTTGGTTATTGAGTAATTATTTGATCTAAATTACAAGTTATAGGTTAATCGGATAATAATCGAACATGAATTATCGAATTTTCGAATATTAGAAATACCTTACTGCCTAATTACTGAGTGCCTTAATAATGAGTAATATTTATTGGAACAATTATAAAAAATTTCAACACAGAGTAATTAGCGGTAATTAAATTGACGAAAATACCGATTTTGCCGATCACTGTTGTCTTGAATGAAATTATCAAGTAACTTTGTACCCTTATGCAAAAAGTTAAAAAAGAGTATAGTGAATTCGAAAGGCGTTTCTGTGCAAAAAATCTTTTTTGAATATGTACAAAAGATGCAGGTTTGATTCCCGAAAATAAAGTAAGAATAGAATAATAAATAGAATTAAAAATTTCAGTTTTGTCATTGGAACAAAACGATTGTCGAGATTGATGACACTTCCGGTTACTAAAAAGCGTAATAATAAATCATCACAATGTTTAATTTGTATTTGAGAAACAAGTTATTCTACAATAGATAATATATATAAAGTCGGATTTTGAACGAGGGTTCATAGCACCGCATTAAGTTTTACATGTTTGACACAATTGTCGATTCATTCGAATGCTTAATCGCTGTTTCGGATAATCGAAAATTCGAGCTACAGAAATTTTTGAAATTCTACCACTATTTTTCAGAGTTTTTTTTTTCTTTATAGATTCATCAAACATTATCTTATCAATTGTTTCATAAGGCAAAAAGGTACGTGAAAAATCGTACGATTCCCACTTGATCACGTGAAATCCGACGAGATTTTGTAACAGCCAAATATATATCGTTTTTTTTATTCTTATTTACACGCTCACAATGGGTCATTTCAACGCTACGATCGAAAAAAACGTTGATTTTTCAATTTACACGCGACGAAGAGTCCAACGACGAATATACACACTTTTCAATCTCGAGGAAATTCGAGAGCGCTATTTTCTCCCTCATCGCTTCATTATCGTCCCTCCGAAGTAAAAAAACAATATTCTAATAATTATTCGCAGTTAAAAATTCGATTAGCAAACGCAAATTCACTTTGAGCTCCGTCGACAGAGTCAGAACAATTTCTAAACTTTTTTTTTCGCAACCTCATTGCGAAAGATAAAATCATTGCATTTGATTTTTTTTTTTTTTTAATCGGTACCAATGATAGTGATTTTTGTAGTTCTGCGTTTATCGTGTATAGCGAGCAAACGAAAGTTAACAAAATGATAAATAAGAGTGAACAAAAAATTATGAATGTGTCCAAGCGTAAAGTGACTCATGAAAAATTTTGCGATTTAAAAATCGGTCGGTGAAAGAAAACCGTGAACAATGCTATCTGAAGAAATTTGATATTTCGAGGGAAAACGAATCCAGTCCAAATGCGCAAATAATCGACAAATGGGCCTGAAGTTTTTTCCTTTGTCATCGAAATCTTGGAGATCTTTGAAAACCATTTTTCCCAAAAATCGTGGCAATCTCTTTTGCATCGATGTTGTCTTTCAAAATATCCTTAACGCTCGTCCTCGAGCCTGAGCAAAAATTCAAAAGGTACACCGAGGGTCGCGAGTTCGTCACGCGACTTGCTGCCCAAATCGTGAACGTAATGATTTAGGGCCTCCCAGCAAATTTCTTGAAGTTTCGGTATTACGAGCCAGGTCGAGTGAACCGCGTCTGTTCTCGTTAACTGAAAAATAAAAGCACATTACGACGAATTCATATTCGAATTAAGGTTCTATTGTGTGGAGGATAAAAAAAATTGAATACAAGCAGGGTTGCGAAATTTTTAATGAAAAAGTAATGCATTAACCATTACTTTTTTAATGGCTAATGAAATTGATTTCCATTAACCATTTAAATTTAACGGTTAATGGAAATATTTTAATTAACCATTAAAATTTAATGGTTAATGGTTAATGAAAATGCAATTGCATTAAAAAAAGTAATGCATTATTTGCACCCCTGCCCATTACAATGTAGTGTGTAATAGAAAAAATTTCCATTACCCATTGCAATGTAATGTGTAATAGACAAAACTTTGATTGCGATTTTAGGAATGGATAAAAGTAAATGAATAGATTATTGCAATTTTGCATTACATTTTAGTGACTTAGGACTTAGATTTTTAGGTACCTTAAATTCTAAAAAGCATCTATATTATAATTATAAAAAGCATTTATATTATTATTGCAATGTAATGTGTAATGGGTACAACTTTGATTGCCATTTTGGGAATGGAAAAATATAGATACATAAATTATTGCATTACATTTTATTGACTTAGGACTTAGATTTTCACCTTAAATTGTAAAAAGCATTTACATTATAATTCTAAAAATCTAAGTCCTAAGTCAATAAAATGTAATGCAAAACTGCAATAATTTATTCATCTATATTTTCCCATTCCCAAAACTGCAATCAAAGTTTTGTCCATTACACATTACATTGCAGTGGGTAATGGAAATTTTTTCTATTACACACTACATTGTAGTTGGCAGGGTTGCAAATAATGCATTACTTTTTTGAAAGCAATTGCATTTTCATTAACCATTAACATTTAATGGTTAATGGAAATAATTTTTATTAACCATTATATTTTAATGGTTAATAAAAATTTAGGAAATTTCAGGAAATTTTCAAATTTTTGTATCCAACCCAAAAGATAAAGCTTTTATTTTTTAAATGACCATAACTTCGTCAAAAATTCTTTCTTCGTTCTTTTATTGAAAATTTTCGTTTTTAAATATACTTACTAAAAAAAAAAAAGTACAAAAAAATGTTAAGATATTTAAATCTAAGAAATTTTTCACTTTTTTTGGAAAAAATCATCGTTCGAAGAAATAGAAAATGAAAAGTGGTAATCGTCGATTTTTTGTTAGGTGAAAAAAAATAGAAGAAAAAGTCGAGCCACTCCAGGTTGGGCGGCATTTTTTCCGGAATTGATCAAAGTATTTTTTGAGTGAAAAAAAAAATTAAAAATGGCGAACTTCGATAAAAAGATGATTTTTCTCGAAAGAATGAAAAATTTCATAGATTTTAATATCTTAACATTTTTTTTAGATTTTTTTTTCGAAAAGTCCATTCAAAAATGAAAAAAAAAAAAAAAAAAAACATCCCAATTAGTAAATGTTTGAAGAAGTGATAGTCATTTAAAAACGAAAGCTTTTTCTTTTGGGTTGGATAACAAAATTTTCAAATTTCCTGAAAAATGTTTTCAATTGGGTAGAAAAGGAAAACAAAATTTCAGCCAAATCAAAAGGGGTTGGATTTAAAAGTGGTCGTTTTGAAATGGAATACCCCATATAGATTCTATAAAAGTTATTTCGTTCTTAAAATAAAATTGTTTGTATCCGGATCACGTTACTAATTGCAATATTGATAACTATCGAATTTTAATTTTTCGAAAATATATTTATCGCTATTGCCATTGGTAAAAAAAATCACGTGACATCGGCAGGGGGGGGGAGGGGTTCAACAAAACCTCATGGATGATCACGGAGGGGGAGGGGGGGGCGTCTAAAATGGATTAAAAATGCATCACGTGATTAATGGACGCCCCCTTATGAATTTAGTCATAGTTATTTTCTGATAAACGAATTTTCAAAAATAATTTTCATTAAGGCATTTGTAAAATTTTTCTTCGGCAATACTTACTCCGTTTCTTTTTTTGATAATTCCACCAAAAGTGTACATCTTACCCTGTGGCGTGAGGGCCACAGAATGAAAGTACATTGGACTCGGTAGCGAGCATTTCGATAGGCATGTCCATTGCAAATGTTTCAAATCCAATCGCCAAACATCGTGAAACTCGTGACGACCGGTATAACCGCCGGATATAACGACCGATATATTGCCATTCGTTTCATCCGTATATTGCACCGAACCGTGACATCTTCGTGGCGCCGGTAATGTATTGTGATAAGGATCTTTCTGCGTTGCCAGCAACAGCCATTTGTTGGATAATAAATCAAAAGCTGGTATATCCTGTAACGGAAATTTTTTCAGAATTTTTTCATAAACTATGAAAATCTATTAGTTTTCTAGAACTATAAGGATGATCAGTGGGGTAGGCCGAAAATTTGCTTTTTTCGAAATTCTATTAGCAATACCGAAAATATTGTTCATTATGCGACAAAAAAAATCTATGGGAAGGGAAAAAATTTTGAGTCAATATCTTGGGCGCGCCAAAGTTTGCCAAACTACAAAAAAGATCCTATATCAAATCATGTGGGATTGATAGTTTCTAAGATAATTGTTGTTTTAGTGGAAAAAATTGTAATTTTCCTCTATATTTATACTTTTGGTGGGTAAAAAATAATTGATAAACTTCTTATTTTAAAGAAAACTTAATTTTCTACATATGGAATTATGTAGAATCGATAGTTTCGAAGATAATTGCAATTTTAGTTTAAAAAATTGTCATTTTCCTCTAAATTTATATTGTTTGTGGGTAAAAAATAATTGATGAAGTTCTTATTTGATAAGAAATTTAATTCCCTACAAAAATATCCTCATATGAAATCATGTAGGATTGATAGTTTCTAACATAATTGCAAATTTACTTTAAAATAGCCATTTTTCTTTCTATAAATATTTTTCCTGTGAAGAAAAAAGATGTCATTCCTTTCTTTTATTAGATTCTCTATAAAAACAATCTTCGAGTCTTATTATATAAGAATTAAAATATTCGCGACATACATATGAATATACGGGGAATTCTGAGTCGACTAACTTTTAAATATGATTCGCGATTTTTTCGAGGATTATGACGAAGCCATAATCGTAATTTTAATCGGATTTTCTTCATAAAAATAAAATAAAAATATTTTTTTAATTTACCACATGCTTTTTTGAAGACGGCCGAATATATTTTTCAATATATAAGAAGTATATGAGACATTCCACGTCAAGTCAACAGCCCCATTTTTTGAAATCACAAAAAATCGCATACAAATTTTTATGAAGTAGTTCTAACTGTCGAGAAAATTCGTGATTTCTTTCAGATTTTTATATTACATACTTTAGCCGGAAAAAAATAGAAAAAAATTTCTTCTTCCATTTCGTAACTCGAAAATTATTCATCGTACGAAAAAAAAAGTACAACATGAAATTTAGGATTTTCAACGTACCTTTCACTGAAATTGTTTACGAACTCCTCCGAAAGCTCTATATGCCATTTTCAGAGCAAATAGTGTTTTGATTTTTTTTTTCTCAGAATTGACATCTTCGATTTGTCTCTAATTTTAATAGTTTTTTACTTGATTTATTTAGAGACTATAAAAAAATGGAGTTAGTGGAGAATCCATTCCTTCCTATGCAGTTTTCAGCCCAAATGAATACACAAATTTCTCTGTGCATTAACAGGGTTGAGAATATCCATAGATATTTTCCGAAGCCTGTATTTTTGTTTGTTTTTTGTACTTTTTCAATTTTTTTAACTTTTTTCATTTTTATTTTTTTAAATATCTTTTTGTACATTTTAATAAACTTTGTCAATGGACCCATGTACACCGATAAAGTCTATTCAAATTAAAGTAAAAGGCTACTCGCGTCTCTCGATTGCAAAAAAGAATTAATTTACCCTCTTTGGATACACCGACGTTTCTATGGCCAATGATTACTTTTTTAGTTCGATTTGGGCATGATTTTTGGGAATGAAGCAATGATACTGCTTTGTTCCTGGAATCTTCTTCGCAATATCAAAACGAGATTATTTTATTATTTTTCCCTGTCTACGATTAATAATGATAAAATATCAATATCTACGCTATTTCGTTAAATCACTCTATAATGATAGATCGTATCAATAAAAATGCATTTGAAATAATGGATTCTCCACTGCGCCAATTTTTTTATAGTCTGTAAATATATCAAATAAAAAACTGTTATAACTACAGACGAATCGAAGATGTCAATTCTGACAAAAAAAATATCAAAACATTATTTGCCTCGAAAATGGCATATAGAGCTTTCGGAGGAGTTTGTAAAAAATTTCAGTGAAAAGCACGTCGAAAATCCTAAATTTTATGTTGTACGTTTTTTTCGTACGATGAATAATTTTCGATTTACAAAACGGGACAAACAAATTTTTTGTATTTTTTTCCGGCTAAAAAATGTAATTTAAAAATCTGAAAAAAATCACAAACTTTCTTGATAGTTGGAACTACTTTCTAAAAATTTGTATGCGATTTTTGGCGATTTCAAAAAATGGGGTGGCTGACTTGACGTGGAATGCCTCTAATATTAGAAATATATATTAAGGGGTTATGCACAGTCAGGAGGCCGAAAAAAGGGGATTTTTCAAGATTTTTTTTTGGAAAGACATTTTAATTCATTAACGTGCAAACATATATACATATGTTTGTAACTTTAAATTTTATTTTGGATTTTTTCTTTCAAAAAAATAATGATTCTTGAGATACAGGAAAATGACCGATACCGATCCTACATGATATCATACAACGATCTTTTATGTAGAGAATTAAATTTCCAATCAAAATGAGCCCAGACATTTTTTTTTTCAACACTTCAAATTTTGATGAACTTATTAACTCAAAATTTTTTCTCTCCGCACAGATTTTTTTTGTCGCATAATGAACAATATTTTCAGTATTGCTAAAAGAATTTCAAAAAAAGCGGATTTTTGGCCCACCCTAATGATCAGTGATCACAATGGATAGAAGATACTTCATGTTTTTGCTTCCTCATAAAGGAAGCTTTGTTTTCGTGAAAATATTAAAAATATTACAAAACATTGAGAAATTATATTTAGAAAACTTAATAATTAACAAAGCTTCCTTTATGAAGAAGCCAAATTTGAACGCCATACTTTGTGATAAAGGAAGATATGCGAACCATGGATAAAGATAAGGGAGCAATGTCCCATTTGCAGGGTTTTTTAAACTGCGCATAATTCATAAAAAATATTCGATAAATAAGTAGAATCGATCAGCGAATATTTACCTGAAAGTCAAAAGCCTCTGTAGCGGTACCGCCGCCCAAAACGTAAATGAGATTGCCGTCGAAAGCCAATTCATGTCTGTATCTGCCTTTGGGTTCGGCGGCGTCTCTCCCCGAGCAAATGTAAATGCTCTCCCATTCGTTGCTGCGCATGTCGTATCTGTGAATGTCGCAAGTGTACTCGTAACCGGTGGTACCGCCGACGAGATACAAATACGGTCCGTGAGTGATCATCGCTTGACCGTATTGAGGCTCGGGCAGCGTTCCTCTCGCGGGCAATTGCGTCATGGCTCCGGTGCGCAGATCGCACGAGTAAAGACTGTTGCTGCAACGATCGCCGAAGGGTACGCCGGTACCGCCGTAAACAACGAGCCTACGATCTTTGAGTACAACGGCGCTAGACGCAACTTCGTTGGGCATTTCTTCGTGACTCGGTAAGCGTTTCCATCGATTGGTGATGAAATTGAATTTCCACAATTCACGAAACAGAGGTTTGCTCATCAGCCAAGTCTCGTCGTTGCGCATCTCGGGATCGTCGTCGGCGACGCATGGATTGAAACCGCCGAATGAATACAGATTTTTCATGTCGCAGACGATTCTGTGCCCGCTTCGACCCTTTGGACGTTCCCGACTCTTTGGCTCTTGTTCGCGCAATACCAGCGGCTGAAATTTGTACATCGTTGCGTCTCGAAAAATTTCGACGTTTGAACAGGCAAATTTTCGTATGTCAACTGTGTTTGAATTGATAAATTCAGTTGTTTGTAATAATTTTTTTTTTGAGGTTATGTTCGCCTCTTCAACAGGCAAATTTTCGTATGTCCACTGTCTTTAAATTGACAAATTCCGTTGTTCGTAATAAATTATTTTTTTTTTGAGGTTATGTTCGTTCAGGCTGATTATATGGAGAAAGGTGAGTCGCGTCTTGCGCTGTGCACGTTCATTATTCAAAACTTGCAGCTCGAAAAATACCTCGTTATCACATTCTATGTATTGAACAACGTCGTTAATCTACTTTACGTTATCGTCCATAATTTTGCTGATTCCAAACACACTTCGCCGCACGATCTTCTTGTTTTTCTTTCTCTCACCTTGTCGGCCATTATTATCAAAACAAATGATCGGGGAATTCCCCGCATCGGGGAGAGGGCGCCTCGAAAGGTTACCAGATATTTCTAGGGATGATCAAGATGGCGGTTCGCGCGTTTTTTTGAACAACAAGAAAACGGAGTGATCCAGGAGAACTATTATACTTTCGTAGATTCAAAAATTACAATTCATCCGAATGTTTTTTAAGATCGCTGGTTATGTTCTGAACGCAAAGCTCAAGAATATATTATATAATTTAAACATTTTTTTTCAAACATTTCAGCTTTTTTTATAATTCAAATGAAAAAGAGTCTGGTAATTTGGGAAAGAAGGAAGTAAAGGAAAATGAACAAACGCTTTTGGCGATCAGGATTACTGCGCGGTAAAATAATTGAAAACAATTCTGTGGCTTCCCGGCAGAACGAGTCAAAAGTTCACTTTTTCTAAAAATTAGTTAACAAAGGAAATCAGTCAATTGCTAGGTCTACTTTTATCTCAGACATTTGTTACACAGCTTTATCCGATTTGATAAGAGATACAGCCATATTTCATAACCAGTAAAGTCCAAATATCTCGGCATAATTTGTTAAGCCCAAAGATTCTGGTATAACAAGTTAATTCCGCATATAGGTATGATAATTAGTGATACATTTGAACAATGGTTAGTTTCACTAATTTTTTGTACTGTTTTATTAATTTTGTATTGATAAAAACTTCAAATAGATCTTAAAATAGTAATTTGCGAATTTACTGATTTCAACACAAGTATTGATTTCAAATTGACTTGAAGGGATCGAAAAACGTATTAAAATTACCCTAAATGAAAAATATCAAACAAGGACAGCAATAAACAATTTTTACAGAGGAAAATGCTATAATTAGTTTATGACAAAGTTTAGGAACGTAAAAAAAAACGAAAAAAACCGGAAAGTTAAGATTATAAATAATAATTTCAACTTTTCGTTTTTTAAAAAATTTTTCACGTTCCCAAACTTTTTCATGAACTAATTAAAAAATTTAAAAAAAATGCAAAGTTGAAATTATAATTTTTATTTTTATTTTTCACATCCCTAAACTTTTTCATAAACTAATTTTAATATTTTTCTCTTTAAAAATAATTTATAAATATAATTGTTTATGAATATTATTTATAAAAAAATTGCTTATTTTTCACGTTCATGAAATTTGTCACAAACTAATTTTAACATTTTGTCCTTAAACAATTTTTTATTGATATCCTTGTTTGACATTTGTTTATTTAGGATCGTTTTAATACGTTTTTCGATTCTTTGGACTTAACTCGTTATGCTTGCAAGCCACAGAATTGACATCATAATTTACCAATTAATCGCAGCTCCTCTTTCGCAACGAGCGGTTGTTCTTCATTGAAAACACGAGAAAAAAAAGACAATTTTCAATCGCTTTCTTTATTCTTTCGAGCAACTATTGGATACATTTTCGTTTTTTTTTACGTATCGTTTCAGTCAGCTCGAACGCGCGTTCTCCGCTGAAAACAACAATGCTGTAGAATTTTGTATGATGGCAATAATGACACAGCTATTACTACCGTTATTTGCTCTTTTTTTTCTTTAATGTTATTATTTTATTCCAGCTGACCAAGATTCACAATCTTGGATTTTGTTTTCTTGCTTTCTCGATGAACATCACGTTGGGAAAACACACAAGACGATTCGATGTGTAAACTAATGCTTTTTTTTTCTCTAAGAAAAAATTGATTTTTTTTTCTCTATGCTGTTGCGTGGAACACGAGCGTGAACAAGAGATACCACAAACGGGAAACATCAATGTATAAACAGTAGCGTAATAATTTATCAGAGTATGAATAACCACCAAATTACCAAGGCTTGTGTATTATTATTATTATTATTTTTCTTCATTTTGATATTTTTCTTGTTAAAAGCATTTTGTGATTCACGAAAAATGGCAAAACAGCGCGAGTTTCCATGGCAATAAAAGTTGGCAATGCTGCTATAATAAAAATTATCACCAACTGTCGAATTTTCAGTATTGCAAAATTGGAAAAAAGGGATTTCCCCGTTTTTCAAATTTTCCTTGACGTGAAGTCGTTGAAATTCGGACGAATGAGGAAACTCTTTTTTGTCTGAGGGAAATTTTATATTTGAAAATCCTCTAATATCCGGAAAAACAATTGAAGAGCAGACATTAATTTTCGCATCTTTCCTGACGTTCTAAAAAAAGTAGAAAATACATTTCAGCTAACATCGTTCACATCAGAAAAAATTAGAAAAAGGTCGAGTAAATGAAAGTTTAAATTTGCGTTGGTCAGGCAAAAAAAAATATGACAGTTGTTGATCATTTTGTGTGAAGGAACATTGCTAATATCCATGCCATCGATTTTCTTCCCCTACAAGAAACGTTCACCACAAATTTTATTTTCAAATGTACTAATCAGGCATAAAGATGAGGAGACAACTTGCTTGATTCTCTTCTGGGCCTTCTCGTTTTCGTTTTTCTTCTTCCTTTCGTTCGTCTTGCGCAAAAGTAGGTAAATTATAAATGGTATTTCGGTACACACAGAGCCAGCTAAGCATTCACCGGATTGTCGTACCAGTCGTCAAGAAGAATTCTTTGCAATATTTATAATCATGTTATTCAATTCAAAATTTTAATAAAGGAATTTTGAATTTTCAGTTTTCACGCTGATCACGTAATCCCATTTGAATTTTCAGTGAACAATTCGTCGTAATTTTTTAATTAACAAATTCATCAATATCTTCACGACCCAATTGTACTCCAGAATAAATATTTTAATTTTCGTACTAAATTGTCGACTTGAAACGTTAGAAAAAATTTTTTTGGGCCTTTTAATGCTGAGCAACATTTACAAATACCTTCTCGAGGCTTTTGTAGTGCAGAATCGATATTTTATTTTCCTATTCATTGACTTGAAACGTTGAACAATTTTTTGATGTGAAAATATCTTTAGGGAGACTTTTAATTGAAAAGTGTCCCCAAAAAGCGTTACGGCTCATCAAAAAAGTTTGCGAATAATTGAAAAGTGTTCTCAAAAAGCGTTAAGGCCTTTTGAAAAAAAAATTCCAAAATTGAATTCTGTTTTTCCTTGTTTTGCTGTTTCGGAAAAAAAAAATAAAGGGTCTTTGTACAAATTCAGAGATTTTTAACCTACTGATATGAAAATATCAGTATGTGAAGTTTTCGTTATGAGAAAGCAAATTTGGCGCTAAAAAATTATGTATTATTGCGAATATAAAATTTATGTGTTATATTTTAGATACCACTTATTGAAATCTAATATTACAATATTAAAACTCTCTCACGCTAAAGATGTTTTCACATAATTTTTTATTACTGAGTACTAGACTGTTTAAGAAAAAATTCCTATTTTTTTTTTCAAAGAACATTGATAAATCGTCAGAATATCCCTAAACAAAGACCCTTTCCAAATATGAGCTATTAATATTTAGAGGTGGCGCTTTTTAATTTTCTTTTTCCATTTAAATAACATGGAAAAAAAATGTTCTGACCTTTGGAATTTTATCACTCAAAATCAAATCACTGTACAGTAATAAGAAACATAGATTTTTGTAGAAAATTGAACGCTCTATAAAAAAGGTCTGAATGAAGATTTGCGTGTGGCGAGCCGTTTCGGAGTTATCAAGCCTTAACCATTGAACTGTTTAAAATCATGATGTTATTTACTTATAAACGCGACAAAATCGACTCATATGACTTAAATACCCAATATTATCATCTTTAAAACAAATATCTGAAAATTTTCAATAGAATATTGATACAAAAATTTTATTTATCAACGATCAGTGATTGATTTTATTGTTCATTAATAAAAAATACGGGCATATCACAAATATATATATATTAGACTGTGTGGGAAAAAATCGATATTTTTTTTCGGTTGCATCCACTAAAAAATGAAGAATTCCCGAAGGAGAGCTCAAAAAAAAATTATTTCGAACGGCGCATTGCATTTGAATATTTTCCATAAGAATAACACAGGAAAATATTGGCACTTCTGAACGTCGTAGTAGAACTCTTTAGAAAAAAATCTCACAAAAAAGTCCTTACGATATTCTGATAGAGAATTGAATTCCCTACAAAAAAAGTCCCTACAAAAAAAGGCTGAAAAATCGAATTTTTCGCTTTACAAAAAAACTTTTTGGTTTTTTTTTTGTAGAGAATGTTCTGCTGTAACATACAATTTGCATGGAATTGTTCTCAAAATATTTCTCTAATACAAAAAAGACTCAA
Organism: Alloplasta piceator; assembly: GCA_946863875.1. Lineage (NCBI taxonomy): Eukaryota > Metazoa > Arthropoda > Insecta > Hymenoptera > Ichneumonidae > Alloplasta > Alloplasta piceator. The sequence continues at coordinate 3,590,416 of OX333071.1, forward strand.
GTACAACAAGACATATAAACGTACGACGTCCAACATTGATCGTGTTTCGAAAAGTTTTATTAGATGAATTTGGTTTAATAAGATAAATAATTTGTTTTCATATTATAATGCTTAATAATCATCGTTCCTTTTTTTAAGAGTCTGTTTTTTGCAATTGGGGTTTTTCTGTCGATGATTTTGCACTATGCCCAATAAACAGCGATACCACTTGAACGGTTGTTCCAAGCTAATTGTTCGTAAGGACTTTTTTTTTGTAGGGAATTCAATTCTTTATCGGAATATCATAATGACATTTTTGTGAGATTTTTTTCTGAGGAGTTCTACTACGACGTTCAGAAGTGCCAATATTTTCCTGTGTTATTCTTATGGAAAATATTCAAATGCAATGCGCCGTTCGAAATAATTTTTTTTTGAGCTCTCCTTCATTTTTTACCTTAATTCACCTTTCTTTGGTGGATGCAACCGAAAAAAAAAAATATCGATTTTTTTTCCGCACGGTCTAATATTTATGATGAAAATTTTACCATAAAATTTATATACAAAATCAATAATTTGTTTTAATTCTTTATAAATTTGTTGAGTTTTTTAAGAGTGAGGTATAACGATGAATTTTTTTTTTTTTAATTCTTCAAGTAATTATAAGTTTTATATTACTTAACTTAGGGTTACATAATTCATTCAAAACATTTATAAAGAATTCAAATAAATTATTTATTTATAATATATAAAATTTGGAATGGAATTTCATGATATGTTTGTAATATACCCGTATTTTTTAATAATGAAAATAAAATTAAATCATTCATCGTTGATTAATAAAATTTTTTGATCAACATTTTAGTGAAAATTTGCAGGTATTTGTTCTAAAGATGATAACATTGGGTATTTAAGTGATATGGGTCGATTTTGAGGCGTTTATAAGTAAATAACATCATTATTTTAAACAGTTCAATGATTAAGGCTTGATAACTCCGAAACGTAATAAAATTCCAAAGTTCAGAACATTTTTTCCCCATGTTATTTAAATGGAAAAAGAAAATTGAAAAGCGCCACCTCTAAATATTAATATTAAGGGCTCATATTTGAACAGGGTCTTTGTTTAGGGATACTCTGACGATTTATCAATGTTCTTTGAAAAAACGAAAATAGTCATTTTTTTTTTAAACAGCTTACCGAGTACTCGTATTCATTGGTTTTTTTTTCAGCCTTTACGTGTCCAGCGATGATTGAAATTTCTTTAAATTACCAATTTTGATTCCTCCAAGTTTGCAAGAACGATTCCTTGACTCCCAGCACGACGTTTGGTTCAGTTAATACGAATTTTCTTGCGAGACTCTTAAGTTCGATTCCTCTGTTGTGGTTGTTGGTTTTCTTTCGTTTTTTTTTTTTTGGCTATTCAAATAATATTGTTTCTCGGTCCAGCCACACGCTCACCGGGCCGAGCGTCGTACGATGCCCAGTCAAGTTTTAACAACGACGAGATGCTTTTCTCTCCACAATTCTCTTCCACTACAAGCTCTTGTGAAAAAAAAAGTTGCATTAAATACAAAAGTTCCTCAATAAAAACGTACGATGAAAGAAAAATGGCGAACAATATTTTACACGGCAAACTGGACAAAGTGGCGAGAGCTCGGTCACCGTGACGGTAGGTCCAAACAATCGCCTGCCATTGGGCAAGGGACCGATTAGGTCCAACAGCGTTACAGAGCTGTGATTGGTTGAAACAATATGTGGCTTGTAGCCCGCGCATACTGGGAACACTCAAAATAGCGCGCCGCTTTTTCATTCGTCAATTTCAAAAATTGCTTTTTTTCAAAAATTTTCATTATTATTCTTCTCGTTCAAAAATTCGTCAATGAAATTGAAAACGGAAAAAAAATAATAACAAAGGAGAGAAAATTATTAGCTTGCGATCTCGAATTATTCCCAAAACAGCAGGCTACGCCCCGTAACAAAAAAAAAACGTATTTCTTCCCTCGAGCTTTCCACATAAACGTGTCTTCGTTCGAGAGAAAAGAAAAGAAAAAAAAAATACGATCAGTCGATAAATATATTGACACACAATCACTGAATAATGGTAACAAAATCTCATTTTTCTTTCTCGTTTCTACAAATCAAAGATTCTGTCGCGTCAGATTGTCCTGCCGAATCTCTTCGTTTCTATTTTTTTTTTCTATCTTCGGTTCTTCACGTTAATCATTCCAACTTTTGTTTATCGCTTCGTAATTTTTCTTTTTTATAAAAAAAAAACAAGCACCAACTTGCATTGTCTATAATGTGTTAGTTTTTTTCAACTTTTCGCCAAGTGAAATATCGAAGTGTTATTGTTAATAATGACGTTAGGATTCAAAGAGGCGTCTTTCACCGAAAAAACAAAATTAAAAATGAAAGAACCAGCAAAAAAATTAGTAAAAAAAACGAGACTACACCGAAAATCCGGCAAAATGTTCGAATTACTGTACAAATTGTATTCGGAAAGACAACCCCCTGGAAAGTAAAGTGTTTATAATAATAATAATTATAATAATAATAATATAACAATGCGTAGATTAGAAGGTACGTACACGTTTTTTTTTCCACTGAACGTGTGGTTTATTTTTGTTCGCTCTCTCTCTTTCTCTCTGCGATTTTGCCTCTTCTAACGTAATTCGAAATCTCTTTCCCAATCGACGAAAAAAGAAAAAAAAGATTAAACGAAAAATTTCTCATCGATCGCAAGAGAAGAGTTTGAACATTGTTTTTTGTAAAAAAAGAAAATTAGACAGTGACAGAATAGAATAAAGAAGTTGAAGTTTGCAGAATCTTTTTTTGTACCCGTTAATGGAAAAAAAAAAATTTCGCCAGAGACGGAAATTCAAAATTCTTGATAATCGCGGCAGCACGATTTACACTAATTTTATTTTTTCCAAAAAAAATTGAGTCGAGTATTAAGATTAGAATGAAGATAAAGAAGCAATTTTTCGGAAAGATTTGTGAATTTCGACAGAATTTTAAGGAGAAAATTTTTTAATCGAACAGGGGGAATTTTGCGCGAGGTTTTTTTCTACGGAGCGGTGAAAAAACGAGAGTCGATTTTTTTTTTCGAAGGAATGAGGTTTTTTTTTCAAAACTCTTTATAACGCGACGCGACACTCGCGTTGGAAAAATTAAATCACAGAGGCGGAAAAATGAAAAATCGCATCGTCCGAGTGTCGAGTCACGGATAAATGAGTTTGGAAATAGAACAAAAAAAAAAATAGAACAAAAAAATCAGCGACTGACTAATCTGAAGCGACAGAAAGATCTTCGCGCTGCGGCTAAAACCCGAGAATTTACCACGGAATTTACGGATAATTTGCGAGACAATTAAAAAAAATTTCTCTCGGCTCTTCGTTTTTCTTTTCTCTCGACTCAAAAAAAAAGAAAGAAAAAAACCAAAAAAATCCGAAGATTCCTCGCTTAGCGGCAGCGTGAAGCGTCGCCCTTTTCGCGATCGCGTTTCACTCCGTGAAGGCCGAAACAACTTCCGGTAAGCTCAAAACAACGTTTTTTGTTCTCGATAACAATGAAAAGCGAGGTTTGTAAAAAATTATATTGGATTTTCACTGACAAAGTCATCGATGGCTCAACTTTTCAATACGTTAATAAATTCCAACCACATTTGAGCATGAAAATTATGAATTCTATTTTTTAAATTGTATATACATTTCTTTAAAACCAATGAAACTCTCAAAAAATGGATGAGATTTTAATTTCAAGATTGATCGCTATTTTTTTTTTGTTCAGCAAGTTGATGTCCCCCCAATTTTTTGAAAACAAACCGGATTTCAAATTCGAACTACACGAAAATATAGAAAAAAAAGAGTTGCATAAATAAAAAAGAAGAAACTGAGTGTAAATCACGTCGTTTAGCTTCGCGAAAATTGTTTCTCCGCATTGCCGTATTTTTCTTCAATATTGTATATATATATGTATATATATATATATATATAACATATGATAGTAAGAAAAAACATAAAGATTTTTGCTAACTTCGTGTTAACTTCGTGTGAAGAGGATGCTGAACGAAGGCTGCCATTTCTTCTTCTTCTTTCTCTTCTTATTTTTTTCAATCCATCGACATTTCTCGTTCCAACGAAATTCAAATTATTTTCGTGTCTCGGTGAGGTGATTTTTTTCCATTGTTTTTCCAGCATCATCTTCGGTTTCGAGTATCGAGAATCTCATCGCACGTGGCAAAATTTTGTTCCCCAGGGCATTTAATTCACGAATTTTGCGTTTTTTTCTTTACATCAATTTTTTTCCTCACTATACTTCGTGTTTCTTTGCTGCCCGTGTTGTTCCTTCGAATTTTTCTCTCGGAATTTTGCCCTCGCACGGGATATGTTAGGGACGGGCCCATAGCACAAAGTGCAACGGTGGATTGGGCCCGTCCGACGGGGGCGATCATCTGAAGCGTGGATGCATCATCGGCGCAAGCATCTGCGCACCCGGAAATCCCATCGGCGCGGCGAATGCCGGATGCATCGCACCCGGCGGAAGTGCACCTAACATTCCTGCAAATTACACAAGATACGTGTCATCGAAATTTTTCGCAATACTCTTTGAAACGATAGAGAGAAAAAAAAATTAAGAAATATGTATTTGCAAATAAACGGCATGTCTCTCGATTTCCCCTCGATCTTTCTCGTCGAACAAAACAAAAAAATCAAGGAAAAACCCTCATTTCCCCCATAAGCATTGATAATCCAATCGCCATGGAACGTCGCCACTTATCTTCATGATACATTGAAAAATATTTTCAATTAAATTTCATTACGTTCGAGAATCAATGTGAGTATCGTTTTTTGCTTTCATCATCATTTTTTTTTCCAAATTTATTGTCAAAGTTGGGATGGCTTTGCAGGATTTGTGTTTGTCAGGGTTGACATAATAGTGACTTTTTCGTTTAAATAGTGACAAAATAGTGACATTTTCCCCACCAATTTAGTGAAACCACTTTTGTGAAAGCTAGTCGTATTTTTTTCACAATTTCAGAGCTCATTTGCAGTATTTTCATGAAAAATTTGTAGGATATGGGAAGTAAATGAAGGATGAGACAAGACGAACTTGAAAGTGACTTTTTTTTCTTTTTCCTTCAAACTTGTCATTTTAGTGATACCATATGAAAGAAAATTTATTATACACTTACCATAGATTTGCAACAATCTAAGGCCAAACTAGAATTCGCACACCATATCGTATTCTTTTTTATATGCATTTTTTTAAGAGGTGGTTCTCCTCTGAAATAAGGAAAAAAATTTCAGCAGTTCCATACATTTTGGATCGAATAGGTATCACATTTAGTATGAAACAGCTGAAATTTTTTTCACGATTTCAGAGGAGTCCCCTTAAGAAAAGTTGTTTATATTGATGAGTAGAACCACCTTTTAAAAAAAGGCGTATCAAAAAGAACACGGTGTATTGAAGTATATTTTTTTTTAGTTTTTCCTTCCTTTTTCTCATGAATACATTTTTTTTGACAAAAACTCTGCGTGATTCGCAATCAGTGGGGAATTCCCCATCGAAATAATGTTTGAAGACGATAAAAATAATTTTTTTTGTTCAATTTTAGCCCTATTTTCAAAAACTTCAAAATAGCAAAATTTCAAGTGCTCATAATTTTACTTCAGTTCGACCGATTTCGTACTAAAAGGCTGTCACTAAACTTAGAGAGTAGCGTTTGGTTCATTTCGATAACTTAATTTTTGTAGAAATGAGAGCACTTTGAAAATTGCCGAAAAAAGTGGCCTTAAAAAATTGGCAAAAATCGATGGTCGAAATGTAAAAATCTGCCAAAAATAAAAAAATTGTCCGAATTATATGAACAAGCGGCATTTTAAAGCTTGAACGATCCCAAAGAGAATGAGCTCATGTAAAAGCCAAAATTCTATCTAGAAAATAAATTACAGTCATTTTAGTGAACCGATTCAATTTTGACCAAAATGCGACAAAATTTTTTTTTTGTTTGTTTTCGGGTCCTTTATAGATGTATTTTGCCCCCCTGAACACGAATCTACCAATAGTTTTCTCAAAAAATCAAAATTTTCATGAATTTTTATCAAAAACATTTTTCATCAATTTTAGACTCATTCTCAAAAACCTCGATATCGCGAAATTTCAAGTGCTCATAACTTTACTTCGGTTCAACCGATTCCAAAATTTCTTTTTTGTACTTGAAGGCTGTCAGTGAACTTAGAGAATGGCGTTTGGTTCATTCTGATAACTTAATTTTTGTAGAAATGAGAGCACTTTGAAAATCGCCGAAAAAAATGGAAAGGGGTATGCCTTAAAAAATTTGCAAAAATCGTTGAGCTAACTTTAAAAATCTGCCAAAAATTAAAAAATTATCCGAATTGGATGAATCAAGCGGCATTTTGAAGCTTCAACGATCCCGAAAAGAATGAGTTCAAGTCGAAACCGGAATTTCATCTAGAAAAAAAGCTACAGCTATTTTAGTGAACAGAACGATTTTGGCCAAAATGCGAAAAAAAAAAATTTTCAATGTTTCTCTTTTTAAACCTTATATCGATGTATTTTTTCCCCCCGAACCCGGATTTACCAATAGTTTTCTCAAAAAATGAAAATTCCTAAGAAATTTCATCATAAACCTTTTTCGTTCAATTTTTGCCTCATTTTCAAAACCTGAGATTCGCGAAATTTCAAGTGCTCATAATTTTACTTCAGATCACGAGTCAAGGTACAAATTTGTCCCCTATTCTAACCGGCACCTCTATTCTAACCACTTCTGAGCTCTGAAATAGGGACAGTAATGGCCAAATTTCGAAAATAGTGAGACAAGTGACACGATTTTAAAATAGTGAAAAATAGTGACAATAGTGATTCACTGGCAACCCTGGAGTTTGTTTGAAAAATAGTGGCAATATAAAAGTAGGAATTATGGAATTAATTTCTTATTTTGAAAAATATTGAGTAATTTTAATTCTTTCAGACAGAATATATTCCAAGCAAATATGACGATTCCTCCAACTATTTTAGAACAAAAAATGTGCCTGAATGAAAAAATAAAAATAAAAATATCAGAAGAACCTTCCATTGGCGAGTAAATTAATTATAGTTTCTCATCGATATCCACTATTTTTCGATCGACCATTCGATCATGATGTATCGATGAAAAATAGATTTCTATCGACAATTCGTTCGATCTAACAGAGATTAATTTTTTTTTTTTAATCAAAATAATTATAAACCTCTCATTTATAGATGTTTCTTAGATACTTACGTCACGTTCGAGTACGTACACGTAACGAACTCTCTCCCTTCACACAAACATACGTTTTCATTCATTCGTACTTTCCTTGTTTATCATTTGTTCGCATAATCCTTCAATAATTGAGCTTCTTTTTTTTTTAATTTTTCGCGAAGGATTAGTCTCGCGGTCGATGGGTGACAGCCCAAAATCGCGATAATTTTTGCCTGGATCAAAAAAGCGTCGCGATAGGAACGGAAATGGAATTAATTAATTCATTTTGTCATTCTCTGATTCTCTACGAACGTTTATCATTTTTTCTCTACTTTCTCTACCCATTAATTTTCAACATAAAAAAAATCTATATATATATGAAAATATATATATATTTATGCGTTTTTGTTTCCACGAATAATCGCTGCTACGGCACTCGATTTAAAGAAAAAGCGTTTAATTACCATGTCGTTCATTAAGCATGCAAATTGGGATTTTGGTGTTTGTGCAGCATTTTAAATCGTAATTAATATAGTAAGAGTAGTAATAAAACATCGATAAGTACAATAATTTCACAGCAAACCCATATCGAAAAAGGTGCTACCACACAAAAAACAGAAATTAAAAAGTATAAATAATAATAATGATTTCACGCCATAACTAATGAGGGGGGGTGATAACGAGTTTTTGTATTACGTCATAAACGTATTTCGGCTGTCACCCTGATTCGTAACGATTTTGTCAATTATTCCTCCCCCCTAAATTCAAACAGACGATTTGCACATTTTTTCCGCCATAATTACCAACAAAACGCGTCATCAATGCCAACTTTTTTTTTCACATTCTTTCTCTTCATAATCGATTTTAGGTTCAATTAATTAACAATTGGAACGACTGGAAACAGAGGAAAAAATTTTTTATCCAAACTAATTACAAATACTTTTAAAAATTAATTATTTAATCATTCGTTCACTGTAATTTTCGACAATTCAATTTCACGAAGAGAGAAATCGCGGCACAAAAATTCTATGAATTTTTCTCTGTTTTTCTCGACAAATTGAAAAAAGTTTTCCTGACTTTTCTGATCTTGAACAATTCCGTATAAATTATCAATCATATTATACGCTATTGCTATTTTGAAATTTAATTTCCATCAACATTCCATTTTGATTTTTGGTTCGATGAAAAAAATTGTTTCTCGAAGGAAATTTTTTGGCACTGATAACACGATTGTGAAAATAAGCTTTAAGGTGTTCTAAGTTTTTTCATTCTCGATATTCAAGCATCTCATTGTCATCACATACCTCTCCTGTTATCCTTCAAATTATATATATTTTTTTACGTATTAACAACGTTATATTATATAAATATGTAGATTCATATATACATATATATATAATATAATAAACATAATAGTAGTAGTAGTATATATAATACTTGGTACGTGAAATTGCGTTTACTTACTGTCGTTTGGCTCGACTTTTTTTCATTTCATTACATTTTTTTTTTTTTTTCATCAATGTCTTTATAAATGTGTTGGCACGTCTTTTTCTGTTTAGGTGTGTGTGTGTGTTTGTGTGTGTGAAACACAGAAGCTAAAACTATGGGACAATTACTCGTTTGCAAATGAATGTTGAGCGCAAAGAAAAAAAAGGGAGTTAAAAAAAAAAAATCGTCGAATCTACGAAGAAAAAAAAAATTATTGTGCGTAAGTAAAATACGGGCATACGAAGAGCGTAAAACGAGGAATGAGATGAAGGCCAAAGTGACGAAACGCTTGAGGGCCATTTTTTTTTGCAAATAAAAAAAGAGAAAAAAATGGTCGAAAGAATATTTTGAGAAAAATCGTGACGCCGTTTTTTTTTGTTTCTTTTCGTCAAAATTGGGGCATTCTGTGCGAGTGTTTGAACGACAAATCAAATAAAAAGTCACGACAATGCGTACACAATAATATCGATCGTGATGAATAAATAATAATAAATTAAGGAAAAGAGAGAGATAGAGAGAGAAAAAAATAACTATAAAACCAAGAAAATAGTGAGATAGAAGAAAGAGAAATAATAGAAAATAAGTTGACAGTATGAAGATAGTCGAGATAATTAATTAAGGCCATGTCACCGCATGCTATTTTCTAAGGACCAACCTTTGTTGTTCTTTTTAATTTTTTTTTTTTTTTCGTACTTGCGAATTAAACGCGCATTTATTCGTAAACCAGAGTGTGTGCGGGGGTAAGATGGTCGATTTCGAGCACGAAAAACACTCAACGAGGAGTGATCGGGCGTCCTGCAAACGCACCGTTAAACAAACGACGAGAAAAAAAAAATTTAATTATAAATACAATTTTTGTTTTTTTCATATGCGAGAAAAACATTCGTAAACGGCTTAATTAACACAAGCTAGGTGAATCGAATGTGGTTGACGTTGAAAATGAGATGGACAAATGAATTTACAGAATTTACACAAATTTACAGACAAATTTTATCATCGGAGAAATTTAGATTCGCGTTAATGTTATTTATAGTGGAGAAGGAGAGGGAAATAATCAGCAAGGGAATTTTGAGGGTCGTGAGAGGCTTAACGATGAATGGGAATCGACAATTTGTCACCCAAAGCCGCCCGATGAGCAACGAACGCACACGGTGAATGTTTTTTTTTCCTTTTTTTTTTCAATGTGGAAAAAGTTTCGTAATCGACGATTGTGGAAAAAAAAACTTGTACGAGATTCTGCGACTTCAGTTCCGGAAAGCCTCCGACTAATTTCTTATGTATTTTGACTCGCTGATCACGAATATGATGGTGAAAATACGCGCGAATTTCATTTTCAATGTTAAAACCCAAAAAAACTGATTTTTGCGACGTTTTTTCATTTTAGTTCCATAATTGTTGATCTTAGAGAGAAGTATCTTCCACAAAAGTTGTAGCCTATAAAAAAATGCATCTTTTTGGTTCTATACATTTTTTCTCTCAAACTATTCTGTTTCGGCAAAAATGGCATCTTCAAAAAAATGGTCTGTATTTTTTGAGTTTGATAAAAAAAAAAGTTATGAATAGTTTATAATTTCTTTTTTTTTTATCAAAACCAAAAAAACGACAGAAACTCTGCAACGGGGATATCTATTTTAGTAGCTAAATTCTTTTTTTTAATTATTATTATTAATGCTTAAAAAAAAAGTTTAGTCGAAAAATGTCTAGAACAAAAAAGATACATTTTTGCATAGGCTAAAACTTTTGTAAGAAATTTTTCTCTCTGAGATCAACACTTATGAAATTAAAATGGAAAAATGTCGTAAAAATCAGTTTTTTTTCAGTTTTGACGTTGATCAGCGAGTGGAAAGACAAAAGAATACCGAGTTTCAAATTAATCGAAGGTATGGGCTTTTCGGAACTTTGTCCCATTATTTTTTAGATAGTTGAGAGAAAAAAGTTCCGTACGAGATTTCGTGATTTTTCTCTCATCGTGAAAAAAGTTTGGCAATCGATATTAAATATATATATATATATATATATATATATATATATCCAACAAGATTTTGTGATTGTAAGATTTTTCAACCTCGAGAAAATTTTATGATCAACAATCAGGAAAAAAAATAAATACAATAAGAGCTTTTTTGCGACTCTGAGACTTCTTTGATCTCAGTAAAAGTAATTCAACATTAAAAAAAGGAATTTACGATTTTAAAAAAGCTCCAAATAAGAAGTGGCAGAATTTCATCAATCACAAAACTCTCCACAACGAAAAAAAAAAGAAAATTCTCAAATCTCACAGAATTTTCTCCTAGAATGTTTTCCCGGCATCTCTCTTACAAATATCCAGGAAGATAAAAAATATGCGTCCAAAAAAAAAGGTTCAAAACGAAAACCCAAAAATATCGTATTCATGATAATCCTGTGAATTTTCTTAGGAATCTTTCCGCGCCAACTTTCACAGGCAGGTAAATATTCAAAAATATTCAAAAACATGTATAAAAAAAAAAAGTTTAAAAATCCCCGAAAAATCTTGTATGTTCCGGTAACACTCGATCTCATGATTGTTTTCCTTTTTGGCGTGGATAGACAAAAAATTTCGGTGGACTTACCTGGTGGCAGGCCCATGGGGGGCGGTCGCATCATGTTACCTCCGTGAATGAGAGCAGGCGCTGTCAGTGTCATCGTCGGTCTCATCAGCGGAGCCATAAGCGCGACAGAACTAACGGGCATCGCGGCGGAAGCAGGAACCATAACGGTTTGCGGTGGCCTTTGAAATCTCTGCTGTTGTTGTTGAAGGGCGCTCAGGGCAGCCTGTTGTCTCTGTTGTTGATCCTGAAAAGCCGCCGCGGCGTTCGCCGCCGCCTGTTGTTGCTGATGATGATGATGTTGCTGCTGTTGTTGATGATGTTGCTGGGCCTGTTGTTGCTGATGCTGCTGATGGGCAGCCTGTTGCTGTTGGGCCTGTTGTTGCTGTTGGGCCTGTTGTTGTTGCTGTTGCTGGGCCTGTTGTTGCTGTTGCTGCTGTTGAAGGACCGCGGCTTGCTGCGACAGCGCCTCCGCGTGAGCGTTTCGCGCGGCTTCATCGTTTTGGCGACGCTGATATTTTGGCAATCGCGCCCGTATCTCCTCCTGTAATTATTGGTATCATTCAGGGTTGCGAAAGTTTTAATGAAAAAGTAATGCATTAACCATTACTTTTTTAATGGCTAATGAACTTTAATGGTTAATGGAAATTATTTTCATTAACCATTAAAATTTAATGGTTAATGAAAATGCAATTGCATTAAAAAAAGTAATGCATTATTTGAAACCCTGCCCATTAGAATGTAGCGTGTAATAGAAAAAAATTCGATTACCCATTGCAATGTAATGTGTGATAGACAAAACTTTGATTGCAATTTTGGGAATGAAAAAATATAAATGAATAAATTATTGCAATTTTGCATTATTTTTTATTGACTTAGGACTTGGATTTTCAGGTACCTTAAATTCTAAAAAGCATCTATATTATAATTATAAAAAGCATTTATATTATTATTGCAATGTAATGTGTAATGGACAAAACTTTGATTGCCATTTCGGGAATGGAAAAATATAGATGAATAAATTATTGCAATTTTGCATTACATTTTATTGGCTTAGGACTTAGATTTTCACCTTTAATTCTAAAAAGCATCTATATTATAATTCTAAAAATCTAAGTCCTAAGTCAATAAAATGTAATGCAAAACTGCAATAATTTATTCATCTATATTTTTCCATTCCTAAAATTGCAATCAAAGTTTTGTCCATTACACATTACATTGCAGTGGAAATTTTTTCTATTACACACTACATTGTAATTGGCAGGGTTGCAAATAATGCATTACTTTTTTTGAAAGCAATTGCATTTTCATGAACCATTAACCATTACATTTTAATGGTTAATGAAAATAATTTCCATTAACCATTAATCATTGAAATTTAATGGTTAATGGTTAATGAAAATTATTTCCAATAACCATTAAACGTTAATGGTTAATGAAAATGCAAATGCACTAAAAAAAAAGTAATGCATTATTTGCAACCCTGGTATTATTATTTTAAAATACTTCATCTCTGAGATTGTCAGAGATTTTTTTTCAGTTAGGGCGTGGGAAATTAAAAATGTTTGGAATAGAAGAATGGAGATGAAAAATTAATCTGGAATGGAGTCGTACTGCTGGTAATTAGTAACGGCTTGTAATTTGCGAGGTTGTCACTGAGGGGACTAATGCGTTATTTTTTAGTAATTTAATAATGATTTATAATAATGTAATGAATTTTGCCTCGAGCGCTCTTTTGGAGAAAAATTAACAAAAATAGAGTTTTCTTCCTGAGGATAAAAAATTAGAGGTTTCCCGCTGAATCCTCTATTTTTAGAAATTTCCTCTTTTTTCACAAAAAAACTCAAACTTTCCCTTTTATGGATCCAATCGTAAAAATGTATTTAAAAAAAATTCCTCTAGAAGATGGGTGCACCTGAAGAAAGGGAAAAAAGCGAAAAACAGTTATTTTCAAAATAGAGTCCAAATCGAAAAACAAATTGTAAAAATGATTAAAAATAGCTCAAAAAGCTAAAAAACGAGTTGAAGCAAAAACCCAGACATTATGAATTTTACACCAACATTTTTTATATCTGACACTGTATTTTTGAGAATTTTTCCAGATTTTTCGATTACGGCCATCGAGGTGTTAAAAAAAAATTCAAAAATTCATGACGCGCTCAAATTTATTTTGAAAAATCTGAAAAAAATTGTAATTGCTTGATAGAGTGAGAGTAATGATAGGAAAAATCGGGAAACAGATTTGAGGGGTCGAGGGTCAGACCCAGGTCGAATTGGTATGGAATGCCTCATATATATTTATTCTTTTTTTTTAGTAATTAAATAGTTAATGATTTATAATAATGTACTAAATTTTGCCTCCATCACTCAAGGCGTTTGAAAAATGAATTCATATAAAACGTTTGCTTCCTGAGGGACCAAATTCGAGGTTTTGCACCGAATCCTCTTTTTTTTTACTAAGAAAACTTTTATTATGAAAAAAAAAAAAAAATCAGCATTGAGAAGGCTACTAAAAGATTTAGTAGCTTTCTTTATAGCTACTAGCTATAAAGATTTGTGAATGGCAAAAAATGAGTTAACGCTGCAAGAATCGGCACGTTTAAAATTTCAAATTCAGACGATACTTTTTGCATTGCAAAAAATTATCAGACTCACTAGACTGAGATCCTCGGGCGGATGAACGATTTTACTCGCCGCTCCGGTTGTCGCGATTAGATTGACTTTTTGTTCGTTAACGTTGTTCGTACTGGTCGTGTTTGCCTCGTTGGTACCGCCGTAAGCCGGGAATGTCGGTTTTATCGGTCCTATCGAGCCGCCGGCTATCGACGTTATTGGCTTGAAATCGGCCCCAAGCGGAGTCGCGTTGGTTCCCATCGTCGGGGCGGTCGAAACAGCTGCACTTGGAAACAACGGACGCGTCGGAGGCATTGATACCGGCGGTTGCATACCCGGTGGCATTCCGGGCATTCCTTGCATCATACCGTGATGTCGGAATTGCGATCTTCGTCAAGTAAAAAAAGACAAAAATTATTATTTCAGAAGCCACAAATTGTTTTCCGTATTTAAAATTCAAGTCAATGAAATTTGATGAAATCCGTTGAAATTCCGCTAATCCAAACTGTTCCTAGACTCAATTCAAGGGGAGACTAAATACCGACATTAGCACCTCGGAATTGGACAGGGTTGCGGAATTTTTAATGAAAAAGTAATGCATTAATCATTATTTTTTTAATGGCAAATGGAAATAATTTTCATTAACCATTAACATTTAATGGTCAATGGAAATTATTTTCACTAACCATTAACATTTAAGAGGAGGCTAAATACCATTTTTATTCAATCCCTACATTATCGACAACCATGGATGAAAATTAATTACATTTTAACAATTAAGAGGGGGATAAATTAATTAACAATTAATTGTCAATTGAGAGGCTAAAATGCGTTACAGCTAATGCCAACGAACTCATTCGAGCCCCCTAAATATTATAGGTTACTCGTCAGAATGCATGGTGCTGCCCTCACTCGCACGTCTGTGAACTACATTTCGCCATTTCGTTTTTCAATAAAACTACAATTCATCGATATTTATCTCTTGATGCGCCATCCAAACTTACGGCGTGTCATTTTGATAAAATAATGTCGAAAACGTCTCGATATTTGTATCGTGGCGTTCTTCATGGAGCCTCACTCTTGATTTTACCCGAAATGCAGTAAAAGTTTAATAATTTAAGTTTTTCAATTACAGTTTCTTGGTGGTAAGTGAGCCTGTAAGTTTTTTTTTGTTTTTAGAAAAAAATTTAGTAAGACTCCATTCCTGCCATTGTTCCGATGATGTTGTTAAAATTTTATTCAATTCCATCCATTTGTATAGGAGCAAGTTTGGATGGCAATTTCGAGGTGTTAGTGTCGGTATTTAGCCTCTTCTTAATGGTTGATGGAATTTATTTCCATTAACCATTAAATGTTAATGGTTAATGAAAATAATTTCCACTTGCCATTAAATGTTAATGGTTAGTGTAAATTATTTCCATTAACCATTAAATGTTAATGATTAATGTAAATTATTTCCATTAAACATTAAATGTTATTGGTTAATGGTTAATGAAAATTATTGCCATTAACCATCAACATTTTCATTAGCCATTAAAAAAGTAATGATTAATGCGTCACTTTTTCATTGAAAATTTCGCAACCCTGCAATAGGGTGATGCAATCAAAATCGATATTTTTTTCTGATTGGATTTGATAGGTGTTAGTACTTGTCAAAAAAGTAACTCTCAGAAAATTTCAGCTTTGAAACAAAATTTCTAGAGGTCGTTCAAATGACTTTATATTATTTTCAATTTTGACCAACTATCATGATATAGAAATTACGATTTTTCCGTGTCGCAACAAAAAATATAAGTGTTTAATGAAGCAGTGATTCACCCAAAATTGAGATCCTTCAAAAAAAATTAATGAGCGTGCAGGCCACTTAAATTTTCATTATCATTTTTTTTTCAAGGACCCAAATTTTGGGTGAATTATTGCTTCATTAAATACTTATATTTTTTGGTGCGACAAGGAAAAATCGAAGTTTCTATATCATGATCGCTAGTAAAAATCGAAAAAAAATATCAAGTCATTTGAGCGACCTCTAAAAAAATTTTTGTAAAGCTCAAATTTTTGGAGAGTTACTTTTTTGACAAATACTAACAGCTGTTAAACCCAATCGAGGAAAAAAAATATTTAATGCTTAATGAAAATAATTTCCCTTAACCATTAACATTTAATGTTTAATGGAAATAATTTCCATGAAACATTAACATTTAATAGTTAATGGAAATCATTAACATTAACCATTAACATTTAATGGTTAATGGAAATACATTCCATTAACATTTAATGGTTAATGGAAATTATTTCAATTAATCTATAAGAGTTAATGGTTATTGAAAGTGTAAATGCATTAAAAAAAGTAATGCATTATTTGCAACCCTGAAATTGGAATCCAAACTTGCTCTGGCACGAATGGATGGAAATCAATAAAATTTCGACAATATTATCAAAATTATGGCACACATGGAGCCCCACTAAAAATTTTTCGAAAAACAAAAAAAAAAATTACAGATTATCATCAGGAATCTGTAATTGAAAATATTAAATAATAATATTTTTGCGGCATTTCGGCCAAAACCAAGAGTGGGGCTCCATGACGAACACCAACGTACGAATATCGATACGTCTTCGACATTATTTTATGAAAAAACCGCGACGTAAGTTTGGAACCTAAATTACGAGATAAATGTTGATAAATTTAGTGTTTTATCGAAAAACAAAATGGCGAAATGGGAAAGAGGGCAGCACTATGGAATTCATATGAAATAAATATTATTCTCATCCGACTTCTATCCAAACTGTCTGAGCTGTGAGTGGCAATGAACGAAAACGTTGATTTATGCCTCGGATTTGCATTTTGCAATTCATTCCTAATTCATTCATAAATTTAATTGATATTCATCCACCGGGATTGGAGAAAGTTTGGGCAGCAATTTTGAGTCGATAATGTAGGGCTTCGGTAATAATGTCGGTATTTAGCCTCCCCTCAGCCGGATAATCAAGATTCTAGCGTATCGTGAATTTCTTTAATTGTTTTTTTTTTTTTTAATTCTTACCCGGGTCCCATATAAGGCGGTCCAACGTGACCGAGATGTCCCATCATGGAATGCATCGGTGGTGCGTATTGTCCCATTGGTGGCATACCAGGATGATGACCTTGCATGACCCCGGGCATCATACTCGAATTCGTCGGCATTGAACCCGGCGCCGAACCCAATAGACCCTCGGGTTTTGGTTTTTTCTGAGCGGGTTCGTCCTCGCCGGAGCTCGGTGAACCAGGACGACCCCCGTTTCTCTGTCTCTCGTGTTCCTTTGCGTCGTTCGGCGGTATTCCCTCCATTCCATAAATTTCAATCTCGATGTTGCTCCTATTTGGCAACGAATTTGGTACTTTGTCTATCGCCTCTTTGTGTACCTTTTCGATAAGTCGACAAAAAAATACAATTATCATTAATTCCATTTTATTTAATATAATTTTGTATTATTTTATATTATATACTATTTTATGACTCTCGAAATTCCTGCAGCTGCATTTTTTGAATTTGGCTCATAACTTATTAATTGTAGCGCAAAGAAAAAAACCTATTATCCTATTTTGTCCCTTGTTCAATTCTCCATAATGGCCGAAATTGAATCGCTTCACTAAAATTACTGTAATTTATTTCCTAGACAAGATTTTCATTTCAACTTGAGCTCATTCTTGGCGTGATCATTGAAGCTTCAAAATCCCGCTTGGTTCATCCAATTCGGATCATTTTTCAATTATTGGCAGTTTTTTAAAGTTCAACCGTCGATTTTCGCAAATTTTTGAAGGCATTTCCCGTTTTTTTTTTCGGCGATTTTCGAACTGCTTCCGAACTGCAATAGGCATTCTCTAAGTTTAGTGATAAAGATTATGGACGAAAAAAAAAATGTTCGATCAGAAAAACCAAAGTAAAGTTATGAGCACTTTAAGGATGTTGAGTCCCAAATCGCAAATGATGAGAAAATTCTGAAAATTTGGTATGTTTTTGGATGAATTATTTAAGAGGCTCGTTATCGAACAATTAACATTAACAAATTAAATTAAATTAAATGTGGTCTTATGGAAACTGATATAACCTTGCGATAAGTTTTTTTTTCACCTCTCAATTTTTTAATATCTACACTATATTGAAAGCAACGGAAACAAAATGAAGTTTATTGATAAATATTTTTTTTATTTGTTCAAAAAATTGTTCTTATCAAAATGTTAATATTTTAATAACGAGCTTCCTAATCGTCGTGAAATTTTTACACGACCTCTTAAATACTTCATACAAAAACATACCAAACTTTCAGAATTTTTTCATCATTTTTTATTTTAACCCTTAAGAGGAGGCTAAATACCATTTTCGTTCAATCCCTACATTATCGACTTATCACCGTCGTCCAGTCTTTCTCCCAAAACCGTAAATGAAAATTTATTAAATTTTGAAAATTCAGAGGAGGATAAGTTAATTAACAATTAATTGATAATTAAGGGGCTAAAACGCGTTACAACTAACTCCAACGAATTCATTGGAGCCCCAAAAATATTAGGTTACTCGTCAGAATCCATGGTGCTGCCCTCCCTCGCACGTTTGTAAACTAGATTTCGCCATTTCGTGTTTCGATAAAACTACAATTTATCGATATTTATCTCCTTATGCGCCATCCAAACTTACGATGTGTCTTTTCCATAAAATAATGTCGAAAACGTCTTGATATTTGTGTCTTGGCGTTCTTCATGGAGCCTCACTCTTAGTTTAGACGAAATACAGTAAAAAGTCTCATAATTCAAGATTTTCAATTACAGATTCCTGATGGTATCGGATCTATAATTTTTTTTTTGATTTTTCAAAAAAATTTTAGTGAGGCTCCATTTGTGCCATAATTCCGATTATGCTGTTAAAATTTTATTGAATTCCATTCATTCGTATGAGAGCAAGTTTGGATGGCGATTTCGAAGCCTAGTGTCGGTATTTAGCCTCCTTTTAAGGAGGTTGAAGTAATGATGGCGGAATTCTGAAAATTTAATATGTTTTTACATGAAGTATTCAGGAGGTCGTGTAAAAATTTCACGACGATTAAGAAGCTATTTACTGAACAATTAACATTAAAAGATTTCATAGGGACTCAACATCCTTAAATTTCGTTATTTTGAGGTTTTCAAAAATGGAGTCAAAATTTTATTTTTATTTTTATAGTTTGTATGTTCGCGTGCAATGGTATGTATAATTTTTTTATCAAAACAAATCGGCAATCAGAGAATTGAATGAGGGAGAAAAAATGTTAATGGGATTTTTATCTCCGCATCATAGTTGAGAATTTATGTCGAGCCAAAATTGAAAAATGTGGCTGCAGGAATCTTGAAGGTCATTATATTGTATCTTTTTTCATTCTTTCATTACTTTTTTTATTGTGATAAAATTGATTCGGTTACCTGCATACAATGTATACTGAGTCCCGGGCCGGTGTAGAGCTTCTTGTGACAAATGTGGCATTTAAAATGTTTTGCCTTTTGATGCTGTATCAGAATCTTTTCGTCGTCGAATTCACGATTGCAATACCTTTGATTAATAGCGTTAAGGACATTAACTTG
Source organism: Alloplasta piceator (assembly GCA_946863875.1). NCBI lineage: Eukaryota > Metazoa > Arthropoda > Insecta > Hymenoptera > Ichneumonidae > Alloplasta > Alloplasta piceator. The sequence continues at coordinate 3,609,896 of OX333071.1, forward strand.
GAATTCGAAGTCTTGTATTTCAGATCCAATTTTCGGGTTTTACAAAGAATCGTAATTCATTTATTTTAGAAGAATTACTGCCCAAAGAGCTGCACATTTGTAACTTCGAGTGAATAATTATTACGAACAATCGAGTTACGAACAGCATTCGCAGCAGAGTAGCGCAGCGCTTGAAAAAAGTAGCTGACGATTCGGAGGCCAGAAATTAAATTTCATAAGAATGGAGCTTTTAAATAGAGACATTCTCATTTCAGCGGCAAATCAAATGGCTCTAAAAAATTATTCAGTGACGGAGTAACCCATTTGTGCAGTTGCGTGCGATAGCGGATTTTTGGCAAAGGGCGTTGAAAGCTTTTTGGGACAATTGCACATCTGTTTCGCAGCATTTAGTTGTAAACATCATGACGTAATGGGAATATTACGCGTCGATTTGCGCATAACAATATACGTATCTATAGAAAATGTATATATATATATATATATATATATATATATGTATGTATGAATGCGTGTGAGTCCATGTAATGAAAATGAGTCTGACGGGTCGCGACACGAAAAGGAGCGAGTGAATGTTCGCGCGAACTAAAAATAAAAAGCACAAGTGACGAAGTGACGTTAAAAACGAAAGCAACAACACGGCAAAAGAAATGTTTTCGTAATATTGCGAGAAAAAAAAAGAAAGGATACCAGCACCAGGGTTTCGACTGCTTCTTCTTCTTGCGTCCCATCTTCGATCTCTCGAGTCTCACGTACTAAACTCTATAAACGAGCCGATTATTCTGCTTTATTGTATCCTTCGTTGTCCGTTGCGACAACAAAATATTCAGCGAATTTCCCGTTCAAGAAATCTTCGCGTCCTCGTATAATAATCACAGCCGGGGGGGACTAATAAAAAGTACACTAGCGAGCGAGTGAGAGGGAGATGCGAGTATACGTGTATGTAAAAAAAAACCGATAATACAAAATGGCGGACCATTCACTTCCGGAAGAAACCGAAAGTCGAAGTGGCGCCCTCGCACGGTGAACTTCCCAACAGCGCGGGAAAAAAAGACGCCATTTGCAAAATTCAAATATGCATCAGAGAAATTTTTAAGGTGGTATTCTGGTTTAGAGATTGACACTTTGAGCGTTTTGTCAAGCTCGATAAAAAAAAACAAAGATATTTTTACCATTCTTTTTTTTACAACATATTTATTAATATTTTGATAATAAACAAAAAAAATGAAAATTGAATAAGTTATAGGTTGGTAAAGTTGAGGCTAAAAAAAAGGCGGCTGACACGATTGCAACCGTTCTAGTCATCCGATACAAAATTTAGAAAAAGATTCTTAATTAGTAAGAATGTCGTTATAGCCCCTACCTTAGAGAAAACGAAAAAAAAAATTCTCGTAAAATGGCGGCTACCTGAATAGAAAAAACGTTTTTCGACTTTTTTTTCAAAATTTTTAATTTTTTTACAACAGTAAAAAATATAATTTTGATACAAAAGTTATACATTGAAGATTGGTGAAAAATTCGAAGCAAATCGGTTGAGTAGAATTTGATATATCATGTCAGCAGTCTTGAGAAAAGTAGTTTAGAGAACTGCGCTACTAAAATAGCTATAACTCCATAAATTATTGGAATTTAAAAATTTCCTTTCGAGGATATATTTTTAAAGTTCTAAACTTTAAGAATATGCGAAAAAAATGATTTTTTTCAAAATTCTAGACCAGAATACTTCTTTAAAGTTATACTCCAACGTGCGTCGTTCCTACGTCACTAAAATAGCTATAACTCCATAATTTATTGGAATTAAAAAATGTCCTTTCGAGAATATATTCTTAAAAGTCTAAACTTAAGAATATGCAAAAAAATATAGATTTTCTAAAAATCTTAGATAAGCATACCACCTTAAAATATTTTTGCGTATGTGCAGAAATATAAAAAGTCATGTTATCTTGAAATTTGAGATCGAGGATTTGAATCTTTAAAATGATTGAAGTACTGTTTTATTTTTACGTCTGATGGTTTGAATTTTTTCACTTTTTTAGCGGGATAGATGCTCGTAATTGAATTGATGACTTGTCATAAATTTTATACGTGAACGATTCAACTATCTTCATTCTTGTTACAGAAGGACTTAACGATACACTAAAATCGTTCGATAAACTTATATAGAAAAAAATTCCAGCATCTTTTCGTGGGACAAATTAATTTCGAATGTCAAAGTCAGCTTTCAAAGTTTTAATTAAACAAATTTATCCGCATGATTTTCACGTGTTTGTCGCATTCTTTTTTACACCTATGAAAATCTGTAATTGCGTGCGTTCTTGGAAGCAAGAAAAATAAAGAATCAAAGAAGTAGTTTAATTGATTTTAACAGTTTTCAATAATTTTCGATTCATTAATCGCGTTTGCGCGAATAATCGTCGATTCAGCACAGATGTAAAGAAAAAAAAAAAAAATACAATACGCGGCGGAAGTCAGTTTTCTTCACGATCGTTGAAAATCGGGGAAGAAAGTTTTTTGTCAGCTCGAGACGACACGTCGATTCAGAGGAATATCGCTATCGCTGTCGCTCGAACGATTCACGTAATCGTAAAGTGGAAAATCAACTTCGACCTTCACCTCCAGCGAATCTCTTGGTCTTTTCTTACCCTGAATAAAAAAAAAATTAAAAAAAAAAAAAAAAAACAGACAACGCGAGTTATTAACGATCTAGCGAGTCAGTGAGAAAAAAGCAGAAACTTTTCGCTTTCGCTTAGATGAAAAGGGCTTTTTGTTGAAAATTTTACCCACTCTTTCGCGATTGCGCGGTCGCCTCATGAATTCATTTGCCTGACTATTAAATTTCTCCGCTGCGACCCTTCTTATGTCGAAATCCTGATCGATCTTCGTGATCGTTTGCAATCTCTGTTCCTCCGACGTGACGTAAAGATCGTTCGGCTTATGATAACTGTTGTGCGTTTCATACGCTCTTTTGCTACAAAACAGAGCCGCGCACATTGTACATTTAATCAAATCTTCCGGTACCGCGTCTCTTTCAGCCTAAAAATTGAAAAAATTAAAAGTGAAAATTGATTTAAGCAAACATATATATGAGTCATTCCACGTCAAGTCGGCCACCCCATTTTTTGAAATCACCAAAAATCGCGTACAAATTTTTAGAAAGTAGTTCTAACTGTCAAGAAAATTCGTGATTTTTTTCAGATGTTTATATTACATATTTCAGCCGGAAAAAAATACAAAAAAAATTCTTGTTCCATTTCGTAACTGGAAAATTATTCATCGTACGAAAAAAAAGTACAACATGAAATTTAGGATTATCAACGTACTTTTCAATGAAATTTTTTACGAATTCTTCCGATAGCTCTATATGCCATTTTCGGAGCAAATGTTTTGATATTTTTGTTTCTCAGAATTGACATCTTCGATTTGTCTGTAATTTTAACAGTTTTTTACTTGATATATTTACAGACTATACAAAAATTGGCTCAGTGGAGAATCCATTCCTTTCCATGCGTTTTTCACCCAAATGAATACACAAATTTCTCTGTACATTAACAGGGTTGAGACTATCTATAGATATTTTCTAAAGCCCGCATTTTTGTTTATTTTTTGTACTTTTGAAATTTATCAATATCTACGCTATTTCGTTAAATCACTCTATAATGATAGATTGTATCGATAGAAATGCATTTGAAATCATGGATTCTCCACTACGCCAATTTTTTATAGTCTGTAAATATATCAAGTAGAAAACTGTTAAAACTACAGACGAATCGAAGATGTCAATTCTGAGAAAAAAAAATCGAAATATTATTTGCTCCGAAAATGGCATATAGAGCTTTCGAAGGAGTTTGTAAAAAATTTCAGTGAAAAGCACGTTGAAAATCCTAAATTTTATGTCGTACGTTTTTTTTTCGAACGACGAATAATTTTCGAGTTACAAAATGGGTCAAACAAAGTTTTTGTATTTTTTTTCCGGCTAAAAAATGTAATTTAAAAATCTGAAAAAAATCACAAATTTTCTTGATAGTTGGAACTACTTTCTAAAAAATTTTATGCGACTTTGGCGATTTCAAAAAATGGGGTAGCTGACTTGACGTGGAATGCCTCATATGAGTCATTCCGTGTCAATTCAACGACGTTTTGGCGGTGACCCCCTTCGACTTTTTTGATTTTTTAATATGTTCTTATACATGCAAAAAGAAGTATCCATGTAAATTTTTAGTTCTCTATCCCGAAGTTATTGATTTTTGAAAAAATATTCTTAAAATAATCATAACTTCTACAATAACCAAGATATTCTAACTTGCTACGAGGTCATTTTTTTTCAATGTACGTTTTGAAAAAAATATCGACAATTAAGAAAAAACAAAATTTTAATTTCTTTTTGGCTGTTTTAAGCTAAAAAAATTTGATGTTCTTTCAATGAGACCCCTTCGATTTTTTTCAAAAAAAATTATAAAATTCTACGTAAAAAAAATAAAATTTTCGAGATTTTACTGCAGATGGGATTCAAATAATTTCTTATTACAAAAAAATATCGATTTTTCTTTTTGTAATTTTGATCTTTTTTCCTCCTATGACTACAATATTTTATTTCAATGATGTTAAAATAAATAATTTGATTTCTCTCATATATTTCCTTTGTAGATTATAATAATTAACATTAAGAATTACAATTTTTATGTAAAAAAATTGAATAAAGTCCAAAATGTACTTGAATTATAATTCTTCATATTAATGTCAGAGAAGTAAAAGTATTTATTTTAACATAATTGAAATCAACTCGTGTAGTCGTAGAACAAAAAAAAATCGAAAAAAAAATTTTTTAATAAGAAGTTATTTGAACCCCATCTTCGGTAAAATCTGAAAAATTTGGTTTTTTAAAATTAGAATTTTATAATTTTTTTTGAAAAAAATCGAAGGGGTCCCATTGGAATAAAATACAATTTTTTAGCTTAAAATAGCTAAAAAACATTAAATTTTTTTTTCTTCAAAAAGTACATTAAAAAACAAAAAGAAATGACCTCCCAACAAATTAGATTATCTTTGTGGTTGTAAAAGTTATGATTATTTTAAGAATATTTTTTCAAAAATCAATAACTTCGGTATGGTTTAAGATAGAGAGGTAAAAATTTACATGGACACTTCTTTTTGCATGTATAATAACATATTGAAAAATAAAAAAAATCAAGGAGAGTCACTGACAAAACGTCGTTGAATTGATAGGAAATGACACATATATAATTCGTAGAATTTTCAAAATCCGAGAATTCAAAGAAAATTAAGAAGTTAATTAATTTGAGGCATAAGATCCATACCTGAGTATGAACTTTTTCGAGATGCTGCTGCAAATTGAATTTTATGACGTACTCAACGCCGCACAAATGACAATAGTAAACGCTGAGAGCGTCGTTCATGGAGTTTACTTTGATTTTATTGCTCGGCGGTGGCGTTGGTATAGGTTGCAACATTTGCACGATTCTGAAGAAAACAAAATCAATATAATCGAATTATTATCGATTGAGGAAGAACATTGAAATTGCTTGTATCGTTTCAAGTACCTCTTGTGAACGGATTGCTGATGAAAACTGAGCGCTTTTTCGTTGTAAAAAACGATGTCGCATTCCTCGCACGGTTTGTGCGTTTTCATAGTACTCTCTTCAGGATCGTGAGTGGTCATGTGTTTGTCTCGATGAATCTGGAAATCATAATTTCACAATTTTTTTCGAAAATTCGTCCAAAATTCTCAGGGTCGCCGATTTTAACGATCAGTTTGTCTTACCTTCAACGGAAATTGTTTGCCGCAAAAGCAACAATAGAATTTCGGCGAATTGGGATGCATTTTGAATCTGTGCCTTATAGTTTCGGTTATCGATGAAAACAGCTGATTGCAAACGTCGCACTCGCAGTCCTCTTTTGGCTTTTTCACGACTTCCTTTGATTTCCCATTATTGTCTATCTGATTATTGGCGTGTTTCCTATTTCATTTCGACAAAAGATAATTTTATTCAACATTGCAACGAATGAAATTGGATCGATAATTAAAATTAATAAATTTGCTTTTGGGTTTGGATTTTATTTTGAAAACAACTGTTTTTCGCCTTGTTTCGTCTCTCTTCAGGTGCAACCATCTTCTAGAGGAATTTTCGTTTATACATTCCTACGATTGGATTCACAAAGGGGAAAGTTTAAGTTTTTATTTCCTTTTTTAAAAAACTTTTTTTTTCCAAAGTTATTGTTTTTTGTGAAAAAATTTGAAAAATCCCGTATGACACGTAAATAAAGAGGATTCATGGAAAACTTCAAGATAGCAAAAAATTGCGTCTATTTTGGTTGAGTTCAGAAGAATTTTTTCAGATTTTTTTCAGAAATTTTTTTTTTCTCACTTTCTTGGTCGGAGCTCAGATCATTCAATAATCATGATTTAAGGACTATGGGGTTATTGATAAAATTTCAAGAGGGGAAAATACTTTATTTCACCATTTTCAACACATTGGAAATTTATTCAAATTTTTTTTCCAGTCTCAAAATGAGAGAAAAAAAATTTTGAAAAAAAAATCTGAAAAAATTCCTCTGAATTTAACGAAAACAGACGTAGCTTTTTGCTATCTTGAAGTTTTTCATGAATCCTCTTTGTTTTTTCACAAAAAATAAAATAACTTTGGAAAAAAAATCGCGCAGAGTTTAAAAAAAAAGGAAATTGAAGCTCAAACTTTCCCCTTTATGAATCCGATAGTAAAAATGTATTAAGAAAATTTCTTCTAGAAGATGGGTGCACCTGCAGAGAGGGAAAAAATAAACAAAGCAAATTTTTTTTTTTTTAAACAAGCTTTTATTAGTTGTTAATAAAAAATAACTAAATAGTTAAAAATAAAGCTATTCCGATTGGAAATAAGTTTTTAAATAAGAGCGTGTTGCACCCTCTTCTTTCTCTTGCTGTTAAAATGTAAGACGCTTTTATTTGAAAACTTATTTCCAATCGGAATAGCTTTATTTTTAACTTTTTAGTCATTTTTTTATTAACAACTAATAAAAGCTTGTTTAAAAAAAAAAAAATTTTGTTTGTTTATTTTTTACTTTTTATTATTTATGATGTTAAATAACTAGTTTAGTAATGTATATCTAGTTTCGCATAATTTTTTGCAAAAAAAATGTTTCGCAAAATTTTTTGCACAAAAATTATTTTGCAAAATTTGTTAGACAAAATTATTTCACACAATTAATTTGCAACATTTTTCAGCAAAATTTATGCAAAAAAATGTTTTCAGAAAAATTTTTGGATAAAGATTGTTGCATAAAATTTTCGTAGAGAAATGTTATAAATCAATTGCTTAAAACCATTTTGTAAACAAAATTTAGCAAAACAATTTTTTTGCAAACAATTTTGCGAAACATTTTTTTTGCAAGACATTTATGCGAAACATTTTTTATTGCAAAAAATTTGCACATTTGTTGTGATAATATTGCATTGTCATCCGATTTACATATGCATGACAAATTTTAACTCAATCGGAAACCAGGAAGTGGGTCAAATTTAACTTGCAAGATTTTATTACAGACCTAACCGGGACAGGTCAAACTAAAAAAATAAAAGCTTGTAATAAAAGCTTTTAAAAAGGGGAAAAACAGTTGTTTTCAAAATAGAGTCCAAATGTAAAAACAAATTGTAAGAATAATTTAAAAAAAGGACACAAAGCCAAATTCATCCCCTTTCAATTACCACAAAAATTACCTGAAATGTTCGCGCAGAGCATCTTTACTGTCGAGTTTAGCGTCGCAGAGCACACATTTGTGTATGATTTTTGGCTCCCGCTTCGGCTCTCTCTTCGGCGGAGATAGCTTGCGTATTTGAAATCTTTGCATAGATTGGCTGAAAAAAAAAATATATTCCAGAGATGCGCACCATCTGAATGTTAAATTGAAAAAAAATTGCATACAATTTGTGATAAGCACCTTTCGTAATGAGCCGATCTCATGTGAAACCCAAGGGCTGCTTCATTGTAAAAAAGAAAATCGCAATCTTTGCACTTTCTGTGCTCTGCAACGTTGTGGATATCGTTTTCGTGACAAATTAAGTGTTTGTCCCAGTGAATCTGAATACGAGAAACAATAATCAAGCAAACATTGGCTTCGCGATAAAATTTTTTTGAGCCAATGAAAAAAAATTCTTCACCTTAAGGGGAAATTGCTTGCCGCAGTAACAGCAATGAAATTTCAACGATTCCGGATGCTCTTTGTATCGATGCTTTATCGTTTTTGTTGATGTTTCAAAGATTTTGCCGCAAATGTCGCAAATACATTCGGCAGGCGCGACGATCGAGTCTTCGCGTGCTGATTTTTCGATCTCCTTGTTGGCGTGTTTTCTACGATTTTCCATTCGTTCAATTCGTGATACGGAGAAAATATTGACGTATTTAAAAAAATTCAATGTCAATGAAAGGGGGGGGGGGAAGTTTTGAAAAATACCTGAAATGATCCTGTAAGGCTTCTTTGCTTTCAAGTTTGGCGTTGCAGAGAACGCACTTGTGTTCGTTTTTTCCGGACATTTTACTGTTTGTATTCTCATTTACACTCTTTATCTCTCGGTTATCGAGTATTTACGACTTTTTCGACGTTTTCAAAGACCATAGTGAAGCACATAACCCTTCTTATCAATGTCATGAGATTCTTCGATTTTTCACTCCCGCGATATTTGCGAAAAGGAAAATAGCGCATCAAAGAGATTTTTGCGATTTTCATCGATGTTCGTAATTATTCGAGACAATCATGACGTTTCTTGAACTTTCAATAAACGGGATGAACGGATTTCCCTGTAGTTTGCACAGTCGTCGAAGCGAATGTTATAGGTTATATTGATGGGCGATGTTCACTCGATGTTTTGAGTATCGATGTTTTTCGAAAAACATCGGCTCACCTTTCCGCTCTTGTGAGTGCGAGAGAGAGAGCCTAAAGGGTCGTATGAGAGCGAGAGAGAGGGGGTTTAACCTCCCCTTAAGGGGGGGGGGGGTACCCCCGCCCCCGCCATTCCGCTCCCGTGATAGAATGTTAAATAAAATTAAAATCAACTTTCGGCCATTTTGGATTTTGGGAATATTTGATCGTGACGCTGTCTGCGGAATTCTCCCGAACTAAAAATGCGGAAGTGAGAGAAAGGGCGCGAGTTTTTGAATTTCTGATGTTTTTGATATTTGTTTAAAAGAACGTTCTCTACGAATCGTCAACGATTTAAATTTATTTACATTTCGCCGTAGATCATCTTTACATGTCTGCGTGTTTACCGTTCTTCCGAGCTTGATGAATGAAATGAACGAGTCGCAAAACTGCAACGGGCGTCACACCGGGAATTCTGTTAGCGGCAGCTATCTGTAATTGGAAAAACAATTATTCTCTTCATATCTCGGGGTGGAAAATTCGAAATAACGGTCGTTTGAAATGTTACCGTGGACGGTTGCACTGCCTTCAATTTCTCGGTATCCTCGGTTGATAATTTTAGACTGAAAAAAAATAGTTAAAGTTAACTAAGTTGTTCCGACGTCGATTGTAAATGAAAGTTAAAGGAATAATCGAAAACTCACCGGCCATAATCGATGCTCGATGGTATTTTCATATTTTCATGGCGTCTGACCTCGGATACCTCGTGCATCTGTTCCGCGATATAAGGCTCGTACATGCATTCAATCTGAATGAATAATTGTCATTAAAAAATTGATCAATTTCCTTTTAGGTCCTAATTACCCTCAAATGTAAGGTACGAACAGTGACCGGGAAAATCGATATTTTCGTCAATTTAATTACCGCTAATTACTCTGTGTTGGAAAATTTTATAATTATTCCAATAAATATTACTCATTATTAAGGCACTCAGTAATTAGGCAGTAAGGTATTTCTAATATTTGTATAACTTAACAATTATTTGCAGTCAAGTTGTAATTAAATTGTGAAGGAATTAATAATTAATTAGTAATTTATATATGTAAATTATCAATTATTTAAATAATTGGTAATTGAAATAGTTCAAGTACTAATTACTTGAATAATTAGTAATTTAGATATACGTTACTAATTATTCAAATAATCAATAATTGACATAATTCAGTTATAAATTATTCTAATAATTAGTAATTAAAATAATTCAATTACTAAATAATTCAATGATAAGTGATTTATAGAATACGATTACTAATTTTTCTAATAATGAATAATTCAAAGAATACACATATTCAATATCCAAATAATTCGTAGTATTGGTCTTTAAATTACTGATTATCGAAATACTCAAAAAATAATGGATGATAATATTGATTTTGTAAATAATGATTGATTCAAAATCTAAATTTTTTTTTTTGCCGATCACTGTGTACGAAATATGTAATTTTTGCACATAGCGTATGAAATACCTTGAGACGTTTCGCCAATTTAGCGTTTCCCGCGAGATGTCCGAAAACTTCCGGCAATGCCTCGACAATTTGTTCAAACGTAAAGTCGTCGTTTGTCAATTGTAAGAGGCCATAAGCGCTCTTCGCAGATTCGTGTTTCGTTTTACTCAATCGCAATACTCGTCGCCAATCTTTGGGCTTTTTGACGACGCTTTTCAAGAGTTCAAGACCCTCGTTGAGTTGAGATTTCATTCTCGATGTTCGATTCATTCGTGTCTCCGTGACGCAACCGATTTTGTGGCCTTTTTCCGTTAAACGAAGATCTGCGTTGTCCGGTCTCAGGCTCAAACGAAATTCCGCGCGACTCGTGAACATTCTGTAAGGCTCGGTTGTACCTTGCGACGTTAGATCGTCGATCAGGACACCTATGTAACCCTCTGTTCGGCCGATCGTTAGTAATGATTTTTTCAATGCCTGAAAAAGAGAAATTTTTCAATAAAAATCTAATCAAAGTTCAATAGAATAGAGAACTTGCATGCATCTGAAATCTGTATTTTAATCTATGGGACTCGAAAGTAGGATAAAAAATAATGTATCTCCCAAGACAGTTTTTTTTTTTTTTGTAATATTAACGCTGCAAAAAAATATTCTTTGACTCTAATTTTTCTCGAAAAATTTAAATTGGCAACCATATTGTTGTACCCAACTATCAGCGCCGCCAGTGTCGCGTCCGGGAACTACGTCCCATTGTAAATAGTTTTGGTTCCCGGTGAGCGAAAAATCTAACCTCTAACACACGTATACTGTAAGTTATACGTAAGTTATAGGTTAGATTTTTGCGTCACCGAGAGCAGAAGCTGTTTACAATGAGACGTGGTTCCCGGACACGACACTGGCGGCGCTGATAGTTGGGTACAACAATATGGTTGCCAATTCAAATTTTTCGAGAAAAATTAGAGTCAAAGAATATTTTTTTGCAGCGTCAATATTCCTTTAAAAAAAACTGTCTTGGGAAATACATTATTTTTTATCCTACTTTCGAATAAAAAAATTTAAAAAAATCATGCAAGTTCTCTATTAATATTAATTACTAAGAATTAAAGGGGTCAGGATGGACAAATACTTTCATTGTTTTTGAAACTTTGAACGCGTTTTTCTCAAAACTGTGTTTTTAAATTCCGCGAGCAAAATTTCTCAGAAACGGCATAACCGATCAGTCTCAAATTTTTAGAAAAGCTCAATAAATGTATTTTTTAATAATTAATCCAAACCTTTTTCTTTTACCGACAAATATTTTCCATTTTATAAACAATTTAAGGCAAGAATTTTCATCAAAAATAGATTTTTTTTTTGAGAAGCCGGCATTTTGTTATAAATTAATATTTTGTTTATTTCTTCGATCAAATACTAGATTATACCTTATATTAACAAAATCTCTTTAATTTTTGCTTCCTCATAAAGGAAGCTTCGTTTTCGTGAAACATTTTTTTTCGTGATTTTTATGCCAATATGTTCGAAATGTCCTAAAATATCGAAAAATCATATTTAGAAAAAATGTCCGGATGGATGTGTGTGTGTGTGTGTGTGTGTATGTATCCTGAGTTTCAGATGTAAATGTTTAATAACTCAAAAGCGCTTCGAGATATCGAGCTAAAATTTGGCACACTTGTCGAGCACGAATTGCTCTTCATTGTGAAAAAAAATTGTTTTAATTATAACGGGTGTTCAGATTTTATCGAATTTTTTCGTTTTTGCAAGATTGGCGTAAACGCTCTAGCCTCTGCAATTTTCAAGATATTGCACTCAAACTTTGTACAGAATTAGTATAGCTATTAAGGTTATTTGGTTATTGAATTTGGCGAAAATCCATCGAGGGATTAAAATTTTATGGAATTTTGAATTTTTTGAAAAATAGCCTAAACGCTCTAACTTGTGCAATTTTTCAGATGTTGTACTGAAACTTTGCACAGAGCTGATATAGCTATCGAGGTTATTCGCTATTAAATTTGGCAAAAATCCATCGAGAGATTAAAATTTTATGAAATTTTTGATTTTTTGAAAAATAGCGTAAACGCCCTGAATTGTGCAATTTTTAAGATATCACACTGAAACTTTACACAGAGCTAATATAGCTATCGAGGATGTTCGTTATTAAATTTGGCGAAAATCGATCGAATGCTTAAATTTTTATCAAATTTTCAACTTTTATAAAAGAAGCGTAAACGCTATAACTTTTGAAATTTTTTAGATATTGCGATGAATTTTTGTGAAGAGCCAGTATAGCTATCAACGTTATTCGCTATCAAATTTGGCGAAAATCGATCGAATTTGCACATTGATTACTAATATTTTTCAATAGTTAACAAAGCTTCCTTTATGAGGAAGCCAAATTTGATAGCTATACTGTGTGTTAAAGGAAGCTACGTGAACTATGGATAAAGATGAGGAAGCAATGTGCAAATTTTTTTATTTTGGATTATCCAAAGATATCGTGCACGCCGCAAGACGCCATTTTTTAAAGGACCTCCCGGAGATCGGTTACAGCGGCTTCAAGAATAATTATTTTATAAAAAGAAAAATTAAAAAATAAAGTTAAAAATTACAAAAATATGTATACAAATTTGTACATTAATAAATTAAAATGTCTTCGGAAAAAATTCTTGAAAAATCGCTTGTTTTCGACCTCCTGATGGCGTATAATCCGTTAAGAGGAGGCTAAATACCGACACTACGCTTCGAAATGGCCATCCAAACTTGCTCTCATACGAATGAATGGAATTCAATAAAATTTTAACAGCATAATCGGAATTATGGCACAAATGGAGCCTCACTAAAAAATTTTTGAAAAATAAAAAAAAAAATTATAGATCCGATTACCATCAGAAATCTGTAATTGAAAATCTTGAATGACTTTTTACTGTATTTCGTCTAAACTAAGAGTGAGGCTCCATGAAGAACGCCAAGACACAAATATCAAGACGTTTTCGACATTATTTTATGGAAAAGACACATCGTAAGTTTGGATGGCGCATAAGGAGATAAATATCGATAAATTGTAGTTTTATCGAAACACGAAATGGCGAAATCTAGTTTACAAACGTGCGAGGGAGGGCAGCACCATGGATTCTGACGAGTAACCTAATATTTTTGGGGCTCCAATGAATTCGTTGGAGTTAGTTGTGACGCGTTTTAGCCCCTTAATTATCAATTAATTGTTAATTAACTTATCCTCCTCTGAATTTTCAAAATTTAATAAATTTTCATTTACGGTTTTGGGAGAAAGACTGGACGACGGTGATAAGTCGATAATGTAGGGATTGAACGAAAATGGTATTTAGCCTCCTCTTAAGATCAATTATATTAATAATACAATAAACCTTTGCAGCAGCGTTTGTTCCAGCTACAATTCCTTGTGCAGCAGCTTCCTCGTATCCGGTAGTTCCGTTTATCTGACCAGCGAGAAACAGACTCGGTATCTTGCGTGTTTCAAGCTCGTTCGTTAATTCTCTGGGATCGATGAAATCGTACTCGACGCCGTAACCGGGTTTCACTGAAAGAATTGATTATCAATTTTTTTTTCTTAAATGAAGAAAAATTACTCACAAAATAGTTAAGGCCGTGTTCTAGTGTAGAATTTTGAAAAAATCGATTTTTTTTGTGCAAATTTTCAGTGTTTGATGTCTCAAGAATGTACCCTCCAAAGGAAATTTAGAAATTGCAAATATTAACGGAGTTATAGCGGTAATTAGTGAGGTGGAAATAACCGACGTTTTTTTCCCACCCCCACTTCATCAGCCGGTATTTGTCAAGATATTGGATTTTTTTTGCCAATTTTTTTGTAGAATATTGAAGAATGAATAAATATGTGGTGAAAAAACGAATGGAAAAACATGTTTAGTTTTTTTTTTTCATAGCATGTTGAAGAATCCCTAAATTTTGGCTTTCTACACTAGAACACGGCCTTAAAAGAGTACACGGAAAATTAATAAAAATTTAATAATTTACCAATATCCGCGTTTTCCAATCCCGGAATACTCCTGACGAGCTGAATTTGCTTATCCGCAGGCAAAGTGCACGATAGACCAGCTGGATATATCAAATCCGAATCCAAACCCTCTGGCTCGAGCCACACTCGATGATCCGAATTGTTGAAGCGCAATATTTTGCTCTCTATACTCGGACAATAACGGGGTCCGGTTAATTCCTCGGTAACGTGCGAATTACAATGCATATTTTCTCTGACGATTTTTGCCACTTCCTCGTTCGTAATCGTCATGTGACATGGCAATTGTTCGTTAGATTTTATCCAAACACTTTCGTTCATGAAGGAAAATGGCTCGGGTGTCTCGTCAGGCGGGTGCAATTCGCAACGTGAGAAATCTACCGTCGATTTTCGGATACGCGGTGGAGTGCCTGAAAAATTGAAAAAAAATCTATATTACTGAGGCACTGCATCAACTTTTATTTTTAGTATTTCATGAGAAAAAGTCTGTTCATGTGAAAATTCCATTGTAAAGATTTTTATGGCAATATGAAATGATATTTATAAAAAATTTATTCATTTTGCTTATTAATAAAGGAAACTTTGTTTTCGTGAAATTTTTTTTCGCAATTTTTATACCAATGTGTTCGAAATGTCTCAAACTTTGTACAGAATTAATATACCTATTAAGGTTGTTTGGTATTGAATTTGGTAAAAATCGATCGGAAGATTTAATATTTATGAAATTTTGAATTTTTCGAAAAATAAGGTAAACGCTCTAACTTGCACAATTGTCAAGATCAGGGTTGCGAAATTTTTAATGAAAAAGTAATGCATTAACCATTACTTTTTTAATGGCTAATGAAATTAATTTCCATTAACCATTTTAATTTAATGGTTAATGAAAATTTAATAGTTAATGGCAATTATTTTCATTAACCATTAAAATTTAATGGTTAATGGTTAATGGAGATTATTTTCATTAAACATTAAAATTTAATGGTTAATGGAAATTATTTTCATTGACCATTAAAATTTAATGGTTAATGGAAATTATTTTCATTAACCATTAAAATTTAATGGTTAATGAAAATGCAATTGCATTAAAAAAAGTAATGCATTATTTGCAACCCTGCCCATTACAATGTACATAGTGTGTAGTAGGAAAAATTTCCATTACCCATTGCAATGTAATGTGTAATGGACAAAACTTTGATTGCCATTTTGGGAATGGAAAAATATAGATGAATAAATCATTGTAATTTTGCATTACATTTTATTGACTTAGGACTTAGATTTTCACCTTAAATTCTAAAAAGCATCTATATTATAATTCTAAAAATCTAAGTCCTAAATCAATAAAATGTAATGCAAAACTGCAATAATTTATTCATCTATATTTTTCCATTCCCAAAATTGCAATCAAAGTTTTGTCCATTACACATTACATTGCAGTGGGTAATGGACATTTTTTCTATTACACACTACATTGTAATTGGCAGGGTTGCAAATAAAGCATTACTTTTTTTAAACCAATTGTTTTTTCATTAACCATTAACATTTAATGGTTAATGAAAATAATTTCTGTTAACCATTGAATTTTAATGGTTAATGAAAATCATCTCCATTAACCATTAAATTTTAATGGTTAATGAAAATAATTTCCATTAACCATTAAATTTTAATGGTTAGTGAAAATAATCTCCATCAACCATTAAATTTTAATGGTTCAAATTGGATCAAATTCGAAATTTTTTTTTTTTTTTTTAAATAGTGTACTTCGGTTATTTGTGAGATATTGTACTGAAATTTTGTACACATTCAAAATAATGATCAATGTTGTTCGCTATTGAATTTGGCAAAAATCAAATTTGGCAAGAGTAAATTTGAAAGAATTTGGCAAATTTGCACATTGATTACTCATGTTTTTCGATAGTTAACAAAGCTTCCTTTCTGAGGAAGCCAAATTTAATCGCCATACTTTGTGATAAAGGAAGTTGTGTGAACTATGGATAAAGATGAGGAAGCAATGTGCAAACGGTCAATTTGCAGGGTTTTTGTGTTTGAATTTACATTATTTTTTCATACCGGTTTTTAATCTTCCCATTCGAAAACCAAGTTTTTCCAGAGTATTTGCCAATCCTATGCTGGGCTCGTCTCCTATTCTGCCAGCGGGTCGTTTTTCCAATCCAATATTAATCTGTCCTTTGAGAAACGTCCCCGTTGTTATAACGACCGTATCGCCGAATATTTCACTTCCATCCTCTGCGAAGCAACCAAAATTGAAAAGATATATCTCATTTATTCGTTTTAAATTGCAAATTTGCTACGTGTATCAAAATTTTTTACCGACTTAAAACAATTCCTCGACAATTTGTCGTTTCGCCGCAGAGTATGAGATCCTCGACCGAGGATTCGCGAATCTCCAATTTCTCCAGACCGAATAATTCCTCCTGCAAATTCCTCTTGTACAATTTTCGATCGATTTGCGCGCGAAGACCGAACGCTGCCGGACCTTTGCTATAGTTTATGATTTTGTAGTGAATCCCAGAAATGTCGCATATGCGACAGCAGAGACCATCCAGCGCATCAACTTCACGCATCAGATGACCTTTGCCGATCCCTCCGAATGACGGATTGCAAGACATTTCGCCTGAAATTTTTTAAAAATTTTCGATCAATTTTAATAATCGATCGTCGAGGAGTGGGGTGATTAAAGTTTGCATACCTATTGTACTTTTTTTATGCGTAACGAGCAGAGTTTTCGCACCCATGCGACTTGCGGCGGCGCATGCTTCCGTTCCCGCGTGTCCGCCGCCGATGACTATCACGTCGAACTTTTCTTTACAGCAATTTGTCTTCAAAGTCCTTATTATTCGATGATAAATAGGTCCCCATCGTGCTCTCAGCAAAGATTTTTCTATCCTTCGAAGAGACATGTTTTTTTGCTTCCTTCTCGCGAACGTAGACTTTTTCTCGCATTTGCCAATCAAGGCCTTAAAATGTAAAATTGATTACCGACAATTATATTTAGAAAAGAAAAATTTATCGAAATGCCAGCATTGACATTCTGAGATTTACAAAATTACAAAATAGTTGTCCATTGCGTTTTTCCACTAAAAATTAATGCACCACGATCGATTGGAATTACTTTTTTATCGATAAATAATAATCCTCGGACTTCAAATTTCTGTACAAAGATATATATCTCAGTGCTTCCTGCAATTTCGGCAAAACTAGCGATCGGCAGCAATCTTCCTTGTCCAAAAATCTCAAATCCGCATAATTCAAGTCGTTGAAAAATTCAATTACAAAGTTGAAGCAATTCATCGAATTTTCGTGATAATTTTGGAATTTCCATTTTGCATTTTTAGACAATGTGGAAAGTACGCAGTCCCAATGCAAATTCCACGATTCTGGAATAACAGTGAAGGTCAAACAGTTTGTCCATTTTGAAAAATCATTGATCGTCAAGCCGCAATTGTCGAATTCGTATATGTGACCTTGAGAGTTCGTTATGGCTATATGAAGGTCATCCGTGGGTGAATAATTATCGAGAAAATTTCCTCGCGACGGTCTTACAGCGATGCAGCAGGGATTCTGCGCTGCATCGCCGAAGGGATAGGAAATCTCAAAGGGTTCGAATTTATAACGCGTTATAACGAGTTCGCACAGAGGACACGATTTCGGAACATTTTTGCAAAATATCGACGTTTCGTCACAATGTTTGAAGCATATTATTCTCGGATTGCGGCTCATGACAATTCGCAAATAGGTTAAGTTTTCTAACCTACAAATATTTTTTCTCCACTTCGAGGAGACACTTCGATTGAAATTATTTGCGAAGAGATCACTCGTCACATTTTGTCCATGAACTCATGAGAAAACGTGGATTTCCCGCTGACAGTCGCTCATCATCCCTCGATGATTGTAAAAACGAATTTGCGATAAAACAATCGTGAAAAAAGTTTTTTGGGACTCACCGCGCGCAGCGTGAAAAGCGTTCATATTGCCAACATTAAAAATGACGGTGTGTATCGTTTCACGATTTTTCCACAATTATTATAAGATTACAATCGATTTAAATTTCTTTTATGATTATTATTATTTATCATTTTTTAATATTTAATTTCTATTTCTCTCTCGCTCTCTCTCGCTCCTCTTGATACATTTTGCAGAGATTTAAAAATTCCCGCCATTTTACAACATCCGAGTCAAACGAGAGCCCAAGAAATCAAAGTCGTTTTCGAAATGTTGGAAGAAAAAAAACATTGAAATATCGTTTTAATTCGCTCTTTACTTTTGTTCTATTCTATTAGTTTTTGTTCTATTTCATTCTAATCCGTGGATCTTAGATCGATCTTCAAAATGCTGAAAACTATTTTCCAGTGTTTCAACGCGATTCCATCTACAAAAGAATCTCTATTGAAGAAGAATATTGCAAAGGAATCTGGATTTTCATGTTAAAATGTTTAAACGGGCAGAGGCGTGAGATTATAAACAAAAAAAAGATATAAATTAAACGTGAAAATAAATATAAGCAATGCTGGAAGTCAAGCGCATGCGCGAAGTGTTATCGCGAGGTTCACGCGCTATCCGCGACAGCGGGAGGCCGCGCTGCGTTAGTCGCAGCTGATCCGCGAAGCGGAGTGGAACAAGGTCGGGTTGAAGCTCGAGCGCAGTGTGTTTGACGCGTTGCATGCCGGTGCATTGCGCGTCTATGTAATCCGTGCAGTCTGTAAATCAGCTGTGTAAATATACCACTTACAAACGTCCAAATAGTGCAGTGAACGTACGAAAACATCGTAGAAATCGTGTAACGTCATCGCCCGACGACGCATCTCGACCGTCGCGCTCCGTATATCTTGCTGGAAGAAAAAAAACGTCGAAGATTGCAGAAGGCAATTTACGGGTTTCCATCGTACGACCGGTTATCGAGAGTCTTCGAGAGAGAAACATTCTTCGCGTCTCAACGAGCTTTCGGTAAGTTTTTTCCTTTGTTCAATAACGTTCATGAATAAAAATGTAAGAATATTTGGACCTGACAAAAATATATAAATTATCGAGGCGATAAATTAAATTTTCAAATTCGCGCGAGTGCTTTGCGTCGTGGCGTCGGTTGACGTGCGAAAGAGGTCGTTTGTCACGTGAATATAGCGAATGTGCATGAGAATTATACAAAGTGCTCGGGAATGCGAAAAAAAAGATTGAAGCGTTGCAGAATTACGTTCAGCGATCGTTCGTTAATTCCGAGGTTGTTTTTCAATCGCGATTAAAGACAATCCTGTTAGAATGGTGTGTGTATTTATTGAAGAGAGAAACGAGAAAGAGGTGACTGACACCTGATGCGTCAATGACCATGCTACGCATGTGGAAGTCGCGTGCTGCTGGGTTAGCCCTCGTTCTCTCTCTCTCTTTCTTTTGGTCTCTCTTCCTCTCTCGGTGAACGGTTCTCGTGGAATACGAGCGCATTGCCACACGTACACAAAACGACTGCGGTCGCATTTTTTTGAGGTTAGGTGTATTACCGAGAATATCGCAGCGCGATAACGACCGATAAGGAATTATTGTTTTTTTCCCGCGTTTCCGTGAGAATTTGCGTCGCGTTTCAAGGATAGGTTAGAAAGGGAAAAGTGAAAATGAGCTTAAATTAGAATATTAGAGCGATTATAAAAAATTATATTAGATTATTATAGAAAATATAAGAAATTTTAGGAATATTGACAGACCATTATTGAAATTGTTAGATATTTATTAAATTATGAGTTGAAATGATTAGTATTGGAAAATCTAAATCAGATTATTATAATTAAAAATAAATTAAAATTAGAATAAAACAGGAATAAAACCGGGAAATACAAAAATGTAGGACTTGTTGAAAATCTTCAAACGCAAAAATTATTTTATTCTATATTTATTTATTTACAACACCCATTAGAAAAATGATATTGGAATATTGTAGGAAATATCAGAAGTTTTAGGAATATTATTGAAGTTGTTAGAAGTTTATTAAATATTACGAGAATATTAAAGGAATTCTTAGAAATTATCATTACTGGAAAATTGAAACCAGATTATTATAATTAAAAAAAAATTAAAATTACAAAAAAACTGGCCGGAAAATATAAAAATTTATGACATATTCAAAATCTTCAAAGGCGAAAATAGTTCTATTCTATTTTTATTTATTTACAACATCCTAAACAAAAATAATTTTGGAATATTATAGAAAATATCAGAAGCTTTCGGAATATTAATAGAATATTATTTAAATTGTTAGAATTTTATTAAATGTTATGAGAATATTACAGAAATTATTAGAAATTTTTTGTGTTGGAAAATTTAAATCAGATTATTATTTAAAAAAAAAATTAAAATTAGAATAAAACCGGGAAATACAAAAATTTAGGATTTATTGAAAATCTCCAAACGCAAAAATTATTCTATTCTATTTTTATTTATTTACAGCATCCATTAAAAAATGATATTGGAATATTGTAGGAAATATCAGAAATTTTAGGAATATTGATAGAATATTATTGAAATTGTTACAATTTTATTAAATATTATGTGAATATCAAAGAAATTCTTAGAAATTATTATTATTGGAAAATTAAAACCAGATTATTATAATTAGAAAAAAAAATATTACAAAAAAACAGCCTGGGAAATATAAAAATTAACGACGTATTGAAAATTTTCAAACGTGAAAATTATTCTATTCTTTACTTACATCGCCCATTCTACTAAGTTTTCTCGACCGAATCTCCTGGGAAAATTGTTTTTCCCTACTTGCGTAATTATATAACGAGGGGAAAATCCGTCGTTTATGCATCGAGAAATGAATGAGATAAAAGTACGAGGGAAAGTTTGAACAAGCCGTTGCAGTAAATCCTACTTTTTATTCGGCGTTTTTTCTTCTTTAATAATTACCAAAAATTTTTTTTTCAAAACATGCTAATTAAAAATTCAAAATTTTGTCATTGCTTCCTTTTCATTTTTTTGGCAATTACAAAATTCATCAATTAATCAACTGGATCAATTTATTATTAATATTCATATCATTTATGATTATAACATTATTATTAATGACGTTTAACGATTAATTAAATTTCCCTTGCTTGGTGAATTCATCGTTTGCGTTTTTTTTGCATTGTATTTTTTTTTCACTGAAATGAGAGGTAAAAAACGACTCGGTTTATCGATGGGACACTGGAATGATCGAAATCTTGGAGATTGGCGGTAGAATGAACTGCTCATCGAGCGTGACGAAGTGGAATGTCGAGGCAAACGACGAGTAAAGTGAAGGCAATAATAAAAGAAAATATATTAATCCTTCACCGAAAATCCGCCAATTTACAAATTTTTTTTTTGCTGTTTTTTTTCAAAATTTAGTCTAAACTATTTCCATTGAATTCCTTTATTCTCTGTGGGGGATTATTTGATCCAATAAGACCTTTTTTTCTTCATCTATATTTTCCAAAAAAATTATTTTTAAAAAATAGTGGAAAATGCTAGAAAAATTATTTTCACCGAAAGAGATCTGATTGAGTTTTGGGAAATTCCGAGGTATTGAGAAAATATAAAATATAACGATATAAATATCAAATAAATATAATAAAATAATAATAAATAAAATAAAATAAATACAAGATGAATATAAAAAAATAACGATTCGTTTGCTGGTGAATACTTCATAGAAATATCCATTGTCGTTTCACCTGTTCTCGTCAGTCTCTGTAACTGTAAATGTGGGTCTAGTTTGCTCGTAATTGCGGCACGAAAAAAACGTTCAACGTTCTCCTCAAGATGTAATAATTTGTTTTTCATTCATTCGAGACGAGAATTCGGATTTAAATGTTTGAAAAGTAATTTTAACGCTGTTTTTATTTCTCGCCTTTCTCCCATAAAACCAATACTTTCAAAATCTTTCGGCTGTTTGAAAATATATTTGAACGTTGCAAGACCATTTTTTCTATAATTAAAAAATTAATTTTTGTTAATATTCTGAACCGAAATAACTGGAGAGTCTATCAATATTTGTATAATGGAATTCAAAAATTTATCTATCTTAAAAAATCTTAAAAATTTAATGAGAAATTTCACAAGCAGGATTTAACAAATAATTCTTCCAAACAATTGATAAAAGTTTAAACAATAATTTACCACATATCAGCACGGTATTTTAATTTTTAAATCAATTTTACGATTTTTTTATTAGCTCTTTAATCAGATATGACTAAAAAAATGTTATTACAACGTTGTTTCATCGTTTAAAAGTACAAAACAAAAAAATAAAAAAGCATGTGAAAGAGGAAGGTTTCTTACACAAAAATTAACCACCGTTAATGAAAAATCGATTTAAAAAAAATTGCACATATTTGAAATAAATTGTGAAAAATTACATTTTTATTTTCATTTAAAACATCCGCCATTTTTTTTTATCAGTTTTTTTATTAACGATGGTTAACTGTTGTGTAAGAAAATACATTTTTAGCAACAAGTACTTTTTTATTTTTTTGATTTTTCGTGAGATATTTTCTGTTGTCTATCATGAGGAGCTTTTGCATCCTTTACGACGAATCCAAGGAAATTCCTGGGCCTTAAAATCGCGGGGAATATTCAGGAGCTCGTAAGAAGCATTCGCTTGTCACACTCGAAACGAGTGTGCGTCTCGTAGCGTTTAGTCTCGCCATTATATTTATGCGAATAATGGAAACCGAAGGAGAAAGAGAGAAGAGAGATCCTGAAAGGGATTCGCAATGTCGTGTATTTCGTGAGAGAAGTGATCTTGTCGTTTCACGTCTCCAAAATCACGACGAAGGTATTTTCCCCTGCAGACTAATACACCGGGTGTCCCATTCGACTTGTGACACCGACGAAATAACTCGATATCAAAGAGCTAAATCGAAAAACCCCGAGACACGTATCGAGTATTTTTAAGCAAAGAATCGAATGGCTATCGCAGATTTTTATTGCGTGGCCATTTTCAAGGTGATATCAAGGTCAACTCCCTAATTTCATAGAAATCTTCATTTCTCATAGCAGCAACGTTTTGTACCTAAAAAAATGAACAACTTTTGTCCGAACATTTTTTTGATTTGACCAATATAAGTGTCCATAAAAAGAAGTTGACCTCCGTATGACCTTGGCAACGTCTACTTAATTAAAAAGTGAGTATTTGATTCTACTGAGAAGCGATCTTGTCGTTTCACGTCTCCAAAATCACGACGAAGGTATTTTCCCCTGCAGACTAATACACCGGGTGTCCCATTCGACTTGTGACACCGACGAAATAACTCGATATCAAAGAGCTAAATCGAAAAACCCCGAGACACGTATCGAGTATTTTTAAGCAAAGAATCGAATGGCTGTCGCAGATTTTTATTGCGTGGCCATTTTCAAGGTGATATCAAGGTCAACTCCTTATTTTCATAGAAACCTTTATTTCTCATGGCAGCAACGTTTTATACGTAAAAAAATGAACAACTTTTGTCCGAACATTTTTTTGATTCGACCAATATATATCCATAAAAACAAGTTGACCTCTGTATGACCTTGAAAACGTCTACTTAATCAAAAGTGAGTATTTAATTCTGCATTTAAATCGACTTGTTACCCGTCTCGGGTTTTTCGATTGATTGGGCCGACTTATTTCGGTGTCTCAAGTTTAAACGGGACACCCTGTATATGAAGGCCGAAGGGAATGACAGCAAAAGCAAAGCCGAATATTTTAGGCAAGGAAGAAGAGGGTATATCGGGGGAGGGGCAGATTCCTGATGCAAACTTCAACGTGTTGTACATGGTCGCGTCTTCGTTCACCCGTTGCCTTTCAGCTCTCTTGTTTTCCCACTTTACAGTTGTGTGTTGTTCCTTCTTGGGCGCTATACTGTGCACGACAGTGTCGAGTTGAATAATCGCGCAAACACGACGAGGTAACGTCGTACAGAGACTCGAGATTAACGGTTATAGTAGCCCCGGGGTAATTCCGAAATCCGTTGGGAGAGGTTCGCATACTATTCCGTCGTTTATAAACGTTTATACGTTGTGCAACGAGACACGCGCCTCACTTACATTTTCGAGGTTATAGAAATAATAGTCGACGAAACGTCTCGCCGAATCGTTAAAATCGTGCAAATAATATATCGGTACCAGAGTTATTCGGTTGAATAAATTATGATCGTTGGAATCGCGTTTACAATATAATTCATGAATTTCCGTCCGTTAGAAAATAAAACAGGGTAGATCGAATTTATATTAGGGAAATATCAAAATTTTGTGATGCAAAACAATGTTCCACTTGCTATAATCCGTTAAATGTTCAGCCACGCGCGGATAAACGAGAGATATCTCCGTTCTCAGTAGAATTCCATGTTTACTCAATTGGCCGCTAGATGGCTTTTAGCCGGGCGTCTCTCGCAAGCGAAGCGTTCAGCCCAAACTATATAAGAACGAAAACTGTTAAGTTCAAACGTTCGGATATTTGAAACATTATTTCGAAGGTTATTGTGTATAAAGTATGAATGAATGTGTGTTAAATGTTTATAATTAAACGTTTAATTATATATTGGTTTAATTATATCGATATATTTTTTTATGGGATTATATGGACCGATGGAATCCATGGCGTCTCCTTGTCTGCATGATAACTTCACAAAAAATTATCCAATCGACACAAATGAGGAATCTTTTTGTAAAATAATATCCCAATTATAGTTTGACGAAGGAGATTTCGTTTATTTTTACAAGCTTTTATTTACTTCCACCTGTCTATCTGCAATCAAATCTTGCAAGTGAAATTTGACCCACTTCCTGGTTTCCGATTGAGTTAAAAATTTGCATGCATATGTAAATCGGATGACAATGCAATATTATCTCAAAAAATTTACAAATTTTTTGCAAAAAAATTGTTTCGCAAAATTGTTTATAAAAAATTAGCTTGAACATTGTTTTGCAACAAAAAATGTTTCGCATAATTTTTTGCAAAAAAATGTTTCGCAAAATTTTTTGCAAAATTTTGTTCACATAATGGTTTTGAGCAATTGATTTGCAACATTTCTCTACAAAAATTTTGCGCAACAGTCTTTTTCCAAAAAATTTTCTGAAAAATTTTTTTTGTTCAAACTTTTGTGCAAAAAATTTTGCGAAATATTTTGTTTGCAAAAAATTATGCGAAACTAGATATAAATTACTAAACTAGTTATTTAACATCATAAATACTAAAAAGTAAAAAATAAATAAACGAAATTTTTTTTCTTTTAAACAAGCTTTTATTAGTTGTTAATAATAATAAAAATAACTAAAAAGTTAAAAATAATTTTATTCCGATTGGAAATATTTTTTCAAATAAAAGCGTGTTACATTCTAACAGCAAGAGAAAAAAAGAGGATGTAATACGTTTTTATTTAAAAAAATATTTTTAACTTTTTAGTCATTTTTTATTATTATTAACAACTAACAAAAGCTTGTTCTAATTTTTCGTTTATTTTTTACAAATAACAATTTTACGGTGTTCCAAACTCGAGTATGGAATTATCGAACAAAAAAAGTGTGTTAAATTTAAGAGAATAAAGATAGTTAGGAAAAAGATCAATTTTTCGAAAATTCCAGGCGTAGGCGAGCCCTTGAGATTCTGGTCTAGAATTTTGAAAAAATCATTTTTTTTGCATATTCTCAAAGTTTAGACCTTTAAGAATGTATCCTCGAAAAAAAAAATTTAATTTCCAATAATAAAGACGTTTTTCTCAAAACTACTTCTCTCAACACGGTTGACGTGATACCCTAAGTTCCACTCAACCGATTTGCTTCAAATGTTTACCAATCTTCAATGTATCTTCTCTATATTGCTCCAATACCACTTTTGTACCAAGATTATTTTTTTTACCATTGTAAAAAAATTAAAAACTATGAAAAAAAGAGTCGAAAAACGCCCTTTTTTGTACTGACAGCCGCCATTTTGCGATTTTTGTTTCCGTTTTCCTGAGGCAGGAGCTATAACGACTCTCTTACTAATTAAGAATCTTTTTTTAAATTTTGTATCGGATGATTATAAATGTTGCAATCGTTTCAACTAGCATAACCCCCTTTTTTTACCCCTAACTTTTCCAGCTTATAACTTATTTAATTTTCATTTTTTAATCTCGAATATTTTTGTGTTCATTGTCAAAATATTAATAATTATGTTGTAAAAGAAAGAATTGTAAAAACAGGTTTTATCGAGCTCGACAAAATGCTCAAAATGTATGTCTCTAGATCAGAATACCCCCTTAATCTTCAATATCCTTCTTTATTCCTCCTCCTTGTTTCCATTACATCGTGTAATACGATATAATGTTGTGGGGCTTCCGATGTATTGACCTAACGAATCCTTACTTCAAGCACAGCTCAACCTTCTTACCTTCCGGCCCTCGTTTACCTTTTAGCCCTTTAAGGGCGGCCACTTCCCATCCTGGTTTGCCCTGCTCGTCCACCATTATCGGGTCGCGTTAGGGTTTCCGGTATCTTACAACAAAGTTATCGGAAAATGCTTGACTCCATCCAACATCGTCAAAGTTGCCTAGCCCCAGTTTATTTTTTTTTGCTAGCAAACGGGTCATCTCTGCACGGGAAAAACGACTTAGCTGTGGTAACAAAAAAAAATAGTTGACTCAACCAACTATCTCAGTGCTCAGAGCCCCAGACGAGAAGTTGGTTGGATCAACGACTTTTATATGGTTGGTTCGGGGTTGCAAATAATGCATTACTTTTTTTTTTAATGCATTTGCATTTTCATTAACCATTAACATTTAATGGTTATTGGAAATAATTTTCATTAACCATTAAAAAAGTAATGGTTAATGCATTACTTTTTCATTAAAAATTTCGCAACCCTGGGTTGGTTTATAAATGGCAGACCAACTAATTTTTTTCAGTTCGGCCAACCACGAGTGAAATGGGTGCATCAACTATTTTGCTCGTGGTTTATTATTATTATTTTTTTATACCTACACAATATTTTCAAACATTTCAATCTTTTAATGTCGCTGAACATATGAAGTTTTCAATTTCACAAAGCTTCGTCTTTTCTTCAAGAGAACGTAACAGAAAAAAGACCCTTTTTTTATGGGAATCCATTTTGGATTCGACTATCTTGCGTTTTGCCGCAGAGTATCAAATATCCATACTAAAAAATAAGGATATCAAACATAGACGAACTTGGAAAGGTTAATATAAGCGTCGAGGGGAAAGTTCGGTTGCGCGAGGGGAAGCCACCTCGCGGATTTTTTGGGTACTGACAAATCTGCAGATACGATCGTATAGTTGGCTCCGGTGCCTATAAAATTTGTTGTCCATCCTTTACACTCTTGAATACTATTTCATTAGTTAGACTGACTAATCAACGTCCGGATACATGAATATATATGGGGCATTCCACGCCAAATCGACCACTTTTGAATCCGACTCCTTTCGATTTGGCTGAAAGTTTTTTTTATCCTTTTCTACTCTATGAAAAACGTTTCTTAGAATTTTTTCAAATTTTTTTACGCAATTAAAAAAAAGTTATGAATTTTTGAAAAAAATGGCTTTTTTTAAAATCAGCTATAACTTTTTCAAAATTTGACTTATCGGAACGTGTTTTTTTCAAAATTTTCCGTTTTGAATGTACTTTTTGAGAGAAAATACAAAACAATTATTGAAACCCATCTTATCTTCATCGTTTTTTTTTAGATTTTTGGAAAAAATCGAAAATTTTTCGATGACTCCCATTTTTGTATTTTTTTCTTGTTATTAAATCAAACTTTTACATTTCCTGCAAATCCTCAATTTTTTTAGTTTTTTAATTTCTATTTTTTTTCCAATGGAATTTTTTCTTTTTTCGACTCGCCTTATTTCTGATAACACCATTCTGAAAATTTTTGAGGGTTTTCAGAGAACTTCCAAATTTGAAAAAAAAAATTAAAACAAAAGTTGAAAGTGGTAGTTATCGAAGAAAATTTATTTTTTTCGAAAAATCAAGATAAAAAGTGGCAGGAAGCTCTGAATTTTTTTTCAAAAAGTACATTCAGAAACGTTCCGATAAGTCAAATTTTGAAAAAGTTATAGCTATTTTAAAAAAAAAGCAATTTTTTTTCAAAAATTCTATTTTTTTGGTTGGGTAAAGAAATTTGAAAAATTTCTGAGAAACCTTTTTTCATAGGGTAGAAAAGGATCAGAAACTTTGAGCCAAATCGAAAGGGGTCGGGTTTAAAAGTGGTCGATTTGGCGTGGAATGCCCCATATTTTTTTCCACTCTAAATTTATTTTTTGAGATTTTTCATTCTTCGCGTGTACGAAAAAGTTTTGGGTTTATTGGATTGCTCTTCTCCATGTCTGGGATATATTATTATAGACGTAGTTGCGATATCGAATTCATGGGCCGTATCTCCCGGCCAAAGCAATGCCTGCCACTAGAATTTTATCGCATCCCCGGTTGCTCTTCGTCCCTCCACATCATCTTGCCTCTTCCATTCTTGGATAATAATGCCATCTGACACTGGATGCAACGTGGAAGGGAGCGAATTACACCCTCGAACATCCCTCTGTCGGAGGCCCCCTTCTTTGTCTCTTATATTCTTGCAAAGCCAAGCGCGCGAACTTATGGCACGAGCACGCACACACGCCTATCCTCATATTTATGACTCGTATATTCCGCGGAAAAAGTTTTTACCTTGCGCTTCCGTTCGACGTTTCGCGTTTGAACCGACGGAAAACCAGCGAGCTCGGCGAATCCTGCGACGGACATTGCGGAAAAACGATAAACGCGAGAAGAACAGCTTCCTGTTTTCTTTGCCCCCTTTTTCATTTTCGTGTCCCCCATTCTTTCCATTCTTCGAATAATTTTTATGGCAATATGCGCGAAAAATATTGCGACACCACATTTTTACGCTTAAAATTATTATTTTATTTTCTTTGATTTTTTTTTGATTATTATTTTAGGATTTTTAATTATTTTCTTTGATATGGTAAACATCGAATTTTGTCTGAAGAATTTACCTATAGCTATAGAAATAAAAAAAAAATCTGATTGAGAGAAAAAATTACTGAATTTGAGAACGTGAATTTATTTATTGAATGAAAGTATTAATTTGATTATTTATTTGTTGAACCAAGAAAATCACTCTTCATTTAAAAAAATATTTTCACGAATCTATTACTCCATTATATTAAACTCTTATTTAATAGTAACAATTAAATGCATGATAGATTTGATTGAATTTGTATTCATTGGATTAATTACATTGATCGCATCATAAACATGAGATTATTTGAACCTAAAAAACGAATTCGATACAAAATTATTTTTTTCGAAAAAATTATTTTCTTGCTATAAAGTCATTATTTAACTTCAAAAAATATTTTTATTTAAATAGATTTGATTGAATTTGTATTCATTAGATTAATTACATTTATGGCATCATAAACAAGAGATTATTTGGATCTAAAAAATGACTTCAATACGAAATTATTTTTTTCGAACAAAATTATTTCTTTGCAATAAATTCATCATTATTTTACTTCTAAAAATATTTCTGTAGTATTTTCAATATTTATTAGATATAAAATTGATTGTGATTATTTAAAAAGAAGCTGTAGTAAAATAAATAACACATTATTTTATTCCAATAGAATATTTGTTTGGAATGACGAAATTTTTATTTCCTTCAAACAAAGAACTATCATTTCTATAGTATACTTTAATAGTATGCATAAGTTGTTAAAAATTTAAAAAACTGGTTTTTTAAATGTTTTCTTATATGCGAATCTTCATAAGCCCTAACTTTTTTCTAGTGCATAGTCGATAGTCGATAGCGTAATAGGTAGCGTGTTAGGTAGTTAGGTAGGATAGGTATGATGGTAGGTAGGGTCTAGGGTTC
The DNA here is from genome assembly GCA_946863875.1 of Alloplasta piceator. Lineage (NCBI taxonomy): Eukaryota > Metazoa > Arthropoda > Insecta > Hymenoptera > Ichneumonidae > Alloplasta > Alloplasta piceator. Next base: position 3,640,141 of record OX333071.1, read on the forward strand.
GAATCTCGGTTGGACAGAGCAATTAGATCGGAGAATAGGCGCAGATTTGTCTTTTTTTTTTATTCATCTCTTTTTGGGGTCACTAAACTATGCATATTAAATTATTTGGCAAGTGCTATATATTTTTTATAAAATGTTTAGCAACAATTAATAAACACGCATTTGATCGAATCAATCATTTTTCCTGTTGATTGGACTGATTAATTTGTTGATTCAACAAATTTTTTTTTCTCAGTGCTTCCTGTATTAAGAGACGCATGTTTTGAATGATAAAATACGTTTTTGATTCAAACAACATATTACATATAATTGATAACATAGTGTTAGATTCAAGTAAATTCGTTTATTGAAACAGAAATTTATGGAATTGACTGAAAAAAATGAACCAAGTAAATATATAAGGGAACCAATCTAATATGTTTTGGCAAATAATGAAAAAAAATGATTTTTTGCCTTCAAAACTTTATTTCATTGGTTCCAGTAATTTTTCTCTCAGTGTTCTTTATAGTTTGAAGAATTTAAAGAAAAGAAAAAATTCCACTCTGTTACAAAGTTAACGAACTTTGGACGCATTTTTCTTAATTTTTCATATTTTTTAAATTTCATTCTTTCCAAATATTGATAATCGATTCCTCTATAGTCTGGTAGTTAAATATTTTCTTATAAAAAATTTAACAGACTTTTCTGTTAAAAAATGTTATATTCGAGCTTGGAACACCGTAACATTGTTATTTTTGAAATATAGAAAAAATACTGTCTGTCAGACTATGACTGGAACATAATTCTACAAAACGATTCTTTATTTTTGCCAATTGGATAATTTGTGGCAAAATTATCATGCAAATAAGGAGGCCCCGTGGATTTAATCTTAAACAAATTTTACTATTTTTATTATTTTTCAAGTAATCACATTATAATGCTAATTTAATTATTTATTATAAACTACCGATTCAAAAAATCACTAATTATATTATCCTTTATTCGATCACATTAAAATGTCGATTTAAGCTTCCTCGGACGCTGACTAATAAAAATAGTTGAAATAATCGATGTTCTTTTTCAACATCGCCCTCTTCCAACTGAGAACGTTGGATTTGAGAGCTTATTTCGCGCTAAAGACTTGACGAAGATTGAGGCGAGGATCGTCGAGTTAATTAAAGCGAAGTATTAAGCGTGATGCACCTGTTACACGTGCCATATTGTACATAACACATTCGTTATAATACCGAGAGACTCGTCGTACGATGTAATTACCGTGACGAGATCCCCGCTCTCGACACTGAGCGAAAGTCCCTCAGATTTTTTTCCTTTTTTTTTTTTTTAATACTCCCCCAACGCGCCGCGAGCATTCTGCCGTTTCGTTCTACGTCGTCATTTCTGTTCTTCATTTTTTGTCGCTCCTTTCATTATGAGGATGCCCGCCCATGCGTTTGTAAAGTCACAGTGGGATGCCCTGAGTTTTTTCTTCCACTGAGAATAAAAACGGAAGGACTGGAACTGTACTTTGAGACCCCTTGTTTTATTATCCCGAATAAAGACATCCACAATTATCATAACAGGACTAAGCATCCACTTGGTGTAACTGCGAAGGTGATCCCCTTAAAAGCGAGCTAAACGAACCGTATCTCTGTTCTGAAAGTATCAAGCGAATCAAAATTCCATAACCGTATGTCATCAGGGTTGGTACCGAAAAAAATGAAAAAAATAAAGAAGCAATTCATGCCGGAGTGGTTTATCGATTTTTCCAGTGGTTTTCCCCAGATGCCACACTGGGAATAATTTTATCTGATTCGCTCGGGGCGACGTATTAATATTCATCAGGAATACGAAATGAGATTTGCAGAAATCATACAGGGAGCAGGAAAAATGCATAATTGTGATTTGAGCCGAAATATGATTATTCGATATGGAATCAAGGGTGAATGGAACGAAGAGGTCACGTGGTTTTTCCGATAGAAATGGATGTATCTATGTCCACGAAGATCACCCCTCTTCCTTATCTCTCGTCGTATCATAAGTCATGGCGACTGGAATATCGAGAGGGAATATACGAGAATGCTTGTGAAACCGTAGAGACGTGTACAGCCGAGTTGCCGATACCCTTCAAGGGTCACGAACATTTTCAAGAGAGACACTTCCGTCCCTTTCTTGACTCTTGATTATACCTCCGTCGTGTGAGTGCTCGGTTTAATCCCGGGGGATCGATATTCTCGGGAAGCGATAACAAAACACAGGACCAAGTAGGAAATTTTCGGAATATTGATAAGCGCCGGTGAATTCAATTAATTCCAAACCTAATGAAACTCCAACCCCCCGGGACTGGATCAAACAAACGTAGAACTGCGCCTCCTGAATGTTTAGTTGATAATCGTCAGGTCTAAATTAATAACATTGGAATGCGAAGCATTGATAATGAAAACGGGAAGTTAATCAAAGTTCTGGATTTTTGGACATCCCGGAATCCCGTAATCAACCTAAACCACTGGGTTAGATGGTTAAATGGTTAAATAGGTGGTTAAACAATTTGGTTAACCGGTCTAGGTTAGTTAGTACGCTTAGTACCTTTAGTAATTTATTCTGGGTAGGAAAATTGACCCAGAAGCATTGATTGAGTTAGGCCAGTGGATTAACTTTCAAACGAACGCTGGGGATGCACTATTTCTGTATTGAAAGATTGCTTCAAAAAAGCGTAGGACCAATGAGCCGGAGCCATTGAAATGCTAGCTCAATGATTAGGCGAATTAATATCTCAGCGATGACGAGCATTTATGAAACTTTTGTTTGCCGGAGAAAAGACGGTATTCTCGACTATTCTGTTGTATAATTAATGTTCTGAAAATGATTTATTGCGCGTAATTAATGGTTTTTCCAAGGGCCTTACCGTACAATCTATTTTGTCCAGCGATGGATCTTCTTACCCGGGCAAAATCCTGTGCATTAAATGTGCACAGACGGTCCATCGGTTAATTAAACTCTCGCTTCTCCAATTAGAATATTGAATGGAAACATTGAATTAACGGGTGCGATTATAGCGATTCAGTGTAAAGGAAAGATGGATTACACGGTTCATCTCAGTAGTTTCTACGTTGGAGGAGGAGGGTGAAGGATCAGCGCGAAAGGCAAGAGGAAGCGAAAGAGATGGGACGTTGCATGCTGCGTTACTCTGGTAATTAGAGTCGCGTCGATATCCACAGTGACCTGGCAATTAATCTGATTGAAAATCTCCATTAAGCATCGGTTATAACACGTTTAAGGCGGTAGTATAAATTATAATGTGGTCGACGTACAAACCCCTCTTGCCCCGACGCTTCAACGACTCAAAGACACTTCCCGGATAATCAAAGTGGCTAGTTTATAGGGGAAACCATCTGGGAATTTAGGTATCCAGATCAGTTGGGATTCTATCAAGTTAGTTTCTCATTAGTTCTCTCATCAGTCCCAACCAGTATCGGTCCGTCACATTGCGTTAGCGTTTCCGTATCAGTATCGGCACTAGGCGAAGTGATTAGAAAGTCTAACTAATTTCCTTGTTTTTTGAATTCTTTAAAGTCTAGAGAATAAGAATCGGTAAGAGAAATGGATTTTAAAACCGCGGGGACATGAGGCCTTAAACAAGAATGTTCACGTGTAGAAATGGGTTTCCTACTCTTTACTGATATGGCTATACGATACTTGTACAGTATAACGTATAATTCTGGTATATTAAACCCATATACACTGCCCGTATACAAGGCACAAGTGCTCACTGGCTATCGCTGCGAATGGCACGCATCAAAAGCCGGAAGTAGCTCGGGAAGCAGGGCGTTAAAGGTGAACTGCCACTTCAACCCCAAGTCGCAATACGACGTCGCCAGTATCGCCCCGCCAAATAAGGTTTGACTCGTAATATACAAAAAAATAAATCACACGAAAACATTGAGGATAAATGTTTGCACGGTTGTGTAATTAAGATCGTTAAACCAGTCTCCCTTCTAAACATTATTGGGCCAACACCCACCCAACTCCGTTGACGATGCGGATACATTGAAAATCCAGCTATCTCGAATTCGGGACACGCACTAACGGACAAAATTTCCGCACGAAGTGATCACATTGATGAACCCTTAGCGTCAATGGCTACGTTCCGATTCACCGATACATTGGAATTTAGCCTCAGGTATGCACTAGTACAAGATCGTCCGAGATCCAACATCATGTTTAGTCACGAAGCGTAAGCTAACCTTGTTATCACGTTGGTTTGGTTGTCCCTCGAGGGTCCTGCCTAGTGACACGAGAGAGCCGAGATAAAGGGAGCGGCGAGAGGAGAAACATTGACGAGGAGGTAAATGTATCCAGGGAACGTCTCCGAGAGAGCGAAGATAATGATGGGAACAATTGGGGTGGTGGGATAACATTGAACGTCCGGAAAAGCCACTTTCATCGAGGGATTTTTAAGGGTAGATACATCTATCCATTCGGGCAGTATGGTGCCGGATTAAAGCTAGCCTTCCACGATTCTAGGGTTGTAAGAACAGTTTATCACGTTGTAAAGAAGCCTGAAAACTGCTCTGGTATCAGAGAAATGGCCCACTGCTTATATTTCGAAGTAAACACGGCTGTTTTCTCCTCGACAAACCTCAATAAACCGCAATAAACCTCAATAATCATGCCCTCTTATCTTCACCAACAATCAAGATTCTGGGCTAAGGAACATCTGCGTTTGCGCTGCGAATGAAAAAAATCTCATTTGTAAAATGTCTTTGAATTCCTGGACATTCATTGGAAAAAGCACGATCAACGGTAGCCAGTAGTTATCGCAGTAGTTACTGGGAGGATTTGGAAGACCAGCTTAAACGTTATATCCTTCCTTGCATGACCGGCAATTAGCCTCGTTATCACATTCACGTGTTAACCGCGTAATCCAATGCCCGTTTTACATGTATCCCACTTTCCATCTGGTTGCCAAGTTTCCACCGCGACTAATTACCAAGCAGTGGGTCTGAGCTTAATTCACGTTGAATAACACGGGTATTTTGTCATTTTGCTCCGGTTATTCCAGCTGATCAAGACCGTATTTGCGAAATTTGTTTGTGTTTTTTTTACCGGGATGGGCTAAACAGTCGGTATGTTACCGACTGAATTGAAAACCCGAAGACTTTTAATCTGATAGCTTGTAAAAGGTAGATCTGTCACACGCGGTAGACTTGTTTTGCGGTAGATATATGATTTGGCAGAGTTATGATTTGGTAAAGATTTATGGTGGTTTTTTATTGTTGTAGAAATGTATTTCCGGTAGAGAAATAAGTGGTAGCTATAAATGAACCTCTATTTCCATCTTCGTGCTGTGTGATTCTCTATACGAGTCTATGGATTCAACGTACCTGCCACAATCAGGCATTGTGCCTCCGTCGGTTGTTGAAATCGTTGAAGCCGATCTCTATACTCCGCACTATTGCTCCGTGCGCCCCAGTTACCAATGACGGTATACTCCAAATGATTCTGTCTTTGTGAAATAATGCGTGCAGACGCAAGGAACATTCATCCCTTTCTGGCCCAAGCACGACAAGTTTCGATTATCGGATATCGAGTTTGCGTTCTCAGATTCAATCAAGTACCGAGATATAGATTCGTCGGTTATTCCTTCAATTCCTTCTTTTGTTTCATCTCGTCTCGCAGAATTCACATCCATTGTTTCTCGTTCCTCATTGACGACAATCTGATCATTGATCCTAACGGAGAGGTCTATTCAGGTGACATCCCCTGCTGAAAATCTATTCCCTTTTTCGAAAGTTACGAATAAAGCTGGTATGAAAGATAAAGTCTACGAAAGAGGGTTTTTAACGATGAATTTAGTATTTCAGGCGTTTACCCCAATCGTTACAACGCTCATAAATGCCATCGTGTCTAATTATCATAGGCCCTTCATTAGCACGGTTGGTTACCACTAATTGGGAACCAATGAGGGGTAGTGACGAAACCAGAAGCGTTGTTAAGTATGGAAAATCGATGACACCCTACACGAACTTTACGGAGCCCAAAATCGTAGAATATTGTAGTGGAGATAACGCAGAAAATATATATATATATATATATATATATATATATATATATATAGGCATAGGTTATAGCTTGGCACGGCTTTGTTCCGATCTATGCAAATATATATGTAGATGGTTATTCTGATGATACGCTCGATCACCCGAGCTTTTGGCTCAACTGCATCACCGACTATGTTCCGTATAATATTATATCGCAGCGGGAGTGTGTGCACGGATGAAAATGCCTTTGGGGCTTCGCGCGATACAGAGGTCGATGATAACAGCATGGAAGAACCACTCAACCCTGACGCGAGATATTAACGCTTCGAATCGTTGACAAGGACACGCCCTTCATAATCTGACTCGTCGATGGTGCAAGGATTAGCGGAACACGTCGAATTATTGATAAAAATCTGGTCCCATCAAGAGTCCCTTGTTTCCGATTGAAGGGTTCTTTGATGCAGCCTTTGCTTGGTCCTTTCTGCCCTTTGATTCTGAACCCAACTGAGCGTCGAACCACAAAAATGTACCTTTTTATCTGGCGATCGACTATCTGCCTGCGAGAGAAACCCTGGGATTCATGATTCCATATGATCCAGTGACGAAAATGAAGTCACAATGATTAATTTACCTGGAAGACCACCATCGATCATGTTGACGGATTGGAAGGAAATTTTTGATGACTTTGCCCAACCAAATAGTGGTCAACGTAGTACCGGACGTGTCTCCGCCAAATTGCTACTGGCGAGGGTCCATTAAAGTGATTACTCTCTCCTCGGAGTGTTCGATTAATAATGAATGTCTGTGTCGAGTGTAGAGTGAGCTCTAGGAGAGTGCGGGAGTCATCGATAATCCCACGATGACAGTGGCCATCCGGTAGAATGGTACTAGTACCCGAGTTGAAGTGCGCGAAAACCAGGAACGTTTCACACATCGAGTGCGACGATTTCCACGTAGCAGTCCGTAGTTCGATGGTATATTCGAACTGCATGAATTTGCACAAATATCATGTAAGCTCCAGAGATATTTTGGGGTACGGGGGTGGCAACTTCCGTTTCCGGTTTTCGCGCCCACCGAATCGTGACGCAATCCTCCACCATGTTCCTCTCCATTTCCATCTATACGCTCATAGCAACGGCCCGGGGTACACCGAACAGTATTTGGTATGAGAGCGTTGTTGTGTGTGGCCTCCCACGAATTCGTGATTCTCAATGCTACAAATGCAACGATATTTGATGCGAAATTTTGCTGTGATCGAATTCCATTACAGATCCATGATTGTGCATACCCCGAGATTGCAATATTGGATATCTGAATATCAGTGGGACTACAAAAGTGATACGTAGAATCTTCTGATGAAATTTCAATGCGATACGGGATTGATTCGAATAATTAAAAATTTGCGGTTGATTCACAGTATTTGGATCGTAAGAATGATGGCTTCACCATGTTTTGGGCCATATTCTCACCAGTGGAGATGCTCGATCCACACAATCACCCTTGGGAAAGGCACTTCTTGATTACACCTAGTTCTGGATATTCGCCCTGTTACTATGCTGCCAAGAGATGGCCGATTTACTTCGGGTCAATGAAGGACAAACACCCTGGTCCCGGCAGTTTGTCTTCTGTGCCACGAGATGGTGAGCAAAGAGAGAGATACAGATATATGTATGTATTCCTGTTAGGAGATTGCTCGACTGGTCCTGTGCAATCTACAGTGGTGGGTTTCCCTGTGTACATCGCTCAAGGGATCTGTCAAAGCGTTGCCGGTTCTCGATCCTCGAGACGGGAATCCTTAGCCAAGAGGGATGAGACCTTAATGGATCCCAATGTGCCAAGAGAGCACGAGGTCCCGAATAATTGCTGACGTTAGAATCCACAGTGACTTGAATCTGCCTTCCTTCTTGTTGGCGATTTCTGGCACTAAATCGTCCTTCCCGGCCCCGTGCAAACGATCTTCTCTTCGCCTTAACGAAACAGACTTGTGCCTGCAGTGTCTCTAGTTATAATATTGGCACAGAGTGCTGGGGGGGGGGGGGGGGGAGAGGAGCGGCGGGCAAAGTGAGCTTAGTCTCGAATAACGGGTGTGTGGGCATTGGCGTTTGTCGCGCGAGGGTTTTCAAGCCTGGGTAAAGGGCGATGAGGGTCGTTAAGCTCGACTATTCGACGCACCGGTGTGGAACCTTCGTTATATCGTCTCTTTGCGCCGTAAATCGTTGGGAAAACTTTCGCCTTACAGCATGGGAAAGCGAGAAAATCGTGCGAAGAAGAGGAGGAGGCGAGAAAACTCAAAACTGTTTGACCGCAAAGCTTGAAGCTGCGTCCAACTGAGTGCACCTAATTTTATCGGAAAATATTTTTTCCAGAAGGAGAGGAGCAGGGCAATATTAATCTCTATGCCAGATGGAAATTCAGCGCGGGTAATTGTTTTTGGATGGGTTTCTTTCAATAAATTTTGCCGGAATCTTTTCGCTTTCGCCGCGGTTACAACCTCAACTTCCGGGTTGGACTACCGTGAAACCTAACGGGGGAAGTCGAGCACGATACCATTTCGGTAGTCGTTATATGGTTTTGCGGTTGCGTATAGACAGTAGAGTAGGAAAATTCAACGAGGCGCGTACCCAGAGTGTACGACGTGTTGCGTGTATGTGGTGGGATCTATTCGAGGTTCTGCATTCGTGAAGGTACCGACAATGGTCAATGACTGAAACGAGATTATAGTCAGTGACCGGACTGCGAGGTATTATGACAGTCGTACGATCCAGCACAACAATTGACGAATTAAGACGGTTCGATGAACACCAATGAATCCTGATGCCTGCCTGATCATCCCTCAATTGCTGATCATCCCTTATGAAGTCATCCCTCAAGAAAGAAGTTATTCAAGGTGGATCAACTTATCAGGCTAAGATTGATGGCAATTTGTGGGATCAGAGGCAATCGGAGGGGAATCAATGGAGTGATTAAAGACTAAAGATCACCCTTTCAGAAATAAATGGCTGATCATTCCTTAAGAAAGAAGATATTCTAGGTGCGTCAACTTATCAGGCTAAGGGGGGATTGATGCCAATCCCTCGAATCAGAGGGAAATCAATGGAGCGATTGAGGAAAAAAGATCATTTCGAGGAAGAATCACAGTAGTCGTTCGTTGACTCATTGGATCGTGGACTCTAGAACGATTGCCACGGAAGGGGCGACAGGTGCAATGGAAAATAATACGCTAGACCGTTTCTCTGGAAGAGACTCGGCGGAGAGAGTGAGTCAGTGACTCGGCTAACCGCAAACCTGCGGGCCCGCTATTTCAGTCATGATAGGCCAATTCATTCCCGTTGTAATTATATTTATTATACCGTCTTGACGACTGCGTGGAAAGCAAACAAACGATGCGGTTTCAGTGTACTTGATCTCTCCTAATTCAAAAGCCACGGGAGATACGTTTGATTTTTATCTGCTAAAAGAACGATGAGGAAGCCAATTGTTATTGGCAATTGATGGTAACTAATGGTGATGCAATAAACAGTACACAGATATATGGAACATTAATTTTATTTGTATTCAAAAGATTTTCGTATATCCCGCATATATGATGGATATAAACTAGATATATAGTATTTTAAGGAGTTCGGAAACAGGAAATCGGGAAAGATAAACATGAGACAGGTCATTATAGCTGGTTAAGGATTGGATCGTTTACCACAATGCTCCTCGACATGATGGTTAATTGAATCGCATAATTGATTTCTCACTTAGTACCTGTTCCTTTAATTATACCACGGCTCTGGGGAGGGGGTTAGGACCGAGAGGATGGGGCTTGCCTCATTCCATTTTCCAAGTGCGAGGCCAAGTCTCGTTAGCGCGGAAATTGGAGAACGCTGTGTATACAAGAACCGATATATATATGTATGGTGACCTCCACTTCCTGGATTCTCGTCTCGTGCACCTCCGGCAAGTTGACTTTTGCCTTGATGATGTGGCTTTTGGCTACGTCACCCATCACTCCCGTATACACACCCACACGCACGTACACACAGTGCGTCTACTCTGTGTACTTCACCACTTCATTTATTCCTGACACCGGTGGAGTGGCAACTCTACGTGCTCTCAGACGAATGAAGTGAAAGGGAAAATCTAAGAGCGTAAAAGGGTCATCGCCGTTGGCACGCCTGAAGTGATGTTAGAATGCAGATTTACCGTTCTACATGATAAAGGGCATCGCGCAATGTCCAGGGCCAAAGTGTACTTCCTTTGTCTTGGGACGCACTTTCCCCTCTTCCGGGAGCTTGTACTTCAACCAATCACAAGCTCCCCGATTCTGTATCTCGAGAGCCATTGAACTTTGTGACTTCCACGCTTTGTCCGACATTTCAAGCTTTCCCATCCCTGCGGCCAAAGATATTTTTGCATTTTTTTTTTATAGGTATCTCAACGATGGATTATTTTTACAGAACATTGATTTCCCATGGAGTAACATATTGAGACCTCTAGGTAATTTTTTGGTGTCAAAATGTACAATTATAATGAAATTACAGCCGATAATCGGCAAGTACCTCTCCGCCACTTCCACGGTAAAGCGCCATTCGCATCCAGGTCATCGAAAACAAGGAAAAAATAAAATTAATTTCGTTAGTGCATTAGTTAGTTAGTTAGTTTGGTAGTTAGTTAGTTAGTTTGTTAGTTAGTGCATACACGCATCCCGTGATGCTTGTATGAAATTGAAACAAATTGTCGGAGGTTTTACTGAGGGAGTCTAGGGCTACCCGACGAAAATGGTCATTTTTCTTATTTTATCGAAAGTATTGATGGGAGAAAAAAATCCTTCGATCGAACGCGAGATTTTAACATCTAAAAAGAGCCCCATAAATTTCAGAAAGATCGATGGGGTAGTTTTGGAGTTGTCCCTAAGTTTCAAAAGCGGGGATGGCATCACCTAATTAGCAGGTGTCAACTTAACAGCCCATAACTTTGCCATTTTTTATCCGATCGTCTTGCAATTTTCAGGAAACATTTATAAGATAATCATATTGGAAATACAATTCCAAAAGAATTGATTTTTCGACATTTATGATTATCATCCCTCAAAGAGCGTAAAATAGAAAAACAGTGGAGTAACTCTGAACGTTTTGTTCTGCCAGCTGTCGACATACGCTTTGGTGTATCACAGTCGACGTTTTAGACAGAGCGAGACAAGAATAGAAGAAGGAGAATCCCATGTGCACTTTACTTAAGTGCATATGTATAATTTATGTGACCCAATGGGCCCTAGTCGTCGTCGTCGTTCTCCAAGACCAGGATATCTGGTGAATTCTTGTCCCTCTCCAAAACATACGGAAGTTCGTTCGTTCGCGTGGAAACAAGGATTGCAAGAAGTTTTCGACGCCAGCCATCCTTTCTTATATTTTTTTTCTACTTCTGCTGTTTCCACTTCAACGTCGAACAGTTATTTCCCCCTCCCTCTTCCGTTGTTTCTCTTTGTTCTTCGCCGTGAGTTACGAAAAATGGCTCTATTTTTCGAGTATCCTCGGCAAGAGGGGACGAAAAGAAAGTATTTTTTTCAGCTCCGAGTCTTTTATCCGACTCTTTCTGATTCCCTCCTTGTGTCTGTCTCACCGGACCTCTTTCTTCGCCAACGTAACCCTCACTACTCTGACCTTTTTTCATTCTCACACAAACGAACAACTTTCTCCACTCTTTAACGACAATTTTCTCCCTCTCTTCTTCTTCTTCTTCCTTTTCCTCTTCTTGAACCCTTTCGAGGAGGGAAGCCACTGTGAAGGGTGAAAATATTGTCAATGCTTGAGAATTTTTTTTACAGACCAAACTAATTACTGAAGGATCAAGTTATTGATATTTTCTTAAGTATATATTCAATTCATTTTATTAGCAATTATTTTCAAGGGACTTCTAAAAATTAAAAAAAAATTAAAATTAATTCAAAATTTATTTTTTAAAAAATTTATTTATTTATTTAAAAAATTAAAATTAATTTACAATTTTCTTACTATTTGCTGGGACAAGGTCGAAAGAAGTGATTGTAGCTTAGTCAATTTTCGAAATTTTTACTTTAAATTTTACCTAAAGGTCTTTGAAATATATACTCAAAATTAATTCAACCAAATTTTTTTTTTCAAATTTACAGTGATTTTCTTCCTTATAGAAGATCACTACATACCGGGTGACCCATTTAACCTGAGAAACTGAAATAACTCGATATTTACGCAGTAAATCGAAAAATGCCGAGACACGTATCAAGTTGATTGAAACAAAGATTCAAGTGGCTATCCTACTTTTTATTGAGTGGACATTTTCAAGGTGATATCAAGGTCATTTTATTTAAATAAAAGTTTGTATTTTTTATATAAGCACCGTTTTATCTGATGCAAGAAAACTTTGGTTTAAAATGTTTTTTGACTTGACCAATGTAACTTTCCACAAAAAAGGTGACCTCTATATCACCTTGAGAACGTCAAATGAAAGAAAAAGTAGATGAGCCATCTAATTCTTCATTTAAATCGACTCAATACGTGTCTCGAGACTTTCTGGTTGCCTAAATATCGAGTTCGTCATTTCGGTGTCTCGAACTGAACGGGACACTCCGTATAATAGAGAAAATAGAACGAAGATACGTTCTTTTTTCTCATGAAAGCTTTGCAGGCTCAACTGGTTGCTCTCTGATTCTCTGTATGCGATCCTCGAAACAGCTCGGGCTTGATCGTGAAAAATATATCTTCGTGCAAACTGCACCTCTTTTTGTATCGTTGCTGCTCTAAAAGCATCCACGAGTTTGGGGAACGGGGAGAAAAAATTATTGGCCTCGTAGGGAAGAACTGGAGCATAGAAAATTGTGTAAATTCGTATGCAACTCCGGTTCAGTGTGGATCACAGTGTATAAATATTGCGGGAGGAGAAAATTGATCCTATCAAATTCATACTTTGCTCTTCATGTTTACTTTGCTCATCGAATGTCTATTGATCGTTTGAATCAGGTCACCCTGTATATTACCAGAGTCGAATCGCCTCGCAGGCTCTTAAATTGGACCGGTTTTGCTTCTCTCAAGATTGGACCGCCCTATAGCCCTTTACTTAAGGGTAAGTCTGAGAAAAAAATTGTTAAAGCATTTTTTTTTTTTATAGATTTCAATTATTTTCATCGATTCATCCTCGAGTATGAAAAATAACGACGAGAGACAGGAAGAGAAAGAGAAAAATGGTAAATCTGGTAGTTGGACATTGAAGTGCATCGTTGTTAAACTTGGGATCGTCGAGTTATTCTGTGTCTTAGTTTTTTTTATTATTTTTATTTTTATTCATCTCGATGGGGATGCAAATTGTCGGGAGTTAAGGGGCAAGAGGGAGGAGATAGGCGAGAGACCTCGATAATGAAACATCGTCATCTTGACCCGGATACAAATGTCTCAGGTCGATCGTTCCGACGATTTTTCTTTCTTCTACCCACTCTCTTCGCAATCGATACTTCACGATTGTTGCGCAATATACTAGCGAAGAGCGAAATTCGACCTCCGAACCCGACCAGATTTCCTATGATTCGATATTGTTGGAAGAACCATATTGGGTCCTTTCCCAGGTAGGAAATCAAAAGGCTGATGACGATGGAAACAAGCTTGTGCGAGCCTTGTTTCACCGAGCCTGAGTGAGACAGACCTGGGTCAGGTTTCATTGCACCGTTTAGAGCAGCCTGGAACCAAGACTGGCTGCTTAGCCTAAACTCAGGGTTATTTCAGGCTTTATTCAGCCGGTGTATTTTAAGGCTAAAAAATCAAGGCTGGATGCAGGCTTGTTTCAGGTTGTGATAAAATAAAATTCTTAGCCTTAAAATTCACCGGCTGAACCCGTAGTAAAAAACTCCATTCGTCGCCATTGAAAAATCCCCATTCATTCCCCATTGCCCACAAAACCAATGGATATGAATGCCGAATTTTCTAAGGACATTTTCGCCATTAAATTCCCCATTTGAAACGGAATGGGGATTATCCCATGGGGATTCAATGGAGACAATCTCCCTAGTGAATTCGCCATATTCACCTCTATTGGTTTTTGTGGGCAATGGGGAATAAATGGGATCATCAATGGAGATTCTTTCATATGATTGCTATATATACATGGAATTACGCATTAAATAATCAAGTAAGTTATCAGTAAGTAAGGTTAATCATAATGCTAATATTAGCATAACGACCAATAATTATATCATATATCATATATAGCAATCATATATATATATGTATATATATATATATATATATTACATTTAATAGAAATTATTGAAGCTCAGAATTGAGAAAATAGATTGTAAGTGTATTCAGATGACGATTGATAATGAAAGTATATACGTTTCTCCTCTCACAAATCGAGTTGAGAGGGACTGATAAAATTATGTGTATATGTTAAAAATAAACGGTTTTAAAATACATTAATCCCAAACGTACGCGCACTTGATGAGCAGTATATAATATATTTTTTTAAAATATATTATATTATATTTTATTTTAAACTATTATATTATATTTTAAACTGATTGACCATCGATATAATCATCAGCATTTATTACAATTGAAGAAAATATTTGGTTCATATATGAGAATCAGCGACATCTACTCTTACTTAATTTTATTAATTCACCGCCGTTTGAGAAATATCGCATTCGGAAAGATTCTCATCGATCGATGGGTTCAATTGTTCTGCATTGAACCTCGAATATGGATTGCAACATCGTTAACGAATGCTGCTCATCATTCGATCAGTCGTCAATGAAGTGACATTATTGATAAATGCTGATCATTGTATAATTCGTAGTTACTTATTATTCAATGGGTATCCTTGGTAAATGCTGATCATTTCATCGTTAGCCGCATTTGGGTTCCAATGAACATCTGTGGGAAATGCTGATCTCTCTGTTTATCCGCATTGACTTTCCAATGGACATCATTGGATAAAGCGGATCATTTCGTTCATCAGCATTTACCTTCCCATGGACACCATTGGGCAATGCTGATCGCTCGATACATCCGCATTGGCTTTCCAATGAGCATCATTGAGTAATGATGATCATTCGATTCATCCGCATTGGCTTTCCAATGAGCATCATTGAGTAATGATGATCATTCGATTCATCCGCATTTGATGTTCAATGGATACCCATTCACTGATCAATGGTCAGCCCTGTACGCCATTGACAAATGCGGAAATCTCAATGGGTCCCCATTCATTGTCCAATGGAGTCGTATGAGGACCATTGGTTGCCATTGGCGATTCAATGGAGTTTTTTACTACGGGAATAAAGCTTGAAATAACCCTGAGTTTAGGCTAAGCAGCCAGACTTCGTTCCAGGCTGCTCTAAACGATGCAATGAAACCTGGCCCAGGTCTGTCTCACTCAGGCTCGGTGAAACAAGGCTCGCGCAAGCTTGTTTCCATCGTCAGCCTCTTAGCTGAGTTTAAAATAATATTTTTTCTGTATTTTCATTTAAAAAAAATTCAGCAATAAATGCGAGAATATTTTGAAATTGTGTATCTGAATAATATCTGAATAGTATCTTTCAAAGAATAAGATAATCAAAATAAAATTTAGTACATATAATCAATATGATCATACACATGCATATGGGGTATTCTTGCTGAAATTTTCACGTCCGAACCCGGATCCTCTTGAATAATTATGAAAAAAAAATTCCGAAAAGTATTCTGAAAAAGAAAAGACACGTATTTTTTTGTTAAGGCCGAGAATCGATATTTTTCGTCGTACGATTTTAGTAAAAAATCCAAATTTTTCACCA
Source organism: Alloplasta piceator (assembly GCA_946863875.1). Lineage (NCBI taxonomy): Eukaryota > Metazoa > Arthropoda > Insecta > Hymenoptera > Ichneumonidae > Alloplasta > Alloplasta piceator. Next base: position 3,655,948 of record OX333071.1, read on the forward strand.
ACTCTCTACTCTAAACACGTAGTATCTTGATAATTCGAGATCCTATCGAAAAACGCTTTAGACAAAACTTGTTCGCTATAAAACGAGTAAAACAGTTGATATATTTTTTTTTAATTGTGGGCACACGAAAGTTTGTTTTTACTTCATAAAACACAAAAAAACGTTTTTTCAGCAAGTACGCCACCTCTAATTATAAAATAAAAAAAATTGTAAAAATTCTATAGGAAATCACGAAATTTTTAAGACCAGAATGAGAATGGCAAGATCAAAATCCGCAAAGCTACAGCCAATCGAAGTTTCGTCTTGACCTTATTTCTAGCCAGATCATGCGAAACTATATATTCTCGAAAAAATTATATACATTTGAATATTTATTTAATTATATATACGTAGATTATTTCATACAAGTATGAAATAATATACGTAATATACGTAATATTCAATTGTACATGCGTATATTCTTTTATACTTGTATGAAATAATCCACGTATGTATAATTAAATAAATATTCATAATTATTCAAGAGGGTCCGGGTTCGGACGTGAAAATTTCACCGGGAATACCCCATATACATAAATTAAAAATATGTTATAAATAATACAAATACATAAATGATAATAATAACAATATAAATTAAGTAATACTATTCATTATTATTTAATATTATTATTATTATAACAAATATATTAATAATATTTATTATTATTGTTATTATTATTCATCTGATTCAATGTTTGATTTTTTAAAATTAAATTAAAAGACAAGTTGAACCAAAAAATGGCCTTCGGGTAATGAAAATAAATTCTTAATACTATTTCGGTACGTATTTATTTCTTCGGCCTGGGTTCTACAAATATGATATTTACATCAGTAAATCAAAAGTAGTCAGTGGTGTAGTGGGTAGCGTCCCAGTCTTAGGTCGTTAGTCAAGCTCGATAGGTAGGTAGGTTTCAAATCCCAGTCTGGTCTCGTACGTATTCTACGGTCCGCGAATATGCAAGAAAACTAAATCAGTCGGAAAAATCCATGAACTTTCAAATTATCAATTTTTTTATAAATTTAATTCACGTTGAATTTGAGGATATGCGTAAAACGAGGGTCGCGGGTTCAAACCCCACGGGGGGCAAAATTTTTGTTTTTTCTTAAAATGTTTTTTTTTTTTCGTTACTCGACCCTTAGAAACAATTAATTATGAATATGGAACTGATTTTCATCGTAACAATGATCAATATATGGAAAAAATAAATAATTCTGCACGGGTCATAAATGCTCGTAAAGGCATTAAGGCTCGTTTCAGGCTTAGTACAGGCTTTTCTACCAGCCTTTGGTCAAGCCTGTGTGCAAGAGCCTGAAACCGCGTTATCATTCAGAGGTTTTCCTGGGCTTAAGAGGAGGCTAAATACCATTTTCGTTCAATCCCTACATTATCGACTTATCACCCTCGCCCAGTCTTTCTCCCAAAACCGTAAATGAAAATTTATTAAATTTTGAAAATTCAGAGGACGATAAGTTAATTAACAATTAATTGATAATTAAGGTGCTAAAACGCGTCACAACTAACTCCAACGAATTCATTGGAGCCCCAAAAATATTAGGTTACTCGTCAGAATCCATGGTGCTGCCCTCCCTCGCACGTTTTTAAACTAGATTTCGCCATTTCGTATTTCGATAAAACTACAATTGATCGATATTTATCTCCTTATGCGCCATCCAAACTTACGATGTGTCTTTTCCATAAAATAATGTCGAAAACGTCTTGATATTTGTGTCTTGGCGTTCTTCATGGAGCCTCACTCTTAGTTTAGACGAAATACAGTAAAAAGTCTCATAATTCAAGATTTTCAATTACAGATTCCTGATGGTAATCGGATCTATAATTTTTTTTTTTTTTTTTCAAAAAAATTTTAGCGAGGCTCCATTTGTGCCATAATTCCGATTATGCTGTTAAAATTTTATTGAATTCCATTCATTCGTATGAGAGCAAGTTTGGATGGCGATTTCGAAGCGTAGTGTCGGTATTTAGCCTCCTCTTAAAATCAGGCTGGTGCTCAGCCTAAATTAAAAAATGTGAGCCTTGTTCAGGACTTGGCGAGCCCTTTTTTCATTGTCAATTCCTACCTGGGATTTCCCCCCCCCCCCCCGATCAAAGTTTCATGCAAAGAGGATCATTGATTTTCCGATCACTCGAAATATTGACGGGGAAATTCATTCCTTGCCAAAATCTATTTCATGAAGGACGCGTTTGTTCGCCGCAGAGAATTATTGGCTGAACACGAATCGAGGTACGAACTGCGGTATACTCTTCGTACGATGCACCTGGGACTCGTAGATATCCTGCAGTGGTCTCGTTACCCGAGCTCAAATCACCTTTCCAGTTCCGCCACGTTTCTCGCTGAATTACCTCGGAAAGACAGAGTCAGGAACTTCGAGAGTTCCATTTGCCACAATTAGGATTAACTTGATTATGGTAAATGATGAGAAAAATGTATGGTTCTTTCGAGCACTTTTAGAATCTCCGGGGACTTCCAAATTTTGGAAATTTTCCATTGAGAGGAATTAGAAATGAGAGAGGAAGCGTGTACCAAAAGTTAAGTTCTGCAAATCTTAATTAAAAGGTCACAGAGTAAGGAAACTTGTTTTCAATTATTATTTTTTGGGCGACTAATTGGTAAGCAATTGATAATGACCTAATTACAATTAGAATTAAAATTAGAATCTTGAAAGATTTTTGAATTTTGAAATTATTTCGTTTGGAGAAATTCTCTGTTCGATAATAATAATTATCGAACAGAGAATAAAAATCACTTATAATCGCATTTTTGTTTCAAAGAAATGGTTAATTTTACACCAGTTGGATTGGGAACACGAATATTTTGCTGATACCGTATTTATATTCGCAATCTTTATTAACGATGATCCAAGGTCTCAATTTGCGAGTGCAATTGAAAGAATGCGGCTTATTTACAAAAGTGTCGCTGTTCGCAATATTTTGCTCTCATTTTTATTGCAGAAAAAGTAACGCTTGCAATATTGGTCAATGGCGATTGTATATTTTATCGCAGTTTATATTTTCGTATCATGTTTACGGCAGCATTCCTGACAATTTCGAAATGATTAAGCCTTTGTGAAATGAGGACATCGACAAAAGCGAGTTCGGGCATATTTCACAATGCGCTTGTTTTTTTTCGAAATATCGTCTTCGACGTCCGAATTACTTTGTAATTTATCAAGTTTTTAATGTACAATGTCTTTCCCCTTGAGAAAAATAAATTTGAGCAATTTTTTCTACTTTACTCTCTTGATTAGTATGTATTCGGGGGTGGATGTCCCTAAATATGGGAAGGAAAGAAGACATTGATAAGATTAAATAAAGTTTCAGTGATTGAGGGATACATAGGGGAATAGGGGTGTAATAGGGGAAAATGAAGAAAGAATAGGATTAAATGAGGTTTCAGTGTATTAGGGGATGTTATACTCCCAAATAGGGGAAAATAAGAAAAGAATAGGATTAAATGGCGTTTCAGTGTATTAGGGGATGTTATACCCCCAAATAGGGGAAAATAATAAAATGATAGGATTAGATGAGGGTTCAGTGTATTAGGGGATGTCATACCCCCAAATAGGGGAAAACAAGAAAATAATGGGATTAAATGAGGTTTCAGTGTATAAGGGGATGTTATAACCCCAAATAGGGGCAAATAATAAAACATTCGTAAGATTAAAGAAGATCCTAAGTGGGGATTATTTTTACACCCTTGTAATGGTCACCGCTTTGATAACTCTCAAGGATTATTGTAGGTTAATGAGGAATAAATAGTGATCTACAATATCCACCAATAAAATGGCTAATTTCTCCTAAATTTGAGATTACTATTGATAGGCTTCGGCACTTGGAGCCATGATCAATCTTAAACCCTTGTAATGGTCACCCATTTAATAACACCAAGGGATTATTGTAGATTAATGATGTATTAATAGTGATCTACAATATCCACCAATAAAATTGCTACCTTCTCCTAAATTCGAGGTTATCATTGATAGGATTCAGCACTTCAAGCCATGTTCATTCTTGAATACTTGTAATGGTCACCCATTTAATAACACCAAAGGATTATTGTCGATCAATGAGGAATTAATAGTGATCTGCAATATCCACCAACAAAATGGCTAATCTCCCCTAAATTCGAGGTTACCATTGATAGGATTCAGCATTTCAAGCCATGACCATTCTTAAACCCTTGTAATGGTCACCCATTTAATAACACCAAAGGATTATTGTCGATCAATGGGGAATTAATAGTGATCTACAATATCCACCAATAAAATGCCTAACCTCCCCTAAAGTCGAGGTTACTATTGATGGGATTCATCACTTCAAGCTATGATTATTCTTAAGCCATTGTAATGGTCATCCATTTAATAACACCAAATGATTATTGTAGATTAATGAGAAATGAATTGTGATCTACAATATCCACCAATAAAATGCCTAATCTCCCCTAAATTCGAGGTTACTATTGATGGGATTCATCACTTCAAGCTATGATTATTCTTAAGCCATTGTAATGGTCATCCATTTAATAACACCAAATGATTATTGTAGATTAATGAGAAATGAATTGTGATCTACAATATCCACCAAGAAATTGGCTAATCTCTCCTAAATTCGAGGTTACCATTAATAGGATTTAGCACTTCAAGTCATGATCATTCTTAAACCCTTGTAATGGTTACCCATTAAATAACTCTCAAAGATTATTGTAGATTAATGAGGAATGAATAGTGATCTGCAATATCCACCAACAAAATGGCCAATCTCCCCTATATTCGAGGTTACCATAGATAGGATTCAGCACTTCAAGCCATGATCATTCTTAAACCCTTGTAATGGTCACCCATTTAATAACTCGCAAGGATTATTGTAGATCAATGAGGAATCAATAGTGATCTACGATATCCACCAACAAAATGGCTAATCTCCCCTAAATTCGAGGTTATCATTGATAGGATTAAGCACTTCAATTTGTCTCACCCAATATTAGCCATACCCCACAAATCATGAATCATTTTAACCCACTGACTCCATCACTAATAGCCAACAGTGACACCAATTCCAATGTGTCCTTACGCTGCAACAATCAATTCAATAATCCTTCACAGTTAAAAAACAACGCTAACTCCTACTCCACAAAATAGTAAATCAACGTTCAGTCGATCGACAAAACTAATCAGCAAATCATTGATATAAATGGCCACGGGTGACTTGGCCAAGCGTTGGGACTTGGATTCAAGCCTCCAACGAGGGAATGGAGAGAATCACGATTATCCAACGAGGAATCGTTGGATCACCGAGTGGAGTTCAAGCGGTGAAAGTAGAGTCTGTAGCGGTCGATTATCGTGGCGAAAAGGTAGCGAAGATTATTCGCGAGGGACAGAGAGAAGGTACCAAAGCGGAACACTCGATCCACTTGATATCAGAGAAAGGTACTGACACGTATCTTCGTACTCGAAGAAGAGAAGAATTTCCCGAGAGCATTCGTCACAAAGACACGTACCCTCGAGATGATCTCGGGTACATTTTATAATATGTACGAGGAATAAAGAGGGTTGGAGGGGGTGGCAAAGAGATATTTGGAGGGAGAGGAGAGGAGAGATCCACCGGAGTGGCGAGGCTTTGAATGTTCCAGAGTGCACATAACCGAGTCGAGTGGATCTCTCGGTGGATAGATGCAAAGAGGGACGGAGTGGGGGGCCAAGGGAGGAGGGAGGGGGTAACGGGAGGGCCCATGAAAGAGGGAGTAGCGTGAGAACCTCGCGAGCTTCGCCAGCTTCTTTGGAGAGAACGAGGTGGAAACTCGGGCATTGTGTGTGCATGGCCTTAAGTCGCAAATTATAAGTCCTCCTTCTCTCTCGTCTCTACATGTTGGCAACATCGAGGACCAAAGTGGAAGACCTCAAACATTGGGCTTTTGTTTGTGTGCGAAAATCCGCGTGTTTGTGTTTGCGCGGGAGACGGTGAAAGGTACAAGTTGGTCTCTGGCGGGACTTTAACTCTCCTTATTTCACGTGCAATCCCCATTTGTAAATTCCGCGTTCACATATTTTCGGTATAGACGAATGTGGCACAATGTTTCTCCAGGAAACTGCGGTAGGATTTAAGGGGGAGGCACAAGGGAGATTATGTCAACGTTGCAATATTATCACAAAAAATTTGCAAATTTTTTGCAAAAAAAATTGTTCCACAACGTTTTTATTACAAATTTGCTTGAAAATTGTTTTGCAACAAAAAATGTTTCGCATAATTCTTTGCAAAAAAAATGTTTCGCAAAATTGTTTGTAAAAAAATTGTTTTGTTTTGTTTACAAAATGGTTTTGAGCAATTGATTTACAACATTTCTCCACGAAAATTTTGCGCAACAGCCTTTTTCCAAAAAATTTTGCGAAACATTTTCTTTGCAAAAAATTATTCGAAACTAGATATACGTTACTAAACTAGTTATTTAACATCATAAATACTAAACAGTAAAAAATAAACAAACGAATTTTTTTTTTTTAACAAGCTTTTATTAGTTGTTAATAAAAAATAACTAAAAGGTTAAAAATAAAGCTATCCTGATTGGAAATAAGTTTTCAAATAAAAGCGTGTTACATTTTAACAGCAAGAGAAAAAAGAGGATGTAACACGCTTTTATATGAAAACTTATTTCCAACTGGAATAGCTTTATTTTTAACTTTCTAGTTATTTTGTATTAACAACTAATAAAAGCATGTTTAAAAAAAAATTTCGTTTGTTTTTTTAGTTATTATTATACTGGAGTCGTTCCATGTCAAATCGACCGATAGTTGGAATCGAAGCCTTATTCAATTTCGATGAAATTTGGTCAGAAGTTTTCTTTTATCATGAAACGAAGTTCTACCAAAAGAAAATAATTGAATTTTTTTTTCGAAAGTTATGCAAAATTCAAAATTTTACCATTTTTTTAATTTTTCAAGTTTATTTTTTAAATATCACGAAAACTATTATAGTTACGAAAAGTCATTCTGAGTTCGTCTTGAATAGTACACTTGGGGCTAGGAAAAAAAAGTATTCCGAAAAAAAATTTGAAAAATGATGAATTTGGAGAATTTCGAATTTTAAAAAATCGTGGAAAATCCACGATCAACATCAAATTTTAGGATCAATGTTTTTTTACCTCAAAGTTGAGTAAAGTTGAGTAATCATGTAATATTTAGCAGTAAAAATTTCATGATTGTTCAACTTTACTCAACGTAGAGGTGAAAAAACAAATTTTTTTTACCAAAATTCAAAAATTCATATTTTTGAAATTCATATTTTAATTGTTATGATTATAATTATTGATTATTAATTGTTAATATTCGTTAATACTTGGTAATTATTATGAATCATAATTAAGTAAAAAATTTAATTAGATAATTAAGAAGAAAGAAACGAATTAGCAATTGCATTTGATCCACTTCTTCTGGGTTTGAATTAAAAAAAGAAAAATTCAATAAAACTTCAAAAATTAAGGCAGAATTATGATACGGAGGTAGACTAATTAAAGTTTTGCCCAGAAAAATGGGTAATAATAGGGAAACCGAAGAAAAAGAACTCTCGCCGGTAAGCTAGGGCTCGCTCTTATCGACACAAGTTATTTTCAGTTTTTCATTATAAATTATTAGTTGAAACAACTCTCAGGAAGACTTTAACTTAAATTGAATCAAAATTTCGAGATGATAAAGTTGATAGTTCATAAGTCAAAGCTCCCCTTAAGATAAAAATCTTTATCAAAAACATTGATAATCGATTATCAGGGACAAGAGTCTGCTTTTTTTATACTTGGAGGAATTTCCAGGTGAAAAAAAAAGACTTGGGAAAATTTTGTTCTTTGTAGTATTGAAAATATCTTTGAAAAACAATTGCTTATGCGAAATTGGAAAAAAATTACTAACTCTCTATTTCAGAGGGCATTCTCTTAATTTAACGATCTTGGGCAAAGTAATGCAGAAACATTATTTTATCTTCAGGCACTCAAATGTATTTTTTAGAAGGATTTATATTTCATATCACGATTCACGAGGATACAGATGGGAGGCGTATTAAAAAGTCCATTGCATCTCAGCAGAAGAGAAGATTCGAGAGGGATTATGTACGACGTAATGTCGAGATAAAAAAGAAATAAAATACGTACGTGAGTTGAAAAATATAACGTTCAAATATACATCATCGGGTTGGAGAAGGAATTGCTATGGAGATGGGAAAGGAAAAGAGAGTGAGGGGGAGGGGGGGGGGGGAGTAAGCTGTAAATTCAGCGAAAACAGGTCGAAGGAAATGATAGTCCAATTACTTTGATACAGTTTTCCAATTACTTTATTTTCCTCGTAGATATTTCGAGAGGGTCGTATTTACCATTGAATATCTTCGGGAAACTTCTTGAGGACATTCAAGCGACAAGCTTGCTGCTTTTTATCATTTGGTCTCGATAAGAATTTATTATTCCTGGCAGTTTATTTTCCTCGAGCCACTCGGAAAATATTTTTATTAAAATGCATGCAAAATTCACGTTTTTAGAACAGTTGAAAAATTATGAAAAAAAATTGTATCTCGAAAAAATCGGAAATTCACCATTTGCTAATGATGAGGAAAATTTATCAGTTGTGGTAACTTTTTTTTTCTAAAGTGAGAAAATTTTTTTAAAAAATATATGCAATATTCTAGTTTTTGGAACCGTTGAAAAATTATGGAAAAAATGGTATCTGGGAAAAACCGGAAATTGATAATTTGCTAATGATGAGAATAATTTATCAGTTTCGGTAACTTTTTTTTCCTAAAGTGAGAAAATTTTTCTAAAAAATATAGGCAATATTCTCGTTTTTAGAACAGTTGAAAAATTATGAAAAAAATTGTATCTGGAAAAAACCGAAAATTGACGATTTTCTAATGATGAGGGAAATTTATCAGATGAGGTAACTTTTTTTTCTGAAGTGAGAAAAATTTTCTAAAAAATATATGCAATATTCTCGTTTTTAGAGCAGTTGAAAAATTATAAAAAAAATTGTATCTGGAAAAAACCAGAAATTGAACATTTGCTAGTGATAAGGAAAATTTATCAGTTTTGGTAACTTTTTTTCCTAAAGTGAGAACATTTTTCTACAAAATATATGCAATATTCTCGTTTTTAGAACCGTTGAAAAATTATGAAAAAAAATTAAATCTCGGAAAAACCGGAAATTGACCATTTGCTAATGATAAGGGAAGTGTATCAGTTTTGGTAACGTTTTTTCCTAAAGTCTGAAAAATGTTCTAAAAAATATATGCAATATTCTAGTTTTTAGAACCGTTGAAAAATTATGGAAAAAATTGTATCTGGAAAAAAACCGGAAATTGACCATTTGCTCATGATGAGGAAAATTTGTCAATTTTGGTAACTTTTTTCCTGAAGTGAGAAAATTTTTCTAAAAAATATATGCATTATTCCCGTTTACAGAACAGTTGAAAAATTATGAAACAAAAATAAATAATTAAAGAAATAATATAAAATAAATATTAAAAATAAATATACATTCACAGATACACGGAAAAAACGAAGAATTATTTATGAATGATTAAAAGTCAATTTTTTAAATTTTAGACATTCGTTTCTCGCGTCTCGCAGTTAAAATTGCAATCTTCATAATTTCAAGCTTTAAAATCGTTGAATTTCACGATAGAATCTAATTACAAGTTTACGTGAAATACATGCCATTCGCTTCCCGGTTCGTCACCTTTGATGTGGTTTACATTGTAAAATAACAAAGGAGTCGGGGCGGCGTTTTAGCGTCTGGCGACGCTCGACGAGCGCGAATGACGCTATTAAATTCAATTTTGCGATGTACTTTGTGCGTGCTTGAACGTAATATCGCTCTGTGCCACTTGCAATGATGGTTAACGTTTTCCTTTTTTTTCCCTCCAACTTTTTTACAACGCGCTCTTGACGCGCAAAGTAATACAAAATTTGTGACACCGCGGATACAGGAAAAATCAAAATTAACGTCTCCCGTAGTAAAAAAACTCCATTCGTCGCCATTGAAAAATCCCCATTCATTCCCCATTGCCAAAGTAACCAATGGAGATGAATGCCGAATTGCCTAAGGGGATTTTCGCCATTGAATTCCCCATTTGAAACGGAATGGGGATTATCCAATGGGGATTCAATGGAGACAATCCCCTTAGGCAATTCGGCATTCATCCCCATTGGTTATTTTGGCAATGGGGAATGAATGGGGATTTTTCAATGGCGATGAATGGAGTTTTTACTATACGAAAGAATCTCCATTGCTGTTCGCCACTCATTCCCCATTGCCCACAAAACCAATGGATATGAATGCCGAATTTTCTAAGGACATTTTTGCCATTAAATTCCCCATTTGAAACGGAATGGGGATTATCCCATGGGGATTCAATGGAGACAATCTCCCTAGTGAATTCGCCATATTCACCTCTATTGGTTTTTGTGGGCAATGGGGAATAAATGGGATCATCAATGGAGATTCTTTCATATGATTGCTATATATACATGGAATTACGCATTGAATAATCAAGTAAGTTATCAGTAAGTAAGGTTAATCATAATGCTAATATTAGCATAACGACCAATAATTATATCATATATCATATATAGCAATCATATAGCAATCATATATATATATATGTATATATATATATATATATTACATTTAATAGAAATTATTGAAGCTCAGAATTGAGAAAATAGATTGTAAGTGTATTCAGATGACGATTGATAATGAAAGTATATACGTTTCTCCTCTCACAAATCGAGTTGAGAGGGACTGATAAAATTATGTGTATATGTTAAAAATAAACGGTTTTAAAATACATTAATCCCAAACGTACGCGCACTTGATGAGCAGTATATAATATATTTTTTTAAAATATATTATATTATATTTTATTTTAAACTATTATATTATATTTTAAACTGATTGACCATCGATATAATCATCAGCATTTATTACAATTGAAGAAAATATTTGGTTCATATATGAGAATCAGCGACATCTACTCTTACTTAATTTTATTAATTCACCGCCGTTTGAGAAATATCGCATTCGGAAAAATTCTCATCGATCGATGGGTTCAATTGTCTAGCATTGAACCTCGAATATGGATTGCAACATCGTTAACGAATGCTGCTCATCATTCGATCAGTCGTCAATGAAGTGACATTATTGATAAATGTTGATCATTGTATAATTCGTAGTTACTTATTATTCAATGGGTATCCTTGGTAAATGCTGATCATTTCATCGCTAGCCGCATTTGGGTTCCAATGAACATCTGTGGGAAATGCTGATCTTTCAGTTCATCCGCATTGACTTTCCAATGGACATCATTGGGTAAAGTGGATCATTTCGTTCATCAGCATTTACCTTCCCATGGACACCATTGGGCAATGCTGATCGCTCGATACATCCGCATTGGCTTTCCAATGAGCATCATTGAGTAATGATGATCATTCGATTCATCCGCATTGGCTTTCCAATGAGCATCATTGAGTAATGATGATCATTCGATTCATCCGCATTTGATGTTCAATGGATACCCATTCACTGATCAATGGTCAGCCCTGTACGCCATTGACAAATGCGGAAATCTCAATGGGTCCCCATTCATTGTCCAATGGAGTCGTATGAGGACCATTGGTTGCCATTGGCGATTCAATGGAGTTTTTTACTACGGGCTGCGACAAAAATTCGCGTTAAATTTTTTATTTCATTGTCGCAAGAAAGAAAAACGAGTCCAATATGAAAAATTTGATGAGAAGCGTTTCTTTGAAAAACAAAAAAAAAATGCGCTTTTTTCAAATCATACATTTATCGGCATAATTACATCTCTGCCGATTAAAACTCTATCTTCGAACAACTCTACCGAAATACAGCTTCTGCTGACACATTTTTATCTTTTTATGAATTTATCGAATATTAAAAAAAAAAAATCTCTACCTGAAAACAAACCTCTGGAAATAACTTTCTATCGGAGGCTCTTTTTCCGCAAGGGATGTTCAGTTAGATCCGGTAGAGATGCTAACTCGAGGGAGTTATTTCATCAATGGGAGAATGCCGGAGATTTATCAGTGGGATTGTTTTTCGGTACAGTTCTTCGAAGGTCAAGTTTTAACCGGTAGAGTTGTTAGTGGGTATTGTCATTTTTTTTTTCGTGTCGCCGATTTTTTTTTCAGTTACTTTTCGACAAAAAAAACATACGTATTTAAAAAAAAAATATATATTTTTTTTTCATCCTCTTCCGTTTTAACACCTTTCAAAGTACAATTTTTGTTTTTTCGACAAGAGTGTATCCTCCGATTTTTTTCAAATAAATTGACAAAAAAGTATATTCAAAACCGCATCTTTTGATCACTATCCCCATCATGGAGAAATCATTTTTCGATTCTTTCCGTGTGTATGAAACTTTGAAAAATGTGTTCTCAATGTATACAAAAATGTGTACAATATTTATGTACACATAAATATTGAAACTGCATCAATAAATAATAGCATCCACAACGTTACCGGTGTACTTACTCCTTTTTTACGAATAAAAACACATTTTCCAAAGTTTCATACACACAGCAAAAATCGAAAAATGATTTCTCCATGATGGGATAGCGATAAAAAATGCGGGTTTAAATGTACTTTTTTGTCAATTTATTTGAAAAAAATCGGAGGATACACTCTTGTCGACAAAAATTGTACTTTGAAAGGTGTTAAAACGGAAGAGGATGAAAAATAATTTTTTTTGAGAAATACGTATGTTTTTTTTGTCGAAACTGTAACTGAAAAAAAAATCGACAATACGTAAAAAAAATGTCGAGGTAATGGCCGCTCGGTTATAGCTGGAATGCCCCATATGTTGATTTTTTGTCGATGAAATATTCTAGCTCAATGATTCTCGAAGAATTTTGTTGAGTTCTCAAGGAATTCGTTTTTTATTACAAACATTAGATTTTTTTTCAAATCGTACATTCATTGATGGACTTACATCTCTACCGATTAAAACTCTGCCATTAAACAACTCTCCGAGAAAATTCACAACAACAACAGCAATAATAATAATAATAATAATAATAATAATAATAATAATAATAATAATAATAATAATAATAATAATAATAATAATAATAATAATAATAATAATAATAATAATAATAAATTTTCTAAATTTTTCATTTACTTCGAGAACCAAAGGGCATCTCTTTTGAAAGGGACATCTCTTTTGAATTCGATAGACGTTTGGGTGAATATTCTCGTAGATTGTGTTTGCTCACATTTCGAGGTTTTTGATGTCCCAAGGGTGGACAAGGTGGATACGCTCGTGGTATCTAAAGCAATATGAGCGCGAGACTTGAAATTGCGTTCGTTCGCTTGGGGGCTTCGTTTTGACGTGTTCTGCTGGTATCTAGTTCACGTATTCATGCACATATATAGATTAGGGTGCTCCAAAAACGTCCTTCATTTTTAACTTTTTTTGCTCATGTAGATTTTTTTTTTAAATCGTGGGAATGAACAAATTCTCGCTCAAGAAGAGATCTGGATAATTTTTCAATTCTGCTTTTGCGAGAATTTTTTTTATTTAAACAATTTACAAGGATCTCGAGGTAAAAAAAATAAAGGATGATTCTAAAATACTCTAATATAATTAGTTAATTAACTCCAATATAGTTATAATTTTTTTTCCACATAATACACATTTTTTTAACAATATCAACCAATTAATTCAAATTTTTTAAACATTTATTTCGGCTCAAAAAATCGTTAAACATTCGATCTTTCGATACTTCGAAAAAATGGTGAAAAAAATTAGTAAAAAATTAAATAGTAATTTTATATCTTACCTGTTAAATCTACACTCTTCGATTATCAATTTAATTGTTTTTTTGCAATATAAAAGTAAATTGCCAAGATAATTTTTTTTTCATATTATTTGAACATTTATTTAAAAAAAAATGTTAAACTTCGATACCTAAAAAAAAAATAGTTAAACAAATTAATTAAATAGTAATTTTTTATTTTACCTGTTCACATCGGGGCTCTTTGATTATCAATTTAATTGTTTATTCCCCAATTTTCGATATTTTTTTGCAATACAAGAATAAATTCAAAATTTAATTTTTCCTATATATTAATATTTTTGAAAATTTGCTTAAGCTCGGTTCGCGCGAAATTCTCGTGTAATATTGTGCGTAGCAAAGTATTATTACGTTGCACGTTTACATATTGCAATATTACGAAGGACGTAGGACGAAATATAGTGTAATATAACCGGCGAATAGTCTTGTACCACTGTATATGTTACAGTATATGGTAGATACATATATTGTGCAGCAGTAAAAAGGGTTTATGCACATTTATATGTGTTTTGTGTTTATTAAACTCGCAGGGATGTTATTATGTAAATTTTCGTCCAAGCGTTGATATCTTCGAGTGCTCAGAGAGCAGAATTTATGTATTTCGTGTCTCTCGAATTTAGGGTATTTCCATTGTTAAACGAAAATAAAAATTATCCCTCAAATTTTTGATGAAATGAAAGGTCAATATCACGGAATAGTATCGATAAAAATTCAGAATGGACAATCAATTGCATAATTGGCGATCGATCTGCTCTAAATTCTCTCTGAAAAAGTTATACTTTTTAATCAACTTTTTCAACAATTTAATTCATTCGATTTTTTCATTCAATATTCTAAAATAAATATTTACCTTATCAAATAAATATTGACCATCGAACGTTTTATAAATATTTATTTATAATATTCCGTTGTAATATAAATATTTATTTATTTATAAATATTTATTTAATAAATATTTACCTCATCAAACGTACAGTTTTTGGCTTGGAAAATAGATTGGAGAATAATATTTTGTGAGGCTATTTTCTTCCCATGTTTTTAAATTAAAAACTGCGCCATTTTTTCCTTTTTTAATATTTTGTAAAAATTTGTAATTCGTCGTCAAATGTTTCAATTAGTATGCCAATCAATTTTGCATCGATTGGCACTCAGATTTTGCCAGCTGGACGATAAAGAAAAATTTCCCATTCTATTTTCTTCTCAAGCTTTAAATTTAATTAATTGCCCTTATTTTTTTCTCGAAGATTCTGAAAAAAGTATTGACCATCGAACGTTTTAATTAGCGTATGTTAACAACCGGTCATCAATTCCGCATCGACGAAGACTAATAAAAAAAAAATACTTTTAACTATTCATTAAATTTTCATATATTTAACTCTGAAGAGAAAATTCAAGCGAGATTCGAGATGGACTGATACGTTTATAGCGTGACACGAGAAACGAGAACGACGTCTCGCTTTATAAATCTCATTACATTCCTTCTCCGTCAGTTGGACATGCGGCATATAATCTCGCTTCTGTATTTTTATCCTACATACGATAATGTCGGGGAATATGGACCGTCTCGAGATTTGCCTATAAAAGAGACCAACCGAGTCCAGTTAGAATTTCGCAGTAAAAGAGATAAATTAATAAAAAGATGCTACGTCAAGCCCTGAGATTGAGAATTAATTTTAACAATCTTAACAAAATGATTTTTAAAAAAATTTTCGTTACATTTTCCATCAATTTCAACGATCCCAAAATAAATTTTCTGCGTAGAAAGGCTATTTTTTAATAGCAAAAAGAGTAAGATTAAAAATGCTATATTTTGAAAAATGCACGATTTACAATTGACAATTACTGTGAACGAAAAAAAAATAGTGGTCCATTTTACCCCCCCTGTGCCATATTCTCCCATTATTTAGAGTATATAGCTACTTATGTTCGCACATGCGCGTTCGGACTCTTGCGTGTTTTCCCTAGCATTTTTCATTTGTCCCGTTCGTCCTGTAGTTTACATCACAGTAGATTGTGGACCAAACTGCTGCGGCTCTTGTCTCGTCAACTATGCCGTAACGTTTAACTCGTGTAATGAGTTTATAGCTTAACTATGTATATAGTAGCGAATTTACAATGCGAAAATTGCTAAAAAATAAATCTTTATTTTTAAATAAAATATGAAAATTTCCAACATGAAGATTTTTTTTTTTAGCAATTATTTTCGCATTGTAAGCAACACTGATACCGAGTTTTACAAGAGAAAAGATGGAAGAAATACAAAAACGTCTTAGAAGACAAAAATCAATATTTAATTACATAATTAATTGAAAAATATTGATTGTTAGAGATTTTTTTTCGAAGATACGGACCATTTGTTAATGTTCAGTAAATATGGGTTTGAATGAGTACATATCTGGGCACCTTATATAAAAAATTCAGAATTTTTCGAATGATCTGTTTCCGTTTATCAGTGATAAAGTGAATTCAACGCTAAAAATGGCGTTTTAAACGTCCCGCGCGCCCTCTGTATATTGTCAAAAAATCGAATCGTTGCACTGGGACCTTTATTTCAACGATATCTTTGATTGTGAGGGTAACTAACAGTTTTCAAAATTTTCAATTCACCCTAATATATAGTAATCCTAGCATAGCTATAAAAAATACAACTCCAACTCAAAACGTGGTTAGCGGATAATCATTGGATTGGAGTTAGAATTTTCGTAATTATGGTTAACATACAGAGCCTTTAAACATATAGATCATATAGATCTTTTAAATGAATCTGGTAACTCCAACTATAAAAATTACAACTCCAACTAGAAAAGTGGTTATTGAATAATCGTTCAGTTGGAGTTGAAATTTGTATCGTTATGGTAACCATATTTTTGGTTAGGGTTACTATGAAATGTAGGGGTTCCACAAACTACTTTAGATACAGCAACCATTTAGTTACCGAATAATCATTTGGTTAAAGTTCCAACTGTTATTAGTTAGAATTAGAGTTACTATAAGATGTAACTCTATTACATGAGATTCCATTAACTGCGATCGATATGGTAAATCTGTAAGCAAATCTCGCAACTTCAACTATATAAATTCCAACTCCAACTTAAAAAATGGTTACCGGATAATCATTGCTGTAATTATTATAGTCATAGTTGACATCTTTTTGGTTAGGTTTATTATAAAATATAATGGTTCCGAAAACTACTATACTATACCATAGTACCCCCAACTATGAAAATTATAACCCCAACCTAAAGAATGGTTAGTCGATTATTTAGTTGGAGTTAAAATTTGTATAGTTATGGTAACAATGTTGTTAGTTACGGTTAGTATAAAGTTAGTAGAGAATCCCCGAACAATTTGGAGGAGGGGATTCGCATCGGGTCACGTATATGGATATGGTTTGTGGGAAAAATGATGGTTTCCGTAGGGATGCTGAAAAAAAAACAAAAAACAAATGGAGGCTAAAATTTTCGTTTCACTATTAACTTCGGTATAGTGGCGATTCATCCCCACACCCCCCCCCCCCCATTTCCCTCTTGTTGATTGGGTTATCGAATTTTGCAATCCTCGTCGCCACACACAGGAATGCTTCATGCTCATCCATTAATCAACGTTAACGGGGTATACCCAGCCACGATAATATACACGAGTTGATCGAATAACCCTGATAATGCAATTTCTCTGTCGTTCCACCTACACAATAATGCTTGCATATATAATTATATGTATATGCACGAAATGCAAACATAACCATTAAATTGATGGTGTAGCAATTCCTGAATGTAGTGGAGCGAATGAATCCCTATGGATTAATTACCAGCCACATTTTTCCTACGTTGGCACTTTTTTTCCAATTTTTTGAACGATTTAGAAATACAACGTAGCTCGAACAAACTACGTTGAGCATATTTTAACCAATATGACAAAACTTTTCTTGAATTGCAACTCCTATTACTGGAACCCATTTACCGGATTATTCGATTAAGGTTATAATTATTTTACTTGTGGTTAGCGTATTTTTAGTTAGGGTTGCTATTGAATGTCGAGATGTTGGAAACCACCATCACTTTGCTAACCCTTTAACCCTATGCTAACCCTTTTAACCCTATATTAACCCTTTTAACCCTGTATTAACCTTTTTAACTCTATATGAAACTTCTTAATCCTATCTTAAGCCTCTTAACCCTATATTGACCCTTTTAACCTTATATTAATCCTTTTTCACTCTACATCAAACTTTTTAACACTATACAAATCTTTTTAACCCTATATTTAGCCTTGTAACTCTATATTAAGCCTTTTAACCTTGAAATTAACCCTTTAAGCCTTATACTAACCCTTTAAACCTTATATTAGCTCTTTTAACGCTAACTCCAGCAACAAAAACTACAACTCCAACTTAAGAGGAGGCTAAATACCGACACTACTCCAATGAATTCGTTGGAGTTAGTTGTGACGCGTTTTAGCCCCTTAATTATCAATTAATTGTTAATTAACTTATCCTCCTCTGAATTTTCAAAATTTAATAAATTTTCATTTACGGTTTCGGGAGAAAGACTGGACGACGGTGATAAGTCGATAATGTAGGGATTGAACGAAAATGGTATTTAGCCTCCTCTTAAAAAGTGATATCTTTGGTTTGTTTGAAATTTTTCTGTCCATGGTTAACCTGTTTTCAGGTCGCTTTGATAGAGTTACATGAATATACACTTCAATTTCACGAAGTTAAAGCAAGATCGATCGTTTTTGTCCATTCTACAGCGAACTTATCGATCGATCAAATTTTCATTTTATCGGCTTTTTTTTGAAGAATCTTTCTCAATCATTCCTCCAACGTGCTGATGAAGCGAATAATTGATGACGGATGGTAGACTGCGGAAAGTGGAGATAGATAAATAGTTTGCTCGAACGCGCCCGCGGGCGCGCGAGAAAGATTGATGAATTAATTGAAACGTCCGAGCGACGTTGCCGCACACAAATTGTTCATTGTTCATTCTCACGATGTGCGGATAAATATATATATTAGACTGATTCAAAAAAAGCGACTATTTTTTATTTTTCGAAGAAACGCATTAAATACTTTCGGGAAGGTGAAAAAAGATGCCTGTTAAAATTAGAGCTCTTAATAAAAATATTTAGAGGTCCCTCATCGCATATTTTTATTTCCCATTTAAATAACACGGGAAAAAAAAATTTCAAACTTTGACATTTTATATCTCGGCTTCAAGTCAATGCACTAAAATGAACGACACATATTTTTGTAGAGAACTGAACGCTCTACAAAAAAGATCGCTTGTGATTTTTCGATAAACTCACTCCTTGAAAGTTATTCAAGGTTAAATTTAAATATAGAGTAAATTTCACTTTTTCTTTTAGTTTCCGGCAAAATGTTGAAACTTATTACTAAATATCGTAAAATCGTTCCTGAAAAAAAAGTTTAAATTGCATTAACATAAATTTATTATTTTTTAAAGAAATTACCAACATAAATTCACCCAATTCACAGTATAATATACATATATATTAGAACGTGAATAACTTTTGAAGGAGTGACTTTATCGAAAAATCATAAGAGATCTTTTTTGTAGAGCGTTCAATTCTCCACAAGAATATGTGTCGTTCATTTTGGTGCATTGACTTGAAGCTGAGATATAAAATGTCAAAGTTTGAAATTTTTTTTCCCCGTGTTATTTAAATGGGAAATGAAAATATGCGAAGAGGGACCTCTAAATATTTTTATTAAGAGCTCTAATTTCAACAGGCATCTTTTTTCACCTTCCCGAAAGTATTTAATGCGTTTCTTCGAAAAACAAAAAATGGTCGTTTTTTTTAAATCAGTCTAATATATATATATATATATATATATATATATATATATATAACCGGAGATTTCAACAACGATAATTCATTCTGGGCTGTATATAAACTTCGCACAATGCATCGGTATCGCGTATCGTGGATGCACCGATGCGCACTGTAGAAAATTACTATCACAAAACGACGATATAACCCTTGGTTGTATCGTTTATCACCCGAGTCTGAGTATACGTTGACCTATACTACTTTGGCAAGACTTCCTCTCGATATCCATTCATTTATCTTTATCCCTCGGAAGCATCTGCGCTATATATGTATGGGGCATTCCATCCCAAATCGGACGGTTTGACAAACTTTTTTTTTATTTCCTCAATTTTTTTATATTTTTGAGTACCCATCAAAAGACCCTTCCTTTTAAATTTTGAAATTTTTTTGATTACCCGTTGAAAAGATATTAAATTAACAAAAAAACCGCTCTTTTTTGGTATTTTGGTCATAACTTCTTTAATAATGGTTCAAATTTAAAGTTTTTTTTTCAAAATTGTTGTTTTTCTATGGCCTTTTCAGAAAAGAATACAACAAAAATATTCGACGTGTTTTTGAATGAGTTTTTTGAGTTTTAAACGTTAAATCGCGTTTTTAAAAGTGAATGTCATTTTTGATTTTTTTATTAAATTTTTTGTTTCAAACATCTCTGTATTCAACAATTTTTAAGACTAGTCCGATTGTGGGGTCTCAATAACTACGATTTTATTTTTATTTTTGAAAATTAAATTTTTTTTTTAAATAAATTATAAGAAAAATTCGTTGATGTCATAGTTTAAAAATATGAGGTCTATGAAAGGAATTTAATACAAAAGAATTCATTTTGAATGGCATTTTGAATTTATGTATTTATTTTTTATTTTTTCAATGGCTTTTATTCATGACGCCCCGGTTTAAATTTTTAATCGCGAAATTTGGACCTTAGTAAATAATAGGAGAACATTTGTTGAGTTTTTATCGAAAAATTAAGTCGTTTTAATTAATTTTGTATTCGTGACTTCGAAAAGTGTCAATTTAACAAACGGCATTTTAAAGGGGAAGAATTCGGTGTCATTTCCTGTTTTTTAAATTATCTATACAATTTGTTTTAAGATTTGGACTCTATTTTGAAAACAACTGTTTTTCACCTTTTTCTTCCCCTCTCTTCAGGTGCGCCCATCTTCTAGAGGCAATTTTTTAAATACATTTTTACGATTGCATTCATAATGGAGAAAGTTTGAGCTTCAATTTCCTTTTTTTTAAACTTTGAGCGACTTTTTTTCCAAAGTTATTCTGTTTTTCGTGAAAAAAGAGGAAATTTAGAAAATCTCGTATAACACGGAAACAAAGAGGATTCATGTAAAACATCAAGATAGCAAAAAGTTGCGTCTGCTTTCGTTGAGTTTAGAGGAATTTTTTCAGATTTTTTTTCAACATTTTTTTTTTCTCATATTCTGAGTCGGAGCTCAGATCATTAAATTATCATAACACGAGAAATATGAAATTATTGATAAAATTTCAAGAAGGGAAAATACTTTATATCACCATTTTCAACATATTGGAATTTTTTTTCAAATTTTTTTCCCAACATTTTTTTCTCCTATTTTCGGTCGAAAAAAAGGGTGGAAAAAAAATCTGAAAAAATTCCTCTGAACTCAACGGAAACAGATGCAACTTTTTGCTATCTCGAAGTTTTTCATGAATCCTCTTTGTTTTCGTGTTATACGGGATATTTCAAATTTCCGCTTTTTTCACAAAAAACAGAATAACTTTGGAAACAAAAATCGCTCAAAGTTTCAATAAAGGGAAATTGAAGCTCAAAATTTCCCCTTTATGAATCCAATCGTAAAAATGTATTTAAAAAAATTCCTCTAGAAGATGGGTGCACCTGAAGAGAGGGAAAGAGGCGAAAAACAGTTGTTTTCAAAATAGAGTCCAAATCTAAAAACGAATTGTAAAAATAATTTAAAAAACAGGAAATGAAGCCGAAATTCTTCCCCTTTAAAATGCCTTTTGTCGAATTAGTTTACGTTTACTTCCGGTGAAATGGCATAAAAAAACGTTCCAGACCTTTTTTGAAGTTTTGTCCGGAAGCTTTTCGCTGGTAGTAAATATATTGCATTACATCACTATTGCATCGTCTCTACCGGATAAAACACCTTTAATCACATCTCTACCGGATGAAACTCTCCCCAAACAAATTTTACCACCTTAAGAGGAGGCTAAATACCGACACTACGCTTCGAAATCGCCATCCAAACTTGCTCTCATACGAATGAATGGAATTCAATAAAATTTTAACAGCATAATCAGAATTATGGCACAAATGGAGCCTCACTAAAATTTTTTTGAAAAAAAAAAAAAAAATTATAGATCCGATTACCATCAGGAATCTGTAATTGAAAATCTTGAATTATGAGACTTTTTACTATATTTCGTCTAAACTAAGAGTGAGGCTCCATGAAGAACACCAAGACACAAATATCAAGACGTTTTCGACATTATTTTATGGAAAAGACACATCGTAAGTTTGGATGGCGCATAAGGAGATAAATATCGATAAATTGTAGTTTTATCGAAACACGAAATGGCGAAATCTAGTTTACAAACGTGCGAGGGAGGGCAGCACCATGGATTCTGACGAGTAACCTAATATTTTTGGGGCTCCAATGAATTCGTCGGAGTTAGTTGTGACGCGTTTTAGCCCCTTAATTATCAATTAATTGTTAATTAACTTATCCTCCTCTGAATTTTCAAAATTTAATAAATTTTCATTTACGGTTTTGGGAGAAAGACTGGACGACAGTGATAAGTCGATAATGTAGGGATTGAACGAAAATGATATTTAGCCTCCTCTTAAAGCCCTTCCATAACATTTCTACCTTTTAATAATGTCGTCAAATGACATCTTGATCAAATACAAAAATAAAATTCATAGATCTTTGAATTGTCATGATTCTTTCGGGAAAAAGGGGGAATTGCACAGAGGTAACGAAAGATGCGAGAGAAATAAACAAAAGTTATTTAAATAGCCTGGTTTATGTCGTAAAAGCTCTGGTAACTTCGGAGTAGACTGGAGGAATTTCGTGGCTAGACTTAGAGAGAGAGAGAGGAAGAAAGAGGGAGTGAAGGAAAGAGAGGAAGAGAGGTATACTTTACGGAAATAGGGATGAAGTGTGTTTCTCTGACGTGGGTTATGGTTGGTCCTGGTAGGAAAGTTTCTACGGAACAGAGGACGAGGGCAAGACGCAACCGCGAAACCGCGTTGAATCCTTGACATGTATTGTGTTATATTCCCTTATACACGAACACCCATATGAAAAGCGTTTTCCGCCCATATATATGAGGCATTCCACGCTATTTCGATCAAAATCTTGCCTTGATGATTTCGACTTTCCTATAAAGTTTTTATATAAAAAAACACATTGCAAATAAATTTCTCAGATTTTTTCAGAATTTTTCGGTCACGCGTTTTTTGGATTATATTATTATTTTTTTTTAAAGAGAGCACTTTGTAACGTCTCAAAAAATTCTGAAAAATTTGAGAAATTTTTTTTCAATCTGTTATTTTATATAAAAAATGTACAGGAAAATCGAAATCATCAAGGCAAGATTTTGATCGATATATCGTGGAATGCCTCATATATATATGAGGCATTCCACGTCAAGTCGGTCACCCCATTTTTTGGAATCACCAAAAATCACACACAAATTTTTATAAAGTAGTTCCAACTGTCAAGAAAATTCGTGATTTTTTTCATATTTTTATATTACATACTTTAGCCGGAAAAAAATACAAAAAAAATTCCTTGTTCCATTTTGTAACTCGAAAATTATTAATCGTACGAAAAAAAAAGTACAACATGAAATTTAGGATTTTCAACGTACTTTTCACTGAAATTTTTTACAAACTCCTCCGAAAGCTCTATATGCCATTTTCGGAGCAAATAATGTTTCGATATATTTTTTTCTCAGAATTGACATCTTCGATTTGTCTGTAATTCAAACAGTTTTTCACTTGATATATTTACAGACTACAGAAAAATTGGCTTAGTGGACAACCCATTCCTTCGCATGCGTTTTTCATCCCAAACGAATATACAAATTTCTCTTGAACATTAACAGGGTTGAGACTATTTATAGATATTTTCTACAGCCCGCATTTTTATTTATTTTTTGTACTTTTTCAATTTTTTAAGCTTTTGCCATTTTTATTTGTTTAAATATCTTTTTGTACATTTTAATAAACTTATTTATCAATGGACCCCTGTACACCGATAAAGTCTATTCAAATTTGAGTCAAAGGCTAGTCACTTCTCTCGATTGCAAAAGAGAATTTACCCTCTTTGGACACACCGACATTTCTATGGCCAATCAATACTTTTTTAGTTCGATTTGGCCATGATTTTTGGGAATGAAGCAATGATACTGCTTCGTTCCTGGAATCGTCTTCGCAGTATCAAAACGAGATTACTTTATTATTTTTCCCTGTCTACGATTAATAATGATAAGATATCAATATCTACACTATTTCGTTAAATCACTCTATAATGATACATTGTGTCAATAAAAATGCATGCGAAGGAATGGGTTGTCCACTAGGCCAATTTTTGTATAGTCTGTAAATATATCAAGTAAAAAACTGTTAGAACTACCGACGAATCGAAAATATTAATTCTGAGAAAAAAAATATCAAAATATTATTTGCTCCGAAAATGGCATATATAGCTTTCGGAGGAGTTTGTAAAAAATGTCAGTGAAAAGCACGTTGAAAATCCTAAATTTTATGTCCTACTTTTTTTTTCGTACGATGAATAATTTTCGAGTTACAAAATGCGACAAACTAAATTTTTGTATTTTTTTCCGGCTAAAATATGTAATTTTAAAATCTGAAAAAAATCACGAATTTTCTTGATAGTTAGAACTATACTTTCTAAAAATTTGTATGCGATTTTTGGCGATTTCAAAAAATGGGGTGGCCGACTTGACGTGGAATGCCTCGTATACGTATTTTTCTCCATTTTCATTTACGCCTTTGAGTGCAGCGCGCAGCGACGAGAGTGACGGTGAGATTTCGCCAAACAGACGGAAGAAGAAGCGTAGCGCGCTCCACTCGAACGCGCTCAACTGGAGGATAAAATTCATTATGGAAAGTAGCGCGGCAAAACGAGAGAAAAATAAAAATCCTTCTCTGATATACAGACATAGGGAAATCCGCGTAATCGTGGGTATTTAATAACGCGTTTCGAAATTGAAATTCCGCGAAATGAGCGGATATCATTTTTCACCGGTCTCCGACGGGAAAAGTTAAAATTAGTTATTTACGAAACAAAGAAAAAGTTTTTCAGTAGTTTCTCGCAGACAGTCAGAATTTTTACGCTTTTAGACGCTCGCAGTTCGTAAAATCGTGATTAAAAATCAAGTAAAAAAATTGGGCGCATGAAGAGAAGAGGAAACAATTATTTTCGACAAAATTATGAACCGAGAGGAATGATTCAATCAGTAAAAATACATTTTTTTTAAATAAATAAGTTTTTGTTTCAATGCAGGCCGAAGAGGCCATTTCTTGGGCCCATATTCAAATAATTTGGAAAAATTTATTTGGATAAAATAAAGATTTTTTTTGGGTTTAGAGTCTCACAGAGTCATCATTATTTTTTAACAATATTTCGATATGTTGATACTTCAATATTTTAATATCCATTAATTTACCATTTTTCTTGAAATTTTACTGCATTATTCAAAATGTTTTTTAAAAAGATTTCTACAGTCTAAAAATTACCTGAATTTTTAGACACCATTTTTTTCATGAAGCACAAGACTTTTCTCATCGCGATAGCAGAATAGGATTTTAGAATCTAGTCGAAGGAGAAAAGAGGGATGAAAAGAGTCGACATCCTATATTCGAGGGGATAAACATAGAAACACCTTTCCCCATGGCTGCAAGCGATGTGGAATGTGTTGCAATGTGGCAAAACGAATCTACTATCTTCCACTATGCGGGAAATGATGAAAAAGGATGTCTCTTTTCGCGAGCGTAAGGGTTGTTGCAGCGCGCAAACAAGCCAACCTTTGTCCTCCTAACCCCTCTTTATTCCTCTTTCTTTGCTCCGGTGTCTTCTTCACTTTTATTTCTTTCGCAAGAATGTGCTGATACGTGCCTGCATGGAAAATCCAGCGAGCCGCACAAACTGCTAAACCACTGAATATTAATTTCCCCCAAGCTTGAATCTCCTCGGTTATTGCTTTAGGAAAATATTTCGCCAAATTCGTTCGTGCCACGTCGGAGATTTCGGCATGAATATCGCGAAGACGCGAAAATTTTGCTCGAAATCCACGCCACTTCATATTCCACGAGAAAATTGTTTAAAAGATACTGCAGAGTCATTTCATAGACCGAAAATTCCATTTCTCGTGTTTTCACGCTTCTCTCGCTTCATAAAATATATTTTCGTAATTTTTGACACGATTTTGATACGAATTCCGCGAAATTAAATATAACTCAATGAATATATAAACAGAAACAATCACTGAAACCACGAAAATCGTTCTAACACAAAAGATATAAGAAAAACCACCCTTGGCTGATCGAATATTGACTCGTACTACTTGACGCCTGATTTCTGAATTCTTTTTCCCCGAACTTACTGCAACAAAAACCGTAGCCTTTCATCGTATTCCTCTATTGTTTTGCCAACTAAAAAATGGAACATGCATTGAAAATCTAGAAAAAAAAAATCAGGCTAAAGCCGCTCAATTGATCGAGAGGAGTTTGTCCGACTAATATTGACTCGAACTACTGAAAAACTTGATCACGGTTGAACGGGCCTCGCGAGCCTCATTATCGGAGTTGATTAATCAATAAAAGTATTCCACGAGAAAATTGTTTAAAGAATACTGCCGAGTCCTTTCATAGACCGAAAATTCCATTTTTCGTGTTTTCACGCTTCTCTCGCTTCATAAAAAATATTTTCGAAATTTTTGACACGATTTTAATACGAATTCCGCGAAATTAAATAAAATTCAATGAATACATAAACAGAAACAATCGCTGAAACGACGAAAATCGTTCAAACACGAGAGATGTAAGAAAAACTACCCTTGGCTGATCGAATATTGACTCGTACTACTTGACGCCTGATTTATGAATTCTCTTTTCTCGAAATTACCGCAAAAAACCCGAAGGTTCTCATCTTATTCCTCTATCATTTTGCCAAGTAAAAAATGGAACATGCATTGAAAGTCTAGAAAAAAAATTCAGGTTAAAGCCGCTCAATTGATCGAGAGGAGCTTGTCCGACTAATATTGACTCGAACTACTGAAAAACTTGATCACGGTTGAACGGGCCTTGCGAGCCTCATTATCGGAGTTGATTAATCAATAAAAGTATTCCACGAGAAAATTGTTTAAAGGATACTGCCGAGTCCTTTCATAGACCGAAAATTCCATTTCTCGTGTTTTCACGCTTCTCTCGCTTCATAAAAAATATTTTCGAAATTTTTGACACGATTTTGATACGAATTCCGCGAAATTAAATATAATTCAATGAATACATAAACAGAAACAATCGCTGAAACGACGAAAATCGTTCAAACACGAGAGATGTAAGAAAAACTACCCTTGGCTGATCGAATATTGACTCGTACTACTTGACGCCTGATTTCTGAATTCTCTTTCCTCGAAATTACCGCAAAAAACCCGAAGTTTCTCATCTTATTCCTCTATCATTTTGCCAAGTAAAAAATGGAACATGCATTGAAAGTCTAGAAAAAAAAATTCAGGCTAAAGCCGCTCAATTGATCGAGAGGAGCTTGTCCGACTAATATTGACTCGCACTACTGAAAAACTTGATCACGGTTGAACGGGCCTCGCGAGCCTCATTATCGCAGTTGATTAATCAATAAAAGTATTCCACGAGAAAATTGTTTAAAGGATACTGCCGAGTCCTTTCATAGACCGAAAATTCCATTTTTCGTGTTTTCACGCTTCTCTCGCTTCATAAAAAATACTTTCGAAATTTTTGACACGATTTTGATACGAATTCCGCGAAATTAAATATAATTCAATGAATACACAAACAGAAACAATCGCTGAAACGACGAAAATCGTTCAAACACGAGAGATGTAAGAAAAACTACCCTTGGCTGATCGAATATTGACTCGTACTACTTGACGCCTGATTTCTGAATTCTCTTTCCTCGAAATTGCCGCAAAAAACCCGAAGGTTCTCATCTTATTCCTCTATCATTTTGCCAAGTAAAAAATGGAACATGCATTGAAAGTCTAGAAAAAAAAATTCAGGCTAAAGCCGCTCAATTGATCGAGAGGAGCTTGTCCGACTAATATTGGCTCGAACTACTGAAAAACTTGATCACGGTTGAACGGGCCTTGGGAGCCTCATTATCGCAGTTGATTAATCAATAAAAGTATTGTCCTGATAAGAGCGTGTGCTGTGTTCGATCAATCGTGAAAATATTATTGCGACGGGAAGGAAAAATAATAAAAATAATAATAATAAAACGAAGACGATAAAATATGAACGACCCGAGGTCGCGATGGAGGATACTTTTTTTTATGGATATCACGCGGTCGCATGAAAAAGATACTTTTCCCCGGGCAACCACATTCTCATTCCATGGAAAATTGTGCTTTCGAGCGTGTGCCAACCCCGCTTCCGGTTATACCGTAGCGTTGCCGAGGCTTCTATCGTCGGCGATGAACCGACTTCCCAGATTCACCTTTTCGCATCCTCCTTCCTTTCCCTCGCTTTCTCACCCCTTGCCCCTGAGCTTCCGTCAGCATCTTCATCCGCGTTTCCCCAGTTGAGCCTCATAATTTTCCGCTAGCCTCCGTCCCAAAGCTGCTTAAAGGATTTTCCTCCATCCTCGCCTTCGTCCTTGGATCGTAGCAAAGATGGAAATACGAGAGAAAGATTGATGAAGGGACACTTGAGGGGTTAAAATATCATTTCGATCGTTTGAAAATTATTTGTCATTTTTACGGAATTTTTGAATAACAAAAAAAATTAGGGATGTTCGATTCCGATTCGATTGCTTAAAATATCAATTCTTTTTTTCAAAGAATCGATCTTTTGAATCGATTCGTTCCCTTTTGATTTTTAGGTGAATCGATTCTTGACCTTAAAAATCGAACAAGCGATTTTTTATTAAATTCATTATCTATTAAAGATTGGCAATTAAATAAAGATGGACAAAAGTCTATAAAACATCAACGTCAAGGTTGAAAGAAAAAAAAAGTATGCGAAAATCTTAAAACGTGAGAAAAAGAGTAAAAAAAAAATACAAGTTAAAATATTGAAAACATGATTCAACGAAAAAAAATAATCGAAAGAAAAATACACAAAATATCGTAAAACAATGGAAACTTATGTAATAGGAACAAAATCTGATTTGTTAAATACATTCAGAATATTTTTAAGAATATATTAAAAAGTGCAAATGTGCAAAATAATCAAACTATGTTTAGCCAGAATGAAGACTACTTTATATTTGTTATTTTGTATTCATCATCATCATCATCATCATCATCATCATCATAATAATAATAATAATAATAATAATAATAATAATAATAATAATAAATTACAGATTTGCTGTAATCTACTGAATTATTATGGAATTTTCGCGTCTGATAATTTTAGTGACAAAATTCTTAAAATATATGAGTTAATTCACTAATTCATTGAATTAATAATTTATTGAATGAAATGAAAGTTGATTATTGAAAAACTTTGCTGGAACGAAAAAAAGAAAAAAAAGAAAATGTTTCCTAACGCTGCATTCTCGACGTTCGACAATATCATTGACGAGAAAATGAAGGGCGTCGGGTGTTGACTTTGGTCGATCGAATTTTCATTTATTCTGATTTCACCGCTTCCGAGAGCTCTTGTCATGCATAGGAAAAATCGGCGTTGAATTTTCCGCGTCGAGCGTTCGACGTGGAAAATAGAAAAAAAGGAAAAAAAATATGAGAGACCTTTCTGCGCCTCTCAGATACCTTTTTCACTGTTTTCCTAACTTCTTCATCCACATTTGAGCATTATTTTCACAGTGAGAGTAAAAATTTCGATGGAGCCAAATTGTGCGAATTTTCTTTTTTTATCTTTCATTTTCAGAAGTCTTCAGCACCAATTATATGTAATTATGATGATAATTAAGATAAAAGTATCATGATCCTAATATACTGATTTTCGGAATTTTTAATCCACATTTTCCTACCATTTTCACCCCAAAAGCAAAAACTGAAGTGGCAAATTGCAGTTTTTCCTTTTGCGCCTCTGAAAACTTTCTTGCCTAAGAAAAACATTGATATTCAAAAAAATACACGTTTGATTCCTCGCAAAGCTTCGTGTTGACTTTTCCTGTAGAATTGATTTCCGATTCTCGAGCGAAGAACATAATTCGATCTCTCTTGTTCCAATATCGCGCTTATCTCATCGATAATACCCGATATCGTGTATGCAGTTCGACAAGTGCAATTCGAAACTATTCCTGCCCTCAACCCTCGAAATTGGATTAAATTGCGGGTGTGTGGGGGACAGCGTGTCTCTCTCGCTCTTCGGAATCGTTTTAAACGGAATTTCCTGGATTTAATTTCATTCCCCATTTTATTCGAGAAGTTTAATCCATCGCAGCGAATCCTTTGTGTGTCCTTCGAAAAGCCTCGTGCACGCAGCGTGATTTCTAGGGGTTGAAAGCTCGGGTGTGAGCTGTCGGGTGCAGGGAAATTTTCACACCCCTTCTTCGCCGTCAGTTAGAGAATTCATCCGATCTCGGGTTTGGCAGCGAAGCTAAAACATTCCGTCATTGGCATTTGGATATCTGGATCCAAGGGAAAAGCTCTTTCTCGTATGATCGGCCAATGATCGGCCAATGGTCAGCCAGTGGTCCGCCAATTGTCAGCCAATGGTCAGCCTGTGGTCAGCCAGTGGTCAGCCAGTGGCCAGCTAAAGGTCAGCCAGTGGTCAGCCGATGGTCAGCCAATGGTCAGCCAGTGGTCAGCCAATGGTCAGCCAGTGGTCAGCCAGTGGTCAGCCAGTGGTCAGCCAATGGTCAGCCAGTGGTCAGCCAGTGGTCAGCCAGTGGTCAGCCAGTGGTCAGCTAATGGTCAGCCAAAGGTCAGCCTTGTTGGTCTACTTTCCTCGACTGAATCTAGAACAAGGTTCTTTCAACACGCGGAATTCCTGGTATGAGATTGTGCAACGGAGCTTTTGATAATAGGGAAAAGGCGAAAAAGTGGGACGAAGGAAGGGCGAAAGAGAGAATTCACAAGTGGCGAACATAAAGAACGCACTTAGGGAAACATTGGCTTCGCCAAAAGGCTTTTCATTGTTCAGAGTATAATGTTCTGGCTCCGACAATTTTCCGACCCCTTTTTAGCACTTTTACCAAACCCTCTGTGTCCTCCCTTTGTTTCGTTATATCGCTCCCTCCATTTGTACATCCGGGAGATGATTTTTTCACCCCGTTCAACGACCAACGGCCTATCAGCTCGAGATCCGGTTTTTCCACTGGATTTTCCGCTGGTTGCAGACCTAAAGTTGCAGAAAAAGCAATTATTCGTAAATATTATCATCATTTGATGGAGATGGATCTCAAAGAATTGTAAATATATTGTTTTATAATTTTTTCAAACAATGACTATCGATTTTATTGACGAAATTCTCAGAAAACCTAAAGTCAAAACCTGAATGTCCCAAAATAGCTGAAACTGATTTCTAAAAGATGAAATTTATCAATAATTCAAAATCTATTGGTCAGAACTAGTTCAAACTCCACAGAAATATAGATTTTTTGTCGTAAAATTTTAATATGATATTTTCAGATTTTTAAAAAATGAGGTTTTTCAGTTATTCTCGATTTTCGAAAAAACGTAGTTTCGCGATTGTGGCGTCATAAATGCACCAAATGAGGTTAATTTGTGCTCATTTTGAAGGGTTTCGAATACAGTTTCGATTTCTTGAAGTGAAATTCTCGAATTCCAAAATCCGGCGGAGTTATACGCAAAAGCAAAGAAGTTGTTTTTCGAGTTGTTGAAAGTACGCAATTTTCAAAAAATCATAACTCGTACAAATAATGTTATTTTGGGCTAGCGATTTAACAGCAATGTTTTCTCATGATAGAGAACACAGGAAAATATCGAGAGTACGATCGGAGACATCGATTTTTTTGACCTGCTGGTTTGACGTGGAATCACTCACTTGAAATTTTTTTTTAAACTTATTTATCACTAAAAAAAAATTATTTACCACTTTATAGTTAAATCAAATTCAACATTTTTTTAAAACGATAAAGCTCAAAATTTATTGTGAAAATTTTAATTTTTTTGTTTATAATGCAAAATAATTTTTGTCGTGACAAAAATTATTTGCGTTAACAAGAAAGGTATCGATATAAAAATTAAACTATGGTTTTCTTTCTTCAGAACAAAAATTATGCGCTGTAAATTGTGCGCCGATAAATAATTTCGGCGTCAGAGTTTTTTTCAAACATCTCGTTATATTTTGAAAAAAAAAAGATTTTTATTTAAAAAAAATTATTCTGCAATGTCAAAATAAGTGATCGAAAAAACCGTCAACAAATTAGAAATTCCAAAAGACGAAAAAAATTCTGAGAATGGCAAAAACTACACTTTTTGGCGTTCTAAATTTTCATTCAGGAATAAATTAAGAAAATTACAAAAATTAAATTTACCATTAGGTAAATGAAAAACGTTCAAAAATTTTTTATGCATTACTTTTTTGAATGGAATAAAAAAAAAAAATTTTTTTAAACAAAACTTTTTGAATGAATTATATAAAAAAAAAAATTAAATAAAAAAAAACAAAAACTCCTCGGTTGAGCAAAAAAAAGTCATTCATAAATCGATTAACGGGATATTTGACAAAAGTTTTTTTTTTCGGCCGATTAAAAGCCATTATCATTGATACGCGTTTGTCCTTTGTGGGAAAACAATTTGCGAAAGTACACATCGTTGACCGCAGAAACGATAATATCTCGCATGATAACGAAAGTGCGTGGCGCGGGCCCGTTGTTACAACGATGGGCCGGGGTAAAATAAATGTCACAAGCACGAAAAGCCGGGAGAAAACCTGTGCAAAAGGGAGGAAAGGGACACGAGAGTCAATGATTTGCAAACAAACGCTCCTCGATATATCTCGCTGTATCATGCGCCGGGAAAAAAACCGATATCACCGTTTGCACTCTGTATCTTTGACGCGAGGGGGTAGAATTTTCATGTATTATGTATGAGAAAAAGAGGCCATGATATTGGTGCGTCGATTAGAAAGAAAAAAAAAATAGAAAAAAATCTCCATCGATCCATCGAATATCGATATTCTAAAAAAAAAAACCGATGGCAGTCGCCAGGCGAAAGGATATAGATGTCCCGATTTGCCCCACTGGCCGAAATATTGAATTTTTTTTTTTTTTTAATTTCCAAGTAGAATTTGTAGGCCTAACAGAGACCTTTATTTCGATATATCGCATGCCTATGTTGGGTCAAATCTAGTTTTTGAAATTTTCTCGAAAATTTTGAATTACCGCCATTTTGGGAAAAAAAATGTAGGCAGTATTTGTAGGGCTAATTGAGCCCTTTGTTTTGATATATCGCACGCCTGTGTTCGGCGCAGAACAGATTTTTTGAAATTTTTAGGAAATTTTGAATCGCCGCCATTTTGGGAAAAAAATTTTGACGCACAATTTGTAGGGCTAATTGAGCCCTTTCTTTTGATATATCGCACGCCTATGTTTGGCGCTAAACAGATTTTTTTGAAATTTTCAAAAATGTTAGGGTGCCTCCATTTTGGAAAAAGAAATTGTTCGTCTGAAAAGTAATTTTTTACAAGCTGTTATTTAGTTTTACCTGTCCTGGTGTTTGTCTGTAATCAAATCTTGCAAGTCAAATTTGACCCACTTCCCGATTTCCGATTGAGTTAAAATTTTGCATGCATATGTAAATCGGATTACGATGCAATATTATCACAAATAATTTGCAAATCTTTTGCAAAAAAATAGGTTTCGCAAAATTTTTAATACAAAATTTGCTTGAAAATTGTTTTGCAACAAAAAATGTTTCGCATAATTTTTTGCAAAAAAAATGTTTCGCAACATTTTTTGCAAAATTTTATTCACAAAAAGGTTTTGAGCAATTGATTTCCAACATTTCTCTACGAAAATTTCGCGCAACAGTAATTTTCCAAAAAATTTGGTGAAAAGATTTTTTTGCACAAATTTTACAGAAAAATGTTGCAAATTAATTCTGTGAAACAAATTTTTTGCACAAATTTTGCAGAAAAATGTTGCAAATTAATTGTGTGAACCAAATTTTTTGCACAAATTTTGCAGAGAATGTTGCAAATTAATTTTGCAAAATAATTTTTGTGCAAAAAATTTTGCGAAACATTTTTTTTGCAAAAAATTATGCGAAACTAGATATAAATTACTAAACTAGTTATTTAACATCATAAATAGTAAAAAGTAAAAAATAAACAAACGAATTTTTTTTTTTTAAACAAGCTTTTATCAGTTGTTAATAAAAAAATAACTAAAAAGTTGCAAATAATTTTATTCCAATTGGAAATAAATTTTCAAATAAAAGCGTGTAACGTTTTAACAGCAGAGAAAAAAAAGAGGGTGTAACACGCTTTTATTTGAAAACTTATTTCCAATGGGAATAAAATTATTTTTAACTTTATAGTTATTTTTTATTAACAACTAATGAAAGCTTGGTTAAAAAAAAAAATCTTTTATTTATTGGATTTTTCAGTTCCACCGAAAAAGGGGCCAAAGATTTATTCACGCTGAAAAATTGCGAAAAATCCGCTCTCTGCACGATTCGCAAAAATGGGGGTGACTTTTTTTCATCCCTTAAAGATTGTATTCTTTTATCGCAAAAAGGGTTTTCCCGTAGTGTGGAAATATTCAAGAGGGTAGCGAGAAAAGTGGTTTTGTACATTGCTCAAGCTGCTTTCGTCGAAGACTCCAGAGCCACCCTTCCTTTTTTTTCAACCCCCTGCAGCCCTCTCGTCAAAAGAGGGTTTTCTCGGAGAACGGACGATGCACAGACGGGGTCACGCTGAAAAGTGTCGTAAAAGCTCAGCGCAAAGAGGCTTCGCTTTTGGCTTTGCGAGACCCGTAAACACGAGAGACGAATTCGCTCAGTTCGAGGAGAGGCTTGTTTCAAACGACCCTGGCACACCGAAGATTGAGTTCCTCCCCTCTTTCCTCCGGTGACGTCGCGCCGAGCTTTTTTTGCCTCGTCGTCATGATCCGAGCTTTTTCGCACGTGCAAGCTTTTTTTTTCTGTCTCCTATTTCCTCAGAGGCAACTGGGGTGCGAGTCACGAGGAGAA
The DNA here is from genome assembly GCA_946863875.1 of Alloplasta piceator. Taxonomy (NCBI): domain Eukaryota; kingdom Metazoa; phylum Arthropoda; class Insecta; order Hymenoptera; family Ichneumonidae; genus Alloplasta; species Alloplasta piceator. The sequence goes on from OX333071.1 coordinate 3,691,059, forward strand.
GGGGAGGGGGGGGGGAGTGAAACTTTGAACCCTTGACATTTGAAAATTCTTTGAGGTTAGAGAAAAAAATATTGTATAAAAATTAACGCCGATCTCTTTGAGCTCGTTAATTAGAAATTTTTTTTTGCACCGTCAAAGACTTTTGATCGCAGCTGAAGTTGATCGAGCTCGTCAGACAGCCCGAGGGATGAATTAAAATATTTAAGGGCGGAACCTGTGGAATGCTAAAAAAAAAAGTGCAATTTTTTTGTGATTTTTTTTCTCCACTCCAATTAAACGAGTCTCCTCGAAACTCATGGGAAGTTTTTTGTTACTACGACAAAATTATTTAAAAAAAGGGAAGTGGGATTTTTTAAATAAAATATTTGATTGAATTTTTTAAAACATAATTTTTTAACTAAGAATTTTTGAATGAAAGAGATAAAAGAGATTTAAAAAAAAAAATCCTGTTCAAGCTTCTATCTGAGGAGTGAAGTCAAAAATTTATTGCGACAACCCTTTTTTTTCAACCTCTCACAAATTTTGAAATTTATCCACATTCGATTGAAAATTGTTGGGAATTTTTTTCTTTAAAATTTTCTAAAAATTTTCTCTATTTTTTCTATACAATAAATAAATTATTCAGGTCAAATGTTTATTCATATAAAAAAGCAATATTTAAAAAATATTTAATTTATTTAAGAATATTTCTCCATATTTCGCCATACAAAAATCAAAAAAAGCAAAAATTACTCTTATTTTTTTAATATAATAAATAAAAATAAAAATATTTAATTAAATACTGTTTAAATGTTGCTATTTTATGTGAATACAAATTTTACCAGAATACTTTATTTATTATATTTAAATAATAAGAGTAATTTTTGCTTTTTTGGTTTTTTTATGGCGAAATATAGAGAAATATTCTTAATTAAATTAAATATTGCTTTTTTATATGAATAAACATTTGACCAGAATAATTTATTTATTGTATAGAAAAAAAGGAAAACATTTTTAGAAAATTTGAAAGAAAAAAATTCTCAACAATTTTCAATCGAATGAGGATAAATTTCAAAATTTGTGAGAGGTTTAATTAAATTTAATTAAGAATATTTCTCTATATTTCGTCATAAAAAAACAAAAAAAGTAAAAATTACCCTTATTTTTTAAATATAATAAATAAAGTATTCTGGTAAAATTTGTATTAACATAAAAAAGCTACATTTAAACAATATTTAATTTAATTAAGAATATTTCTCCATATTTCGTAAAAAAAAAGCCAAAATTACCCTTATTTTAGCGTTCGAATTAAGATCCCGCCCTTTAACTAAATTACGAATCTTGAACCCGTCAAAAATCTTCCACATCAGGCTCACGTAGATTCAAAATTTTCACCCTTTATATTTCTAGAAAATTTCTGACATCTTTAAACTCAAATCAATATTAATATATTAATAATCAATATTAATAACATTCAAGCTTAATAGTAATTAATAATTTAATAATTAAGTACTCAAAATCACGGAGATCCAGATTGTCGTAGCAATTAAAATTTCCACCATTTTCTTTTCTCCTTTTCAATTCAAGCAAATGTTTATTTCGCAAGGAAGAAAAGAAGGATCGCAGAGTGAAGTGAGCATTCTCGACGGAGAGCCTAAAAAAATACTTTGTACAAATACGACTTTGCGAAATGAGCTTTCGTGGGCAAAAAAAGGGCTCGAGAGAGAAATATTTATCCAGGTGCGTGAGTCTGCGACAAGAAAGAAAACCCTTCGGCTCCGGGAATTCGAGAAGGAGGAAAACGAAAAAAAAAGTTGAAGAAGGGAAAAAAAAATACTCTGAAACTTTTCGCGATAGGGATGCCCCAAACGAAGTGTTTGCTCGCGAACGTGGCCAATCAAGTTGCGAAATTGAAGTGAGCTTTGAGGAAAACGAAACAGCGAAAGCTCCAAGATTATTCGGAGGCTTTTCCGTGACGGGGGTGTGGAAATTGTACGAATGTTTTTTTCCTCACGTTGTTGCACAAGAAGGTAGGAATTTCTGTCGAAAAATCAGGAGTCCCGATAACGAGTTTCGAACCGATACGAACGAAAGGAGAGACACAGGAATAGCTGAAAACAAAAGGAACACTTTTACGCAACTCTACCTTCAACAACTCTACCGAATTAAAAAAGAAATATTCAAAATAAAAGTCTATCTACTTACCTAAAAGCTGCCTCTCAATTTTTGATAATTTGCAAATTTTCCACCGTGAGAAACTTAATTTTGAGCGGCCAATTTCCATCTCTACCGGTTAAAACTCTCCCGTTGAAAAATTTGAAAAAACAGCCCTACTCTGCTATTTTGAAACTCTACCGAATATTATCTTCACCGATTAGTAAAAAAAAGTCTTCCCTAACAACTCTACCGAAAATAACTAGCCTCGTTTATGAAAAACTTGAATTAAAAAATACCCTTAATCGGAATTTTGATGTTCTTATGTAAAAAAAATTATTGTTACTGGGGATGATTTCAAAAAAATCGTTTTTGTGATGCTCTAAAAATGCCCTATTAATATTTGATCATCGAAGATTGGGAATTTTCGCAATCGGGTTTTTTGGACATTTTTGGCACAAAGTGTCAACAACTCTACCGAATTAAAAAATAAATATTCAAAATAAAAGTCTACCTACTTACCTAAAAGCTGCCTCTCAATTTTTGATAATTTGCAAATTTTCCACCGTGAGAAACTTAATTTTGAGCGGCCAATTTCCATCTCTACCGGTTAAAACTCTCCCATTGAAAAATTCGAAAAAACAGCCCTACTCTGCCATTTTGAAACTCTACCGAATATGATCTTCACCGATTATTTTAAAAAAAGTCTTCCCTAACAACTCTACCGAAAATAACTAACCTCGTTTATGAAAAATTTGAATTAAAAAATACCCTTAATCGGAATTTTGATTTTCTTAAGTAAAAAAAATTATTGTGACTGTGGATGATTAAAAAAAAATTGTTTTTGTGATGTTCTAAAAATGTTCTATTAATATTTCATCACCGAAGATTTGGAATTTTCGCAATCGGGTTTTTTGGACATTTTTGGCACAAAGTGTCCCATATTGTGTAAATCAATGTGTACTTTACGTATAGCATTACCGGTGCTCTCGACCATGGCAAATATTTGTCCAGTGTCTACCGAATAAATATTGATACAAAACTGACTGAGAGGAAAATCCGAGCGGAGATATTGAACAAATACGAGGGGAAGGAAAACTCATCTTTTCCGTGTCTTACGTACCAATAACAAGAGTATAGCATCGATCATCGGATATTTTTCATAAATTAGGGATCAGAGGATCGTCCAGCTTGTTTATTTGTTTGTTTGTTAGTCGATTTCGATAAAGCTGAGGGAAAAGAAAATCCGCAAACATAAACCTACTTTTCAAGGCTCGCGTTTCCCAACCAATTTCCGCCCCAGTATTTTGAAAAAAAATGGAAATAGTGGTTAGTATTTTGAGTTTCCAGTATCAGGAAGGAATTCCATTGATTTTTACCGCAATTTTACAACCCGTACGATTTTTTTCACCCCCTGTAAAAGTTTAATTTCCGAAATAATTGACACTTGTCGATTTTTGGACAATTTTCAAAAATTTTTAGCGCCCTTCAAAATCAAAATATCGGGATGAATCTTGCGCTATTTTCTAAGTCATTGTGGGCTCTTAAAAAAAATATTTAAAAAAATCGTAATTTGGATGAAGGATTCGTATTTCGACGTTTCACGAAACTTGGTTAAATCTAACCGAAATGCTTTTTGACATTTTTGGGCATTATTCGTAGAAGTTTTAACAAATGTCAATGTAAATTCTTGTTTCTCGGGAAATTCCGATTCCAAATCCACTTAAAGAAACCCTAAAAGGTGAAAAAAAACTGTTCGAATCCACTTCAAGTCAGGAATTAACTAAAGTGAGTTTAAAAAAATCGATTTTTTTGTTCTTGATTTATTTGATGTTTCAATTGATAATTTTTTGCAAAAAAAATTGTTTCGCAAAATTTTTTATAAAAAATTTGCTTGAAAATTGTTTTGCAACAAAAAATGTTTCGCATAATTTTTTGCTAAAAAAATGTTTCGCAAAACTTTTAGCAAAAAAATTGTTTTGCAAAATTTTTTGAACAAAATGGTTTTGAGCAATTGATTTGCAACATTTCTGTACAAAAATTTTGCGACACGGTTTTTTTACAAAAAATGTTGAGAAAAATTTTTTTTGCATAAATTTTGCCGAAAAATGTTGCAAATTAATTGTGTGAAACAATTTTGTCTAACAAATTATGCGAAACTAGATATAAATTACTAAACTAGTTATTTAACATCATAAATACTAAAAAGTAAATAAACGAAAAAAAAATCAAAAAACAAGCTCTTATAAGTTTGTTAATAAAAAATAACTAAAAAGTTAAAAATAATTTTATTCCGATTGGAAATAAGTTTTCAAATAAGAGTGTGTTACATTTTAACAGGAGAAAAAAAAGTGGGTGTAACACGCTTTTATTTCAACACTCATTTCCAATCGGAATAAAATTATTTTTAATTTTTTTGTTATTTTTTATTAACAACTGATAAAAGCTTGTTTTTCAAAAAAAAAATCGTTTATTTTTTATAAATTAGAAAAATTACGAAAATTTGAATTTTGCATGAAATTTTGATGGAATAATGTAAAAATCGACTTTATTCCGATTTTCCTTGATTCTGTAATGAGGGATTTTACAAGGGGTGGATTTTACTGACCAGCGTGGACTGGACAAAGTTTTAATCGTCGCCTGTGGATTTTCCGAAAGAATGAGCAACAGAGAAAACGAGAAGAGAGTGGGAAGGGGGAGGCTTGGTTAGTTGTTCTGGGGTTGGTCATCCCTTTCGTCGTGGGGCGAGTTCGGTGGAAACGTTTTAACCCGTCCCAAGATAGAAATTGCCCGTGGAGAAGAAAGCTCGCGCCAAATCCGTTGGAGTATATACACACGTGCACACATTTATATAACACGACAAAAAGCTCGCTGGCCAATTAAATCCCTCGGGGGCAAAACGCGAGAAAAGCTCCCTGAGTATATGGGAAGCTGTAAGAACGTGCGCCTCAGGCGGCGAACCGCAGGACAGCAATTTTACTCGACTTTTCCTCCAATTTCTTTTTTCCTCAAATATTTTCCTTTTCGTCTCTCTCAAAAGCTCGTCATGCTATTTATTCCTGATAATTATTTTTATTCACGGAGCAAACAACGTTTAAAGCCATTTATAAATATTTTCAGATCACCCTTACACAATTTTTTTTAAATTTAAAAATCTTTATTTTTTATACATCTATATGGGTAATTCCATGCAAATCGACCAATAGTCGGAATCGACCCCTTTCAATTTCGATGAAATTTGGTCAGAAGTTTTCGTTGTTAACAAATCGAGGTTCTACCAAAGGAAAAAAATCAAATTTTTTTTTTTCGAAAGTTATGCAAGATTCAAAATTTCACAATTTTTCAAATCTTTCAAGTTTGTTTTTTAAATATCTCGGAAACTATAGTTACGAGAAATCGTTTTGAATCCGTTTTAAAGAGTATACTTGGGGCTATGAAAAAAAAATATTCCGAAAAAAAAATTTGAAATATGATGAATTTGGGGAGTTTTGAATTTTCAAAAATCGTGAAAATCCAAGTTGCACATTAAATTTTTGGTTCAATTTTTTAAATATAATACCTTGTACTGATCTTAGAAGATCCTGAAATTTTCAGAAAGGTTTTTTCTGTTTTTTTTCAAAAATATGAATTCGATTCCACGATTCCATTTGAAATCCACGATCAACATTAAATTTTTGGTTAATTTTTTTTTATATAATACCTTGGACTGATCTTAAAAGATCCTGAAATTTCCCAGATGGTGTTTTTTTTTGTTTCAAAAATATAAATTTACGAATTTTGGTAAAAAAAAAAATTTTTGACCCATATATAAACATATATGGGTCATTCCATGTCAAATCGACCAATAGCTGGAATCAAACCCTTTTGATTTCGATGAAATTTGGTCAGAAGCTTTCTTTCATCATAAAACGGAGTTCTGCCAAAGGAAAAAAATTAAAATTTTGGTTTGAAAATTCAAAATTTCGCCATTTTTTCAATTTTTCAAGCTGATTTTTTAAATATCTCGAAAACTATTAGAGTTGCGAACGAATCGTTCTGCGTTCGTCTTAAAGAGTATACTTGGGGCTATGGAAAGAAAAAAATATTCCGAAAGAAAATTTTGAAAAACGATGAATTTGGGAATTGTAAATTTTTTAAAATCGTGAAAATCCACGATCAATATTAAATTTTTGGTTTAATTTTTTTTATGTAATACTTTGTACTGATCTTAGAAGATCCTGAAATTTTCAGAAAGGTGTTTTTTGTTAAATATGAATTTTGGAATTTTAGTAAAAAATTTTTTTTTTTATCTCCAAGTTCAGTAAAGTTGAGGAATCATGTAATTTTTACTGCTCATGAATAGATGAATAAGTACATGAATTACATGAATTTAATATAATAATATAATTAAAATACGTTTAAATAGTAAAAAAAAAGGCCGCCAAGTATTTAAAGAAATTTAAAAAATATACAAATATGAAAATATCAAAAAAATATTTACATCATTAGATATAAAAGCTCAGTAATATTTACAATGAACCACAGCAGATAGAAAAAAGCACAAAAGCTTGGCACAAAATCATATACAAATTATTTAAAAAATTTGTTATTCTGTTGAAAATAAAAAATAATATAAAACCCACATTATTTTTTGAAATTATGATTACAAAAAAAATTGTCAAATAATTAATTGAAAATGATAAATCCAATAATACACAAAAATATATTTAAAAACGTATGATTTTGTTTATAATAAATTATACAAAAAATACTCCATTCTAGTTTACTTAAAATAATTATTTTAAAAATATTTGAGAAAAATTATTGATCGAATTGAAAATGCGAGAGAGGGAGAGTTGTCAGTCGTGTATCAGTGACCGGCCGATAGTGGGGGGGGGGGGGGGGGGGGCGAGTGTGGAAAGAAACTCGTATTTTGGCAAATTACAGTGAAGGTGGGAAAAGAGAGAGAGAAACTGCGAGGCACTAAGTAGGTAAACAAGAGCGGCTCGCTGACAGTCGGGTGAGCGTACCTCTCGAAGACAGAGTTAGTGAGATAGAGCCAAGTGTTGAAGAAAAATGTAATATCAAAAATTTTGGTAACATTTACAGAATAAAATAAAAATAGGCACAATAAAAAGAAAAATAAAACTGTAATTTCCGGCATTTTATAAATTAATTTATTATTTCATAAATTAATTACATAAAAAAATTAACCTATTTTATTTATTTAATATTTTATAAATTTCTAAATTAACCATTTTAAATGATTTAGAATTAATTTAAAAATCAAGATTTTATAATTTTTTCATCATTTTTCAAAAATTAGGAACTAAAAAATCACAAGCGTGTAAAATGCGTGATCTCAAGGACACGATAAAGAAAATTGATGATTTAATAAAAATTGATGAATTTATTTGGAAAATTCGATAATTTTGCTTTCTCATTGAAGCTTTATTTTCATGATTTTTTTTCAATAATTCAGAGTTTTTTATAATTTTAAAGATTTTAAATCTTCCAAAAAGTTTTGAACGACTTGATTGAAACAATAAATGTTCAATCTATATAAGCAATGATGCAACACAAAAAAATATTTAAAAAATCAAAAGAAACTCGTCAATTAATTCTGTGAAAAAGAGCAAAAATTTATTTCATCCCTCAATAAAAATAAAGCCTAATAATCCACGATAAAAATCGTTCCATCGTACGATTTTTTTTCGCAAAAATATTCAATTTTTCGCAAAAAACGATCATGTTCATAAAATGTAAACTAACTCTAAAACTCCTGCGTTTTCGTGAAATTACTAAGAGGGTAAAAAGTTGCATACAATCATTCTGGATTCAATGAAATTTTTTCAGATTTTTTATCAAATTTTTTTTTTCTAATTTTTCCTGTAAACGAGATATTTTTTTATCTCAAACAATCGGATCTCTTACCTCATCTACACGGTGTTTTCATCGAAAAACCCGTGTATATGAGGTAAGAGACTCGATCGTTTAAGATGAAAAAAATATCTCGAAGACAGGAAAAATTTTCGAAAAAAAAAATTTGAAAAAAATTCTAAAGAAAATTTCATTGAATCCAGAATGATTGTATGCAACTTTTGCACTGAAAAACATCATCTACACAACTTTTTCATGGAAAAACCCGTGTAGATGAGGTAAGAGACCCGATCGTTTAAGATAAAAAAATATCTCGTGTACAGAAAAAATTAGAAAAAAAAAACATTTGAAAAAAATCTGAAAAAATTTCATTGAATCCAGAATGATTGTATGCAACTTTTTACCCTCTTAGTGACGTCACGAAAACCCAGTAGTTTAAGAGTTACGCTACATTTTATGAACATGGTCGTTTTTTGCGAAAAATTGAATATTCATGCGAAAAAAAAATCGTACGAAACTTTTTAAAAAACGAAATTGAAGCTGATACTCCCCGCCACAAGATTTTCATGCGAAAAACAGTGGAAAAAAAATTTCCTGGATCGTGCGCCAAAATTACAAGGCCAAAAAAAAAAAGCCGAAAAACGACCATCATCTTTCAAAGAGCGTACTGGGTCAAAAAAAAATCGCAAATTTTTTTTGGAAAAACAGGAATGAAGCTGAATATGTCCCCTTTAAAACGCCGCTTGGTGAATCAAAATATCTTCATTTTTGAAAGAGCAGTGAAACTTTTTGTGAGGCGCGGAATCGGGACGAGTGTTCCCAAATTATTTTCTTTTCTTCCAAATCGAATGGAAATTTGTGGTAACATGAAAAAATAGTACAGGAAAAAATACCCGCGGAAAAAATAGTACAGAAGAAATACCCGGCGGAAAACATACCCGCGGAAAAAATACCCGCGGAAAAAATAACCGGCGGAAAAAATACCCGCGGAAAAAATATCCGATTCCGTGCATCGCATTCGATGCCCGAACCCACCCCACAAATCCACATATCTCATGGATGCACACACCCCATAGACGCACGCACCCCACCCGGTGCTCGAAACCCACCCTACAAATCTACGTATCCCACGGACGCACGTAACCCACTCCATGCTTCTAACCCACCCCACGAATCCACGTATCCCACGGACGCACGCACCCCACCCCATGCTTCTAGCCCACCCCACAAATCCACGTATCTCATGGACGCACGCACCCCACCCCATGCTTCTAACCCACCCCACGAATCCACGTATCCCATGGACGCACGCACCCCATGGACGCACGCACCCCATGGACGCACGCACTCCACCCCATGCTTCTAACCCACCCCACGGATCCACGTATCCCATGGACGCACGCACCCCATGGACGCACGCACCTCACCCGGTGCTCCAAACCCACCCCACAAATCCGCGTATGACATGGACGCACGTATCGGGTATTTTTTCCGCGGCTATTTTTTCCATCGGGTATTTTTTCCACGGGTATTTTTTCCGCGGTTGTTTTTTCCATCAGGTATTTTTTCCGTACTATTTTTTCCGCGGGTATTTTTTCCCATACTATTTTTTCCTAGAATCGAAATTTGTGCACCGGGGTCAAGGAATGAGGATATCGATCTGATAAAGTGGGCTTTGGGGTGGATCTAGAGAGCGGATGGTTTTAGTTTGAAAGACGTGACCGGTAAACTCGATCGAGGTCCTGGATCAAGGACCATAAATACGTGAACAACATCGTCGAGTCAACGAGCGAGACTTTCAACTTTGTTTCAGTTCATAACGATTTTTGCAACCAGAAGGACGAAATAACAGTTCGCCCAGGGTGAGTCTCGTCGACGTCGCGTCGCGCTCTTTGAATTTTAATTTCGTATCTCGTCTGAATATTCAATTGTTAGGAATAAAGAGGGAATTTGTAACTCGGCGCGTTTTACATGCGGCACATGAGAAAATGCTCTATTTTAGATGCGACAAAGTCGACGAAAAGATATATATGGGGCATTCTATCCCAAATCGGACACTTTGAAAAACTTTATTTTTTCCTCAATTTTTTTATATTTTTGAGAATCCATCAAAAGACCCTTCCTGTTAAATTTTGAAATTTTTTTTATTACCCGTTCAAAAGATATTAAATTAACAAAAAACCCGCTTTTTTTTGGTATTTCGGTCATAACTTTTTTAATAATGGTCCAAATTGAAAGTTTTTTTTTTTTGAAATTTTTGTTTTTTATGGTCTTTTCAGTAAAAAATACAACAAAAATATTCGACGTGTTTTTGAATGAGTTTTTTGAGTTTTAAACGTCAAATCGCGTTTTTAAAAGTGAATGTCATTTTTTATTTTTTTGTTTAATCTTTTGTTTCCAACATCTATCTATTCAACAATTTTTAAGACTAGTCCGATCGTGGGATCTTGATAACTACTATTTTTTTTCGATTTTTGAAAATTAAAAAAAAAATTTTTTTTAAATAAATTATTATGAATACCAATTTTTGTCACTATAGTATTTTTTTCAATATTAAGAATTTATTTTGACACTTTTTTATTGTTAACAGGTTCTTAAAATTAATAATTAATCGTTAAGTCTGTTTATGAACAATAATAACAACAGTTTTTATTTATTCATGAAAAAAAAAATTAATTTTCAAAAATCGAAAAAAAATAGTCATTATTGAGATCCCACGATCGGACTGGTCTTAAAAATTGTTGAATAGATAGATGTTTGAACCAAAAATTAAAAAAAAAATCAAAAATGACCGTCACTTTTAAAAACGCGATTTAACGTTTAAAATTGAAAAAACTCATTCAAAAACACGTCGAATATTTTTGTTGTATTTTTTTATGAAAAGGCCATAAAAAAACACAAATTTTGAAAAAAAAACTTTTAATTTCGACCATTATTCAAGAAGTTATGACCAAAATACCAAAAAAGAGCGGTTTTTTTGTTAATTAAATATCTTTTGAACGGGTAATCAAAAAAATATCAAAACTTAACAGGAAGGGTCTTTAAAAAAATATAAAAAAATTGAGGAAATAAAAAAAAAAAGTTTTTCAAACTGTCCGATTTGGGATGGAATGCCCCATATATATGAGAGGAAAAACTATGTCGAAGGTTTTGCCACCTTCCAAGACACGAGAGAATTCTCCGTCACCTTTTGTCGACAATTGAATTATCTCGGTCGCTCAGTCGAATATATTATATATATACGGGTACTTCCATGTCAAATCGACGAATAGTTGGAATCGCGCCGTTTGAATTTCGATGAAATTGGGACAGAAGTTTCCTTTCATCATGAAACAAAGTTCTACCTAAGGAAAAAATTATTATTTTTTCTAAAGTTATGCAAAATTCAAAATTTCACCATTTATTCAATTTTTTAAGGTTGTTTTTTAAATATCTCGAAAACTATTATAGTTACGAAAAAATCATTCAGGGTCTTATATAATACCTTGTACTGATCTTAAAAGATCCTGAAATTTTCAGAATCGCGCTTTTTTTTAAATATAAATTTTTGAATTTTGGTAAAAAAAAATTTTTTTTTACCTCTCAGTTGAGTAAAGCTGAGCAATCGTGTAATTTTGAGCAGTAAAAATTTCAATTAATGACATAAGAATTTCAATGATGTTTCTGTTTTTACATTCTTATGTCATTAATTGAAGTTTTTACTGCTCAAAATTACAAAATTAAAAAATTAAAAATTGTTATTCGATTTGACATGGAATGACCCATATACATGTATATATTATAATATTATTTTCTTCTTTTTATTTTCTCGTGACTTTTCTGCTTCTCCATTATTATTCATCGAGCAAGTCTTTTGTGACGCTCTCTTGAAACATTTATGCCAATCTTTACTTATATCTCGATAAATTTTGATATTTACAGATGTATGTTATTTAAAACGTTTAATAATGATATTAATGATTTATTAAAGTAATGTATTGATTCACGATTTTTAAATTCAATTTATTGAGCGATTTTTGTGTTAATTATAAAATTCAGTAATGTGAAAAAGATATTTTGCAATCATTTTTAATTTACATTAAAATAAATATCAATAATTCGGCTGAACGAAATTTTATTTCACGATTTTCGAATTCAATTTATCGACTGTTGTGTCAATTAAATATTCAATTATGTAAAAAAGATATTTTGCAATTAGGATGATTATAAATGTGTATTAAAATAAATATCAATAGTTCAGGTGATCAAAATATTGTTTCACAATTTTTTATTCAATCGATCTTTCAATTTTCTTGTCAATTAAACATTGAATAATGGAAAAACGATATTTTGCAATTTGCGTCACGGAGAAATTGCAAAAGTATCTCGGTGTAATTTATTTTCATCTTTATTATCTCGAACACAATTTATCACGCAAATGATAAAATATGAAGGGAACAGGGTAGAAAAAGAAAAATTGTCTCGCATAATACGCTGGTAAATGTAATTATTCTCGAGGGCGTATCAAAGTAACGTGTACGCAAAGTTCGAAAATGTTGGATCGGGAAACGTGCAACGCGAGAAGGGAAGGTTTTGCGGGGCTTGGGGATGCAAAAGTGGGAACTTTAACGAGATTAAAGTTTGACTTCATCTATCATTCCATACATAATATAACTTGTAATACCTGCGTTGCAAAATTGGTGGATTATGGACTGCATCAAGGGTTTCGTGATATTTGAATATTGAAATGAGCGAAAACTCTCTTCATGCCAAATTTAAATATGAATGCTCTAATAAAAAAATTTAAAAAAAGCTCTTCTGATCTGCAAGATCTTTTTTCAAAAAGAAAACTAAACGAATCTTGATCAGAAGAGGCTTAATAATATATATATATTTTTAAATTACCTAAATAAAAAGGAAAATAGATTTTTTTAATTCCCGAACGAATCGTTGACATCTCATTAATTTCAGCCTTTACCTTCTCACCATATTTATATATAGGGGAAATGGGGGCAAAACGGACACCGAAAATTATTGAAAAAAATTAAAATTCAAACAAATTTAGAAAATGAAGGAATTATCATTATAATTGGCGTTGATTTAATATTTTCATGACAATTTCTCATGAAGAGTTTTGGCAATTTTTTAAAAAATTTCATTTTCATCGCATTAAAAAAAAATGTTAAAATTTTGTTATCTATTTATTTCAATTTTATTTAAATTTATTTCAAATCGAATTGCAATTTTTCTATTTTCAATATTCAATTTTTTATTTCAATAATAAATTTGATTAATTATTAAGGTTACGTGAGAAGCCAAGGAAATCGTTTTTTTCAACCTTTTTCCTCGTTTACTTGAATTTTTGAGAAAATAAAAATTCAAGGGATGACTATTTTGCTCCTCAAGAAAATCTTTTTCGACAATCTAATCAATAAAAACGGTACTTCTAGATGAAAAGCAATGAGTTTACGCTATGCAAAGCGTCCAGTAGCTGCGTTCTCTTTTTATGGGGTCCATTTTGACCCCACTCTCCTTTATCATGTATATGAGGCATTCCATGCGGTTTCGAACGGTCAAAAAGTTGTCCCCTCTCAAAAAAATTGAAATTTTGTCAAATTATTTACATATATGAAGAAGAGTAGAGTAAATTTTTTGAAAATTTTTGGATGGCATTTTTTTGAGTTTTCCAAAATTTCAAAATATTCTAAATACCGTTATATCTTGAAAGCATACGATTAAACCGAAAAATGTTCAAGACAAAAAAGTTGCAGTTTTGTATAAACTTTGTGAAAAAAATATTTTTCATCAAATTTTCATTTTCATCAAAAATATACGAAAATATTTTTTTTTTCGGTCGGTATGTCACTTTCGATTTATCTCAAAATATTCCAGAAAACACCCCGAAGTGTGTACAATAGACACGTATTTTTTTTTTTAGATAGCACTCGATTAGTTCCAAATGCTTCGTTTTATGCGATTATGATTTTTTTTAAAGAAAAATAAATTATTGTTAAAAATTGATCTCTCCCAAATTGTTCTCACATTTTTCAGTTAATAAACATCGATAACAGTAATAATTTTTAATAATAATAATTGATTTTTCTAAAAAAAAATACGTGTCTATTGTACACACTTCGGAGTATTTTCTGGAATTTTTTGAGATAAATCGAAAGTGTCATGCTGACCGAAAAAAAAATAATTTCGTATACTTTTGATGAAAACAGCCATTTTTTAAACGCGAAAAATTCAAACAACATTTTTTCACAAAATTTATGTAAAAATGCAACTTTTTTGTCCGAAACATTTTTCTGTTTCATCGTATTCAAGATATAACGGTACTTACAAAATTTTGAAATTTTGAAAAACTCAAAAAAATTGGATCAAAAAATTTTGATAAAATTTATACTTCTCTCTTTCATATAATTCAATAATTTGACAAAATTTCAAAATTTTTTTGAGAGTGGACAACTGTTTGACCGTTCGAAACCGCATGGAATGCCTCATATATTCACATCTTTATTCTCTTCACCTTCGATCTCAGGAGCGTTGAGTGCCTTTAAACGTTAAATTTTCAAGTACCAACGTTAATATCCAAGGATTCTTCCTCCCCAAGTCAGAAGAGGGATAGAGGAGAGGCATTTGACTTGCGGAAAGATCGTGAACTCTCGAGGCCTCTTTCCGTCTGCAAAACGCCCGGAAACTCGCGCAAACTCCTCCATTTCTCGCTTCTCTCCGTCGTTTCGCAAATTCCCATTCCCTCTTTCCCAACATTTTCCCTCTCTTGCCCCCTCCCTTTCGCGTTCCACATCCGACACACTTGACTCCGATAATTCAACCGGTTGAATTCAACTCGTGACGTAGATTGGCAGTTGAGAGAGCTAGAAAAAAGAAGAAAAAAAAATAGTTTGAAATGGAAAACCTTTGTCCGCTGGAAAACTAAACGAGTGACTTATCGCTGATTCTCTCTTTCCTCTGGAAATCGATTTTCCTCTCCCAGCTTTTTTCGCAGCCCCGTTTGCATGATTGTTGTCAGATGGAGGAGAAAACAGGCCGAGAGACACTTTGTGGCAAAAAAAAAGCAATTTCAATCAAGCATTATTGGCCTGACAGAAGATTATTGCGGAGACAAAGGCGGACAACGCACCCAGAAAAAAAATCTAGTCGTAGGTACTATAATCGTTTATTTGATTATTTTTTAGTTACTTTAAAGAAAATTTTCTTTCCATCCAATTTTGGGCGATATTTACTTCCACTATATTTATTTATTTGAATTCCCTGTCATCGAGAAACAGGCGTTGAAGAAAAATGCTATTCGTTGTTACTAAATATCTATTCACCCGTAATCTCATCCGATCGTATCTGCAGATTTGTCAGTACCCCAAAAATCCGCCAGGTGGCTACCTCTCGCACAAGCGAACCTGCCTCTCGACGCCTATATCCTTTCCAAGCTCGTCTATGTTTGATATCCTTATTTTTCAGTATGGATATTTAAGGATGTTGAGTCCGTACCGTTCCGTCCAAAAGTTTTTCATTTTACTGAATTTTATTGGGATTGATTGATACTTCAATTCGTATCGTAACACCGTTGATGTGAAAAGAAGTGTCGCACTTGTGCATATTAATGATCGCAAATTCTTATTTACGTATTATATCAAGTTTTCACAATGTTTTTACAGGTGAGGGTCGAAGAGTCGACTAACCAATATTTCGAACGGCCGAAATCCCGAATTTTACTATTACGAGCGCTAGAACAACGAAGCGCCTAAATCCCGAACGCCAGAAAAGCGAAAGCGGAGATCGCCGCCCCATGCGTAAGACAGAGAGAGATGCGCCTCCTCTCTCTCTTACGCATGGGGCGGCTCTTTCGACTTTCTCTTTTCTGGCGGATCGGGATTTCGGCGCTTCGTTGTTCTAACGCTCGTAATCGTGAAATTCGGGATTTGATTTTTTCTGGACTTGATTTTTTCAAGTACTTATACTTCAAGTACTCGTTTTGACGAGTACTTGCAAGTAACAAGTACTTTGTACTTTATACTTGAAGTACTTGCAAGTACTTTGCCCAACGCTGGTACCTTCATTCTGATATTCGATGTATAGCGAAAGGGGGGCAAAATGGACAGTATAAAACATTATTTTTCAAAAATTGAATTTTTTAAAAATTGGAAAATGAGGGAATTATTGAAAATACGCCAAAAACGCTTGATTCAAATATAATGGGTATTAAGGTGATATGAATTTGCATATTTCTTCACTCATTTAATTTTGATATCACCATGAAGCTGATTTCTTTCAATTTGAATGAATTCCCTTAATTAATTGATATTAATTGAAATTTATTTTATTTGTTTATTTTTATTTTACTTAAATTTATTTCAAATTTTATTCCCATATAATTTACAATATTTTTCAATTTTTCAATTTTCTATAAGGTAAATGTCCCAATTATTTAACAGCTAAGGATCTGGGGATTGAATTCGGTGAGAAAAAATATAAAATCAAGAAAAAACCCATCGCTTTCATGTTCAAATGATACTTTGATATTTTAACTTTCCAAAAATCACTCTTTAAATTATTTTTAAATGATTTCAAATAAAAAGCAGAATAACAATGTGAAGCATGCAAATGTCTTAATTATTGAACACTGGAAGTGCCTATGTCCCTAATATTGAACAGGCATGTCCCAGTTATCGAACACTCTCGAGAATTCTTTTCCCGTTCTGAAAATATTATTTTCGGTACAATATTAAGAAATAAAAGCAAAATCAAACACTCGAATAATCTTTTATTAATCATGTAAAAATACAAAATTATATACTTTGTCTCTTTTGACAGGTTTTTGGTTCATTCGCATTTGGTTTATTTTTGCTTTTCAACTCGAACTTTATTTTATTTTTATTTTCAGCTTCCTCGTTTCAATTTTCTGTTTTTGTTTGATTTTGTCGCAGTTCTCTTGTTTTTCGACTGAAATATCGGAGAGCAAAAAATATTGAACATTGCATTCGTATTTTTAGGTTACATTTAGGTAATATTCTCTTTTTACATTTCTTTTTATGTTTATTGCACGAAAATACAAATAAAAAATAGATTTGACGATTTTAGAGTTATTAGTAAAAGAATAAATGTAAGTTTATTCAGGAACTTACAGTTTTTGTTTGAATGAATCCGATGCACACGATCTGTCACGCGTTAACTGTCTCGATGTTTTGATGGGTTTAATGACGCCATCTTGGAAAATTCGAGTGTTCAATAATCGGGACACACTGCATTTTCTATGTCCCAATGATCGAACACCGTATTTTTTAACAAATAGTTGATTAAACATTTTTTTTTTTTAATTGTTATTTGTAACAAATTTTCTGAGGAACCTGAAACGCCTTTACTTTTTGAGATTCGACAGTTTTTGAATTTTTTATGCCCTTACGCGTGAAGCGGCGCGTTTTAGCAAAAACGATAAGCAATTACCACGAGACGTCAAATCGGGTCACCGTTGCTGATTAAATAACTTTTTTCTTTATTAATTAAAGCTTTTTTTGCACAAGTAAGGTAACATTTCGATAGCTAAAAGTTCCATATATGTAATGAAATTTTTATAAATAAGTAAATGCATGCAGGTGAAATACAAGATAGTCCCGTGTAGAAATGTGATAGGGCAACCATTAGTTGATTCTTGCCCCTGATCCGCCCTGCCTGATCCGATTTTCCTGGCAGGGCCCTGACATGGAACTTAACGACCTGGTCCCTAGTTATTACATTGAAATAATCACTTATTACCAGTGCCCTGCATGATCAGAATATAAACAGTTTCCGACGATGTTATTTTTACAATTTTAAGCAAAACAGATTTTTGTTTTATTACCCTGGCAGGGCTCTGATGTGAAAACTATTGGATTGTCCTGAGTATTTATTTAAAAAAAAAAAATTTGTATATCGGCTTTCAGTATAATAATAATAATAATAATAATAATAATAATAATAATAATAATAAATAACAATAATAGCAATAACAATAATAATAAATTAACAATCATTGCCTCGTTTATTGTTATGATTATTATTATTATTTAATTATTATTTACATTATCACTTTTATTCCGCGAGAATAACAAGCAATTGTGCGCCTGTCACAAGTTCGTTACGTAGGCAGAGGATTATTATTATTATCACCACGAACCGCATCGCGTTAGTTCCGAGACTTGGCGCGAGATGTCGCAGGACAGCAACCGTTGAACTCCCATATGGATAATGTGTTCAGTATGCTTATATAGACGGGTGCGAGCACGGATGTTAGCAGAAGTCGGTGTCGGAAGAATCCCTACAAGGAGTTCCTGCCGTCTTATGTAATTGTACTTATTTATTTAATTCTCTTAGAGAATTTCCGTTCACTCGGAATTTAATATTCTCTTCGAGGATTGCCAAAAGAAAAGCATACCCTAAGAAAGGGTTGCCTCGAAATAAATAATAAGATGCATACATTGAAAAAGGAGTACCTCGTAAAAACGAATTGTTGAAAAAGCGCTTCGGTGTATGATCGGGAACTTCATGGCCGTGATCAGGGCCTTTAAGGGCATGCTTCTAAAAATCTTAGGGGCCTGATCAGGATGTGCTAGGGCCGGATCATATCGTCATAGGGCCCTGATCATGACCACCGGATCCGAAAATGGCCAGCCAGGTGTTACATTGCACCACAGGGCCTGTTAGGATGAGCGGATCATTTCCCTACATAAGTTAGGGAGGGCAAGTCAGGGGCAGAAGTTTTTCCCTACCAAAATTTCTACACGGTGTTCAATAATTGGGACATTTACCTAATTCAATTTTTAATTTCAGTAATAATTTCCAATAAAATATCAAATTTATTGAAAAAAATTCAAACCCAACCCTCACTAGCTTTTCCATTTATTTTCAACATAATAAAAATTTGTCTTCCACGTAAACGAAGCGTGATTGATCGGATTATCAGAATGCTGCCATCGGGTCAATATTCAGCCAAAAACTTCAATTAATTTCTCTCTTCCTCACTCCCTCTCACCCTCTCTCTTTTTCTCCGAATTTTTCCTCTCAAACGAAACGTTAAACTGAAATTCCAACAATTTCATCAATGAAAATAGTCCAAAAGGAAAAACTCCTATCGACGGGAATTCGTTGTTTTATTATTGGAAATCGACGCGATGTCGAGAATCCGAATTTTTTCATTACAAACGTGAAAATCAATCCGACGAATAAATTTTTAAAGTGAATTTGCAACGAATGGAAATTCACATGTGAATTTGTCGAAATTTGATAAAAGCATTAAATTGAGCGAAAATGGAGATAAAAATCGAGGAAAATGTTAAAAACGATAGCTTTGTGTTTCAACTTGTCGTATCACGTCGAAACGATTTTTTCTCTCAATATTCGATATCATTTCGCGTAAATACACGATAAAATATGAAGACGTATAAAATGCTACCCTCATGTGGGTCTCTTTTACACGGGGTAATATTCTCTATATTTCGATATATCCACCCCGTGAGATAAGGGAAGAACTGCAGGCTCATAAAATGCATCGATCGATGCACATCGCTCGACTTACTTGACGGAATTTATCTGCATTTTTCTACCTTAGAAATTTTTTTTAAAAATGCATATTTTCATGTAAAAAAATTTTATACATAAAAAAACAAACGGAATTTTTTTTTAAACAAGCTTTTATTAGTTGTTAATAAAAAATGACTAAAAAGTTAAAAATAAAACTATTCCGATTGGAAATAAGTTTTCAAAGCGTGTTACACCCTCTTTTTTCTCTTGCTGTTAAAATGTAACACGCTTTTATTTGAAAACTTATTTCCAATCGGAATAGCTTTATTTTTTACTTTTTAGTTACTTTTTATTAACAACTAATAAAAGCTTGTTTAAAAAAAATTTTTTTTTTCGTTCGTTTATTTTTTATTTTTAGTATTTATCATGTTAAATAACTAGTTTAGTAATGTATATCCAGTTTCGCATAATTTTTTGCAAAAAAAAATGTTTCGCAAAATTGTTTGTACAAAAATTATTTTGCAAAATTTGTTAGACAACATTATTTCACACAATTAATTTGCAACATTTTTCTGCAAAATTTGTGCAAAAAAATGTTTTCAGAAATTTTTTTGGAAAAAGACTGTTGCGCAAAATTTTCGTAGAGAAATGTTGTAAATAAATTGCTTAAAACCATTTTGTAAACAAAATTTAGCAAAATAATTTTTTTGCAAACAATTTTGCGAAACATTTTTTTGCAAAAAATTATGCAAAACATTTTTTGTTGCAAAACAATTTTCAAGCAAATTTGTAATAAAAATGTTGCGAAACAATTTTTTTTGCAAAAAATTTGCAAATTTGAAGAAAATTGAGAGAAAAGCTACATGTTAATTAAATAAAAATAATTTTCAGAATAAAATAAATATAATTTCATAAAAATGAAAAATTCAGAAATTTTTATACAATTTTTCATTTAAAAAAGTAAAATGAGAGTATATTAATGAATTAAATTAAATTGATTTTATAAACAAAATGAGAATCATTTTACAAATATAATTTTAATAATTTTTATTTTTATAAGAATAATAGAACACAATTTACGAATTAAATTAAATTAGCCTTGAAAACAGAATTAGATTCATTTCCTTTTCAGAGTTGCATAATTTTTTGTAGGTAAACATTGAAAAAAATGAAATTTGATTTCTCGAAGATAGGTTGGAGAAGGAAATGGGCCTTAATTGAGGGTCTGCAGGGGGATGAAAAAACAGGTTGGGGGATGAATTTTCGAAAGAATTCGCGTTGCCTCAATTATTCAGTGGGAATTTTCTTGTTTCCCTCACGATGTTCGGTGATGAAACAAATAAGTGTAATAACAATGAATTCGAGCCTTAAGGTACAGGATCATATCAGCGAAACAATCGTAGCACGAGAGAGCGAGCTCTCCGGGGTTGCATTATTTTTATTCGCTTTCTCATTTTCCTCGAGGGCTCGAAATGAGAGCTTCTGTTTTTCCCCGTTCTTCACTGTCTCGTTCTCTTCATTTTCCCTTCACTCTCAGACAAAAAGGGAAATCCCTTTTTGTCTAGCAGCATATCATGCCCTTCGTTTGTATCTCTGACAAATAATTGAGAGGCATGAAAGTCTCGCAAAAAAAAGAAAAAAATTCCTTCGGGCAATTTGCTTGATGAAAACTTCGAGTTTTCCATCAATGTCAAAATAAATCCAGTCAACGCTGGAAAATTAACCTGGCGACAAAATAAAATGAGAATTTTCGGTCAGTAGCAATTTGAAATGTGATTTTAGAACTTGTAAAATTTTTTAATTCGTCAATTTTGAAATTTTCAAGTCCAAATATTATTTTATCTTGTGTTAAATAATAAAAAATAAATAAATGCGTTAATGAGGATTCTAAAATTATCAAAAATTTAATTAAACTATATTACAGGAAAAATTACATTTATTTATCATCAAATTTTATTTATTTTATTAATTATTTCCGGTTATTTTTTTATAATTTTATTCCTGTCCATAACTCACCCCCTTAAGAGGGTGTAAAAAGCATATGGCCTGTGAGGTGTCGATAATTTTTCCAACTTTCCAAGGACTGTCGTGGGAGTAAGAATAAAGCTGGCAAGATGCGAGAAACAAGTTGGAGGGTGGAATTAAGGGTGGGATAAAGTGGCAACACTCTCTCTCTCTCTCTCTCTCTCTCTCTCTCTCTCTCTCTCTCTCTCTCTCTCTCTCTCTCTCTCTCTCTTGTCCGGATGAGAGACAACCCCTCGTGGCTTTTCTTCTTTTCCACACTCGCGCCACTCTGACACTCCCCCAATGACGATTAAGTGTCTGCTGTACTCAGACAACCCTTGCCAAACCCCTTTCATTCCTCACCCTCTCTTGCTCTGATTCACCGACCCTCTTGTCTCTGAGTTTCCAAGATGAATGTTGATCAGGGCTAAAAATGACCTCCATAAATCGCTGGGGCTGTTATTAAATGCGCCTTAAAATTTAATTAAATTTCATCCAGTTATTAAAGTCATTTTCATTGGTTCATTATTATTTTTTTAATCATCATAAATTATTTTATTACTATAATTTTTGCAAAAAAAAATTCATCACAAAATCGTCCATCTATAAAAATTATTACTCAAAAAAAATGCATGCGGAAATTTTTGATATGAAAATATTTTTATTTTCATTTTTTCGGTCGCGAAACTTTTCATATAAATCTGTCGTTCTTTACGCTTCAACGTTCTCGTCAAATTCGCGTTGAAACGAGAGATCACAAAAAAAAACGAAAAACTCTCGCTCTCTAACTCTCCGATAAATCGAAGTAGAAATTGACTGTTCGGGCAGGACGTTTTGTCATTTTCACTGTCTTCTCGTCTCTCTTTTTTCCATTGTTTTCTTTTTTCAGGGATCGTTGAAACGTGCACATTGATGTTTTCGTTGATTTTCTTTTTTTTTTTTTTTTTTTTTAAGGATCGTCGAAAACGTGAATTGGACGTCATCTGGCCGTCGAAAACTTTATCGCAAAAAAGGATGTAAGAGGGAAATAGAAACGATTTCACTGACGCGAGTATAGTCCGACGTATTTTATAACCATTCTCGTTTCGTCGGGAAAGTTTTCGTGTCCAGCGCTTTCCGAAATTTCGACACAAGTCGAGGATGTTTCGTCCCTCCTCTCTTTCTGGAATTCCTCACAAAGTTTCCCTCAGTCTGGTCTTCCGTATCGAGCGGAATACTATTTGTGAGCACACTTCACTCTATTTGTGAACTGTCCCACGAGATGAGCGAACGATATCGACAAAAACCCGAAAAGCCCAATTGGGATTACATGCACGAACGAGAAAGTGAGATAAAAATCAACAAGGACAATGCTGCGCAAAAAAAAGCATGAGTTATAACACAGTTTTCTCTCTGTTTTTATTTTGTTTCCATTTAATTTTTCTGCTCGTTGTATTTTTATTTATTGTTGGTCATTCGTCGATTAATTGTTTGTTTTTCGAAGTTTTCCGTTAATTGGACCGTATCAATATTTTTATCTCCCGTAAAACAACGCCAATGTACATTCGTGCTTGAACAGAAAAATTTTGAATTCATATTTTTCCCTCCAACAGTCGATGCCCCGTGAAAAATCGAGAATTTTCGTTTTTTTGCGAGTTTTCTACGTTCAACCGTTCTCGATTTATCAGCAATCAAAGTTTCGGACAAGTCGAGTTACCAGTTGAGTCATGAGTTGAGTGCAAGCATGAGTATAATCGGAGCACGAGTTGATTACAATTTGACTACAAGTTAAGCGCAAGCCGAGTACAAGTCCAGTACGAGTTGAGTTAAAATTTTAGCGTGGGTTGAGTATACTCAACTCGCACGTACGCGACGGACGGTCAACTTCAATCGTCGATAACTCGAGAACGATTGGACGTAAAAAACTTAAAAAAAAACGAAACTTTTTCATTTTTTACGGGGCATCCGACGGTGATGGTGAAAAAATTGTCCCTGAAGCAGCATGTACGCGCCACGTGTCGAGTTTCGGTCCAGATTGGAAGAGGGTCTTTCGAATTTCCGCTTCTGCCGTTCGGAACGAACTCTCTCGGGACAGACAAAGAAGAAGATGGGAAAATAGACGAAAATGAGAAAAAAGAATGACCGTGCATCTGTGCGAGTGTGCTGCGTTGATTGGGTCAAAGATCACGTTTCCGGGAAACGGGGAAAAGGCTATTGGGGTAAAACGAGATACTGATATTTCTCTGGCGCAAAAAAAACCGAGGGGTCAATGATTTCTCTATTCTTTTTTTTATTGGTGAATATTAATGTTTGTGCAAATTTTTCTACAGCATCGGAAAAAAATCTTTGGGAAAATGGGAAAAGTTGGGATATACATTAAATTTGTATTTTAAATGACCACCGAAGGCAGTGATATGAAAAGTCTACGTATAGTCTATCTTTCCAGCACCTTATTCTCCCCGAAATACATTTGCCAACGTGATCCCGATAGTGGAGCAAAACTTTTTTCACCCCCAAACACTGAGTGGACGAAAAAGTTTGGAAAACTTTTTTCTCCGTCCTCTTTTTATCGCGAATCGATTCAATGCCATTATCGTATGAGACGGGTATATTATATACCGTAAATATATTTATGCAATATGAGACTCAAAAGCGATGGATTTTAATATTATGGTAATTGTTTTTCTTGCAGAAGCGTCGAGAATTAGGATTCTGGATCGATTATCACTGTGTCAGCTCCAAAAGGGGGGAGGTAAGTCATCTATTTTTAACTCATTTTGTACTAAATATATTTATGTATTAAAATAATAATTTCAAATGATGATAATTTGAGTTTGAATCTATTCATCCTCCTTCTTTAGAAAATAATTTTTGGGAAAATTACACGATAATTTTCAATTTAGCGAAATTATTTTTTCACTATCACAATTTTGCAGCCATCGTGTTCTAATTTTTTATTCAAATACATTGAATGATTTCCACATTTAAATTTCCCCGGTTTTTCGACTGTCAAATAATTGAAATTGGAGAAAAAAGTGTATTCAAAAAATAATTACAATAATAATAAAAAAAAATTATGATTCAACGATTTTAAATACAAATTATGGAAATACAACGGATTACGTAAATTGGGAAATATAATTTTCATATTTTCATCACACTCGAATGCAGATGTTCGTTTAATTTTGCAAAAAGCAATTTCCCGAAATATCATGATTGTCCAATGAAAAAAGTCGCGTGAGCCAACATTGACGTAAAATTATTACACGACGCTCGCTTCGGATCGACACGAATAAAGGGATGAAAATTTACTCGATGGCCCTTGCGAATAAATTTTGGTCACTGGAAATACGAGCAGCAGGCAATTTTATTGTCATCCGTGAAATAATGGAAAAAACGCAATCATCATTAAAAAAAAAAATTCCATCAATTTACGATGCAGTCTATTATTCTTATTCATTTTGTCATTTTTATTTTTCATTTTTTTTCAAATCGTCGATATTAAAATTATTTAAGAGCTTTTTGCTTAATGAATAAAAAGATTGAACCAAAACTTACCTTTTAATTAATAAAAATAAAATAAACAAAAAATAATATTTATTTGCATAAATATTATTTCATTTGAATTAAATTAATTTTATATTTAAATATTGTTTATTTTACTTATTTATTATTTATATTGTTTTATTTAAATTAAATTTGATTTTTAAAATTAATTTTTCATCAACTGACGATGCAGTTTTTATCCATTTTGTCATTTTTATTTTACATTTTTTTGAAATCGTCGATATGAAAAATTATTTGAGAGCTTTTTGCTAAATGAGTATTAAAATTGAAAAAGAAATCAGCTCTTAATTAATAAAGCGAACTTCATTTAAATTACACCAATTATATTGTTGTTTTATTATTTATTATTTATATCATTATTTCCGTATATGAGGAGTTTTTTTTCAACCGGGCCACTTTTTTTTTCACCCTCTCCAATTTTTTTCAAAATTTGCCAGTTTGAAATATTAGTCAAAAGGAACGTCTGTGATTTTTTAAAGATTTTTTTAGGCGTCCGTTCAAGATTTTCAATTTTTCATTACGAACGCTGTATCTCAAAAAATATTCATCAAACAAAAAAAAACATGAGTACAAAACTTATTTTTTTTCTACTTTATTGAAAAAAATTAAAATCATAATTTTTCTGCATTGAGAAAATTGTAATTTGGCAAAAAAATGAGAATAATTTTTTTTTTAAATCTAATAACACATTTTGGATTTCAATACAAATTTTACAGGATATTTGTCATTGGGGTAAAGAGTCTGTGAAAAAAAATTCAGAATGGCACCTGCAATGGTTACGATGAAAAAAAATAAAAACCCTGCGAAATCTATATGTCGTTATGAGATTTCGCAGTTTTTATTTTTTTTCATCGTAACCATTGCAGGTGCCATTCTGAATTTTTTTTCACAGACTCTTTACCCAATGACAGACATCCTGTAAAATTTGTACCGAAATCGGAAGTGTGTTATTGGGTTAAAAAAAATTGTATTCTCATTTTTTTGCCAAATTTCTATTTTCTCAATGCAAAAAAAATTATGATTTAAATTTTTTTCAAAAAAGTGGAAAAAATAAAAAAGTTTTTATTCTTATGTTTTTTTTTGTTTGATGAATATTTTTTGAGATACAGTGTTCGTAATGAAAAATTGAAAATCCTGAACGGACGCCTAAAAAATCTAAAAAAAATCACAGACGTTCCTTTTGACTAATATTTCAAACTGGCAGATTTTGAAAAAAATTGAAGAGGGTGAAAAAAAAGCCCGGTTGAAAAAGAACTCCCCATATATGATATAGATAATATATATAATGTAATTTATATTGTTTTATTTATATTTAATTTGATTTTTTTTTGTTACTTTTCCTCGTCTTCTTATTTTATTTTGTATTGTTTGTCTTGTGCTCAAATACTTCAAGGATACACGTTACATTGTTTGTACAAGTTTCCGAAAAAACGTGACAGAAAAAAAAAGTATCACGGACCAGAGAGAAGAATGACAAGTGCCACGATTGTTTTTGGCTCTGCGCCAGATTCGGGTGCATTATTCTCCAACGATCCTCCCCCGCCCCTCGCCCCAACCCTCCCCCACTTTTATCCCTTTTTCCACCCTTCTCACTTCCGTGCACGGGAATGTCGCCGTTTCTCCTCGAAATATCGCGAGTTTCCAAACAAAACACAGAAGGAGAAACGAGGACATTCGTATACGACACTGATTTCCTCAATAAAGTTTAGCGATTTCAATGTCAATGAAAATAAAATTGACAAAAATGAAGATAGTCTTTGAGAAAATCATCGTAAAAATATATTTATTAGGTAGAAAAGTTTTGACGCTATATTTGGATATCCTCATTTTTTAAAAAATAATATTTATCCGGATAATAAACAATTTAAAGACCAAAAAAAAAATTTGAATTTAAAAAGGGTAATTAATTCAAATTATATAAGAAATGATGATTTTCGAGCTGTCTTTTTAATTCTTTGTTATCTCCCCTTAAAAAAGGCATTGTTAATTCTTTTTCAAATAAATTTACTAAGAGTTGTGAAAAAAAAGTTTCCTGACTCCAAAGCTTCAAAATGCCTTTCGCGAGATGGAAATTCATTGTTGAGCTCTGATCCGTTTTTTCCCCCTCATTTTCTTGCTTTCCTTTCACTTCACTCTCCACCGAGCCACTTAGCACATTTAAGGATTCTCCAGCCTTCTTCCACCCTAGAAACGAGGGTTGAAGTCCAGAAAACGTTGAGACACTCACTTTACTTCAATCTCGTCCGACTTCTCGTTATTGTGTCGGGGATTATGTCACTCAAAACTTTATTCATTATCGTCGTTTCCGGGAACAAAGACAATAACAGCGACCCCGCGGGAATTAAACTGGAAAATATCGTTAAAGGGGTTGGAGTGTGGTCGGAAAGAAAGTCGCTTGAATTACGAAAAGTTTCATCACGATAATTGATCATTCGATTTGATTAGTTATAAAAAAAAAATAATATTCGAAAATGTTATTATTTGAAATTTCAAATTTTTTAAAATTAAAAAATAAAAAGTTAGTGAATTCGAAACAAAAAAAATAGAAATTTCAACTTTACTAATTAGTTAGTTAAACTAATTAGTTTTGTAACTAACGTGACTAATTGGCTCTATAACTAATATAACTAATTAGTTCTATAACTAATTAGTTATATTAGTTATAGAGCCAATTAGCCACGACT
Organism: Alloplasta piceator; assembly: GCA_946863875.1. Classification (NCBI taxonomy): domain Eukaryota; kingdom Metazoa; phylum Arthropoda; class Insecta; order Hymenoptera; family Ichneumonidae; genus Alloplasta; species Alloplasta piceator. The sequence goes on from OX333071.1 coordinate 3,718,778, forward strand.
GGAGTTATTAAACTGGAAAATATCGTTAAAGGGGTTGGAGTGTGGTCGGAAAGAAAGTCGCTTGAATTACGAAAAGTTTCATCACGATAATTGATCATTCGATTTGATTAGTTATAAAAAAAAAATAATATTCGAAAATGTTATTATTTGACATTTAAAATTTTTAAAAGTTTAAAAATAAAAAGTTAGTGAATTCGAAACAAAAAAAATAGAAATTTCAACTCTACTAATTAGTTAGTTAAACTAATTAGTTTTATAACTAACGTGACTAATTGGCTCTATAACTAATATAACTAATTAGTTCTATAACTAATTAGTTATATTAGTTATAGAGCCAATTAGCCACGACTGGAGTTATTAAACTGGAAAATATCGTTAAAGGGGTTGGAGTGTGGTCGGAAAGAAAGTCGCTTGAATTACGAAAAGTTTCATCACGATAATTGATCATTCGATTTGATTAGTTATAAAAAAAAATAATATTCGAAAATGTTATTATTTGACATTTAAAATTTTTTAAAATTTAAAAATAAAAAGTTGGTGAATTCGAAACAAAAAAAATAGAAATTTTAACTCTACTAATTAGTTAGTTAAACTAATTAGTTTCATAACTAACATGACTAATTGGCTCTATAACTAATATAACTAATTAGTTCTATAACTAATATGACTAATTAGTTTCATAAGTAATGCAATTAATTAATCATATAATTAATAAAACTAATTAGATTTATAACTAAAGTAACTACTAACTAAATTTTTTTCCCAAGTACAAAAAATGCTATTTATGCTTTTTTTCAAATTGCCATCCAACCGATGCCAATTAGACTTTTTTGAATTTCAAATACACTTAGAAAATAGTTTCAGCTTCACTAAAAACGTTTGAAAAATAAATAATGAATATGAAAAAAAAATTAATAATGTTAATTCTATTCAAAATTTCGTGATTTTCAAAGTCGTCGAATACTAAAGATAACTAATTAGTTATATAACTGATATAACTGATTAGTTATATAACTAATGTAACTAATTAATTACATAACTAATTTGACTAATTAGTTCTATAACTAATGTAACTAATTAATTACATAATTAATTTGACTCATTAGTTCTATAACTAATGTAACTGATTAATTACATAACTAATTTGACTAATTAGTTCTGTAACTAATATAACTAATTATTTATATAACTAATGTAACTCCTAACTACATTTTTTTCCAACTTTACCCAAGTAGAAAGAAGACTATTTATACGTTTTTTTTTTAAGTTAAAATCCCACCGATTGCAGTTAGACTCTTTTGCATTTCAAATGAGCTTGAATTTTCTCGAATGTAAATTTTGTTTCGATATTCTAAAAGTAGTTTGAGTTTGATTAAAAAACGTTTGAAAAAAAATCCTCGTTCCACCTTTGAACGAGATGACTACTCTATAATGTGATATATGTGTATATTCGGAGTGTGGATTCAGTTTGAGGGGGGGTTGAGATAGGGGATGGTCAACTAGAGGTTTGTAGAGAAAGGAATCGAGGACTTTTACGATCCAGTGGAAAACCGGAAGTAGATGGGCGGAGTTGAGGTGGAAAAGGGAGGGAAGGGGTTGGGGGTTGAAAAAAGGGGGATGAGAAACCCAGTAATGCGCTTAACGGCTAATGAAAAAGTCCGATGGGACGAAATACGTCTGACTGCTGTGCGATACTTTTTTTCCCTTCTTCATCGTCCTCTTTTACATTTCTTTCGCCAATATTTTTTTGTTATATTTTTTACCTGGAAGGTCCATTTTTCCATGCTTTTTTCCCGAAGAGTCAAACTCGCATTCTCAGGCTTTTTTCCCCCCTTAACGAAATTCGATTTACGCTTATTTTTCTCGATTGCTAAAATCTCTCCCTCTTATTCAGCATCAGGAGGCTTAATTCTTGTTTTTTTTTATCAGCAATTTCAATAAATTTCCATGAAATCTGACTCGTTATTTTGGCTCAATTCGGATTACGCTTAATCCTTAACTACGAAAATCTCCGACTACATTTTTCCGTCGCATTGAAGTGGTTAGTGTTTTTTGATGATAAATTATTGAATAATTTAAGTACAAGTTTTGGACCATATTTTGATAACATTTTCCATAAATTGAAATAAACACTGAGCTGTTTAGTTAAGGGGGTACTTGATCTTTAATTCTTTTTTTGAAAATTGAATCTAAATCTTTGGAAATTAACCAAATTATGAATCTTTGACCCCTCAAAAATTTTCTACGTCAATTAATTCAATTTTTAGAACATTTTTGATACTTTTTTTGCAAATCAAATCTAAATATTTGGAAATCAACTAAATTGAGAATCTTTGACCCCTCAAAAATCTTCCACGTCAATTCATTCCATTTTTAGAGAATTTCTGACATCTTTTTTGGAAATCGAATCTAAATCTTTGAACACTCAAAAATGTCCACGTCACTTCATTCAATTTTTAGAAAATGTCTGTTACTTTTTGTAGAAATCAAATCTCAATCTTTGAAAATTAACTGAATTACGAATCTTTGACCCCTTAAAAATTTTCCACATCAATTCATTCAATTTTTAGAAACTTTCTGATACATTTTTTGCAACAAAAATCTAAATATTTGGAAATCAAGTAAATTACGAATTTTTCACCACTCAAAAATCTTCCAAGTCAGTTTATTCAATTTTAGAAAAATTCTGATATACCTTTTTTGGAAATCAAATTTAAATCTTTAGAAATTAAGCAAATTATGAATCTTTGACTCCTCAAAAATCTTCTATGCCAATTAATTCAATTTTTAGAAAATTTTTAATATCTTTTTTGAAAATCAATTCTAAATATTTGAAATTAACTAAATTACGAATGTTTGACTACTTAAAAATCTTCCACGTCAGTTTATTTCATTTCTAGAACATTTTTGATGCCTTTTTTTAGAAATCAAATCTAAATCTAATATGGAAATCAACTAAGCTACGAATGTTCGACCACTCAAAAATCTTCCACGTCAGTTCATTCAATTTTTAGAAAATTTTTGATACTTTTTTTGCGAGTCAAATCTAAATCTTTGGAAATCAAGTAAATCACGAATCTTTGACCACTCCAACATCTTCCACGTCAGTTTATTCTGTTTTTAGAAAATTTCCGATAACATTTTTGGAAATCAAATCTAAATCTTTGAAAATCAACTGAATTACGAATCTGTGACTATTCAAAAATCTTCCAAGTCAGTTCATTCAATTTTTAGAAAATTTCTTTTATACTATTTTTAGAAAGCAAATCTAAATTTTTGGTAATCAACCAAATTATGAATCTTTGACCCCTCAGAAATCTTCTATGCCAATTAATTCAATTTTTATAAAAAATTTGATATCTTTTTTGGAAATCAATTCTAAATATTTGGAAATTAACTAAATTACTAATGTTTGACTACCTAAAAATCTTAGACGTCAGTTCGTTCAATTTCTAGAAAATTTCTGATACCTTTTTTTGGAAATCAAATCTAAATCTTTGGAAATAAAGTAAATTACGAATCTTTGACCACTCCAAAATCTTTCACGTCAGTTCATTCAATTTTTAGAAAATCAAATCAACACTCTTATCAGAATTAAAATGAGTAATTAGATTTCTAAACCAACTAAAATTACATCTAATTACGTGAGCTCGAAACATTTTCATCGCTTTCATGAGTTCACGGGGGTTGATTAATGAAAGGAAATATTTCTTTATTTCTTTCTTTCATGCAAGCTCTCGTTTTTCTTTCCGCGCGATCTCTCTCTCACTGGATACGCAAAAGCTCGTCGAGACTTTGACTTCGTTTTCTTCATCCTTACGGGACCCTTTATCACCGCTTCTTCGGCCTTTCACGGTGGAATCTCTCTCCCTCTCTCTCTCTCTCTCTCTCTCTCTCTCTCTCTCTCTCTCTCTCTCTCTCTCTCTCTCTCTCTCTCTCTCTCTCTCTTTCTCTCTCTCTCTCTCTCTCTCTCTCTCTCTCTCTCTCTCTCTCTCTCTCTCTCTCTCTCTCTCTCTCTCTCTCTCTCTCTCTCTCTCTCTCTCTCTTTCTGTGCTCCATCGAGGCTTCTTTAGAATTTGAAGTGGTGCGCGCAAGCCTCTGTATGAGGGAGAAAAAAGGAGAAAAAGCCTCGGCAGCTTTTCTCGTGCGAGAAATGCGAAAGTACACCGCAGCGAAGAGAAGGGCCAAGCCCAAAAGAAAACTCATCCTCTCTCTCCTTCCATCGTGAATTCTCTCTCGTTATCGTTCGACTAACTTCGACTTACGGCATAAACCCATCTCGACTCTATCGCGAACCATACAATCTGCAATCTTTTATTTTTTTTCTGTTTTCATTTTTTTTTTTTTACATCCTCCGCAACATCGAACTTTTCCTCCACTTCGATCTCGACCTCTCTGAAAATTCTGCAAACTCGTCTCCGCCGTCGTGGTTACCCTTTTTTTCCGAAGAGTCGAGGAAAATGGGTTAAAAAAAAATTTCAAAAGAAGCGGCAACCGAGCTCTTGAAGCTCTCTATCATGCCAATGAGAAGAAAAAGCTGGATGATGAATTTGGAGGATAAAGGAAAACGCTGGATGAGGAAAAGAAAAATTTTAATCCAAGGCGAATTTGGAAAATTCGTGAAATTAAAAAATTGTTAATTTATTTAATCGAATAACAAACATATTTTAGTACTTCATTTAAAAAAAAATAGTTTCCAATTAGGCAAATTAAAATTTTAGATTTAAGAGGAGGCTAAATACCATTTTCGTTCAATCCCTACATTATCGACTTATCACCGTCGTCCAGCCTTTCTCCCAAAACCGTAAATGAAAATTTATTAAATTTTGAAAATTCAGAGGAGGATAAGTTAATTAACAATTAATTGATAATTAAGGTGCTAAAACGCGTCACAACTAACTCCAACGAATTCATTGGAGCCCCAAAAATATTAGGTTACTCGTCAGAATCCATGGTGCTGCCCTCCCTCGCACGTTTGTAAACTAGATTTCGCCATTTCGTGTTTCGATAAAACTACAATTTATCGATATTTATCTCCTTATGCGCCATCCAAACTTACGATGTGTTTTCCATAAAATAATGTCGAAAACGTCTTGATATTTGTGTCTTGGCGTTCTTCATGGAGCCTCACTCTTAGTTTAGACGAAATACAGTAAAAAGTCTCATAATTTAAGATTTTCAATTACAGATTCCTGATGGTAATCGGATCTATAATTTTTTTTTTGATTTTTCAAAAAAATTTTAGTGAGGCTCCATTTGTGCCATAATTCCGATTATGCTGTTGAAATTTTATTGAATTCCATTCATTCGTATGAGAGCAAGTTTGGATGGCGATTTCGAAGCGTAGTGTCGGTATTTAGCCTCCTCTTAAATAGACAAATTAAATTTTTTGATTACATTTTTCCTTACTTTATTTGTAGTCAAATTTCGAGATTTCTCTCCAAAAATAGTCCCATTTGTGGAAAAACTTTTCGCCTCGACGAATTAAGGCGGTTCTCTGGCCTAGAGACATACATTTTGAGCGTTTTGTCGAGCTCGATAGAAGAAAACCAAAAATATTTTTACCTTTCTTTTTTTTTTACAACATATTTCTTAATATTTTGACAATTAACAAAAAAAATTGAGAAAACAAATGGATATTCAATAAGTTATAAAGCTGGTAAAGTTGGGGCTAAAAAAAGGGTGTGCTGGCTGACACGATTGCAACTTTTCTAGTCATCTGATACAAAAAAAAAAATTCTTAATTAGTAAGAATGTCGTTATGGCCCCTACCTCAGAGAAACAGAAAAAAAAATTCGCAAAATGGCGGCTGTCTGAACAAAAAAAGTATTTTTCGACTCTTTTTTCATAGTTTTTAATTTTTTTACAATAGTAAAAGAAATAATTTTGGTACAAAAATAGTCGAGGCGATAGAGAGTTATACATTGAAGATCCGTGAAAAATTTGAAGTAAATCCGTTGAGTAGAACTTGAGATATCATGTCAGCCAGCTGGGTCATTCCATGTCAAATCGACCAATAGTTGGAATCGACCCCTTTCAATTTCGATGAAATTTGGTCAGAAGTTTTTGTTTATTATAAAACGAGGTTGTACTAGAGGAAAAAAAATTAAAAATTTTTTTTTCGAGCGTTATGCAAATTTTAAAATTTTAAAAAATTTTCAAGTTTGTTTTTGAAATATCTCGAAAACTATTATAGTTACGAAAAAATCGTTCTGGATTCGTCTGAAAGAGTATACTTGAGGCTACGAAAAAAAATATTCCGAAAAAAAATGTTGAAAAATTATGAATTTGGCGAATTATGAATTTTTTAAAATCCCGCCAATCAACGATCAACATTAAATTTTTGGTTACATTTTTTTGTATAATACCTTGTACTGATCTTAAAATATCCTGCAATTTCCAGAAAGGTTTTTTCTTGTTTTTTTCAAAGATTGGAATTTTTTTTTAATTCAAAATTTTCCAAATTCATCATTCGTAAAAAAAAAAATTCGGAACATTTTTTTTTCGTAACCCCAAGTATACGCTTTAAGACGAATTTAGAATGATTTTTCGTAACTATAATAGTTTTCGAGATATTTAAAAAATAAACTTGAAAGATTTTAAAAAATGTGAAATTTTGAATTGTGCATAACTTTTGAAAAAACAATATATTTTCTTTGTTCGTTTTATGATAAACGAAAACTTCTGTCCAAATTTCATTGAAATTGAAAGGGGTCGATTCCAACTCTTGGTCGATTTGACATGGAATGTCCCAGCTATACCATAAATTATTGGAATTTAAAAATTTTCTTTCGAGGATATGTTCTTAAAGGTCTAAACTTTAATAATATGCAAAAAATATTGATTTCTTCACAGTTCTAGACCAGAATACCCCCTTAACAGTCCAAATAGTTAATTTACATATTTATTATCATTGACATACATTTTTCCTCAATTCACTGGCAATAAAGTCTGCAAACACAGCAAGAGGTTAATTTCCGATCAAAAGGTGTCTTTTTTGCGCTAAAAAACTTTTGACCTACCTTTTGAAGTACGAAGTAAACTTTTGACCTTTTTATTCGAGTATAAACGCTGTGTTTCGGGTTGTGTTTTTTTTCCTCCAATTGCGAATGAGAGAAAAGGATAGAAAATAAAAGGGGATCTAGGGAAATTCGTTGAACCTTAAATTTATACGAAGCAAGCGTAAGTAACCTGGAGAGGGTTTGGGTTTGGGGTGGAGGGGGTGGGGATTTTCCGAGTGGATTCTCCTGCGTTGGCATTTATATATATAATATATATATGGGGCATTCCACGTCAAATCACGCGGCCAACGGCCTGATCCCCTCGGATTTTGATGTCCAATGAATCGTGGGTTTCGTTTGGCCCAAAATATGACCTTAAATTTTTAGAAATTTTTATTTCATTTTTTAGGGGTTGCCCGAGCGAAAAATCATGAAATTTAGGGAAAACACAAAGAGCGACTTTTTTTAAATTATTGAAATTTTTTTCACAGACACTAGGATCCAAAACAGAAATTTTCGTCATAGTTCGATAATGGGACAAAAATAATTACTATTTTTTTTTGTATTTTAATTTATTTATTTTTATAATTTTTTATTTTAATTGTTTCTTGTAGTGAGAATAACAAGGACATTTTTTTTCTTGGTTTAAGAGTGAAACGACAACTTTTTTCGAAAATTTATTAGCCTCGACGACCTCAAAAAAACAGATAAATTTTTTAAAAATTTTAGAAGTAGTAATTATAATTAAAAAAAAAAAATACTAATTATTTTTGTCCCATTATCGAACTATGACGAAAATTTATGTTTTGGGCCCTAGTTTCTTTGAAAAAAAATCAATAATTTAAAAAGTGCCCCTCATTGTGTTTTTCCTCAATTCAATGATTTTTCCCTCGGGCAACCCCTAAAAAATGAAATAAAAATTTCTAAAAATTTGAGGTCATATTTTGGGCCAATCGAACCCTAAAAAATGAAATAAAAATTTCTAAAAATTTGAGGTCATTTTTTGGGCCAATCGAAACCCACAATTCGTTGGACATCAAAATCCGAGGCGGTCAGGCCGATGACCGCGCGATTTGACGTGGAATGCCCCATATATATACGAGAAAAGCAGTCTCTTGTTCGAGAAAATTAGGGATTCCAGGCAAGAAAACGCCGAGAGAAGAGAGGATGAGGTGATCGCAAGCTCGGGATTAGGATATATCCTACTTCCGGTGTGCTGGTACGAGGTATTAAGGCGTCTCGAGAATGTCTCTTTCTTTACTTTTTTTCCCATTCTCGACTCTTATCCCAGCTCTTATAAGAGTGCCAAGATGCGGGATCATAAAATCGTTCGAGCGCGATCCAAAACCTCTATTTTGTCAACATTGAAATAACAAAAATATCGAAAAAGTTGCAAATATCGAAAATGAATGAAAAAGATGTATTATCTATTTTTTTTTAAATTAAATATTTCAGGCCCAATTTGAAAAATTGAAAAAAAATGAAAAACTAAATTCGAACATTTGTATAAATTATAATGTAAGTAAATTTTTTCTTCATGTTTTAAAATTCAAATTTCAGTTCCAATTTGAAAACTAAAAAAAAAACCGAAAAATTAAATCTGTAAATGAGTAAATACTTGCAATTGTTCAAAAAGTTTACTACAATTTTTTTTTAGCTTCAATGCTTTGGAAAATTATTATTAGAGGTAACTGGAAGGGTTTGACTTGATTGCTCAAATTTCCTCAAAAATAGACACAACTAAATAATTTTAGTGATGTCCAATTTCGAGTAAATTATTGATAAATATAGTTATGAAGTTATTAATACAAATAGGTTAAATAAATAAATAGGTTTATCGATACAAAGCTTAAAAAATCGAGTTAATAAATTCAAGTCAAGTTTTCAAATAGTCACAAGAATTTTGACATCCAACAAACGATTTTTTAAGCTTCTCTTAGATTTCTAAGTCATGATCGAATTTTTGAATATCTAAATATACATGAAAATTCCTCGTGCGGAAAAAATTGTGTATAAAATAAAAAGCAATCAGGGTTAAATTCCTCATTTTTTGTACATATACTACTTCACTTTTGGCCACAAAACTCTCACGAGTGTAAGAGTCTGCCCGCAATTATCGGATAATTGTTTTCCGATATCCGGAATGAAAAAAAAAAATATATATCTATAGAAAATAGTAGATAAAATAAGAAAAGATGGCGTCAGTCGTTTTCTCTCGCTTTTACGTTCTCATTACGGAAAAAATGAGGGCACAATGTCGTACTATTTGAGAAAATGACACAGAAAAAGAGAAAGATAGCGAGAGAAAAAAAGATTCGAAGTTAATGGCCGATTTAAGGGTCGGTTGCACACTCGCACGATTTTTCCTCCTTTTTCTCTGCCTTTTGACCTCGATCGCTCGACCTGTTTCATCCACTTTCTTTTTTCCTTTACACTTTTTTTTACATTCTTTTATTTATTTTATTTTTTGTTTTAATTCTTTTTATTCCCCACTCGAGCATCGGATTTAGAGCGTTCCGGAAGCGAGTTAAATCGCGAAAGGCGTCAGTTTACGAAGAGCATGGAACCCTGGGAAAAGAACGAAGAGGGATGAAGAGGGTTGAAAGAGCGAAAGAGGGAGATGTGAATTCCGGGTGAGCCTCTGTGCCCCCTTAAAACGGTGTATTAAGAGCCCCCGGTTGAAGGAGACACGTCAAGGACTTAAAGAGGTCGTGCCATTCGGTATTTTGGAAAATTTAGACGCCATGGCTAATTATCAATTAAGCCTCAATAAGCGGTGATTCAATTAATCAAGCCTTAATTAGGCGCAAAATGTGCAATTGCCACATGAAAATGAAATATACGTGCAAAAAGTATATTAAACATAAAAAATTACAATATTTTAATATAATAATGAATAATGAATAATGAAATAAACGTGCAAAAAGTAGATTAAACATAAATAATTATAATATTTTAATATAATAATAATATACCATAATAATATTAAACATATGTAATTGAATTAAATTTTTTTTACTTAATTATTTTTTCTAACGTTTATAATATCGAGAAAATTTTTTCTAATTTTAATTTTAATTGTATACCTTTAAGGTTACATTAATTAATTAAATTATTTACCAATCAATTATAATTTATCAATCAAAGCTTCATTTGGGATGAAATTTTCTTCGATGTTTTGCGATATTAATCGAGGCGATTCAATTCATACTAAAAAAAAATATATATATGAGGCATTCCATCCAAAATCGGACAGTTTGAAAAACTTTTTTTTGTCCTCAAATTTTTTATATGTTTTAGTATATACCCATAAAAAGACCCTTCCTGGTAAATTTTGAGATTCTTTTGATTACTCGTTCAAGAGACCAAGCAACCGCTCTTTATTCGGTATTTCGGTCATAACTTTTTTAATAATGGTCCAAATTAAAAGTTTATTTTAAATTTTTGTTTTTTCGTTTTTAAAAGTGAGTGTATATTTTGATTTTTTTTTAAATTTTTTGTTTTAAACATCTATCTATTCAACAACTTTTAAGACTAGTCCGATCGTGGAATTTCCATAGCTACTATTTTTTTTTTTAATCAATTATTCTGAATATTAATTTTCCTTACTGTATAGTATTTTTTTTTATTCTTTAGAATTTCATTTGACACTTTTTTATGAAAATTTTTAAATAAAAAAAAAAAACTTTAGTTTTCAAAAATCGAAAAAAAATAGTAGTCATGGAAATCCCACGATCGGACTAGTCTTAAAAGTTCTTGAATAGATAGATGTTTAAAACAAAAATTGAAAAAAAATCAAAATATACACTAACTTTTAAAAACGCGATTTAAACTTTAAAACTCAAAAAACTCATTTAAAAACACGTCGAATATTTTTATTGTATTTTTCTCTAAGAAAGCCATAAAAAAACAAAATTAAAAAAAAAACTTTTAATTTGGACCATTATTAAAGAACTTATGACCACAATACCGAGAAAAGAGCAGTTTTTTTTTTGTTAATTTAATATCTTTTGAACGGGTAATAAAAAAAATTTCAAAATTTACCAGCATGGGTCTTTTGATCGGTACTAAAAAATATAAAAACCTTGAGGAAATAAAAAAACTTCAAACTCTCCGATTTGGGATGGAACGCCCCATATATATCGACCATTCTTTTTCTTACAACATATTTATCAATATTTTGAAAATAGACAAAAAAGATTTTGAGAAAAAAAAATAAAAACTAAACAAGTTATAAGCTGGTAAAGTTGGAGCTAAAAAAAGGGGGTGTGCTTGCTGACACGATTGCAACCTTTCTATTCATCCGATACAAAATTTTAAAAAAGATTCTTAATCAGTAAGAATGTCGTTATAGCCCCTACCTCAGAGAAAACGGAAAAAAAATTGTTCACAAAATGGCGGCTGTCTGAACAAAAAAAGGCGTTTTTCGAGTGGTTTTTTCAGTTTTTAATTTTTTTACAATGGTAAAAAAAGAAATTTTCATACAAAAGTTATAGAAGTGATAAAAAATTATACATTGAAGATTGGTAAAAAAATTGCAGTAATTCGGTTGAGTAGAACTTGAGATATTATGTCAGCTGTGTTGAGAAAAGTAGTAGAAACACGTTTATAGTCAGACTGCGTTTATAGTTGCTGCGTCACTAAAATAGCTATAACTCCATAAACTATTGGAATTAAAAAAATTCCTTTCGTGGATATATTCTTCAAGGCCTAAACTTTAAGAATATAAAAAAAAAATGATTTTTTCAAAATTCTAGACCAAAATAATTCCTTTATTCAGGTTCAATATCAATTAAATTCAATTTTTATCAAAATTTTCTAATTCATACGAAATGTTTATTAAAAAAATTATTAAATCATTCTTTAATATATATTCATTTTTTAAGTTTATTTATTTATTATTTGATAAATAAATAAATAATAAATAATTTTTTTTTTTAATTTAAAAATTATAACTGAATTTGACTGAATGTTATTCTAGGTTTTTTTTCGTTGAACCGGCCCTTAATGTTAATCACGGATACTTTAATTAATTTTTCGCTCATTAATCGATTAAATTGTCATGATTTGGGATGCGCGATTCGCATTTCATAACGCATCAAACCATTTTAATGAGTTTCGCTCGATAATGCGAACGCGGGAAATGTGTGTGCTCGACGTGGTTGAGGGAACACAAACTTTTAGAATTGTGGGATGGATAGAGCTGGAGGAGACACGGTGAAGTGCTTCGGGAATAATGTATATAGCGATGAGGCGCACCAGAAGCAAATTTGTGTTTGGCAAATGGACAAATATCAGACTAGGTTTAATTAACGTGATGATAAAAAAGAAAAAACAGCTATATACAGGTTCGTTCAAAAATGCCCAACAAAAAAATTGTTTGAACAAAAATTAATTAAATGTCGAAACAATTTTTAAACGATTAAAAAACAACAAAATATTTGCAGCCAAAAACCATTAACAATGAAGCTTGAGACTTTTATCTGACAATATTTTATCATAAAAAAAATGTAGCCTTCCAAAATTTGAAAAAAAAATATTAAATTGTAATTCAATACTTTTTGTGAAAATTTCGATTCAATATTTTTCAACACTATTACAAATGTGAAATTTGTTCGATAGAAGTTTTCGATTCCTTGATTAATTAACGTGATGATAAAACAGAAAAAACCGCTATCTACAGGTTCATTCAAAAATGCCCAACAAAAAAATTGTTTGAACAAAAATTAATTAAATGTCGAAACAATTTTTAAACGATTAAAAAACAACAAAATATTTGCAGCCAAAAACCATTAACAATGAAGCTCGAGACTTTTATCTGACAATATTTTATCATAAAAAAAATGTGGCCTTCCAAAATTTGAAAAAAAAAAATATTAAGTTGTAATTCAATACTTTTTGTGAAAATTTCGATTCAATATTTTTCAACACTATTACAAATGTGAAATTTGTTCGATAGAAGTTTTCGATTCCTTGATTAATTAACGTGATGATAAAACAGAAAAAACCGCTATCTACAGGTTCGTTCAAAAATGCCCAACAAAAAAATTGTTTGAACAAAAATTAATTAAATGTCGAAACAATTTTTAAACGATTAAAAAACAACAAAATATTTGCAGCCAAAAACCATTAACAATGAAGCTCGAGACTTTTATCTGACAATATTTTATCATAAAAAAAATGTAGCCTTCCAAAATTTGAAAAAAAAATATTAAATTGTAATTCAATACTTTTTGTGAAAATTTCGATTCAATATTTTTCAACACTATTACAAATGTGAAATTTGTTCGATAGAATTTTTCGATTCCTTGATTAATTAACGTGATGATAAAACAGAAAAAACCGCTATCTACAGGTTCGTTCAAAAATGCCCAACAAAAAAATTCTTCCCCACAAAAATTAATTAAATGACAAAGCGATTTCTAAATTATAAAAAAACGAAATATGTGCTGCCAAAAACCATGAACAATGAAGCTCAAAATTTGTATCTGACAATATTTTATTATCAATATAATTTCTCTTCGCAAAATTTGTAAAAAAAAAAAATTTGTATTTTAATTCAGTACTGATTGAATATTTTTTAACTCTATTTTGGAATTATCGATAGCATTTTTTTTATGTCTTAGGTATGCACAATACACAAAATCCTCCTATTTGTCCTCCAATTGTGAAACACTCTGTACAACTGAGTTCACTCGGTGGAAATAAAGAATTGAAGCAAGGGAGGAGTGGGGAAAGGGGGTGGGGGGGGGGGGTGAGCTCAATTCTGTATATTCCTAACTGGCCATTCGTTTGACGAACAACCGTAACCGGTAGGTAATCGTGGCGACGTTGAATGATTGGTGGATCCGACGAAAAAAAAGTGACAAAACCGGGGTTGGGTCGTTCACAGAGCGAGGGTTGAAGAATAAAAGAGTTGCGCGAGAGCGAATGGATGCACAACTGCAAAACCCAACTTTCATCGGATACAAATCGTAAAAAAAATTAAAAAAAAATAAATAATAGACCGGTAAAAAACGGAAAAAAATACTTAGGGATCAAATGGAGAGGATAAATCAATATTCGACAATTCGGCTCTCCATATCTCTTGGAATTCTTGTTCCGCGTTTTTTATAATAAAAAAATAACAAAAATAATGGAAAGTTATGTTAAATCTGCCCATTCAATTTAAAAAAAATTAATATCCAAGAATTAATTAATTTAATCAAATTATAATTAATAAGATTTTTTTTTTAATTTTTTGTTTTAAACATCTATCTATTCAACAACTTTTAAGACTAGTCCGATCGTGGAATTTCCATAGCTACTATTTTTTTTTCTTATCAATTATTCTGAATATTAATTTTCCTTACTGTATAGTATTTTTTTTTATTATTTAGAATTTCATTAGACACCTTTTTATAGAAATTTTTTAATAAAAAAAAAATTTTAGTTTTCAAAAATCGAAAAAAATAGTAGTCATGGAAATCCCACGATCGGACTAGTCGGGGCGGGGTCGAAGAGTCGACTAACCAATATTTCGAACGGCCGAAGTCCCGAATTTTACGATTACGAGCGTTAGAATAACGAAGCGCCGAAATCCCGATCGCCAGAAAAGAGAAAGTCGAGAGAGCCGCCCCATGCGTAAGAGAGAGAGGAGGCGCATCTCTCTCTCTCTTACGCATGGGGCGGCTCTCTCCGCTGTCGCTTTTCTGGCGTTCGGGATTTCGGCGCTTCGTTATTCGAACGCTCGTAATCGTGAAATTCGGGATTTAGGCCGTTCGAAATATTGGTTAGTCGACTCTTCGACCCCGCCCCGACTAGTCTTAAAAGTTCTTGAATAGATAGATGTTTAAAACAAAAATTGAAAAAAAATCAAAATATACACTAACTTTTGAAAACGCGATTTAAAGTTTAAAAATCAAAAAACTCATTTAAAAACACGTCGAATATTTTTTTTGTATTTTTCTCTAAGAAAGCCATAAAAAACAAAATTTAAAAAAAACTTTTAATCTGGACCATTATTAAAGAACTTATGACCAAAATACCGAGAAAAGAGCAGGTTTTTTTTGTTAATTTAATATCTTTTGAACGAGTAATCAAAAAAATTTCAAAATTTACCAGCATGGGTCCTTTGATCGGTACTAAAAAATATAAAAACCTTGAGGAAATAAAAAAAGTTCAAACTCTCCGATTTGGGATGGAACGCCCCATATATATCGACCATTCTTTTTCTTACAACATATTTATTAATATTTTGAAAATAGACAAAAAAGATTTTGAGAAAAAAAAATGAAAACTAAACAAGTTATAAGCTGGTAAAGTTGGAGCTAAAAAAAAGGGGTGTGTTAAAAAAATAAATAATAGACTGGTAAAAAACGAAAAAAAATACTTAGGGATCAAATGGAGAGGATAAATCAATATTCGACAATTCGGCTCTCCATATCTCTTGGAATTTTTGTTCCGCGTTTTTTATAATAAAAAAATAACAAAAATAATGGAAAGTTATGTTAAATCTGCCCATTCAATTAAAAAAAAAATTAATATCCAAGAATTAATTAATTAAATCAAATTATAATTAATAAGATTTACAATGAATTTTTTAAAATATTTTTTTCAAGTTTGCAAAATTTCCAATAGCCGATAAATTCCATTACCTAAAATCTTCACAATGACAGGAAAATTTTACCGAAATAAATTTTTTCAATTTATTCGAATAACGGAGTGACAAGAAAGCCCATTAGACCGAATATTTGAATACAATTTTATTAATCTTGATTAAATTTATTAAAACTGAATAAATAATTTCTGCAAATTTTATTCAAGTTAAATTTTAATTCAGGACAATTGAGATCAGATTTATTGAAATAAATTTTGAATTTATTTGATACAATTTAATACAATTTTATTTATTTTGAATAAATTTATTTAAACTAAATAAATAATTTCTGTAAATTTAATTCAAGTTAAATTTAGATTCAGGAAAATTGACAACAGTTATTTTGATTTCGAATAAATTTATTCAAACTAAAAAAGTAATTTGTGTAAATTTAATTTCAGGTAAATGTTCATTCAGAACAGTTGAAGGATTATTAACGGTTGATCCGTGATCCACCAATTTAATCCTCACAAACTCTGACAATGACGAAAGCTTAACTTTCTGGGGAAAAAATCGTTAAATTCATAATACCGATTGTTGGTTCGAACTTTCGTATAGCCGCCATTGCGAATGTATGCGCCAAACTGCGAGAAAATCTGCCGTACATGTTGGATACGGTATCGTCTGCGAAAGTATATATATATTAGGGTGGCCCTTATTCAGAGCTTGGACGAATTTTTTATCAGACGCCCCCCAAAATCGACTCCAAATAATCAAAAAACGATACCCTAATTTTTTCAGATTTTTATCTGGACTCTAACGTCTCCCGAAAAGAGGGTAGATTTCCACATTTGCAATACACGTGTTTCGGCCATATTCTCAAAATATATTTTATTCTAAGTGTAATAACTTTCGAAAAAATCTGTAACTGCAAGATTTTAGTGTTCATTGTTGTTACCATTTGAGGAAAAATTCACATTATCATACGTGTCAATTTAGACTAACTGCAATTCGTCTAAAATTCTATTACGGGTCAATCTAGACGAATCGCACTTCGTCCAAATTGACCCGTATGATAATGTGAATTTTTCCTCAAATAGTAGCACCAATGAACACTAAAATCTCGCAGTTACATATTTTTTAAAAAATTATTACACTTAGAATAAAATATATTCTGAGAATATGACCGAAACTCGTGCATTTCAAATCGGGAACTGTACCCTTTTGAGGAGGGATTAGAGTCTAGATAAAAATCTGAAAAAATTAGGGTCTTGTTTTTGAATTATTTGGAATCGATTTGGCAAGCGTCTGATGAAAAATTCGTCCGAGCTGTAAATAAGAACCACCCTAATATATATAGATAAATATACACATATATAGTAGCAGATTGCAATTACAGTGAAGACACAGCGTGTACAGTTGGTGCTGGTTCCTGCTGCTTTGGGAACTGATTCAAAGTTGGAATTTCCTTCGAGATAGAGGAAAGACGCCCGACGTGCAGAATATAGGCAAATAGCGAGATAGTAGTTATTGCATATACATGTACATCCGTGTTTCTGGAACGAGAGTGGAAGAGACACGCGTTCAAAGATTATCCTGAGGTTCGCGATAGGAGAAAGGAAACCAGAGAGAGAGAGAGAGAGAGAGAGAGAGGGAGGATAACACGCAAAGTCAATCCTTCGGGAAATGCCACAAAGTTGGGATTTTTGGTGCCCATCTGTGACACAAAAATCCACAAGAAAGAAAAAATTAAAGACAAAAAAATAAAAGTTTCACAGCCATGAAAAAAAAATTTATAGAGATATTTGATTCCGTATACTTTTAAGAACTTGAGGTGTAATAATAGAGGAGATGTAATAATGTACTTTTGCAACCTTACGCGCTTTACAATATTCCCAGCCACCCCTTTCCCACCCCTGAAAGCGTCACATTGCGTCTGGATGGAGCGCGGAGTCAGCTCTTTCTAATGTCACAGAGTCGAGTTGCGATATACCGGGTGTGACTCCCATTTGCCTCGAAACATTGAGACATAACTCGACACTTACGCGGTAAATCGAGAAACCCCGAAATACGTGTCGAGTCGATTTGAATGCAGAACCAAATGGCTATCGTACTTTTTTCAAGGTGATACCAAGGTCAACTCCTTTTTTTCGATGGTAACCTATATTTTTTATGGTCGCACCGTTTTATACACAAAAAATGTACAACTTTTGTCTGAAATGTTTTCTCATTTGACCGTCATAAGTTAAAAAGAACAGTGACCTCTCAAATATCACGCTCAAAGAAGGGCATACTTGAATTTTTTTACAGAGGTTGCTAGGACAAATATTGAAATGATTTTCCGGATTTATTTGATATACTCTTAGAGCACATATGAAAAAAAAATTATTTTATACCATTTTTATGAACAAAAATGGCGGGCAAACGTAATTCCCCAAAAAGTAGGCTTTTGATGGATAATCTGAAACTCTTGTTGGAAGTGAAGTGATGACACTTCTGTTGTCCCTCAAATGGGACACCACGTATATTCCAGGTTGGGTCGTCGCAATAATGGACCAATCCGCATAGCGAGGCATCATTGAGATAGATTAGAGGATTGAGGGTAGAACGCGAATGCATAAATGTCAGAAACTATGCCAGGAATTTCAAGCCTCCTCTGAATCCATCGGGTTTACGTATGGTTCCTCCTGTATAACACACGTCACGCATACAACCGCGGTATTTCTGTACTGTGCAGTGCAAAACCAACATCAGAATTGCAAGCACAGTTCATCCGCGTCTCGTCGAATTGTTTCGTGATGACAGAAATATGATATCACGAGAAATTGATCCAAGCTGCACGATATCGAGTGTCCCAAAGAGACTAGGATTAGGCTAAAATGGATAGAATGCTAAAAGAGCCAAATCCAAAGAGGAAGAAGATCCGCCTGAGCGTTGTCATTTGACTGTCCCATCAATAAATCTGACCCCATCGAATGATTTCAGCCTCAATCACCGCTAGTCATCGAACAATTACCTCAATTCTGTCCTCGCAAAAGGAAGCCACTCAAATTTGACCATCACGAGTCTCAAACGTTTCCAATCCGCATTGCAATTCGTTACAATCCTTGTAAAATGATCTCCAACGAGGCCAGATGATTTTTCATTGTTCTATCGGGAGTCTGTCGCTGAAAGACACTTCCTAGCTACAATTGAACCGTCTTCTCGGTTTCCGGATTCTGATAAAACGAGAAACCGTCTATGTCGCAGGACGAGAATGAAGACGGAAATGGAAAGACTTCTTCCTCAGCATCCCGTTTTCTCCGAGCCGAGTTTCCCAAGTAACTGCACGTCACAAGCGAAGACTGCCAAAGATGTTTAGTCGACTTACTCTCGAGTACGTTTATGCACACACACACACACACACACACACACACAATTGCAATTGCTAATGATACTAGTTCTGCCCGAAGCACGCTACGAATGTCGCAGTTTAGTCAGCTACTCGGGAAAACTAATTAACTTTGGAGCGGCAAAGATGCACGATGAGAAGTTAGGATGCGAGTGGGTTCATAGTAGTCACCGTTGAACGTCTTCGTCGTCGTTGTTGTCAGTTGGATGCTTTTCGGCAAGAAATTTTGAATGCTTATCCGAACGGATGAAGATCACAGTCTCGAGTGACATACAAATTCGTTTCAAATAGAAGAGACATCCAAGAGTGACATGCAGGATTTAACTAGAAAGATAAATCAATTTATAACAATTGCGCCAGGCTTATCTCTTGGAATTCTTTTTTTGGGTCATTGTCACCCTTTGCCCTCTTCATTATAACTGGGGCAAACATTCATTGTCATAATCCTGGCATCATTGTCTGAACCATTTTATATCCAAAGTCACGTTACCTTGAAAGAAGGGTATAGCATTCCATGTGGATCTTTAAAGACTTTAAGGAATGGAGACAATTGTTGGGATTACTGAATCTGCATAATGCTAAACAAAAATTAAGTTACGAACATTGATAATTGGTAAGAAGAATTGTGATGCTTTTTTACGTCGTTAAAGCATCGGGACGGATAAGCGGTTGACCTAGACCTTGCTATCCCCGTTTAAATACAATTCTGCAAACACGACACTTGGTGAGAGACAGGAAGAGAAAGAGGTTGAGAGAGAAGAGAGAGCCCCCAGACAGCTCGGTACCTCTGTGGATCGTTTGATTACATAATAAGCCGGCAAACACATTAGCGTCTAGACTCGGTAGACACTGGGGTAAACTCGGTGAATTTCCATTGGCGTTTGGTAAACGAGAGCGAATTCTAATTGTTTGCCATACTGGTTAAAACGAACCACAGTCTGGAGGACCTTCGAACAAACATCCTTTTGTACGATAAAAAATACCTTGCCCCTTATGCGGTATTTTATGGGTTAACATAACTCATAAAGATACCAGTAGCTTGGGATTTGTGGGATAGGGGGAATATAAGTTATGAAAAAACCAGTAGAGTGGGTTTTGGGTCGGCCAATAAAAATTATTGCGCCTCTTCCACGGTCTCGCGTAAGTAACCACAGTTAAGGAGGTTACCAAGTTGGTTATGGTTAAACCACTGCGGCATTGGCTCTTCGGAACTCCCCATAAGTTAGGGCTTAATCCACTGCAGCATGAAATTAGGCCTCTCATCAGTTGAGTCAAGTAATCGCTGGAATAATGAAGACTTTTGGATTGGCTTTTTGGAATTCCAAGTAGGTTAGGGCTAACGTTTCGCCGGCATAAAATTGAATCTCCCATAAATTGAGGAACATAACCTTCTGCTGGAAAGATTAAGTAGGTTACAGCTAGTCTTAACTCTATGAAACGTTAATACTTTGGGATCAGGCCTCCAGAACTAAGCGTAAGTTGAATTTCAAGTCTCATTAACATAATATTGGACCGCCGGGGAGTCAGTGATTTAATTTTATTGCTGGATCAATGAAGTAGGTTGAAGACAGAGTTATTTCTGTGGAAGGTTAATTCTCCTGAATGGGCTCTTCAGTATCCGCCGTAAGTTAACATTCAAATTTCGCTAGCATAATATTGAACCTCCCCAAGTTAAGTGACATAATCTTACTGCTGGAATAATAAAGTAGGTTAGAGCCAGAATTAACTCTATAGAAGGTTAATTTTTTTGGAATGGCATTCCAGAATTCACCGTAAGTCAGGGTTCAAGTTTCGCCACCATAATATAGGTTCAATATAAGCAATATAAGCAACATAATCTTGTTGCTGGAATAATAAAGTAGGTTAGAGACAGAGTTAATTCTATAGAAGGTTAATTCTTTTGGAATGGCATTCCAGGTGTCCCCGTAAGTTAAAATTCAAGCTTCGCCAGCATAATATTGAACCTTCCCAAGTTAAGTAACGGAATCTTATTGCTGGAACAATAAAGTAGGTTAGAGACAGAGTTAACTCTATAGGAGGTTAATTTTTTTGGAATGGCATTCCAGAATTCCCCGTAAGTCAGGGTTCAAGTTGTGCCAACATAATATTAAACCTCCCCTAGTTAAGCAACATAATCTTATTGCTGGAATAATAAAGTAGGTTAGCGACAGAGTTAACTCTATAGAAGGTTTATTCTTTTGGGTTGGCGTTCCAGCCGACCAAATCATGTGATTTATGTCTTTTTTTATGGTCAATATTTTTCGGTGGTTGAATGGACGGACAAAAGATGTCATAGAGCTACACATAGAGCAGCGAACATGAGGATGGGGTGGATGATGAAGCCTCACGGAGAGCTTTGATAAATTCCTTTGTGGAATACCGAGCAGATCCACAGTTGAACTGATTGGCAAAGCCAGTGGCCAACAATTTGATGGATGTGTCCGATACATCTCACGAATTGTAGGGATGTCATTCATCATGGGGGATGGTATCTCAATCCTTCGATTGTCAAACTATATTTATTATCAATTTACAAAGAGTTATTATTATTATTATCACTTTTGTGTCAATTGTCAATCCACACAATTGACAGAATTGACAGGATAGACACTCTCGGTGTCAAATTATCATTATCCTAACGATGACTCCGCTGCAACTGTTTTTAATTGACCATCAACCCCCAAATATGAATTCTACGAAAGAATTTTAAATCTCTTTCATTTTTGTCTCTTATCTATTACATCAATTTGTGGATTGCAGTGATCGGCAAAAAAAAATCTGTCTGTTTTTATTATCCGATTTTTTCGAAAAATTAATAATTAACAAAGAAATATTACTAATTTTTCTTTAACATTAGCAATTAGCGGGAACATATTACTAATTATTCTAAAAATTAGTAATTAGTGACAAAACATTTCTAATTTTTATTGAAAATTATTACTAGTTTTTCTAATAAATAAGTAATTAGAGACATAACATTTCTAATTTTTCCAAAAAATGATTAATTAACGATAAAATATTACTAATTTTTCCTAAGAATTAGTAATTAGCGAGAAAGATATTTCTAAATAATCAAAAAAATCAATAATTTGTGAAGAAATGTTGTATTATTTTTGGAAAAAGTAATAAATAAAATAAAAATTACTAATGTATTTTTGAAGAGGTACTGATTAAATATTCGTATTAATAATAACTTGTGTGATATCGTATGACATTAGATACGATCAATACTAATGTGTGAAATATTCAAAAGATCTAGTTATTATAAAAAATAAACCAACTTTTTGAATAGAGTTGTTTGAGCTTATAACCATGACTCAATCCGTACACACAAGTACGTAAAAACACACAATACTTTTCTACAAATTACTGTTTTTTTTAAAATTAATCAGCAATATTTTTTCGCTAATTACTAATTTTTTTGGAAAAATTAGAAATATTTTTTCGCTAAAATACTAAATTTTTCGAAAAATTAGAAATATTTTGTCACTAATCACTAATTTTTTTTAAAAAATTAGAAATATTTTGTCACTAATTACTAATTTTTTTGGAAAAATTGGAAGTATTTTCTTACTAACTACTAATTTTTTAGAAAAATTACCAATATTTTTCCGCTAATTACGAATTTTTATAAAGAATTAGTAATATTGTTTGACTAATTATTAATTTTTCGAAAAAATTATTAATAAAATCAACATCATTGACGAAAAAATCGATACTGCCGATCATTGGTGGATTGATTGAATTTTCGATGGAGTTGATTTTGAAGAATCGTATTGAAAATAGGGGGGCGTCTGTTTTTTCGTCTAAGTCGGACGGAGGGTTGGAAAATGGCGTATTATCGCTTTCCGATAATACCGGAAGAATAGAGTTTCGCGAAGAAGATTAAGGGGGTTGCGAGGATGGTGGAAGAACATAACCCCACGCACCACCGCGGCAGGGAAAGGGCTATTATTCAGCGTTAACTATTCAATTCCATATTTCCCCAGGGACACGTGGCAGGCTCATCGAGTAATCCAGGCGGAAGAGCTCTGGTCACGATACACAGCGTTATCGTGAACCTAACCTGTAGTGTACACGATACCAACTTTGTGTGCATAATAGATTTGAATATTGATTTTTTTTTTCGTTGCAGATAAAATATCAATTTTTTAAATGAAATTTCTCTTCATCCCTTGGAACTTATATCGAATTTTTTAAAAATAAAAAGAAAAAAGAATTTTTTTTTTTACTTTTTTAAGCATTGCATCAAGGGTAATAAGTTCTATAATTTTTTAAAAACTTTTTCTAGTCTGTCTTATTCTTTCAATTTTTTTCCACCAAGAATTTTTTCTATTAAAAGTTTGAAATTTTTTTTATTTATTTTCAACTTTCTGTGCATAATAGATTTGAATATTGATTTTTTTTTCGTTGCAGATAAAATATAAATTTCTTGAATGAAACTCTAGTTGATCCTTTGGTACTCATATCAAATTTTTTAAAGATAAAATTAAATAAAACAATTTTTTTTTTTTTAGCATTATATTAAGGGTAATAAGTTCTTGATTTTTTTAAACCTTTTTTTAGTCTGTCTTATTCTTTCAACTTTTTTTCATTAAGAATTTTTTCTATTAAAAGTTTGATTTTTTATTTATTTATTTTTTATTTTTATGTGCATAATAGATTTGAATATTGATTTTTTGTTCGCTGCAGATAAAATATTAATTTCTTAAATGAAATTCCACTTCATCCCTTGGTACTCATATCCAATTTTTTAAAGATAAAATGAAAAAAAAAAAAAAAACTTTTTTTAGCATTACATTGGGGGAAATAAGTTCTACCATTTTTTAAAAACTTTTTCTAGTCCGTCTCATTCTTTCCATTTTTTTCCACCAAGAGTTTTTTTTAAATTAAAATTCTAAAATTTTTTTAAATTTATTTTTGCAAATAGAAATGTGTATGCACGAAAGATTTGAATATAGATTTTTTTCATTGCAGAAAAAAAAAAATTTCTTAAATCAAATTCCACTTCATCCCTTGACACTAATATTGATTTCTTTTTGAAACAATATTTTAGAAAATCAAACCATGATTAGTTTTCTATCTTTCACAGATTAAAATTTCGAATTTTTTAAATAAAAAATTTCAAAAAATTGAGCGACGATCATTTGTCTACTTTTTACCGATTTTTATAAACTTAAACTTTGCTTAAATCAAATTATATTTCATCCCTTGGTTTTCATATTTAATTTCTCAAATTAAGAATTTCAAAAAACCGTATAAGGACCTGTTTTCGATTTTGTACAGATTTTTCTAAGTTTCAGCCTCAGGAAAACCATTGAAAAAACGATTTTTTTTTAAATACAAGCTTTTATTAGTTGTTAATCAAAAATAACTAAAAAGTTAAAAATAATTTTATTCCGATTGGAAATAACTTTTCAAATAAAAGCGTGTTACACTCTCTTTTTTTCTTTTGCTGTTAAAATGCAACACGCTTTTATTTAAAAATGTATTTCCAATCGGAATAAAATTATTTTTAACTTTTTACTTATTTTTTATTAACAACTAATAAAAGCTTGTTAAAAAAAATTCGTTTATTTAGTTTTTACTTCTTAGTATTTATGATGGTAAATAACTAGTTTAGTATGCATGGAAAATTTTAATTCAATCGGAAACCGGGAAGTGGGTCAAATTCAACTTGCAAGATTTGATTACAGACAAACAGAAACCGGGACAGGTGCAACTAAATAAAAGCTTGTAAAAATGATGAAAGTCCAAAGGAGCACACCCAGAAAAAAGATCTAGTACATTTAAGTAAATCCTAGTCAAGCCAAATATTTTTTTTAATTGTAGGCCGACCCAATACAAAACTTTATTCATGTCAACGAATTTTTTTTGTTTTAATGACCTACTAGGAAACTATATTGCGATCTAATAAATTTTTATTTAATATTAATAAATATTATTTCAAACTGAACAAATATGTATTGAAATGAAATATTTTTTTTAAAAATATTTACACGATATATATTTTTAATATATATTAAAGAAGGGAAAAGAAAAAAGACCCTTTTTTTATGGGAATCCTTTTCGGGAATTCAACCATCTTGCGTTTTGCCGCAATGTTCAATGTATTAAATATCCATACTGAAAAATAAGGATATCAAACATAGACGAGCTTGGAAAGGATATAGGCGTCGAGAGGCAGGTTCGCTTGTGCGAGAGGTAGCCACCTGGCGGATTTTTGGAGTACTGAAAAATCTGCAGATATGATCGGATGAGATTACGGGTGAATAGGTATTTAGTAACTACGAATAGAATTTTTCTTCAACGCCTGTTTCTCGATGACAGGGAATTCGAATAAATAAATATAGTGGAAGTAAATATCGCCCAAAATTGGATGGAAAGAAAATTTTCTTTAAAGTAACTAAAAAATAATCAAATAAACGATTGTAGTACCTACGACTAGATATTTTTTCTGCGCGCAAGGATCGAACGTTGCTTCCATTTTCTTCCATTTTGAAATTATATAAAATTGAGTCGAATGAATCGAGCAAAAAGAAAATTTCAGTAAAATTTTTCCGATTAGATTGCTCGGAATCTTCGCACTCTGTCATCAATCGATGAGACTGACTTGACTGATGCAGATGGAGAATATCCGAGAGTATTTTACGATGCATAAATGGAGTTCGAGAAAAATGCATCGTAAATGCATCCCCGTTTTCACGAACTCTCGACATTTGCGTATTTCGAGTGCAGAGGGTTCGGCGAGGTAGACTGAGGTACAGTGGGGACAAGAGGGTTCAATGCCTGGATGGAAAATACTTGTTCTCCTTTTTCCAAGCGCCAAGCAATGCGAGGAGAGACTTTTTCTCGTTGAAATCATACGGAAACGAGGACGTGGTAAAATTTCGAGCTTCGTTGTGATGGAAAAAGCTTGTGCATTATAATGGCAAGATTGTTGAGGGTGGGGGAAAAAATTGAGTGTATGGAGGAGAAAGAGGACAGAGCACAAGGCGAGTTGATGGGGATGACTGGTGAAATAGAAAAAAATAGGAGGAAACTAAAAAAAATTGATAAACCTCGTTCTCGAAGAGAAACGTACATGAAGTTATCAACACCTGAATAGAGGGTGAAAATGTGGGGGGTGGGGGGTGGAATATGGACTACCCTTATGTTCTGTCTGCTTTGGCATTCGAGAATCCAATCATTGCAGATGCCTTTTTTCCCTTATTTTGCTCGTTTTCAGGCGATACTTCAATGGGAAATTCACTACTGATTGCAAATCTGATTTTGGTTTTTCTTTCGGTTAATATAAAAAAAAAGCTCTGCTTCATTTTAACCGCCGGTACCATATGTGACAATTTCCCACCTGGATACAACACGTGTTTTTCTTCGCCAGAAATATTTCCGCGCTTGGAAATGGAATGTCGGTAATCCAATGTGCGTTCGATAAAGATGCAAATTCGCGTCATTTCTCTACTGACGCAATCCTCCTCCCAATTTCTCTTTTTTTACACTTGTCTCCCATCCGCACTCTCCCTTTATCTCTGTACTCTCGCCAGAAGGAGAGAGGAGGAGGAATTTCCACGGTCGTACGAGGACTGCAAGCCCAGCTGGTATTGCTCGCGTTTCCGTCAAGCTCTTTCCATTCCAATCTCCGTTTCCCCATAATCCGAACCATACTAGTTTCCATCATTTCTCGTCGCGTTTTGTTACTTCATCGACTTTTTACGTCGTCATGAACGAAGTTTGAGAAGAGAGATCTCGGAAGCCGAATACGGCGTTACTGGACTCGCTAGAAGTGTTAGAAGTGCCAAGAGTCCAGGTGACAAGTTACAAGTCACGTTTCCAGATTCGTCTCCCGTTAGGTTTTCCGGTAACGTTAGTTCTGGTGTAGTTGTACCTGGGGTAAATTATTTTATACTATGGTTCTTGTACTAGGGATTTTACGATTCTATATGACCTGCTTTTATGCTAATAAGTTACGCTAAACGGTCCTCCATGCTTAGCAATTCCATATGAAAGCGAATGCACATCATTAGACGTGATTTGAAACGAATGAGTTGGTGACGACGACAATTTTCCTTACAGAATCCATACGAATCAAGCATTATGGATTCTATGCATTCAGTAACTGATCAAAGTTTTATAGCTTTACCGAGAAGTAAGCGACGTGCATTTAATGTTGACCTAGACCAGAAGCAGCTGTTGAAAAACAGCGTGCGGTCTAATGCTAATGAGGTACCGAAGACAATGGCAAAGTTTTATAGCTTTAGCGAGAAGTAAGCGCCGTGCAATTGGTCTTGACTTAGTCCGGAAACCGTTGGCAAAATCCGCACACGGCCTACTGTTAATGAGGAATCGAAGAAAATGGTCTGCCTTATTATATAGGCCCATGCGAGGGACACAGCTTAGGAATCCCAAACGGAAGAAAAAATAATCGAGTCTATTTTCCTGTAGATTCAATGCCACGATATTTGACATCAAGTATCTGTTACAGGATTGCATTTCCTAAACTACGACAAATTCTCAACTTTGAGGAAATAAATCCCAACAAATGGACGGGTTAACGCTACAGGAGACTTCCTCAAGCCAAGACTTATCAAACGAATCCAAACACATTGGGTTTATGACGATTTCCCAGTCATATCCTGTCCAAGGATTGAGTCAAAGACTGGACCTCTCTCCGAATTGCCTTACGGATTGGTTTGGTCACACCACGTGGTCAAACGTAGTTACCTCTTGCGCTCATTACGATGAGAAAGGCTAATACCAAAGAAAACTGTAACTGCCACAGACTTCCCGAATATTTGGGGTCCTGGTGGCCCACCTTTTAGGATTACAGGAGCGGGCTGACGTCCCCTAGATTCGTCTGGCCGAGACGTATCCAATGGTTCCTGGTTCATCCGAAAACTCCTACAGGAAGTGTCCGTGTGGTTGCAGTGGCGGGTGTGGCTGGTAATACCAGTCTCATCTCAGCTTATTTTCCTAGTCACCACGTTCATACACCTTTTAATGGCTATGTTCATAGCAATACTTTCCTAGCTGCATAGCTAATGCTATATCTTATATACAACTCCTTAAGATATATAACACTATTGAAAGAGTTATAAATTAAATACCACAGCCACAAGAAATAACGTGGAGCTATAGTGCTTCGAGAATAGGATTTGATAGCCAAGCATGCCACAACCGCTGATAAGCTCGTTGCTCTTCCCTGGTTGGAACAAGTTCGTATGGATAACTCTATTTTTGTCAGCTCATAATTTCATCATTTGGACGCAAGATGGCGCTATGCTTTGATTATTCTCTCCCATGATTACGATGATTTATTATCATTACTCGACCCTCGACAGTTGTAGGAAAATAAATTAACTCGAGAGCAAGTTTGTTGGAAGTTAGCCTGTCTACAATAGTCTGCTGAGTGGCCTATTTCTATGTCACTGTTGAACAGAATGAGTCAAGCACTTGGTATGAGAGAATAAATCGTCTCATTCCGTTCGAATCAGCCAGCCGTAAAGTCTCTTAAATACAAGTTGATAATGAAAAAACATTTTGAAAAAAAAAAATTTAATCCGACCTTAATAAGTTCATCACCTCATTATAGAAACCGTCTGTGACTCTTACTATGTTGAATGATAACTCAACGTATTTTTGCATCGTTTCCTGCATTGGGGCCATTTTATTTTTAGCTACCAAATCAGACGATTGCTCCAATCTCTTGATGTTTTCTTTCAGCTCGGCCATTCTGCGCATAACTTTGTCAAAGAGGTCCTCCAGGGTCGTCGCAGCTGCAGTAACGTCCGCCTGTAACTAAAAATTATAATATTAGAATCAAAAAAAAAAATACTAGACACAGAAATCCCTAAAGAAAACACTAAAAACAAAAATAATTAAAACACTGAAAAAATGTAATCCATTCTAAAAAGAAAAACAGAATTATTCTGACACTTACCATTTCCATGTTAAAGTAACGTCGACGAATGTACTCCCGGCCCAGAAGTCAATCATTTTATACTATGGTTCCCGTAGAAGGGATTTTACGACCCTACATGATCTGCTTGCGCTAATGAGTTACGTTAAGCGGTGATTTATGTTTATCAATTTCATATAGAAGCGGGCACACAATCTTGGACGTGATTTGAAACTAATGAGTTTGTGATGACGTCAGTAATCACGTGTAATCGGTATCCACCCAGTCTAAAAACGGCTGGTAAAAGTCACGCGTGGCCGAATGCTAATAAGGTACCGAAGACAATGGCAAAGCTTTATAGCCTACCGACCAATAAGCGCCGTTCAATTGGTTTTGGCCTAGTCCGTAAACGGTTGGAAAAAACCCGCATGCGGCCTACTGCTAATGAGGTATAGAGGAAAATGGTCTGCTTTATTATATAGGCCCACGCGTGGGACACAGCTTGAGAATCCCAAACGGAAGAAAAAATGATCGAGTCTATTTTCCTGTAGATATTTGACATCAAGTATCTGTCACAGGATTGCATTTCCTAAACTACGACAAATTCTCAACTTTGAGGAAACAAATCCCAACAAATGGACGGGTTAACCTACGGGAGACTTCCTCAAGCCAAGACTAATCAAACGAATCCAAACACATTGGGTTTATGATGATTTCCCAGTCATATCCTGTCCAAGGATTAAGTCAAGGACTAGAACTCTCTCCGAATTGCCTTACGGATTGGTTTGATCACACCACGTGGTCAGACGTAGTTACTTTTTACGCTCATTACGCTGAGAAAGGCTAATACGAAAGAAAACTGTAACTGCCACAGACTTTCCGAATATTTGGGGTCCTGGTGGCCCACCTTTTAGGATTACAGGAGCGGGCTGACGTCCCCTAGATTCGTCTGGCCGAGACCCATCCAATGGTTCCTGGTTCATCCCAAAACTCCTACAGGAAGTGTCCGTGTGGTTGCAGTGGCGGGTGTGGCTGGTAATACCAGTCTCATCTCAGCTTATTTTCCTAGTCACCACGTTCAGACACCGTTTACTGGCTATGTTCATAACAATACTTTTCTAGCTGCTTAGCCTATGCTATATCCTATATACACCTCTTTGAAATATATAATACTATTGGAAGAGTTATAAATTAAACACTACAGCCACAAGAAATAACGTGGAGCTATAGTGCTTCGAGAATAGGATTTGATTGCCAAGCATGCCACAACGGCTGATAAGCTCGTTGTTCTTCCCTGGTTGGAACAAGTTCGTATGGATAAGATCAACGATTCTGTTAAATTACAATATTATCGCATTCATGTAAACGTGATGTTTGGCACGTTTCAGCTTTGTCAAGTAACGGTCATAAACAATATTATCATGGGAAATTTCACAGGTAATCTCGTAGCAAGTGACTCGGCTGCTCGAAGTCACGTAGGCAGTAGTCGCGGCCGTAAAGTCAAGTGGATCGAGATTACAAGTCACGTTGTCAGCTTTGTTTCGCTATGGGTGATCTGTTGCCGTAACTTCTGGTACAGTTGTATCTGGACAGACAATTTTTAGACCTGAATGCCCATGTACTTACCAAATGTTCACCGGCTACTCGTACTTATTGACATTTCTCTGCTGTCAATTTTTGTACCTTTTGGAATATAAGTGCGGGAAACTCGATGACCTACATTTTCCATTCTCGTACAATTTGACATCTATGAATATTTTTATCAGCTCATAATTTCGTCATTGGGAGGCAAGATTCTGCCCTTTGATTATTCCCTCTCATCATTACGATGATTTATTATTGTTACTCGACCCTTGACAATTGTGGGAAAATAAATTCACTCGAGAGGAAGTTAGACGATTGTTCGACGCGTATAACCCTTAAAAGGGTCGAGGTTTTCGAAGCGTGGTGCTTGTGTCTAAAAATGCGCGGGAAATTCAAATCACAAGTGTGTATACATAACAACCGAAGATGATTTTCTTTCTACTGATTAGTTCTTTCAAATATTCGGTGAACGAGCGGCGTTGTTGCTGTTGTTGTTATTGTTGTTGTTGTTATTATTCAACCCTTAAGCTTCGTGCCAATTATTACCGTTCAAAAAAATGTCTTTCGAAAATACTTACCCATTCAAAAAAAGTTTTGCCAAATTCATAAATTTGTCTGCAACCCTTATGATCGCCTTCTCTTCCGCGCCCCTGAATTGCCCGGAATTTTACTCGTCGCCGACGTGACGCGAAAGATTTAACAAGTTTTTTTTCACACAAAGAAGTATAATAATAATTAGATCGAGGGGGAGGCGTTTCCACGTGGGAATAAATTTTTCGTATAACGAGGGTCGTAACGCTGAAAACCCTTCGGACGCATCCTGACTATAGTCGTGATAATGCTGAGAACCGAAGAACGAGAGAGAGAGAGAGAGAGAGAGAGAGAGAGGGAGGGAGGAAGAAAAAGCTTTAGAAGGGCGCTGAGTGCCCCATGAAGATTGTGGTTAACCCATCGGAAATTTTATAATAGCGCCACTCGAGAGCAAGTGTCTCCTTCGTGCAATACGAGAAAGGTTTGGAGGTTGGTTCTTGCGTGCTGGAGATTGTGGAGAGCTTGCAAGCCAAGCAAAGCTGAAGGGGTCGACGCGCCAACGAGTTATCGGGGCGAATAATATTCCCTTCACGTATTTCCGCTTCTCTCTCTCTCTTTAAATCTCTCTCTTGAGTTTACGACCCCACGATTTTTTCCACGATTTTTTTCGATTTTTGTTCTCTTTTTTACGAATTACAGCTTAATATATCGCAGAGCTTTGTTTCCAAAGAAAATGGCCGAGATGATATTTTGACGAATGAAAAAAATTTGCACGAGAGTAAAATTTTAACTCTGAGCAAATGGTTTTATATGCAGAATGTGTCATTTAAGTTGAGAAGCCACCGAAAAAGCCTGAGACTCGTGTCAAGTCGATTTGAAGGTTTTCAAGGTCATATAGAGGTCAAAGATTGTTTATGAAAGCTCATATTGGTCCAATGAAAAAATATTTTAGACAAAAGTTGTACATTCCTTTAGCTAAGACGCGTGTCAAGTCGACTTAAATGTTTTCAAGGTCATGTAGAGGTCAAAGATTGTTTATGAAAGCTCATATTGGTCCAATGAAAAAATATTTCAGACAAAAGATGTACATTTCTTTACGTATAAAACGATGCTGCTGTAAAAAATGTAGGTTTCCATTTAAAATAAAGTTGACCTTCATATCACCTTGAAAATGTCCGCTCAATAAAAAAAAGTACGATAGCCATTTGACTCTTTATTCAAATCGACTCGACACATGTTTCAGGATTTTTCGATTTACCACGTTGATATGGAGTTATTTCGGTGTCTCGAGTTGAATGAGACACGGGACACCCGTTATATAGTATACATTCGTGCGTGGACGAGATGATTCTGGCTGTCCAGAAGGGAACGAAGGGAATTTCATTTTTCGTTCTATGGTTATACCGGAGAGAGAAAGATAGAGAAGGAATAGATAGAGACTGCATTGATATCGTTGCTCACGTTTCTATACCAACTCTGTTCTCGAAGCACGCGGGAGCTTCCATTAAAATCTCGCTGAAAGCTCGAGGCGACCCCGTTTTCACCATTTTCCTGTACCATTCCTATCTCACTTTCGCTTTCCGTTTGTCCGCTCCAATCCAAACTCGTTACACATACAAGCGCCCACACACGCTTTTTGTACCCTCGGGAATACATATATGGGCCATTCCGTGTAAGCTCATCTCAACCCTTGGCTCTCAGTCTCTAAAAATAGCTTCAACATTTTTTCCACCATTCTTCTGAAGCTGACTAGCGCCCCTAAATGTTTTAACACTCTTTTCCATCAGTTCTGCACGAGAAAAAAAATATAAAGCTTAAACTTTGAAATTTTGAAAAAAAAAATTTCAAAACCCTCAATTGTTGAAAAAATTTACAAACCACGAGGTAGGGAGGGCAGGTTTTATTTTCTCACATATTCCACCCTATTTTTTCTCTGGATTAATTTTGAAAAATTGATAATTATTCGAAAACTGAACATTTACGTCGAAAATATTTTTTTTTTCACACAACGGGTGGTCGAAAAAAATACACAAAAATTTAAGGATGTTCCTTCATATTAGGAGGGTTTAAATAAAATTAAGAACCAAGTCCGAGAGGGTGACAATCTTTGGACGATTACGATACGGAATACCCCATACTTTGCCATCAGTTAGCATGAGCGAAATTTTCATACCGCTGGCTGTTCTTCGTATATAGAACTGGCAACGCTATCCAGGGATTCGCGCGAATCGTTCATCGCGTACGATCCTTCAATTAATGTTTATTCGAGAGAATAACTTCTGCAGCGAGAGCGTGGAGAGATTTGTTCGAAAAAAAAATTGTGAAATTCACGGAAAATGCCAAAAACAAGAGGTCCAATAATGAGAATTATTTGAAAATATATAATTGAACATGAATTGAATTTTAATTGAATATGAATTGAATATTAATTGAATATCAATTAAATATGAATTGAAATATAATTGAATTAAAGAGTCTACTAGCGAACATTATCAACAATGAAAGAAAAATAGCGACAAGGTGAAAAACAATTGAAAACTAATTTTTTTTTGTCAGACAGTTATCTCCAAAATCAGCAAATCTCAGGCTGTAACAAAATGACCAAATTTCCATCTAAAGTGAGAAAAAAGTGTTCAAAATGATGCCCTTTAGGAAAAATACTATTTTAATATGAAGGATCAACATCTCTACCGAATAGCAACTAAATATACGAACTGTATTTTTTTTTTAAAGCAACTCTACCGGAAAAAATCTCCAAAATCGACTGTACCGGAAAAAAGTTTCGAAAAACAACTCTACCGGAAAAAAATCTCAAAAAACAATTCTCACCATATCAATAGTCAACTTATATTGTAAATACGATTTAAGAGTACAAAAAATGTAAAATCATATTTCCCAAATGAATTTGGTTGCCGGGTGAAGTTTTTTTTAAAATGTTTTTCGGTAGAGATGTTCACGGGTGCTTTTGGCCCGTTATCCCAAAGTAAGCAGTCTATTCTTCAGAGTCGTTCGGTAGGCTTTCTGTCCTCCAAAACTATTTTTCAATTTACAGTGGAGTTGTCGACGGTAGAGATTTTTGTCGAGTTGTGACCGGTAGAGATGGAGATGTGACAAATGGAATAAACTTTATTACGACTCTTCATGTCGAGTGTTCCCTTGATTCACTATGGCGGATTAACACCCTTGTTTTGGGTTCAGGTTTGAGCTTTCGTTATTGTTTTCACTTGTTTAAGAGTCAAAATGGCTCGTCTGAGGTCGTATATTCGACTTTCACGACCCTATGCATCGATCCGTTTGCGGTATGCGAGTTCGTGATACGAAAGTGTCGTCATAATACGAGGTCGTAGTCGCAACCCCCCGAAAATCCGAAACTTTATGACATTTTGCCCAAGTTAACGATGTCTCGCGTTACCGAACATGCCCTAACCTATAATATATCTCTTTCTCCCTCTCTCTCTCTCTCTGTACGTATCATTACCTGTACGTGTTATTTTATCTCACTTGGGAGTCACAAGATCCTAGAATCAAAGTTACTCTGGCCTCGCGCTGTTTGGGAAAGACTGGGGCAAAATGGAACAGCTTGAAAAATCTAAATAATTTATTTTCAATACACCCAGAAAAAAGATCTAGTCGTAGGTAGTATAATCGTTTGTTTGATTATTTTTTAGTTACTTCAAATAAAATTTTCTTTCCATCCAATTTTGGGCGATATATTTACTTCCACTATATTTATTTATTTGAATTCCCTGTCATCGAGAAACAGGCGTTGAAGAAAAATTCTATTTGTTGTTACTAAATACCTATTCACCCGTAATCTCACACTGAGAAATTTTTTTTCTTGAAAATGCAAAAATTTGTTTGACTCAACTAAATATTTGTTTCCGGACGTTCAACGAGATCATTTTCGTAATTCAACAAAGATGCAATGGAAGTTTTAGTTAAATCGGTTAAGGTTATTTAGAAGCTATGAAACCTTTGAATGTTAATTGTTCAATAAATAGCTTCTTAATCGTAGTGAAATTTTTACACGACCTCCTGAATACTTTATGTAAGAACATACCAAATTTTCAGAATTCTATCATCAACCTCTGGTTAAAATAAAAAATGATGAGAAAATTCTGAAAATTTGGTATGTTTTTGTACGAGGTATTTAAGAGGTCGTGTAAAAATTTCACGACGATTAGAAAGCTCGTTATTAAGGAATTAACGTTTTGTGAAAAACAATTTTTTAAACAAATTAAACAAATATTTATCAATAAACTTCATTTTCTCTCCGTTGCTTTCAGTATATTGTGGATATTGAAAAATTGAGAGGTCAAAAAAAAAAATTATCGCAAAGTTATATCAGTTTCCATAAGACTTCATTTAATTTTATTTAATTTGTTAATCTTAATTATTCGATAACGAGCTTCCAAATCGTCGTGAAATTTTTTCACGACCTCTTAAATACTTCATTGAAAAACATACCAAATTTTCAGAATTTTCTCATTAAACGTTATTTGCTTCTAAACAAAGTTAAATCGTTGCTTGAATGGGCAAAGTTTCAGTTCAATCAAATAAATATCTTTGTACCAAATAAATTGTGTTATTGAAAATACGAATTGTTTCTTTGTTACAACTAAATTTATTTAGTTAAAATATACTAGAAATCAACGAAATATTTCTTTACAGCAACTCAGTAACGTGTAAATTGGACTAAACTGTATCTGGAAATTGACCAAATAATTTCGTTCACCTCATGTCTTATGGTTAACCAAATCCATTTGTTGAATTAATTATAGTTTTATTATTTCAAACAAATTAATATTGGATCAACTAAATTTTTTTTCAACTGAATGGATTTAGTTGTTTTAACTGAACTTTTTTCTCAGTGCATCCTATCATATCTGCAGATTTGTCAATACCCCAAAAATCCGCCAGGTGGCTACTCCTCGCACAAGCGAACCTGCCTCCCGACGCCTATATCCCTTCCAAGCTCGTCTATGTTTGATATCCTTTTCCCTTCTGTTAAAGAAAAGACGAAGCTTTACGAAATTGTAGACTTCATATGTGCAGCTATGCATTCAAAGATTGAAATGTTTAAAAATATATATTGTGTCAATATCATTTAATATTTTTTTTTCATTTAAATACATATTTGTTCAGTTTGAAATAATATTTATTAATATCAAATAAAAATTTATTAGATCGCAATATATTTTCCTAGTAGGTCATTCAGAAAAAAAATATTTCTTTGACATGAATGGAGTTGTGTTAAGCCGGCCTATAACTAAAAAAATTTATTTGGCTTGACTAGGATTTAGTTAACTAGATCTTTTTTCTGGGTGTAAGTAGCATAACATTCCAATTGATTGAAGTACAAAAAAATGATTCCATCAAAATGGCGAATGTCTGAAATTTGTTATTTTTATTATTTTGTCATTTTTGTTATTTTTTGTTAATTTGTTATTTTTGTTATCATTTGTTAATGTGTTTTTTTTTGTTAGTTTCTTTATTTTGTTATTTTTAATTATAATTGTTTATTTGTAAATAATTTTTATGACAAATTGACGGAACTGACAGCTTACAAATTTCAACAAGCAACGCCGGTCCATTTTGCCCCGGAAATAGCCTCGATCACTCCTAAAAACGGTCTCTCTTCGCTCTTTCACTTGGTCCAGCCTCACGAAGCTTTATGACGATCCCCTTTCGCCTGCCCCTCATCGTCAAGCTTTCGAGAGAGACGTTAAAAGAGAAATCGACGCGAAAGCAACATTTTACGTCCGGTCATAAGTTATATTATATTACGGGTTTTATGGTCTTATCGATTTTTCGAGAGAATCACACGGTTCGCGTTGCATTTGCCAATTTGCCAAAGTGCCAGGATAAAAAGTGCCAACGACGAGCAATCGAAAATTACATAACTTTGTTAATTGAAAATTCTCGTGGTGCGCCATTTTTTTTTTAAATTTCAACCCAGTTTGGTTAATTATCGTTGCGACATGTCGTTAATAACCATTTACGTCATTGCCGAAATAAACGCTGATAGTTTCTTCGAGGGATTCCCTCGTTTAAGGGTGCAATTTGGAAAATTGCAGAACTCAAAATCGTTCGATGGAGAATTTTCGATTTTAGTTGAGTAAACTCGAAAAGTTAAGTTTTTTTTTCTCGATATACATGTTTGCTGCTATCATTATTATTAATTATTATTAATTATTGGGGAACTATAATTTTGCAGATTTGAACTCCACATTGAATTTTCGATTTTAGTTTAGTAAACTCAAAAAATTAATTTTTTTTTCTCGTCACAAATGTTTGTTGTTATCATTATTATTAATTATTAGGGAACTATAATTACATCGTTTTTTCTGTTTTTTTTTGCAGATTTGAACTCCTTCTATTGACATTCACGAGCCTCACAGACTTTTTGGTAAGCAATTTTGCAATAACTTTTTTTTACCTCGATAACGAAATAATTATTTTTAATAATGGCGTCTTTTTTCAACCATAACAGTCAACGTTGAATATATTTATATTTTGTTTTTATTTTACTACCCTCGTATAGACATAATCGTTTATAACGATATTCACAGTCGGTGGATTATAAAAATTCCGGGAAATTATTCAAGTCGAGGCTTTTCGAATTTGTGCTCGAACTATTTCCAGTGAATCCGTACGCATGAGTCCATTTTGAAATCCATGAAATATAAATAATTTTATACATAATATGTTGCATATCAAATAACTCGCGTGGAATATCTAAAGCAAGGGGAGGATTAACGTTTTCCCAGAAATTTCAAGCTCTTTCGGACTAATGGATATTAACCCGTGTTGTGTAAATGAGATATGTGTTTATCGACCGAATGTTTTCAAAAACAATCAGAAGCTCTTCTCTTTGTACAAATTTACGTAAATATCGTTGAAGCAAAATTAAAAACAACCCAGGTAGGAATTGACGACGAAAAAAGGGCTCGCCAAGCCCTGAAACAAGGCTCACATTTTTAAATTCAGGCTGAGCACGAGCCTGATTTTAAGCCTAGGAAAACCTCTGAATGATAACTCGGTTTCAGGCTCTTGCACACAGGCTTGACTAAAGGCTGGTAGAAAAGCCCGACCCTCGTTATACGCATGTTCTCAAATTCAACATGAATTAAATTTATAAAAAAATTGATAATTTGAAAGTTCATGAATTTTTCCGACTGATTTAGTTTTCTTGCATATTCGCGGACCCTAGAATACGTACGAAACCAGACTAGCATTTGAAACCTACCTACCTATCGAGCCTAACTAACGTCCTAAGACTGAGACGCTATCCACTACACCACCGACTACTTTTGATATACTGATGTAAATATCATATTTATAGAACTCAGGCCGAGAAATAAATACGTACCAAAATAGTATTAAGAATTTGTTTCAGTACCCGAAGGCCATTTTTTGGTTTAACTTGTCTTTTAACTTAATTAAAAAAAAATCAAATATTGAATCAGATGAATAATCATAACAATAATAATAATAATAAATATTATTAATATATTTGTTATAATAACAATAATATTAAATGATAATGAATATTATTACTTAATTTATATTGTTATTATTACCATTTATGTATTTGTATTATTTATAACATATTTTTAATTTATGTATATGCATGTATATGTATATCATATTGAATATATGTACTAAATTTTATTTTGATTATCTTATTCTTTGAAAGATACTATTCAGATATTATTCAGATACACAATTTCAAAATATTCACGCATTTATTGCTAATTTTTTTTTCATAAAAATTCAGAAAAAAACATTATTTTAAACTCAGCTAAAAGGCTGACGATGGAAACAAGCTTGTGCGAGCCTTGTTTCACCGAGCCTGAGTGAGACAGACCTGGGCCAGGTTTCATTGCATCGTTTAGAGCAGCCTGGAACGAAGACTGGCTGCTTAGCCTAAACTCAGGGTTATTTCAAGCTTTACCAGGTGTGTAAGTATGAAACCGGAATTTCGAAAGTATGAAACCCATTTCCCCACCTTTTGTATCTTTCCCATGGCTTTTAACCGAAGGGAGATGGCTTCTCGGGTCACCTTTAACTGATCCGCCAGTTGTTGTTGTGTTTGAGCGTCGTCTTCGTCCAACAAGGCTTGCAGGTCAGCGTCTTCAAACTTTTTCGGTGGTCTTCCACGTTCTTCGTTCCTCACGTCAAAATCGCCACTTTTGAACCGTTTAAACCACTCGAAACACTGTGTTTTACCGAGAGCATGCTCACCAAACGCCTCCAGAAGCATTCGATGCGATTCGGCTGCGGTTTTCTTCAGATGAAAACAGAAAAGTAGGGCTGTCCGCAAATCGTAATTTGTTGGCACAAAACTCGACATGTTTATCTCTAATAAACTAATACTACTGAATGAAACTCGTGTTATTGTGAGTTGGAAATCTTTGTCGGATATCAATACAATAACAAGACACCGCTGACGTGATGTGTCGGTAACTGCATCGACATCTAGCGCCACCTATGGGCAAATTCCGGTTTCATACTTACACACCTGGTATTCAACCGGTGAATTTTAAGGCTAATTATTTTATTTTATCGCAACCTGAAACAAGCCTGCATCCAGCCTGATTTTTTAGCCTTAAAATGCACCGGCTGAATAAAGCCTGAAATAACCCTGAGTTTAGGCTAAGCAGCCAGTTTTGGTTCCAGGCTGCTCTAAACGGTACAATGAAACCTGGCCCAGATCTGTCTCACTCAAGCTCGGTGAAACAAGGCTCGCACAAGCTCGTTTCCATCGTCAGCCTTTTGATTTCCTACCTGGGAACCGTAAATAAATGACGTTTCCGTAAAAGAGCAATGAGAGCTCCAAACAAGAAGGGTAAAAATTATGGGTAAAATGAGGATCAACCAATTGGAAAAATTTCCGTAAAATAAATAAATAAATAAAATAAATAAAACGGCAAATAAGTGCTCCTAAAATGAGGGCTGAAATAAGCGTTAAAAATGCGCAAATTTCCATAAATATATCTATTATATAATTTCCAAAATCATCATTCTTTGTCTAAAAATAGAAATAAGGGCTTCAATAATAAAGATAAAAAATATGGGTTAAATAAGGATTAATTAAGACACAAATTTTAGTAACAATCGATCATAACAATTTAAAAGTGGTTGGTTTCAATCGTAATAGGGAAAGAAGGGTTCCAGAAATGAGAATCGAAACTAAGGCTTAAATAAGGGTTATTAATTGAGGGTTAAGTTAATTGAGAGACAAATTTTTTAAATATCAATAATGTCATTTAAAAAAATAATTGTTGCGTGTTGTCACGGAGAAGTAAGGGCGTCGAAATCAAGGGTTAAATATCGATGACGTAAATTTACAACTTAACCTTACTTTGCTGGAAAAGAGAAACAAGGGCTTCAATAATAAAGATAAAAAATATTGGTTCAATAAGGGTTAATTGAGGGGTAATTAAGAGACAAATTTTAGTAAAAATCGCTCATTACAATTCAAAAGTAATTAGTCTCTGCCGTGGAAGGGAAATAAGGGTTCCAGAAATGAGAATCAAATTCAAGGGTTAAATAAGGGTTAATTGAGAGGTACATTTTTTAAATATCGATGTCATTTAAAAAATAATTACTGCTGGTTGTCACGAAGAAATAAGGGCGTCAAAATTAAGGGTCAAATAAGGGTTCAACAAGGGTTAAATAAGGGCTAAATGTCGTGCAAAGTTGAGTAAATATCGATTATGTAAATTTACAACTTAACCGTACATTGCTGATGGAAAAGAGAAATAAGGGCTCCATAAATAAGGGTCAGAAATGAGGATTTCACGGATGAAACTTTTACGTTCCTGAAAATATCCATGTCTGTAAATCTGTCGTAAAGCTCTCCAGCGGGCGATGACAACGAAAAAAAGGTCCGGAATAAGGGCGATGGGGGAGGGAAGTTAATTGTAAAATTGCCGTATACGAAAAAGAATACCAGAGACGCTCGGACATGACTCATTTACTCGCACACAGTTTTTTGAACTTACCCAATCATATTTTTCACTACTTCATGTACTCACAGTTAAGTAGGGGTAATATGGTCCAGGCTTGTTTTTTTAAGGATAATAAATTTTTTCAAGGATAATAATTTTTTCTCTCAGTGGTCTATTTTGTCTAAATAAAAAATGTAATAATTTTCAAAAAACAATCTAAATTCTAATAATTTTTTTTGGTCTGAATTCAAAAACAAATAAAACTAACTTGCTCTGAAGACCCCTCAATTCTGCTGAGCGGGTTTTCGGTGTAGGAAAAAAGGGTGGGGTCGATTTGACCCCAGTCCAGTTTTGGGAGGTAAAAGACGAAATTTTAGCCTCAGGCCGCCATTTAAAAAATTCGGCTTGTAATTTACAGGCGAAAAGAGACGGTGGTTCATATTCCCCCGCTTTATCTCGTATGCACATGTGCAATTTTACACGTATTCGTGTATTATTCCCATCGAAACGCGAGAGAAAGGGACGGAAGATTTTCGATAGGTGGTCGTGGCTTTAATTTATCACGTGTCCAAAGTTTCCTGCGGTCGTCGATTGCGAATGAGAGAGAGAGAGAGAGAGAGGGAGAGAGAGAGAGAGGGAGAGAGAGAGAGAGACCGACAGACAGACAGACAGAGACAGAGAAATCGGAGATTCAAGCGTACGATGGAAAATAAGGGAGGAACGGGGTGAGAAAGGAACGATCGTAATTTCGTTTTAGCACGACGGAACAATTTCTCCAAGGGGTGGGAGGGGGTTGATTCTCCTCGATTTATGTCCATTCGTAGGTAGAAACGATAATAAAAGTAGCCTCCCAAAGGACAAATCGGTTTTTTAGCTCGACACGAAAATCGATCATTAATTTGTAAAAATTTTAACGTAATTGAAAATTCGATTTTTTTTTAATAAAAAAAAAATATTTTCAAAATATTTGCATTATTGAGAATATTTTCAAAATCGTGGCATTTCAAATTTTTTTAAAGATTTTCAAAAATTCGTTGCCTGCCGAACATAGGCATCGATATATCAAAATAAAGGGCTCAATTAGCCCTACAAATTCTTTTGAAAACTTTTTTATTCCCAAAAAGGCGGCAATTTGAAATTTTCGAAATACTTTCTAGAGTTAGTTCGGACCCAAACATGGGCGTGCGATATATTAAAAAAGGGCTCAACTAGCCCTACAAATTCTTCTTAAATTTTTTTTTTCCGAAATAGCGACAATTCAAATTTTTTTTCTAATTTTCAAAAATCGATTTTGAGCCAAATATAGGCGTGCCATGTATGAAAACAAAGGTCGCTACTACAAAGGGCTCCATTAGCCCTACAAATTCTGTTTAGAATTTATTTTTCAAAAAATGGCAATTCAAA
The DNA here is from genome assembly GCA_946863875.1 of Alloplasta piceator. Taxonomy (NCBI): domain Eukaryota; kingdom Metazoa; phylum Arthropoda; class Insecta; order Hymenoptera; family Ichneumonidae; genus Alloplasta; species Alloplasta piceator. Next base: position 3,761,118 of record OX333071.1, read on the forward strand.
ATTTTGGAAAAATTTTCTGGAATCAGTTCTGCCCCAAACATAGGCGTGCGATATATCAAAAGAAAGGGCTCAACTAGCCCTACAAATTCTGCTTAATTTTTTTTCCAGAATGGGGCAATTCAAATTTTTTTTTAATTTTTCAAAAATCGATTTTGAGCCAAACATAAGCGTGCCATGTATGAAAACAAAAGTCCCTACCGCAAAGGGCTCCATTAGCCCTACAAATTCTGTTAAGAATTTATTTTTCAAAAAATGGCGGCGATTAACCGTACAAATTGTGCTTAATTTTGTCTTTTTTGAATTTTATCAGTGTTTTTTTCAGCTTCAAACTTTATGCCAAAAAAATAAAAATAAAAAAACAGGGAAGAAACTAACCAGAGGAATAGAGAACTTGCATGTTTTTTTTAAATTTTTTTATTCGAAAGTAGGATAAAAAATAATGTATTTCCCAAGACAGTTTTTTTTTAAAGGAATATTGAAGCTGCAAAAAAATATTCTTCAGGGTGGCCACTGTCAGGGAAAACCTGGAAAACCTGGAAATGTCAGGGAATTTTTTCGCGGTCAGGGAAATCAGGGAAATGTCAGGGAATTAAATAGTTAGTCAGGGAAAATAATCAAATAGAGAAAAAAAGTGTATGGGCGAATATTTTGTGTTCTGCGTATCGCTGAAAAAAAGTTATGGGTGGACATTTTCAACTTCAGCTTCTTTAGAAGGATCATTCTTCAGAAGGATCTTTTCAACTTCTGCTTCTATATCTCGTCATCTCTATTCTATTCATAATTTATTATTATGATTATTCATTTATTTATTATGATTTGTTCCTTTCAAATATATAATGTAATAAACAATACCAAAAAATTAATAACAATAAACATATGCAATGTTCCTACCGTGTTACTTTCTTTTCACAAATCTGAATGGTTTGTCAGGGAAATTTTCGAAAATTTCAGGGAAAAGTCAGGGAAATGTCAGGGAATTTTTTTCGTCCGATTTAGTGGCCACCCTGTTCTTTGACTGTAATTTTTCTCGAAAAATTTGAATTGGCAACCATATTGTTGTACCCAACTATCAGCGCCGCCAGTGTCGTGTCCGGGAACCACGTCTCATTGTAAACAGTTTCTGCTCTCGGTGGGGCAAAAATCTAACCTATAACTTACGTATAACCTACAGTATACGTGTGTTAGAGGTTAGATTTTTCGCTCACCGGGAACCAAAACTGTTTGCAATGGGACGTAGTTCCCGGACGCGACACTGGCGGCGCTGATAGTTGGGTACAACGATATGGTTGCCAATTCAAATTTTTCGAGAAAAATTAGAGTCAAAGAATATTTTTTTGCAGCGTTAATATTACTTTAAAAAAAAAACTGTCTTGGGAAATACATTATTTTTTATCCTACTTTCGAGTCCCATAGATTAAAATACAGATTTCAGATGCATGCAAGTTCTCTATTCACTGGAGCGAATACTTTTCCAAGAGAGGGACTTAATCTTCACAATTAACGCAGCCTCGATAAATTTTCTAATTAATATTTAACAAGGCAATTTGGACGAGTCAAATATTCTTGGCATCTCTTTTGAAGGGTCGTAAATCGAAAGTTTTCGCCGACTAATAAGTCCAATACAAAAGTTGAACGAGACATCGACCGACTCAACAAGAAAAGGCGTAACTTACATTGCGTCGTTACTAAAGTCCCGAACTTGAAAAATTTAAAATTTGGTAATCAACGCTGACCGTTAATTACTCGCAAGTAATTACAGCCTCGAGCTTGTTTCAAACATCGCGTGTTTCGTTTACAGAAATTGACGTCGGCCGAATTTTGCTGCATCAAAGATAACCACCGATGTTTCATGAAATCTCGAACAAACATCGAATATTCAACATGTAATATGTATTCCCTTTATTACCTACCGATAATTAGTTTATATAATAGAGCAGGAAGCCTTTGGTTCAAAAGACTGGAAATAATTGAATAATTGAAATTCGTATTCCCTGAGGAACTAAAAAGGGAGAGAGACTCTCTCGTTATCCGCAATCGCAATAAAACTGAGCCAATTTGTTTCAAAGCTGCAAGCAAAAATGTTAATTAACTTCATTTTTTCAAGCTCGCGAAAAATAATTATTTATGGAAAATCTCAAACGTGGAATTGAAATCCTCGTGTAATCGTGTGAAAAAATGTTCTCATAATTGTGTGAAAAATTGCCAGGTACTTTTTTTTACCTCTTATTCAAATACATATTTTTTAAATAATTTTATTAAGCGTTAAAACACTAATTTTTTTTCGATTCATAAGGAATATAATTTAATAAATAATAAATAATAATCATCAATGAAGTAATAAAAGATAAATTTTTAATTAGGAAAATCGAAATAATAAAAAAAAATCACTGATTATTATGTGAGAAATTGCCAGGGATCTTTTTTTTCTTTTTATTCAAATTATTTTTTAAATAATTTTTTTAAGCATTGAGACAGTAATTTTTTCGTCATTCATGAGAACTAAAATAAAATGAATGGCAAAATAAATAATAAATAAATAATGAATAATAAAATAATAAAAAATTCAAAGTTTAATTATAAAAATCGAAATAATTAAAAAAGTTTAGTTATCAAAGATGAGTTGAAAATCATTGCAAAAAATGCAAATAAACGTCCGGATTCAATGGCCTCTGATCTATGGGAATATTACCGAAGAGCTGCACTCTTCAAAAGCGTGCATTTGTTATCGACAAAGTGTGCCTTCCTCCTCGAATCACCGGCGCTATTTGCACCACGACTGTGGCAAATGGAGAATATTTGCACACGTCTCTATCACCCTCGATGTGAGCTCGAGTGTTTTTAATTACGCGAAATGGGCGTGGTGAATCGTATATGCGAAAGAATGACTTTATTACAGATATATATACTATATATATATATATATATATATACATATATATGAGGCATTCCACGTCAAGTCGACCACCCCATTTTTTGAAATCGCCAAAAATCGCATACAAATTAATAGAAAGATAGTTCCAACTATCAAGAAAATTCGTTATTTTTTTCAAATTTTAAAATTACGTATTTTAGTCGGAAAAAAATAGAAAAAATTTTGTTGTCCCATTTTGTAACTCGAAAGTTATTCATCGTACGAAAAAAAAGTACAACATAAAATTTAGGATTTTCAACGTACTTTTCACTGAAATTTATTACAAACTCCTCCAAAAGCTCTATATTCCATTTTCGGAGCAAATTTTGTTTCGATATTTTTTTCTCAGAATTAACATCTTTGATTCGTCTGTAGTTTTAACAGTTTTTTAATTGATATATTTACAGTCTACGAAAAAATTGGCATAGTGGAGAATCCATTCCTTCCCATGCGTTTTTCATCCCAAACGAATACACAAATTTCTCTCTGCATTAACAGGGTTGAGACTATCTATAGATATTTTCTAGAGCCCGCATTTTTGTTTGTTTTTTGTACTTTTTCAATTTTTTTACCCTTTTTCATTTTTTTTTTAAATATCTTTTTGTACATTTTAATAAACTTTATCAATGGACCCCTGTACACCGATAAAGTCTATTCAAATTAGAGTCAAAGGCTATTCACGTCTCTCGATTGCAAAAAATAATTAATTTACCCTCTTTGGATACACCGACGTTTCTATGGCCAATGAGTACTTTTTTAATTCGATTTGGGCATGATTTTTGGGAATGAAGCAATGACACTGCTTTGTTCCTGGAATCGTCTTCGCAGTATCAAAACGTGATTATTTTATTATTTTTCTCTGCCTACGATTAATAATGATAAAATATCAATATCTACACTATTTCGTTAAATCACTCTACAATGATAGATTGTATCAATAAAAATGCATTTGAAATAATGGATTCTCCACTACGCCAATTTTTTTATAGTCTGTAAATATATCAAGTAAAAAACTGTTAAAACTACAGACGAATCGAAGATGTCAATTCTGAGAAAAAAAATATAAAAACATTATTTGCTCCGGGGACAAAAAAAATTTTTGTATTTTTTTCCGGCTAAAATATGTAATTTAAAAATCTGAAAAAAATCACGAATTTTCTTGATAGTTAGAACGACTTTCTACAAATTTGGATGCGATTTTTGGCGATTTCAAAAAATGGGCTGGCCGACTTGACGTGGAATGCCTCATATATTAAACAATATATTAGACAAAACGCTATGCCATTTCGCCGGAAGTCAACGTAAACTAATTTAACAAACGGCATTTTAGAGGGGAAGAATTCGGCTTCATTTCCTATTTTTTAAATTATTTTTACAATTTGTTTTTAGATTTGGATTTTATTTTGAAAACAACTATTTTTCGCCCGTTTTCCCCCCCTCTTCAGGTGCACCCATCTTTTAGAAGAAATTTTTTTTAATACATTTTTACGATTGGATTCATAAAGGGGAAAGTTTGAGCTTCATTTTTTTTTTTTAACTTTGGGCGATTTTTTTTCCAAAGTTATTCTGTTTTTTGTGAAAAAAGAGGAAATTTGAAAAATCCCGTATAACACAAAAACAAAGGGGATTCATAAAAAAAATCGCGATAGCAAAAAATTGGGTCTGTTTTCATTGAGCTTAGAGGAATTTTTTCAGATTTTTTTTCAAATTTTTTTTTTCTCATTTTCTGAGTCGGAGCTCAGATCATTCAATTACCATAACTCGAGAACTATGGGATTATTGATAAAATTTCAAAAGGGAAAAAAACTTTATTTTACCACGTTCAACACATTGGAATTTTTTAAAAATTTTTCCCAAATTTTTTTTTTCTATTTTCGATCGAAAAAAAAAATTTTGGCAAAACAATCTGAAAAAATTCCTCTGAACTCAACAAAAACAGACGCAACTTTTCGCTATTCTGAAGTTTTTAATGAATCCTCTTTGTTTTCATGTTATACGGGATTTTTTAAATTTCCTTTTTTTTCACAAAAAAAGAATAACTGTGGAAAAAAAATCACCCAAAATTAAAAAAAAAGGAAATTGAAGCTTTAACTTTTTCTTTTATGGATCCAATCGTAAAAATGTATGAAAAAAATTTGCTCTCAAAGATGGGTGCACCTGAAGAGAGGGAAAAAAGGCGAAAAACATTTGTTTTCAAAATAGAGTCCAAATCTAAAAAATAATTGTAAAAATAATTTAAAAAAAAGGAAATAAAGCCGAATTCTTCCCCTTTAAAGTGCTGGCGAATAAAACTGTACCGAAAAATACCTGAAGATCAACTCTACCGTACATTGCAAGCCTCGAAGAAATCAGGAAAGGATTTACAACTCTACACCAAAAAAACTCTACCAAAATTCATAAGCCCGCCAAATTACAATAACAATGCAAACGAAACTCCACCATCGAACAAACTCCATCAGACTGTGCCAAAAATTCCATGCTCACAACTGTACCCCAAAACAACTCTACGGGAACTTATGATCCTTAAATAAGCCCATTAAATTACAATTCTACTGGCGAAAAAAACTCTACCGAGAAAAAACTTCCACTGTGCCAAATAATGGAACATTTACAACTCTGCCGGAATTTACACGCGCCCAAAACTTGTATCACAACTCTACGCGATATAACTTGACCACGAATTCATCAGAATTTTTTTTTTGTCAATGAATCAAACATTTTCCACTTTGAGAATCTCGATTAAAAAACGGAAATTTGATGCTGTCTTCCAAAAAAAATCGATTGTCAACTTGATTCAGGATGTCAAGAAATATATATATGCAATTGATTGGATGACATCGACTAATGGGTAAACAATGCTCGTCACAATTGTCGAAATTGTGTGCTCACAAAATATTCCAGTTATGAGACCGCGTGTGAGCAAACAACATCATAATTGTAACGGAGCAAACGTTTGTCGTACGACTGATTGAACGAAATTTCGATCAACAGTTCACTCACCACGTGGCTAAATAAACAAATATACTTATATGCATATGTAGATGGGCGAAGGTAGAGGAGAGAGGTGGGGCAAAATGAACACTGGAGGCAAAATGGCCCGCATAAAAACTTTAAAAAAATTCAAACAAATTAAAAATATATATTTGACAACGAAACCACTGTAAAAATAGAAATCCATTTAATTCCGAAAATTCTAAAAATGATTCCATTCAACCCAAATTTAAAAAAAATGCAAACGAATGTAAAAAAAATATTTGATAACGAAACCACTATAAAAATCGAAATCCATTCAATTCCAAAAAGTTATCATCAAACTCCAAAAACAGAGGGAAGAGGTGGGGCAAAATGAACACTGGAGGCAAAATGGCCCGCATAAAAACTTTTAAAAAATTCAAACAAATTAAAAAAAATATATTTGACAACGAAACCACTGTAAAAATAGAAATCCATTTAATTCCGAAAATTCCAAAAATTATTCCATTCAACCCATATTTTAAAAAAATTCAAACAAATGTAAAAAAAATATTTGATAACGAAACCACTATAAAAATCGAAATCCATTAAATTCCAAAAATTTATCATCAAATTCCGAAAACAGAGGGAAGAGGTGGGGCAAAATGAACACTGGAGGCAAAATGGCCCGCATAAAAACTTTAAAAAAATGCAAACAAATTAAAAATATATATTTGACAACGAAACCACTGTAAAAATAGAAATCCATTTAATTCCGAAAATTCTAAGAATGATTCCATTCAACCCAAATTTAAAAAAAATGCAAACGAATGTAAACAAAATATTTGATAACGAAACCACTATAAAAATCGAAATCCATTAAATTCCAAAAATTTATCATCAAACTCCAAAAACAGAGGGAAGAGGTGGGGGAAAATGAACACTGGAGGCAAAATGGCCCGCATAAAAACTTTTAAAAAATTCAAACAAATTTAAAAAAATATATTTGACAACGAAACCACTGTAAAAATAGAAATCCATTTAATTCCGAAAATTCCAAAAATTATTCCATTCAACCCATATTTAAAAAAAATTCAAACAAATGTAAAAAAAATATTTGATAACGAAACCACTATAAAAATCGAAATCCATTAAATTCCAAAAATTTATCATCAAATTCCAAAAACAGAGGGAAGAGGTGGGGCAAAATGAACACTGGAGGCAAAATGGCCCGCATAAAAACTTGAAAAAAAATTCAAACAAATTAAAAAAATATATTTGACAACGAAACCACTGTAAAAATAGAAATCCATTCAATTTCGAAAATTCCAAAAGTGATTCCATTCATCCCAAATTTAAAAAAAATGCAAAGGAATGTAAAAAAAATATTTGTTAACGAAACCACTATAAAAATCGAAATCCATTAAATTCCAAAACATTCCAAAAATTTATCATTAAATTCCAAAAACGTGCCAAAGCATCTTAGTCCAGGTATTTGTGGTATCAAGATTATGTGAGAAGCGAGGGAAATAATTTTTTCAAGGTTTCTTTCAATTTTTTCAAAAATTCTTCCTCGTTTAATTGAATTTACGAGAAGTAAAAATTTCTAGGGGGTCCATTTTGCCCCCAAGAATTTTTTTTTTTATTCAACGCCCAATCTAATCGATGAAAATGGTATTTTTGGATAAAAAGCACGGATAAATTTGCACTTTGCGCAGGGTCCCAGCTGCGTTATCTTCTTAAGGGGTCCATTTTGACCCCACTCTCCTGTATATGATGTATGTTATGTGTGTTATTGTATGCAACGCGTGCAACCGTTGTACATTCGATTCGGTGCAAATGTTCCAGGCAAACAGCGAACGTTTCTCTCGTATCCCTGAGGTACAGAATCCTGGTTAGTTAACGCACACATCTCTACCGAATACGTATGTATATAACGCCCTTCTCGCTTTACTCCCCTCCCCCTCTATTCCTCTTTCTCGCGCCTCCCCCCCCCCCATCACTCCATTTCGTTGACGCTTGTAGACCGATTAATAATTGATTTAGTGAAAACACATCGCGTCGTCACTATCAATTACCGAGCATTCAATATATCATATATAGACGTATATATTTGCGTTACAATGGCCCGAAAGCACTCTATCTCTCTTCGCAGTCATTTAGAATTTTCTGTCTTTGCCTTTTCTCCTCTTCGTTAATCGAGTCACGAAGTTGCACCTCACTTTCATTCGATTCGATCAAAATGCAATTTTGTTGATTTTTATCAAAAGTAAATTCTGTTCGCAATATTTCAGCGTCATTGAACAATTTAAACAATTTTTTCCACGAAAACAATTAATTAATTTAAAAAGTTGATTAAAAATAACATTAAAGTATCGAAAAATTACAATTTTTTGTTATGATTACAATATTGAAATATTCTCGTTTCAATGATAAGACAGAAACGATAAGGATTGCATCTTTGAAGTTTAGAAAGAAGTTTTGTACATTTTTAGTTTTTTTTGTTTCCAGCTAATTTTTATCAACTTCCTCCCTTTTCCATAAAAAAAAAAAATAAGGATTATCGTTTTTTTTTTATTGCATTTTCGCAATCAGCCTGCAATTTCCGATAGACATAGTCAAAAAACCTCTTTGATCTTCGAAAGGTCGAAAAAATTGTGAAATTCAAAAAATCATATTTTTCCCACATTATAGGGTGTCTATCTCTAAATCGACTTCTGCTGATCATGAATTTCAATATTATAACAGTGACAACTATAAAATCGTCGTTTTTTGATATTTTAAAATTATTTATAATCTACATTTTATTTACATCATATTTACTATTTAAAAAAAAAAGTCAATTAGTAATTTTTAAAAAATGCTATCAATTTATTTAAGTATTAACTAATGAATTAATGAAAACAGGGCAAAACGGTTACGTGGGGGAAAAATGGCTACCGTCTAAAATTATTTGAAAAAAAAAAAAAAAATCAATTAGAAATAATAAAAAAATCAATAATTAATTTATGCCCATGGAAATAAATTTATTTTGATATTTTTGTATTTTTCTTTTTTTAGGCCTATGCGAAAGCGATCATTTTTCTTGTAGCTAGGGGTAAAGTGGGTCACAACGGCCAGGGTCCAAAATTATTTGAAAATAAAAAAATCAATTAGAAATGAAAAAAATCAATAATTAATTTATGCCCATGGAAATAAATTTATTTTGACGTTCTTGTATTTTTCTTTTTTTAGGCCTATGCGAAAGCGATTGCTTTTCTTGTAGCTAGGGGTAAAGTGGGTCAAAACGGCCACCGTCCAAAATTATTTGAAAATAAAAAAATCAATTAGAAATTAAAAAAAAAAATCAATAATTAATTTATGCCAATGGAAATAAATTTATTTTGACGTTCTTGTATTTTTCTTTTTTTAGGCCTATGCGAAAGCGATCGTTTTTCTTGTAGGTAGGGGTAAAGTGGGTCAAAACGGCGAACGTCCAAAATTATTTGAAAATAAAAAAATGAATTAGAAAAAAAATCAATAACTAATTTATGCCCATGGAAATAAATCTATTTTGACATTCTTGTATTTTTCTTATTTCAGGTCTATGCGAAAGCGATCGTTTTTCTTGTAGGTAGGGGTAAAGTGGGTCAAAACGGCCACCGTCCAAAATTATTTGAAAATAAAAAAATCAATTAGAAATTAAAAAAAAAAATCAATAATTAATTTATGCCCATGGAAATAAATCTATTTTGACATTCTTGTATTTTTCTTTTTTTAGGTCTATCCGAAAGCGATCGTTTTTCTTGTAGGTAGGGGTAAAGTGGGTCAAAACGCCCTCCAAAATTATTTTTAAAAAAATTTTGAATTAAAAAAATTAAAATTAAAAAAAAAAAATTCAATTCAAAAAGATTAAAAATTCATTTAGGCAATAAATATATTTCTTTTTTTTTCTTTTTTTTTGGACTTATGTCAAATTAATTGAGACTACTTTTCAACAATTATATAGAAAACAAGAAGCACAGTCGCAAAATGCGCTCCTCGTTAAAGCCATCGAGACAGAAATCCAGGCAAATATTAACATGATATTCGTGTGCATGAAACGGGAAGAGCTTTTCAATATATATGGGAAAAGCTGTGTCGTGACTGCGCAAATAGAACGGAATTCCCCATACCATCGAGACCGTATTATTGTGGAGTAATATAATGCAGCGTTTGTGGAATTTCGCATATGAAATCCCAGCTGCTTGATAAACGTTGGAACGAGGTAGTTGGGCTAAAAGTTTGACGAACGGAAATTAATGTACCGGGGAATTTGGTAATGAAGGATATAGCGGTAAACGTAAATTATCAATCCCATCGTGAAATTTAATCCGCGCGAATTTTTGTTGCCCCGATTCAATTTATCTCGAATTACGAAACGATAATCAAAATCATCCCGATTATTAATTGGATTATCCTTCTGTGATTTTCACCGATTTTTCTTCTTTATTACCATGAACATTTCGAAATAAATTTTACAAAATTTGCCCAACAAAAAAAAAGTGCTTTGTCGAATGAAAAAAAAATCCAAATCCGAAATACGTGAACAAGGGGTGTAAATATTAAATTGCGGATAATAAATTAAATTTTGGGGATTGAAATTCGGTTCAATTATTGAGAAAATCGATTAAAGTTGAAAAAAAATAGTCCAGTTTATGGGAAATGCCTTCAACCATTTTACTTAATTATCACAAGTATTAGGGGGTGATAAATGCATCCCCTTCTGTAATTTTGACTCATTTTTTTTTATTAACGTAAATACTTCCAAATATATTTTACAAAATTTCCAGAAGAATAAAAAATCCTTCATCGAAGAGAAAAAAATGCAAATCTAAAATAAATGAATAAGGGAGGCAAAAATTTGATTGTGCAGAATAAATTAAATTGGTTCAATTATCAGGAAAATCTAACAGAGTCGAAGAGAAAATCGAGTTTATGAAAAATCCCTTCAACCCTTTTACTTAATTATCACAAGTATTTGGGGGTGGTTGCATCCCCTTCTGCGATTTTCACTCATTCTTTCTCCATTTTTATAAACTTTTCAAAATATATTTTACAAAATTTCCAGAAGAATAAAAAAATGCTTCGTTGAGAGAAAAAAAATTCAAATCTGAAATAAATGAATAAGGGATGGAAAAAATTGATTGTGGAGAATAAATTAAACTGGGGAGATCAAAAATTGGTTCAATTATCAGGAATAAAAAAATCGAGTTTATGGAAAACCTCTTCAACCCTTCTATTTAATTATCGCAAGTATTAGGGGGTGGTTGCATCCCCTTCTGCGATTTTCACTCATTTTTTCTCCATTTTTATAAACTTTTCAAAATATCTTTTACAAAATTTCCAGAAGAATAAAAAATGTTTCGTTGAACAAAAAAGAAAAATTCAAATCTCAAATAAATGAATAAGGGATGGAAAAATTTTATTGTGGACAATAAATTAAACTGGGGAGACCAAAAATTGATCCAATTATCGGGAATATCTAGAGTCGAAAAAAAAATCGAGTTTATGGGAAACCCCTTCAACCCTTCTACTTAATTATCACAAGTATTAGGGGGTGGTTGCACCCCCTTCCGCGATTTTCACTCATTTTTTCTCCATTTTTATAAACTTTTCAAAATTTATTTCACAAAATTTCCAGAAGAATAAAAAATGTTTCGTTGAACAAAAAAGAAAAATTCAAATCTCAAATAAATGAATAAGGGATGGAAAAATTTGATTGTAGAGAATGAATTAAACTGGAGAGACCAAAAATTGATCCAATTATCAGGAATATCTAGAGGGAAAAAAAATCGAGTTTATGGGAAACCCCTTCAACCCTTCTACTTAATTATCACAAGTATTAAGGGGTGGTTGCATCCCCTTCTGCGATTTTCACTCATTTTTTCTCTATTTTTATAAACTTTTCAAAATTTATTTCACAAAATTTCCAGAAGAATAAAAAATGTTTCGTTGAATAAAAAAAAAAATCCAAACCCGAAATAAATTAATAAGGGATGCAAAAATTGAATTGTGGAGTATAAATGAAATTGGGGAGATCAAAAATAAAAATCCAAATTCAAAATAAGTCGACGAGAAAAAAATAATTTATCAAGCCTTTAAAGAGAATTTGCTCAATTGTCAAAAATATCGATGAGAGTCGAAAAAAACCGAAGTTGGGAAGAATCGCTTTTACATCGTTACATGATAATTTTATCCATGTGTAAGCACATATTTCTATGTATAAATTCGAATCGGTCCACGTGAATACGTGAACGTGGATGTGATGCACTTCGCTCATACGTGATCAGCTTTCTGTAGGAGTTTTTCACGCAGCACTTTCTACTTTAATGGCAAAGCACGAAGTGCCGAGTCTCTATATACGTGAGTAAATATATGGCAATGCTAAAAAAAAGCTCTCTATCTCTATTCGCAGTCGTTTGAAATTTTTCCCGTTTTTTTCCCTCCTTAATCCGTCAATTTCAATAAATCTCGTGTCATGAAAATGAACTCCTCTATCATTCCAATCGATCGAAATGAATTTTCATCGTTCGTTATCGAAAAGAAACTCCGTTTGCAATGTTTCAAATTTTTCGTGGAAACATTCGATCAATTATTAACAACCTCAAAATTCCTTTCGGTGAGATCAATTGATCGATTAATTACTGAAACAGTTTACAATCAAATGATCTAGAATCGATCTTATGGTAAATCATAAAAAATGCAAATCATAAATAATCTTTAAAAAATCGAGATATTAGAATTTTATCCTCATCATTATTATAATTCTGAAATATTCTCATTTCAATGACAAAAAGAAAACGATAACAATCATATCGATCGATCGATCTTTAAAGTTCAAAAGGATTTTTTTCTTTACTTTCTATCGAGAGCTTTTCTCTTCTCAGCTAATTTTCATCTTTTTCTTTCAACTTTTTTATCAATGCACTGGATCAATTTTTATTTTAACATTTCTATCCATGAGATCAATTGATAAATTAACGAGCAAATGATCTAGAATCAAACTTATTGTAAATCATAAAAAATGCAAATCATAAATAATCTTAAAAAATCGAGATATTAAAATTTTATCCTTATCATTATTATACTTCCGAAATATTCTCATTTCAATGACAAAAAGAAAACGATAACAATCATATCGATCGATCTATCTTTAAAGTTTAAAAGGATGTTCTTCTTTACTTTCTATCGAGAGCTTTCATCTTCCCAGCTGATTTTTATCTTCTTCAATCTTCAGTGATAAAATCTTTCAACTTTTTCATCAATAAATTGGATCAATTTTGATTTTAACATTTCTATCCATGAGATCAATTGATAAATTAATGAGTAAATGATCTAGAATCGATCTTATTGGAAATCATAAAAAATGTAAGTCATAAATAATCTTAAAAAATCGAGATATTAAAATTTTATTCTTATCATTATTATAATTCTGAAATATTCTCATTTCAATGATAAAAAGAAAACGATAACAATCATATCGATCGATCTATCTTTAAAGTTTAAAAGGATGTTTTTCTTTACTTTCTATCGAGAGCTTTTTCTTCTCAGCTAATTTTCATCTTTTTCAGTCTTCAGTGATAAAATCTTTCAATTTTTTTATCAATGTGGATCAATTTTGATTTTAACATTTCTTTCCATGAGATCAATTGATAAATTAACGAGTAAATGATCTAGAATCGATCTTATTGTAAATCATAAAAAATGCAAATCATAAATAATCTTAAAAAATCGAGATATTAAAATTTTATCCTTATCATTATTATACTTCTGAAATATTCTCATTTCAATGACAAAAAAAACCATAACAATCATATCGATCGATCGATCTTTAAAGTTTAAAAGGATTTTTGTCTTTACTTTCTATCGAGAGCTTTTCTCCTCTCAGCTAATTTTCATCTTTTTTTAATCTTCAGTGATAAAATCTTTCCACTTTTTCATCAATATATTGGATCAATTTTGATTTCAATATTTCTTTCCATGAGATCAATTGATAAATTAACGAGCAAATGATCTAGAATCGATCTTATTGTGAATCATAAAAAATGTAAATCATAATCATCCCAAAAAATCAAGATATTAAAATTATGTCCTTGTTATTATTATTATTATTATTATTATTATTATTATTATTATTATTATTATTATTATTATTATTCTGAAATATTCTCATTTAAATGACAAGAAGAAAACGATAATAATCATATTGATGTTTGAAGTGTAAAAGGATATTTTTTTTTACTTTCCATCGAGAGCTTTTCTCTTTCCAGCTAATTTTTATCTTCTTTAATCTTTCTCCCTTTCCCATACATCCTTAATTCGCTTTCCTTTGTAACGATAGCAGGGCCGAGAGCTACGAGCAAGTAGAAGCTTCGCTCATAATGCCAATAAAAGTGATAAAGGAAAGGTAAGAAAAAAGGGGATCCGAGGAAAAAAATTTATTACGTGGAAGGAGGTCAAATTATAGACATACATATATTTGTATGTATATGTGTATATATAGGCAAAAGTCTGTGAGATATCCTTTGAGGTACGAAATTACATCTGGTTTCTTACGAACGACGTCGTTACCGTGAAGTTCTCGTTAAACGCTCGGCAGAGCCAAAGGGCCGCGTGCCTAAGAGAGGGTAGAAAGGAATTGGGTTTTAGGGAGGGGGAGGGGGTTGTAATGAGAGAAAGCGTCGCGAATTCGAGAGGAGAAGAGAAGAAAAATGCTTGGGATCCTCGAGGATTCAGGACAAGAGGGAAGCTCGAGGATAGGAGAAGGTGGAGAAAAAAAGGAACTCCCGGGAAGTCAAGATACGATGGATATGAGAGTACGGAGACGGGGGTGGGGGTAAAAAAAAGTTTTCATAAAAACTGTCTAAAAATTGCGCGGCGAGACTCCGCGTCGTCGACGCTGAAGATTCTTTGTCAAACCCTCTGCAACTGCGAGGCGAATTTTTTTTTCTTCCTCCCCCAACTCTTCCGTATAATACCATCATCCCTCTTCTCGCTCACCTTTCCAATCCCAACAATGTATTTTTTCTTCTTGAAAAAAAAAAAAAAAATTATAATTTTATCCTCCCTCGAATCTGAGAGAAATGTGAGACCTTCTTTTCGTGGAATTTAATAATTTAATTGCTTTTGCACGGATTTCTCGCAGAAGATATCGCGAAAATGAAAATAGATAGATAATTCATTTTTAGAATGGTTTGATCGCCCCTTAAGCGTTTTTGAAAAAATATTTCAACGTCGAATTTTCAGTTTTTCCATTTCATGTTTTCCGAAACTTTCTCAATGGTTTTTCGTCTCTGATTTTCTGAAATGTTAGAATTACTTTCGAGGATGTTGAATCCAGAGGAAATTTAAATTTTCCTACAATTTTTAATACAAATTTTGCGAGTTTTCTGCGGAAAACGAAATTTTCCTAAAATTTTCAACACAAATTTTGAGACTTCTGAGCAAAACGAAATTTTCTTATAACTTTCAACACAAATGTTGAGACTTCTGAGGAAAGCGAAATTTTCCTAAAATTTTTAACACAAAGTTTCAGATTTTTCCGAGTTGAACGAAATTTCCCCACAATTTTTAACACAAAGTTTCTGAATTTTCCGAGTTGAACGAAATTTCCCCGCATTTTTTAACACAAAGTTTCAGAATTTTCCGAGTTGAACGAAATTTCCCCACAATTTTTAACACAAATTTTGAGTTTTCCGAGGAAAACGAAATTTTTCTAAAAAATTTAACACAAATTTTGAGTTTTCCGCGGAAAACGAAATTTTCCTAAAAATTTTAACACAAAGTTTAAGTTTTCTGAGAAAAATAAAGTTTCCCTAAACATTTTAGGACAACGTTTCAGAGTTTTCCGAGAATGATAAAATTCTTTTGAAATATTTTCTAAATTGTAATTTCAGTGGGAAATATATCTGAATAAAAATTCCGTTGGGAAAAGCGTTTAAAGGAAAATTTTTAAAAGAGAGGATACTTGAAAAAACTCTGGTGGAAAGATTCGTGAGTGGAAATTTTTCAACAAAGTTCTGGGTTTTTATATCTATATCGCATAACTCTCCACGAGTGATCAAAGAGCTGCTCTATTGGGTTGTGGTTTTGCTTAATTTTCAACTTGTTCAATCGAATGTACGAGTGAAACTGGAAGTCCACTCTCCGGAGGACCGATTATTCGATTGGAGAAGCTCGAGAGCTTTTCATGGAAATGAGGGTAATTGCGGTAGGGAAACCGTTTGTAACAGAGTTTCCTTTCAAGCATACATAATATATGGGTCATTCCATGACAAATCGATCAAGAGTTGGAATCGACCCCTTTCAATTTCGATGAAATTTGGTCAGAAGTTTTCGTTTTCAATAAAACACAGTTCCACAAAAGGATAAGAATTTAAAAAAATTTCTTCGAAAGTTATGCAAAATTCAATATTTCACAATTTTTCAAATCTTTCAAGTTTATTTTTTAAATATCCTGAAAACTATTATAGTTACGAAAAATAATATTGAATTCGTCTTGGGGCTACGAAAAAAATAATATTCCGAAAAAAAATTTAGAAAAATGATCTTGTAAGATCCTAAAATTTTCAGAAAGGTGTTTTTTGTTGCATCAAAAATATAAATTTGCGAATTTTGTTAAGAACTTTTTTAAATTTGGTAAGCTCTTCAGAAAATATTTTCACGATCAAAAAAAAAAAAAAAATTCTATTCTATTTTGATTTTATGGACAAAATTCTTCGTTTTTTCATTCATTCAAATTTTTGTTCTGCAAAATAGTAATTCGAAATGAAAAAAAAATAAGAATTATTTTTTTTACGGATTTCAAGGGGTTGCAAAAAATCTGGAAAAATTTGAAAATGTTTTTTGGACCAGAAAAAAAATGTTTCCCAGTGTATTTCAAAATCCAGGCCAAATAAAAATGGAATAGATCCAGGGTATGAAAAAAATCTGCTGAATTTTGAGAACTTTTTCATTTTCGACAAAATTGCCATTTAAAAAATCTTGAGGGTTTAAAGTTTGAGACACAGGGTCGAATTTGCTTAGGAAGCCCCACACAAATTAATAACCAACGTGTGTATGTATAATGGGGGATGATCGAGCGTCGAAATTCTCAACTATGAGGATTATACAATGTCCTATACATTTAAATTTCTCTATAAATCGTCGCAGCAACTTGCAGGAGGGTTTTCATCCAACTTATATAAATCCTCCTCCAAATTAAACCACTTAATACGAAAAAATCCCCTCAACATAATTATTTGATGATATAATTTTGAATTTTGAAAAAAAAATTTAACGAATATGAATAAATAAATAAATGAATAAATAAATTTAAAAAAAGTAATAAATAATAATAGTTGTAAAAATAAGAAACACTTTTTAATGATAGTTCAATTTTTTAAAATAATTATCGATTAATCACAATTTGTAAATAAATTTGGTTGACTCGCTGATTTTATTTATTCAAATTACTTTATAAATCATTGAGTCAACTTATTTAAATATCAAAATAAATTTTTTTTATATTAAAAAAAGGAAACCAGTATAAATAAATAAATAAGTTTATAAATAAATTAAGTAACAAAAATATAATTTTACGTATTTTTTTTGTTTAAATAATTATAATTTGAAAAAATAAACATCGAATATTGACAATTAGGAAAATAAATTAAAAAAAACAACTTCTCATTGTTCAATTGCAATTTTTCGACCTATTGTATGCATACGTATTTTGTTGAAATTATGCATGTCCTGAGGGAGGTCCTGCGGTTGTCCCTCAATATATATGAGGTATTCCCGCTCAACGGGACCCCCTTCTAGGCCGACCTCTTTCGATTTTCTTGAAACTCGAGTATGTTCTTTGGAATACACCAAAAGTTATATTTCAAACTTTTTTGCATATTCAGCGCTTCGGAGCTTTGGCACGGCGCGAAATGAAATCGGAAAAATTCTTTGACAATATCTTTCGATCGGAAATTTCCTGCGCTTTTCGAAAAAAATATCAGCGATTCCGAAAAAAAATGAATTCATTTAAATTTCGGCCAAAAACCGAAAAAATTTATTTACAAAAAAAGAGCATAATTTAATTCGGCGGAACAATTTTTTTCATTTTTTGTATATATCTGAAAAGTCACGATATAAATTTCAAGTTGGAACTCACATCCGTTTACCAATGCCAAGTCTTTTAGTAGGATAAAAATTCTTAAATATTGTTTTTTTCGTATTCAACAGTTCCCTGATATATTATATAGTTTTTTTAACGAATTTCGAATTTTATAAATTCATTAAATTCAAAATTTAATAAATTTGATTTAATAAATTTAATTGAATTAATTTAATTTAATAAATTGAATAAATTTGATTAATTAATAAATTCAGATTAATCAATTTAATAAATTTACTAAATTCGTTAAAAAAAACGCTATATAATACATCAGGCAACTGTTGAATACGAAAAACACGATATGTAAGAATTTTTATCCTACTAAAAGACTTGGCATTAGTAAACGGATGCGAGTTGCAACTTGAAATTTATATCGTGACTTCTCAGATATACAGAAAACATGAAAAAAATTGTCCCGCTGAATTAAATTATGCTCTCTCTTTGTAGATCAATTTTTTCGGTTTTTGGCCGAAATTCGAATGAATTCGTTTTTTTTCGGAATTGCTGATCTTTTTTCAAAAAGCGCAGAAAATTTCCGATCGAAAGCTATTGTCAAAGAATTTTTTCGATTTTATTTCACGCCGTGCCAAAGCTCCGAAGCGTTGAATACGCAAAAAGTTCGAAATATAACTTTTGGTGTATTCCAAAGAGTATTGTAGTTAGAGATCTGAAAATTGGTGTACAATACACTTTCAGGCAACACTAAAACATACTCGAGTTTCAAGAAAATCGAAAGAGGTCGGCCGAAGGGGGTCCCGTTGAGCGGGAATACCTCATATATATATGCATTACCTAACAACACGAATACGAGAGAGTTCGCTTAGTCGTGGCTTTTCGAGACTCTAATCGAAAACGACGTGTCCACCACCGGTCCTTTCCCCAGTCACCATCCCCACGAATTCTCGTCCCTCGAAACAATTCGATTTCCTTGTTTCCCCAATGGAGTTAACGTTAATTCGTCACGAGCGTCGAACCTCGAAGACAATTTAAGTTATACGCAGTTCAATGACTAGAAAAATATCGAAAATAAAAATTGGATGTTATAACACGAAATCGAAAAATATATTTTCCCTCTGTCGATGATTATAAACAATATTAATGGATAAAAAAATATTTATCCTTAAAACATTAAAAATAAAATTGAGGGTTTAATTTTCTGAGCCATTTTATCCTATCTTTCGAGGTTGTAAAATAATTTTTTTCAACAAAATGATATCAATTTGTCCATAAAAAATATTCCGGAATGTTTGGATGTGTAAAAAAATATTGAAAATTTTGAATCAAAATTTGAGACTTTGAAAAAAATTGAAATATACAGAATAAATATTTTTTAACCATTTTTTGATCAATTAAGAATGTTTAATAAAATTTTCAATTCAATTACGAATGAAGAAATTTGCATTGAAAAAATCTGTCCGATTTTCAACGAGAAGCTTTCATTATTCGTGAAACGCGAGACAGGATTTCCTCATCCTTTTAATTAATAAGAGGCAAAAAGAAATCTCAGTTTCCCCTTATTATTCTCGTCCGTATGAAAAATAATGAAAGAAAAACTCGGAGTGACCGGACCGGAAGCGAATCTCCTTTTTTCCGCCTGCCCTTCTCTTAAATCCTTGAAGGATTTAAAATTTCATCAGCTTCTCATTTTTCTCACTGTATTTGTGCAATTGCAAAGAAGCGCATTCCTCGAACGATTCAATTAATTCGTTGAACGTGGAAAAGTGAGTGAAAATGGGGAAAGCACGAAGAGGAAATTGACAGACTGAGAAGCTGTAAAATATCGTTCCAGACTGACGTTACATAAAATAATTTTGAAAAATAACCCTTCTCTTATTTAAATATAAATTGATCGCCCAAAATGTGTCAATAATAATAATAAAAATATCGAATTTTCATTTATAATTATTTTAATATTTAATAATTAATATTCGATTATAATAATATTAATAATGAATTATATTTAATAATTGTTTATAATAATAGTATTTTTCGGAATTGTATGTACGATATTTTATATCACGAGGTGCAATATGGACGTTTTCATGTCCGCTTGCAGACGTAAAAGCGTCCATTATTGTACCGAGTGATATAAAAGTAATTTTTTTCTTAATATTTGACGAGTATTGATTGCCATCATTCCATCTTTTATCTGCAAAGTACAAAATAAATATTTATCACAAATGTATAACATTTCCTTCTAAAAAGTTGGACACCCGATACAATAAAATATTAATTTATTTGGGATGATAAATAATTTTTTTCCAATCAATATGTAACTGAAATTAATTATAATAATTGATTTTTTTCTGACGTTATTTAATATTTTTTGATAAAATAATAATCAAGCTTCTATGATAATTTTGATATTTGGCAGATTTTTATCATTAGCTGAAAATTCATCCTTGCGCTTTTCCCGAAGTTTCACTCGGTCGTAATCTTTCGACTAATTTCCATCACTTTAGCGTTTCTTCTAGAAAGAAATACAGCGGAATGGGGTTGGGAAAGCGTTCTCATCCGAGCAAAACTTTGTCTTGAAAATTTTCCCCACTCAGATATATATAAAGCATATAAACATATATATGCGTTCTTAATACATATACAGGGTGTCTCATTTAACTTGAAACACCAAAATGGACAGCTCGAAATTTCCATGATAAATAGAAAAACCCCGAAACACGTATTGAGTCGATTTAAATGAAGAATTAATTGGCCAAGTTACTTCCTCAGAAGTGAACGTTTTCAAGGTGATACAGAAGTCAACTTTTTGAAATAATAATTTATATTGGTCGAATAAAAAAACTTTTCGGACAAAAGTTGTACATTTTGTTACGTATAAAACGATCCTGCTATAAAAAATATACCTTTCCATTTTCCACAAAAGTTGACCTTGGTATCACCTTGAAAACGGTCGATCAATGGAAATTACGATAGCCATTTGATTCTTCATTCAAATCGACTCGATACGTACTTCGGGATTTTTCGATTTACCGCCTGAATATCGAGTTATTTCCATAATTCAAATCGGACACCCGGTATATACAGCGTGCTTTCTCCATCTCTCTTTCTATTTCTTTCGTAAAATTTTCTCGATTTACGAGAGTAAAGCCCGACGCCACGGAGAGCGCTAAGAAAATATGAGACTTTCTAACCAAACCACAGCGGCAAACATACCGCGAAATTTATATCGCGGTACAATACGATAAATTTAAGGATGCACGAGAAAAACAAGCTTTTCAATTTCCACTTTTTTACGCACTTTTGCGCGAGAGACTCCAAGCAAATACAGTCAACCTCGGAACTTAAGAAGGTTTAAGCACTTTTTACTCATTAAATAATAGCTAAATTTTAGAAATCTTTTCCATATTTATTTAAATATGTTTTTAAATATCAACTGTTTTACAATAAATTGCAATGAGTCGAATTTTTCGTCGAATTTCGGAAAATCAAAAGTTTATAATTTTTTAATAAACAACAATTGAACAAAAAAAGGTGATTATTCTTGGGAAGAATTGAATGAAGAAAGTCGTGATCAAAATTCGACGTAAATCAGCTGATATGAGAATCGCCACGACTGTTTTTCTGGATCAGGAAAATTTAGATAAAATATTTATATTTATTTGTATAATAATACATTTACAAAATATCTATAAAAAATGTTTATTTAATAATAATATTTTAAAAAATTCCACGTTCCCAAAAAGTTTTTTTTATGTCAAAAAATTACAAGATTACATCGTCACAATTGGAAAAAAATGTCAAAAATCATATTGAGAGGCCCGAATTCCGGATTGCATGAAAAATGTCAATGTATATAGATATATTCAACGTGGTTGGAATTTTTTTTCAAACCAGTCACGTATCTAATATCAGCCGAAAAACAGTGAGAACTTTTGGCTTGAGACAAAGGACATGTAGGTCGTCGCACGATCGGAGAAATATAAATTGAAAGAATTCGGCATTATAACCACGATTTTCTTCGCCGAACCAAATATATATATGAGGCATTCCACGTCAAGTCGACCACCCCATTTTTTAAAATCACAAAAAATCACATACAAATGTATATAAAGTAGTTCTAACTGTCAAGAAAATTCGTGACTTTTTCAGATTTTATATTACATACTTTAGCCGGAAAAAATACAAAAAAATTTCTTGTTCCATTTCGTAACTCGCAAATTATTCATCGTAAGAAAAAAAAGTACAACATGAAATTGAGGATTTTCAACGTACTTTTCACTGAATTTTTTTACGAACTCCTCCAAAAGCTCTATATGCCATTTTCGGAGCAAATAATGTTTTGGTATTTTTTTTCTCAGAATTGACATCTTCGATTTGTCTGTAGGTCAAACAGTTTTCTACTTGATATATTTACAGACTATAAAAAAATTGGCTCAGTGGAGAATTCATTCCTTCCATGCGTTTTTCATCCCAAATGAATACACAAATTTCTCTGTGCATTAACAGGGTTGAGCTATCCATAGATATTTTCTAAAGCCCGCATTTTTGTTTATTTTTTGTACTTTTTCAATTTTTTAAACTTTTTTCATTTTTATTTTTTTAAATATCTTTTTGTACATTTTAATAAACTTTATCAATGGACCCATGTACACCGATAGAGTCTATTCAAATTTGAGTCAAAGTCCACTCGCGTCTCTCGATTGCAAAAAAAAATTAATTTTCCCTCTTTCGATACACCGACGTTTCTATGGCCAATGAGTACTTTATTAGTTCGATTTGGGCATGATTTTTGGGAATGAAGCAATGATACTGCTTTGTTCCTGGAATCGTCTTCGCAGTATCAAAATGAGTTTATTTTATTATTTTTCCCTGTCTACGATTAATAATGATAAAATATCAATATCTACGCCATTTCGTTAAATCACTCTCTAATGACAGATTGTATCAATAAAAATGCATTTGAAATAATGGATTCTCCACTACGCCAATTTTTGTATAGTCTGTAAATATATCAAGTAAAAAACTGTTAGAACTACAGACGAATCGAAGATGTCAATTCTGAGAAAAAAAATATCAAAACATTATTTGCTCCGAAAATGGCGTATAGAGCTTTCGGAGGAGTTTGTAAAAAATTTCAGTGAAAAGCACGTTGAAAATCCTAAATTTTATGTTCTACTTTTTTTTTCCCACGATGAATAATTTTCGAGTTACAAAATGGGACAAAAAAATTTGTTGTATTTTTTTCCGGCTAAAAAATGTAATTTAAAAATCTGAAAAAAATCACAAATTTTCTTGATAGTTGGAACTACTTCATAAAAATTTGTATGCGATTTTTGGCGATTTCAAAAAATGGGGTGGCTGACTTGACGTGGAATGCCTCATATATATAATATGTATATTTTTCTCGATTTTCTCACTCTCATCACGGATATTGAAATTCACTCCCCTTCGATGGAAACACGTACTCGGCGAAGTGATTTATATTCGTCGATCGTTCCAATCATTGTCATTACAATATACCGCCATATAAATCGATTTATTTTCATCGATTTAATCGAGTGTCACGCGTCGCGGGAGCAAATTCGCGCGTACGCCGATATATCATTGACGAATGGACGATATAAATTTGTGGATGACATCAGGACGAATGAACGACTATAAAATACCCCTAGAAAATGTCCCCCGATATATGATGAGCTGTTGATTATAAAATCGGAAAAGTTTTCATCAACGATGTACAAGGCAATGTATATGAGGTATTCCACACCAAGCCGACCAATCCGGGGACCCGACCATTTTTTATTTTCCTGAAAATTTCCTATTTTTTTTGTACATACTGAAAGCAGTCTCTCAGCATTTTTTTAGATTTTTATCTCAACCCAACTAGCCACAATAAATTTTTCCAAATTTGACACAATTTTTTTTTTCAAATGCACATAACTTTAAAAAAAACGGAGATATCAAAATAAAACAGATCAAACAAGAACAAGATAAAAGAAGATCATTTTTTTCCATCTTGAGTGGTAGTTTTATAAAGAAAATACAAAAAAAATATCGATATTCAATTTCATATGTTTTTTGAGGTTTTAAACCTCAAATATATATATATTTTTTCAACCTGGACCATTTTGATTTTTTTTAAATTCACTACTTTTTAAAAGATATTTTGACAAGTACTAAAAAATTGGCAGCTTGTGAATATGGACCCTCATGGACCCTCATGGACCCTCATGGACCCTCATGGACCCTCATGGACCCTCAAGACCAGTAAAAAAAAATATTTTGGGTTTAAAACTTCAAAAAACATATGAAAATAAATATCGATTTTTTTTTTGTATTTTTTTTATAAAACTACAACTCAAGACGGAAAAGACTGATCTTTTTTTTAATTTGGATATCTCCGTTTTTCAAAAAGTTATGAGCATTTCAAAAAAATGGTGTCAAATTTTGAAAAATTAATTATGGTTAGTTGGGTTGAGACAAGAAAATCTAAAAAAAATCTGAGAGACTGCTTTCAGTGCGTACAAAAAAATTGAAAATTTTCAACAAAATCAAAAATGGTCGGATCCATGGATTAGTCAGCTTGGTATGGAATACCTCATATATATAAATATATATATATATATAATATTATATTATATAGGGAAAGGTGGGGCAAAATGGACACCGAAAAAAAAAGATGTGGACTCGTTACTTTGAATTTAAAGATACTTGATTTTATTGAAGGTAAAAATACTTGAAAATTAAATAAAATTACTTGAAAAGATTAAAAAAAATTTATTTTATAAAATTCAAATAAACGAGGAACAACGCTGAAAAAAATTTTAATATTCATAATAATGTTCAATTTTTTGAATGTTCCGAATTAAATTTAAAATGGGGTTACCATAATAATATTAGAGTATGTTAGGGGTGGTTTTTTGTAAATACGATCGAAATGACAATTTTATTTTATTTTGTCAAGTCTCGATGGGCTTTCAACTCTTGTCATAAAATTTGCATTAGCTAGATCTGATTTGGCATGAGAAGTCTATTTTGGAATAGTTATCTTCACTATCTTCATTATTTTAATAATTAGCTCATTTTTTGGATTTTTTAATTTTCACTAATTTTGGAGGGTGGTCATTTTGCTCCACCTTTCCCTAAATTATATTTTAATCAAATATAATACGTTATATATATATATATATATTTATATGATATGTATAAAGTTTATTCCCTCATGGAAAAAGTATTCTAATGATTAGAATTTTTTTTTCAGTTTTTTGGACTGAAGTAAAATTTTCAAAACTCGTCTCTAAAATTTCAAAAATTATTTTATTCCGTTTTATCCTATTCTTTTTTAAGGATTATTATTTTTTTTCAAATATTTTTCTTCGCCTCTTGAATTTTCCAATGCTTTTTAGCGGATTTTTTTTTCTCCACCCTCGATGAAATGAAATATTCGACGTACTCGTGAATAAAGTGGGAATACACGTCATGGGAATAATACGGAGATCCTTCGTGCGTGCATCTCGGCCTGAATTTTCGGGAATGGCTGTCGCATCCACGAAATTCAGGAAAAATGATTCTGTCACAACTTTTCATTCCACTGATATATGGGGCATTCCATGCAAAATAGCTTTTATACTAAATGTAAAATTTCGTCTCTATTCTTGCACCCTCAGAATTATTTTTATTGCCATTTTTTAATGTATTAAAATTCGAGAGATATATTTCAATATATCTAATTTATTAAAATTACAAAATTGCCCCGCAGACTTAATTATTTTCGAAAAAAGACGTTTTCCTTTCTCCGAGAAGAAATCTTTGTTTCTGTCAATTTTTAAAAAATTATCATTCAACCCCCTTTTTCATGAGAATCAGATTTTTAGGGGTGTTTTTTAAATTAGCTTGAAATAAAAAAAAAATCTAAAAATTACAGTTTTCCTGGTAAATTTAAATCTTAAAAATTAAAAACGGCGAAAATTGTTGAATTTTTTAAAAATCACCCCCTTGACGTTAAATGCCTAATATAATTTTGTACATATTTATTCATATATGTCAATTCATATTTTTTTGAAAATAAATATTTATTTATACGTATATAAAAGCGCGATATTAGCAATATAATGCAGAACAAAACGGTGAAAAAACGAAAAACTGAACGGTTTCGAGATCCGAGCTTTTCCCACAGAACCACCCCTCTCAATTTTTATTTCTCTCTTCGTCCACCTTTCACCCCCAGGTTCATCGTATTTTTTTTATCCTTTCCCACACAAACTCGGTGACAGAATCTCGGTACACGGATTTACGAGTGAGAATAAAAAGTTGAAATGTTTTTTTTTTTTTTCGACCCGGAAAAATCGTATATTTCCTACACGAATTTGCCAGCTGTGTGCGTCGCGTCGGGGGTAAACATTTTTTTTTCTCTTTCATCCCCCGACTTTGCTGGAGGGTGACCAAAAAAAAAATAGATGCATTCAACCGTGCTGCATTAATTATAAAAATGATTTCGATCGGAAAATGATCTCTCACGAAAGTGTGCGCTTTTTTTCCTGCACCGAAAATAAGATTATTTTTCTAAAAATTATAATATAAATTAAAATATTCAAAAATATTGATATTCGAAAAATAACATTTAGATGTTTGAGATAAAAAAGGAGAGGTTTTTTCGAAAAATATTTAAAGTGATTTTTATTTCTTTTTTTACAAATGGCCAAAAAAAATAAAAAAACGAAAATTAATAAATTTTCATCGCCCGACTTTGCTCGAGGGTGAGCAAAAAAAAAATGAATAATGGTTTCGCAATAATGGTTTTTTTTTCCTGCATCAAAAATAAGATAACATTTCAAAAAATTATGATATTACATTGTAATATTCAAAAATTCTAACCATTTCAAAAATATTTGTATACAGTGATTTTTTTCGTTTTTAACAAATCGAAAAAAAGTCGTAACAAAACGACAAGGAATCCATTTTCATCCCTTGTTCAAGGGTGACAAAAAAAATGGAAACTGCAGATCTCTCTCGAAAAGGTGAATTCTTTTGTTCTGAATTAAAAATAAAATCATATTTCAAAAAATTATAAAACTCGAAAATTATTAGCATTCGAAAAAGAAACATTCCAATATTTGAGACAAAAATGAAAGTTTCGTTTCGAAAATATTTATAGTGATTTTTTTCTTTTTTTAAGTAATGAAAAAAAAAAAAAAACAGAACGAAAATTAATGGGACTTTTTTTATGGCACCTTTTTTTTATGGTCAACGGTTCTCGTACACGCGTAAATGGACATACAAAATGGTCGTGCACACAAATGATAGTGCAGCTAAACCCCATTTTAGCTTGTCCACCCTCAGTGAGCATAAGGGGGTTGTAAATAGTGGGGCGGGGGGAAGGGGGGGGGGTCGAGAGAGGGGTAAAACGAGGAAGGATTACAGAGCCCTCAATTCGAGTGCGTGAACTTAAAAAAAAAAAAAAAAACATCCGCATGCAGTGCGAGATAAAAAATGTAGAACGATTAAAAAATTTGTACAAAAAGCGCCGAAGCGGCTCAAAAAAATTCCGGCGATGCGCGCATTTTTTGGCGTGGAATATTTTCTTCGACTAAAGGGCCGACGAAAAAATAAGTCCCCCCCCCAAAAAAAAAACACTCCGCAAAAATAATTGCGAAAATAACTTCCGGTTCCGCGATGTAAATTGTTTATTGGTCGATTCCACAAATCCGTTCTTTTTATTTCTGGTCAAAACTTACAGCGATTTTAGCCTCATTTTTGGGAATTGAACAAAAAATTTGAAAAAAAAAATAAAGAGTTGTTGCGAAAAAAGAATTACGAGGATAAATGAATGGATTAATGAGGATGAAGGAATAACCGGATGAATAATAATTTGTGGAAAGCACGAGGGGATGAAAAATAAAAAATAAAATGGGAAATCGTAAAGCTCGGTGTAACAACGCTTTTGCCACGTGAGATAATCGAGTTTTTTCTCGCGGTGACGAAGTAATGCGGTACAAAGATGACTATAATGTAATTTGCATAGTAGCTGGGTGGAAGATTATAATGGGAGAGAGAAATAAAAAGAATTTAAAAAAAGCTCTCACCGAGGGTGTTTTTTATTCCCGGAGGATATTATTTTCGCCACGGTGACATTTCTAAATTTTAGCACAAAAATTAACTATTTCCTACAATTAGTTAAAAAAAAAAAAGGAAAAATGCTAAAATAATTATGTAATTGTAAAAAAGATAATAAAATTAATGAAAAAAATTATTATGATTATGAAAAATATTTAAAATCTTTTTCAGTATTAATTATAGAAATAAAAAAATATAATTTTGAAATTTGAATTTTTGACGCAGGGGTTGGTTAACGATGTTTTTTTTAACGAGATATTGTTAACAAGTTCATTTTTTTTTTTTTGCAATTGTAGTGGTGAAGGGGATAAAAAAAGCATGCAGAAATTAATTCATTTTTGTCCGTACCTTTTTGTTTTATTCCGTAGAAAATAATTGGGCTAATTGAGGGGTATACCCGACTCCATTGTTTCCATAATTTTTAACGAATATTCAGAGGAGGGTCATTTCGAAATACAACCCTTCGGCTCGAAGAGCCGTGAATTTCCAATAATCACGATTCATCGCCCTTAATCATAAAAAATGTCATTGTTAAGAGAAACTAAAATAAATTAAATCCAAGCCTGAGTTTTTTTTACGAATATTTTTTATTCTCTCTCAAATTCTTTCGATTCTATAAATCCAGGAATATAAAGCCCGAAACTGATTTTTTTTTAATTCCACTCTAACAAGCTTTCATTATTCATAAATCTCACGTTTCGTATTTTCAAAATGTTGTAATTAAATATATAACAATCATTTTGAAATATTTAATATTTAATATTTTACTTATTAATTTTATATTTATCTATGATGTATTTCAGCCCAAATGTGTAAGCCCGTGACCTTGACCCTCTCGGATTTATTTGATTTTTTTTCATATGATCGCATTGAGTCTAAAATACACCCTCAGAATTTTTTTAGATTTTTCCAAACATCCCTTATTTGAAAAAAAAATGGTTTGAAAAAAAACGCCATTTTTTTTAAATCTGAAAAAATTCTGAGAACTCCGTAAATATGTATAATAAATTTCAAGCTATCACCCGTAGTGGGCAGATTTTTTGTCTGGGTTTTACGCATTAGATTTCAAAATTTTTTTTTTTTAAACGCAATTTTTTAAAAATCTAAAAAAATTATGAAAAAACCGTGATAACATATACAAATTTTCAAGCTATAACCCGTAGTGGGCAGATTTTTTTTTCTGTGATGTTTTACAAGCTATTAACGTCCTCAAAGTTCCAAAAAATTCTCAAATAGCTCACCTTAAGCAGATACTCAATTTGAGTACCAAAATAATTCAGTGTCTGCTCAAGGTCAGCTATTTGTGTTTTTTTTCGAATTTTGAGAATGTTAATAGCTTGTAAAACACAGAAAAAAAAATGTGCCGACTACTGGTGATAGCTTGAAGATTTTTACATATTATCACGATTTTTTCAGAATTTTTTTAGATTTTTAAGATGGCTTTTTAAAAAAAAAAATTTTTTTTTTTTATCCAATACGGAAAATAAAGAAAAAAAAATCTGCCCACTACGGGTGATAGCTTGAAAATTTGTATATATTGTCACGGTTTTTTCAGAATTTTTTTAGATCTTTGAAACATAGCGTTTTTTTCCAAAAAAAAATTTGAAATAAGGGATGTTTGGAAAAATCTGAAAAAATTACGAGGGTGTATTTTAGACTCAATGCGATCATATGAAAAAAAAAATCAAATAAATCCGAGAGGGTCAGGGTCACGGGCTTACACACTTGGGCTGGAATACATCATATATAAAATTAAAATTGACTGAAAATGATAATTAAATTTTTTTTTCCGTCCACATTTTATACGAGAGTAGGCATTAAATATCTGAGCTTTTTATTCGTTTCGAAGCAGACTTGATGTTTCTCAATGTTGGATCGAAGTTAGCGAGGCGTTGTTATATGACCTCTACAATAAAGGTCCTCGTTTTATGGGAAAACGAGGTCCGTTTCAGCGTGGACGTTTCCACTGGATACGCAAGTCGTTGTAACTACTTGAGAGTGGTCAAAATGTGGCTTAGGGTTGTGGTAACTGCGGAATATAGAGTATCATAAACATCGGGGTGAGGGAATTAATTGGAAGTAATACGAAACCTTTGGTGCACAACGGAAAGCTCTCTGTTGGTCAGCCCTAACGAGCTTCAACAACCCCTTTATGCGTGCAACCCCATCAGATTGGATGGAAAATTGTTTATGAGTTCCCTGTAACGAGCACTCAAACTGTACGATACGAAATTCGGTCAAGTATCGTCGTACACTGAGAGAAAAAATTACTGAATTTGAGAACATGAATTTATTTATTAAATGAAAGTATTAATTCGATTATTTATTTGTTGAACCAAGAAAATCACTCGTCATTTAAAAAAATATTTTCACGGATCTATTCCTCCATTATATTAAACTCTTATTTAATAGTAACAATTAAATGCATGATAGATTTGATTAAATTTGTATTCATTGGATTAATTACATTGATCGCATCATAAACATGAGATTATTTGAACCTAAAAAACGAATTCAATACAAAATTATTTTTTTCGAAAAAATTATTTTCTTGCAATAAAGTCATTATTATTTTACTTCAAAAAATATTTTTATTCAAATAGATTTGATTGAATTTGTATTCATTAGATTAATTACATTTATCGCATCATAAACATTAGATTATTTGAATCTAAAATGATGATTATTTGGATCTAAAAAACGACTTTAATACGAAATTATTTTTTTTGAAGAAAATTATTTATGGCATAAACATGAGATTATTTGGATCTAAAAAATGACTTCAATACGAAATTATTTTTTTCGAACAAAATTATTTCTTTGCAATAAATTCATCATTATTTTACTTCTAAAAATATTCCTGTAGTCTTTTCAATATTTATTGGATATAAAATTGATTGTGATTATTTGAAAAGAAGCTGTAGTAAAATAAATAACACATTATTTTATTCCAATAGAATATTTGTTTGGAATGATGAAATTTTTATTTCCTTCAAGCAAAGAACTATCATTTCTATAGTATACTTTAATAGTATACGTAAGTTGTTAAAAATTAAAATCTGGTTTTTTAAATGTTTTCTTATATTCGAATCTTCATAACTCCTAGCTTTTTTCAAGTCCATAGTAGTAGTCGATAGCGTAATAGGTAGCGTGTTAGGTAGTTAGGTAGGATAGGTATGATGGTAGGTAGGGTCGAGGGTTTGAATCTCGGTCGGACAGAGAAAGTAGATCGAAGAACTGGCGCAGATTTGTCTTTTTTTCTATTTATCTCTTTTTGGGGTCACTAAACTATGCATATTAAATTATCTGGCAAGGGCTATATATTTTTTATAAAATGTTTAGCAACAATTAATAAACACGCATTTGATTGAATCAATCATTTTTCCTGTTGATTGGACTGATTCATTTGTTGATTCAACAAATTTTTTTTCTCGGTGCTTCCTTTATTAAGAGACATGCATGTTTTGAATGATAAAATGTGTTCTTGATTCAAACAACATATTACATATAATTGATAAAATATTGTTAGATTCAAGTAAATTCGTTTATTGAAACAGAAATTTATGGAATTGACTGAAAAAAATGAACCAAATAAATATATAAGGGAACCAATCTAATATGTTTTGGCAAATAATGAAAAAAAAATGATTTTTTGCCTTCAAAACTTTATTTCATTGCCTCTAGTAATTTTTTCTCTCAGTGTATCGATAAAAGAGTTGAATAAATTTTCGAAAAAATCGATAAACCATTGGAAATTTGTAAATTCTTAATTTTTTCTCTCTCGAAGGACCTCCTTTGTTAGTTTCTTAAGCTCGTCGACGTTTTTGATTACGATTTTTTGATCAGTTTGAAAATCGTTGCGAAATTATGAAAGTTAAAGAGTATTTTTTTACATTATTTAAATATTTTATATTGATTGTTCTTGTCACTTGATGCACTTCTGCACAAAAACAAAATAGAATGACAATTTAAAAATTGAGAAAGTTGAAGCATTCAGGAGGATTTTCAAAAATTCAATTTTTTTAATTTGAACATTTTGAGTTATTTTTTTAACATTCAATATTTATTGTTCTTAAAATTTGGGGCACTTCTACAAACAAAAAAATTGGTATCTGAGAAATTGCGGAGGTTAAAGCGTTTGGAAGCATTATTTGAAAATTAAATTTTTTTAATTGAATATTTTGAGTGATTCTTTCAAAATGGAATATAGTTCGTTTTTATCACTTGGTCAAATTCTGCAAAAAAAAAAGTACTCAAATAAAAATCGGAGAAATATGGAAAATAAAAGCGTACCGCAGCATTTTTTGAAATCAAATTTCTTTTCAATTGAATATTTTGAGTGATTTTTTCAAAATTCAACTGATTCTTGTAATTTGGCGCACTGCTGAAGAAAAATGCAAAATTTGAGAAATTACGAAAGTTAGGCATTCAGAATGATTTTTTGAAAATTAAAAAAATTTTAAACCGGTTCTGCGAGTAAATTGGATCTTTTTCAAAGTTTCTAAACCACCAAAAATTAAATATGAAAACTTCATTTGGCGCGTTTCACCCATCTTATAGATATACATATGGGGCATTCCATACCAAGTCGACCTGAGTGTGACCCTCGACCTCGCTGATTTCGTTTACGATTGATATATTCATACGATTGATATATATGATTCTTTCAACTCAAAATAGCATTAAGAATTTTTTCAGATTTTTAAAACCAAATTTGAGTACGTTATGATTTTGTGAACATTTTTTTCGAAAACCTCGAGCGCCGTTATTCGAAAATCTGAAAAAATTCTCAAAAATCCGGGGTCAAACATAAAAATTTTCGACCCAAAATTCATTATGTCCAGGATTTCCCTTCCACCTCGATTTTAGGTTTTTATGAATAAAACGTGAAAAAAAATATAGATGCAGAAATTGAACTACCGTGAAAAGTGGCTCGAATATTTTTATCGTTAACCAACTATTTTGAGAAATTTTTTCACTTTTTTCAAAAAATAGTCGGTTAATTTCTACATCTATTTTTTTTTACGTTTTCTTTATAAAAACCTAAAATTGAGGTGGAACTGAAAGCCTGGACATCATGAATTTTTGGTAAAAAATTTTCATTTTTGACACCGGATTTTTGAGAATTTTTTCAGATTTTTAAATTACGGCCCTGGAGGTTTTCGAAAAAAATGTTAAAAAAATCATAACGTACTCGAATTTGGTTTTAAAAATCTGAAAAAAATTCTGAATGCCATTTTGAGTTGGAAGAATCATATGAAAAATCGTAAACAAAATCAGCGAGGTCGAGGGTCACACTCAGGTCGACTTGGTAGATGGAATGCCCCATATATAGCATGTGCTTGATGCGATATATAATCAAGGCCTCATTCAACGTCGAGACCGATATATGTTATGCGTTTCCTTCCTACCTCGTCTGTACAGCGTCGTAAAACGACAGAAAAAGATAGTGAAAAGAGAGCAGCTTTCATTTGCTTGATGCTGACACGAGGGAAGCCCGACGACAGGGTTCTCTGTCTCACTTTTCCTCTTTGCGGCTCTAGACTTTTTTTTTATTTTTACAAAAACATTCTTTTTTCTCTTCTTTTTTTTTCGTTACACGAGAAACGACGGAGAGATATGGCATAGGACACAAAAGTGTGTCATTTCCAGGGCTGACTCGGTCTCGCCGCAGGGAATTTGAAATGCGACGGGGCCGACACTCTCTGCCATCATATTCGCTCTGCCTATCCAACTCTCGTCATCTACGTGAGTAATGACTCCATCTTTTTTGTTTGTTTTCCGTTTTCCTAACCTTACGCCCCTCTGTGCGCAATTATTCGCTTATGATTAAACTATCACGAAAAAAGTGTTGGGAGTATGGTAAAATAAACCCGTCGTCCTTGTAATTTTTCCTCTCAAACCTCGAGAGCGTAATTATCAATGATCTCGAAGCCATTCTATGAATTTTAATATTCATTTCGGAGCTGGGCAGTACTTGAAAGTACACGGTACTTGCAGTCACTTGAGGTACAGTACTTGCAAGTACAAAGTACTTCAAAAGTACTTCAAGTATTGTACTAACATTTTTCAAGTACTTCATATACTTGAAGTCCTGTACTTGAAAATTTCAAGTACTTTTCTGTACTTGAAGTACTGTACTTGAAGTACTTTTCTCAAGTACAAGTATCAAGTACTTCAGAATGTGTCTTGCTGATGGTTGCATGTGCAAAGCCTTTGAATATGGTAATGACTCCATCTTTCTTGTTTGTTTTCCTTTTTCCTAACCTTACGCCCCTCTGTGCGCAATTATTCGCTTATGATTAAACTATCACGAAAAAAGTGTTGGGAGTATGGTAAAATAAACCCGTCGTCCTTGTAATTTTTCCTCTCAAACCTCGAGAGCGTAATTATCAATGATCTCGAAGCCATTCTATGAATTTTAATATTCATTTCGGAGCTGGGCAGTACTTGAAAGTACACGGTACTTGCAGTCACTTGAGGTACAGTACTTGCAAGTACAAAGTACTTCAAAAGTACTTCAAGTATTGTACTAACATTTTTCAAGTACTTCATATACTTGAAGTCCTGTACTTGAAAATTTCAAGTACTTTTCTGTACTTGAAGTACTGTACTTGAAGTACTTTTCTCAAGTACAAGTATCAAGTACTTCAGAATGTGTCTTGCTGATGGTTGCATGTGCAAAGCCTTTGAATATGGTAATGACTCCATCTTTTTTGTTTGTTTTCCTTTTTCCTAACCTTACGCCCCTCTGTGCGCAATTATTCGCTTATGATTAAACTATCACGAAAAAAGTGTTGGGAGTATGGTAAAATAAACCCGTCGTCCTTGTATAATTTTTCCTCTCAAACCTCGTGAGCGTAATTATCAATGATCTCGAAGCCATTCTATGAATTTTAATATTCATTTCGGAGCTGGGCAGTACTTGAAAGTACACGGTACTTGCAGTCACTTGAGGTACAGTACTTGCAAGTACAAAGTACTTCAAAAGTACTTCAAGTATTGTACTAACATTTTTCAAGTACTTCATATACTTGAAGTCCTGTACTTGAAAATTTCAAGTACTTTTCTGTACTTGAAGTACTGTACTTGAAGTACTTTTCTCAAGTACATGTATCAAGTACTTCAGAATGTGTCTTGCTGATGGTTGCATGTGCAAAGCCTTTGAATATAGTAATGACTCCATCTTTTTTGTTTGTTTTCCTTTTCCCTAACCTTACGCCCCTCTATGTGCAATTATTCGCTTATGATTAAACTCTCACGAAAAAAGTGTTAAAGTATGGTAAAATAAACCCGTCGTCCTTGTAATTTTTCCTCAAACCTCGAGAGCGTAATTATCAATGATCTCGAAGCCATTCTATGAATTTTAATATTCATTTCAGAGCTAGGCAGTACTTGAAAGTACTCGGTACTTGCAGTCACTTGAGGTATAGTACTTGCAAGTACAAAGTACTTCAAAAGTACTTCAAGTATTGTACTAACATTTTTCAAGTACTTCATGTACTTGAAGTACTGTACTTGAAAATTTCAAGTACTTTTCTGTACTTGAAGTACTGTACTTGAAAATTTCAAGTACTTTTCTGTACTTGAAGTACTTTTCTCAAGTACATGTATCAAGTACTTCAGAATGTGTCTTGCTGATGGTTGCATGTGCAAAGCCTTTGAATATGGTAATGACTCCATCTTTTTTGTTTGTTTTCCTTTTTCCTAACCTTACGCCCCTCTGTGCGCAATTATTCGCTTATGATTAAACTATCACGAAAAAAGTGTTGGGAGTATGGTAAAATAAACCCGTCGTCCTTGTAATTTTTCCTCTCAAACCTCGAGAGCGTAATTATCAATGATCTCGAAGCCATTCTATGAATTTTAATATTCATTTCAGAGCTAGGCAGTACTTGAAAGTACTTGGTACTTGCAGTCACTTGAAGTACAGTACTTGCAAGTACAAAGTACTTCAAAAGTACTTCAAGTATTGTACTAACATTGTTCAAGTACTTCATGTACTTGAAGTACTGTACTTGAAAATTTCAAGTACTTTTCTGTACTTGAAGTACTGTACTTGAAAATGTCAAGTACTTTTCTGTACTTGAAGTACTGTACTTGAAAATTTCAAGTACTTTTCTGTACTTGAAGTACTGTACTTGAAATTTTCAAGGGGGCGGGGTCGAAGAGTCGACTAACCAATATTTCGAACGGCCTAAATCCCGAATTTCACGATTACGAGCGTTCGAATAACGAAGCGCCGAAATCCCGAACGCCAGAAAAGCGACAGCGGAGAGAGCCGCCCCATGCGTAAGAGAGAGAGAGATGCGCCTCCTCTCTCTCTTACGCATGGGGCGGCTCTCTCGACTTTCTCTTTTCTGGCGATCGGGATTTCTGCGCTTCGTTATTCTAACGCTCGTAATCGTAAAATTCGGGACTTCGGCCGTTCGAAATATTGGTTAGTCGACTCTTCGACCCCGCCCCTTTTCAAGTACTTTTCTGTACTTGAAGTACTTTTTTCAAGTACAAGTATCAAGTACTTCAGAATGTGTCTTGCTGATGGTTGCATGTGCAAAGCCTTTGAATATGGTAATGACTCCATCTTTTTTGTTTGTTTTCCTTTTTCCTAACCTTACGCCCCTCTGTGCGCAATTATTCGCTTATGATTAAACTATCACGAAAAAAGTGTTAAAGTATGGTAAAATAAACCCGTCGTCCTTGTAATTTTTCCTCAAACCTCGAGAGCGTAATTATCAATGATCTCGAAGCCATTCTATGAATTTTAATATTCATTTCGGAGCTGGGCAGTACTTGAAAGTCCTCGGTACTTGCAGTCACTTGAGGTACAGTACTTGCAAGTACAAAGTACTTCAAAAGTACTTCAAGTATTGTACTAACATTTTTCGAGTAATTCATGTACTTGAAGTACTGTACTTGAAAATTTCAAGTACTTTTCTGTACTTGAAGTTCTTTTTTCAAGTACAAGTATCAAGTACTTCAGAATGTGTCTTGCTGATGGTTGCATGTGCAAAGCCTTTGAATATGGTAATGACTCCATCTTTTTTGTTTGTTTTCCTTTTTCCTAACCTTACGCCCCTCTGTGCGCAATTATTCGCTTATGATTAAACTATCACGAAAAAAGTGTTGGGAGTATGGTAAAATAAACCCGTCGTCCTTGTAATTTTTCCTCTCAAACCTCGAGAGCGTAATTATCAATGATCTCGAAGCCATTCTATGAATTTTAATATTCATTTCAGAGCTGCGCAGTACTTGAAAGTACTCGGTACTTGCAGTCACTTGAGGTACAGTACTTGCAAGTACAAAGTACTTCAAAAGTACTTCAAGTATTGTACTAACATTTTTCAAGTACTTCATGTACTTGAAGTACTGTACTTGAAAATTTCAAGTACTTTTCTGTACTTGAAGTACTTTTCTCAAGTACAAGTATCAAGTACTTCAGAATGTGTCTTGCTGATGGTTGCATGTGCAAAGCTTTTGAACATGGGTCATTCCATGTCAAATCGACCAATATTTGGAATCGACCCCTTTCAATTTCGATGAAATTTGGTCAGAAGTTTTCTTTTGTCATGAAACAAAGTTCTAACAAAGGAAATAAATTGAATTTTTTTTTCGGAAATTCAAAATTTCACCATTTTTTCACGTTTATTTTTTAAATATTTCGAAAACTGTTATAGTTACGAAAACATCGTTCTGGATTCGTCTTAAAGAGTATACTTGGGGCTACGAAAAAAAATATTCCGAAACAAATTTTTGAAAAATGATGAATTTGGAGAATTTTTGAAAATCGTGAAAATCCACGGTCAACATTAAATTTTTGGTTTTATTTTTTTATATAACACCTTGTACTGAGATTAAAAGATCCTGAAATTTTCATAAATGTGTTTTTTTTGTTTCAAAAATATGAATTTTTGAATTTTGGTAAAACTTTTTGTTTACCTCTAAGTCAAGTGAAGTTGATCAATCATGTAATTTTGACTGCTGAAAATCACAAAATTACATGATTGCTCGACTTAAAAAAATTCATATTTTTGAAGAAAAAAAAACACCTTTCTGAAAATCTTTCAGGATCTTTTCAAATCAGTACAAAGTATTATATTTAAAAAATTGAACTAAAAATTCGATGTTAATTGTGGATTTTCACGATTTAAAAAAATTCAAAATTATCCATATTCATCATTTTTCAAAAAATTTTGTCGGAATATTTTTTTTTCTTCGAAGCCCTAAGTATACTCTTCAAGACGAAACAAACGATTTTTCATAACTATC
Source organism: Alloplasta piceator (assembly GCA_946863875.1). NCBI lineage: Eukaryota > Metazoa > Arthropoda > Insecta > Hymenoptera > Ichneumonidae > Alloplasta > Alloplasta piceator. The sequence goes on from OX333071.1 coordinate 3,799,487, forward strand.
ATAGTTTTCAAGATATTTAGAAAAAAATTTTGAAAAATTTTTATATCTTGAATTTTGCATAACTTTTGAAAAAAAATTGGTTTTATGATGAAACAAAACTTCTGACCAAATTTCATCGAAATTGAAAGTGGTCGATTCCAACTCTTGGTCGATTTGACATGGAATGACCCAAGTACCAGAATTTATGAGACGTACCCGAAAACTAGAAAAGTACTTGATACTGGTACTTGATTTTTCAAGTACTTTGTACTTCAAGTACCACCGGTATTTGATACTTCAAGTACCTACGGTTCTTTGTACTTGATACTTGAAGTACTTGCAAGTACTTTGCCCAACTCTGATTCATTTCATCGTTTTAACGACGCTAGATCAATGCTGTTGAGTAGTTGCCGGTAGAGTTTTCAGTCGAAGTAAACGCGAGGTTCAGGAATTTTTGTTAAGATATTTCCCACGAACTTAATTATTTACTACAATTTTTACGCAGCAAAGATAATACGCGAGCCTCGCTCGTTACCCGAGTAGAGTTGCGTCTGGTAGAGTTGTGAATACGCTGAATATCGCCGTAAAGAATTCCGATTCAACAGTGATCTTTCTATGAAGCTGTTTTATTTGTTGGAATTGTCACCTGATGGCAACGTGAGCTCCTCCAAAAACTGAGTAGTTTTTTCCGGTACAGTTGTAATATCATATTAATACATCTGTTAGAAAAGTTCCCCGTAAGCTGATTTGTCTTGTGAAATTTTGAGGCGAGAGGAATGTGCGCTTTTGTCTGAATCGAGTAGTTTTTTTCGGTAGAGTTGTTATTCCGTCTAAATGCCAAATTGCAGCATTATCATTCGGTAGAGTTGTTTGCTGTGGGCAAATTTTCTGATAAAATTGTCATATAAAGCAAGAATGCAAAAACCCCCCGTATTTAAATCGAATAGTTTTTTTCGGTAGAGTTTTTATTTCGTCGAGATGTCGCATTGAAACATTTTAATCCGGTAGAGTTGTTCATTGTGAGCAAATTACTCGATTTAAAGGCGGTATTTCTCAATTTTATCGGATACTAGTTTTTTTCGGTACAGTTGTGATTCCGTCCAGATGTCGAATTGTAGCATTATCATTCGGTAGAGTTGTTTGCTATGAGCTAAATTTGCTGATAAAATTGTCATGTAAAGCAAGAATGTGAGAACCTCCGTTTGTAAATCGAATAGTTTTTTTCGGTAGAGTTTTGATTTCATCGAAATGTCACATTGTAACATTGTAATTCGGTAGAGTTGTTCACTGGGAGCAAATTTATTTGATTAAATTGAGAAATCATGTCTTTAAATAAAAATCGAGCTTTTTTTCGGTACAGTTGTTATTGTGTATCGTTATGCGACACGTAGAGTTGTAAATTCATCGTTTCTCTGGATAATTAACGATACTCACACGCTCATTGTCATCGAGCGTTGTGACGATTCATTCAATCGAAAATCCATGTGTAACCCTCGCTCGTATTGAGGCGCGGTTTCGTTTCATCAATTTGTTCCAATTAGCTCAGTGAAGCTCACAATTATTCGGTATACCACGACGTCGTCGTCGTCGTCGTTCGCTCTCACCCATCATTTTTATCATTGATTCTCGTTCATTTCAATCGAATAGCTTTCGCACTAACGATACGAAACCAAAATTACCCATATCAAACAAGAGGAAATCCTGGAAAAACAAGCCCTCAGAGAAAAAAGCTTTTCGAAAGCTATAACAAAATACTTGCAAGCTCGAAATTTACAAATTTATTATTATTATTATTATTATTATTATTATTATTATTATTATTATTATTATTATTATTATTATTATTATTATTATTATTATTATTATTATTATTATTATTATTATTATTATTATTATTATTATTATTATTATTATTATTATTATTATTATTATTATTATTATTATTATTATTATTATTATTATTGGGTCATTCCTTGTCAAATCAACCAAGAGTTGGAATCGACCTCTTTCAATTTCGATGAAATTTGATCAGAAGTTTTCGTTTTTAATAAAACGAGGTTTTCTACTAAAGGAAAAGAATTTAAAGAATTTTTTTTCGAAAGTTATGCAAGATTCAAAATTGTACAATTTTTTTAATCTCTCAAGTTTATTTTATAATATCTCGAAAACTATTATAGTTACGAAAAAATCGTTCTGGGTTCATCGAAAAAGAGTACCAAAACAAAAATATTCCGAAATTTTTGTTTAAAAAATAATAAATTTTGAGAATTTTGAATTTTCAAAAATCGTGAAAATCTAAGTTCAACATTAAATTTTTAGTTCAATTTTTTAAATATAATACCTTGTACTGATCTCAAAAGATCCTGAAATTTTCAGAAAGCTTTTTTTTGTTTTTTTCGAAAATATGAATTTTTGAATTTTTAAAGATCGTGTAAATCCACGACCAATATTAAATTTTTGGTTCAATTTTTTTTATATAATACCTTGTACTGATCTTAAGATCCTGAAATTCTCATGATGGTGTTGTTTTGTTTCAAAAATATAAATTTTTGAAATTTGGTTTAAAAAAAAATTTTTTTACCAAAGTAAAAGACCCTGAAATTTCCAAGATGGTGTTTTTTTTCAAAAATATAAATTTTTGAAACAAAACAACACCCCATCCTGGAAATTTCAGGATCTTTTAAGATCAGTCCAAAGTATTATATAAAAAAAAATGTAACCAAAAATTTAATGTCGAAAATAGATTTGCACGATTTTTAAAAATTCAAAATTCTCCAAATTCATCATTTTTCAAAAAAAAAATCGGAATATTTTTTTTTTCGTAGCCACAAGTATACTCTTCAAGACGAACTCAAAACTATTTTTTCATAATAGTTTTCGATATAGTTAAAAAAAAAACTTGAAAGATTTTTAAAAAATGATGAAACTTTGCATAACTTGCGAAATTTTTTTTTTTTTTAATTTTTTTCCTTTGATAGAACTTCGTTTTATTAAAAACGAAAACTTCTGATCGAATTTCATCGAAATTAAAAGGGCTCGATTTCAACTCTTGGTCAATTTGACATGGAATGACCCAATTATTATTGACAATATTATTTTCCTTAAAAATGGATATAGAAACACAATGAAATTTATTTATTTTTTCTCATTTCCTCCCCGAAAGTTTTTTCAAAATTGTCTTTTATCTCATTTAATTCCTCACTCATCCCCTTAATCTCACCCCTTGCTCGTGACACCTTCCTGTTATCCGGGTGGGTCCTTAACTTTTATCGCTTTACTTTCCTATCTCTCAGCTCGCGCGGATGGAAAGCTCCGCGCATTTGGGTCGCGGCGGCGGCGGCGGCAGCGCTAAAGGAAAAGAGAGCAACCCGCGTCGTCGTCGTTGCCGTCGTCGAGCATCCGGTTAACGAGAAAATTTTCACAGGCGAAAATGTGCTACCGCTCGTGCAAAAACGTTGTGTGCAAGCCCGAAGAGCTTCCGGAAGCCCCGAGATACCCGAGCATAAAGTTGAGAGTCAAAGTTTCCCATCGCGAAAATACCTCGAGGAGAGAACAATTTTTTTTTTTTTTTTTTTTTTTTATTTTTTCTGCCCGAGGAAAATGAGACAGGGACGAATCTAATGACAGATATGTCGAAATAAAGTCGACGTTTAAAATTGCTTCCTCGACGCTGGAGGTGAGAAATGCCGTCTATACTGGAACTCCATTAAGTTTTTTTTTTTTTTTTAAAGAATCGGAAAAGCTGAGAAGGTTTTTTCCTCATTGAAACTCGAACTATTTGGAAAAGTTTGACGAGAGAGTATTCGGAAAAAAAGTTTATAAAGGCGTCGTGCTTTCCTCTCAGAAAAGGGAAGCTAATCACCTTAAAATAATCACTAGAAGTCATTTAGTATTTACTTTCATCTGAAATTGATTAATATATCGATATCTATATAAAAATATCAATCTATGAATTAATCTAAAGTAATAAAGAAGAGGTTTGGGTTTTCAAGTTACCCGAAAATAATCATTAGAAATCATTTAGTATGAATCTAAATAATTAAATAAAAAATTCTTCATACATTTGTTTAAATTTGATTAATATATCGATATCTATATAAAAATATCGATCTATTGATTTATCTAAAGTGATAAAGATGAGGTTTGGGTTTTTAGGTTACCCGAAAATAATCATTAGAATTCATTAAGAATGATCTAAATAATTAAATTAAAAATTCTGTATATTTTGATTTAGAAATGATTAATATATCGATATTTATATGATGATAGCAATCCATTAATTAATAAAAAATAATAAAAAAGCGGTTCGGATTTTTAGGTTACCCAAAAATAATTATTAGAATTCATTGAGAATTATTTGAACAATTTCTACAAAAATTCTGTAAATTTTTATTTGAAATTGATTAATATATCGATATCTACATAATAAAATCAATCTATTAATTGATGTAGAGTAATATAAAAGAGGTTTGGGTTTTTAGGTTACCCAAAAATAATTATTAGAATTCATTGAGAATTATTTGAACAATTTTTTAAAAAATTCTATAAATTTTTATTTGAAATTGATTAATATATCGATATCTATATAAAAATATCCATCTATTAATTAATCTAAAGTAATAAAAAAGAGGTTTGGGTTTTTAGGTTACCCGAGAATAATTATTAGAATTCATTAAAAATGATCTGAATAATTAAATAAAAAATTCTGTATATTTTTATTTAAAATTTATTAATATATCGATATCTATATGATAATATCAATCAATTAATTAATCAAAAATAATAAAGAAGAGTTTTTTGGTTTTTAGGTAACTCAAAAATTATTATCAAATATCTATCTACATATCTAAATAACAAGATCAATCTTTTAATTAACCTAAAATAATAAATATCCGAAATTTTTTTAAATGTTAGTTTATAAGATTTTTCGTTAGCGATCCTCCGGTATTCAATAATATTTTAGACAAGTTAGCGGAAATCGAAGAATTGTCTAAACGGCGATTAACGCGAGTTGACGAATCGTGGGAAAATTGGGGGTGGGGGGATGACAAGTGTCCACAAGCCCTGAGACAAAAGAGAGAGAGAAAGAAAGAGAGAAAGACGTTTTCTCCTCCGCAAGAGATTCTCATGGGGAAAGCGGTGGGACACTCTCTCACTGAGGCAATTATTAATTCACGAATAGCGTCATGATTAATTCATGGTCCGCTCGGTCGCGTGTTCCCAGTCGTTTTGGTTCACAGTGGGGTGGCTCGTGGGATGGGAATGGGGATGGGGTGGGGATGATGGCTCTCTGCCGCTTTCGTGGGATATGGCCGAACCCGTTTTGCTGCCCGAGATTAATTGGCTCACGCGTGCCTCTCCGACCGACTACGTTCTCGCGAATTAGCGAACTTCTCTATTTCGAAATTGAAGTTAGCGATGAGAAAAGCTCTTCTAGCCCGAACTCAGCGTCTCCGTAGCCACCATTTTGTCAAGTCTGTTAACCTCTTGTAATTCATCGATAGTTATTCCATTATTAATAATAATAATTATATTATTATTATTATTATTATTATTATTATTATTATTATTATTATTATTATTATTATTATTACAGAAATTAAACTCCTGCGAGCTTTCGTTTATCAGGGGAAAGCTGTTCAAAATGATCCCCCTGAGAAAAAATCCTGCAAATTGAAATTTGCAAATTGCTTCCTCATCTTTATCCATAGTTCACATAGCTTCCTTTAACACACAGTATATGGCGATCAAATTTGGCTTTCTCATGAACGAAGCTTTGTTAACTATTGAAAAATATTAGTAATCGATGTGCAAATGTGATCGATTTTCGCCAAATTTGATAGCGAATAACATTTGATAGCTATACTGGCTCTTCACAAAATTTCATTGCAATATCTAAAAAATTTGAAAAGTTATAGCGTTTACGCTTCTTTTATAAGAATTTAAAATTTGATAAAAATTTAAGCATTCGATCGATTTTCGCCAAATTTCATAACGAACATTCTCGATAGCTATATTAGCTCTGTGTAAAGTTTCAGTGCAATATATCTTAAAAATTGCACAAGTCAGAGCGTTTACGCTATTTTTCAAAAAATAAAAGACTTCATAAAATTTTAATCCCCTGATGGATTTTTGCCAAATTTAATAGCAACAACCTCGATAGCTATATTAGCTCTGTGCAAAATTTCAGTACAATATCTTAAAAATTGCACAAGTTAGAGCGTTTAGGCTATTTTTCAAAAAATTCAAAATTCCTTAAAATTTTTATCCCTCGATGGATTTTCACCAAATTCAATACCAAACAACCTTAACAGCTATATTACCTCTGTGCAAAGTTTCAGTGCAATATCTTAAAAATTGCACAAGTTAGAGCATTTAGGCTATTTTTCAACAAATTCAAAATTTCATAAAATTTTAATCCCTCGATGGATTTTCGCCAAATTCAATACCAAACAACCTTAATAGCTATACTAATTCTGTACAAAGTTTGAGTGCAATATCTTGAAAATTGCAGAGGCTAGAGCGTTTACGCCATTCAAATGCACGTAACTTAAAAAAAAACGGAGATATCAAAATAAAACAGATCAACCAACAATAAGATAAAAGAAGATAATTTTTTTCCGTCTTGACATGTAGTTTTATAAAGAAAATACAATAAAAATATCAATATTCTTTTTCAAATGTTTTTTGAAGTTTTAACCCCCAAATTTTTTTTTCAACTTGGACCATTTTGTTTTTTTTTGTTTTGAAAAAATTCACTACTTTTTAAGAGACATTTTCACAAGTACTAAAAAATTGCCAGCTCATGATATTCAGTAAAAAAAAATATTTTGGATTTAAACCATTAAAAAACATATGCAAATATCAATATTTTTTTTTATAAAACTGCAACTCAAGACGGAAAAAAGTGATCTTCTGTTTTATTTTGATATCTCCGTTTTTTAAAAAGTTATGAGCATTTAAAAAAAAAATGTGTCAAATTTTGAAAAATTTATTGTGGCTAGTTGGGTCGAGGCAAAAATCTGAAAAAAATCTGAGAGACTGCTTTCAGTACGTACAAGAAAATAGAAAATTTTCATCGAACTGCAAAATGGTCGTGTTCACGTAATATAATAATAACTAATGTTCTCTCAGGCCCAAAAAATATTGTAAAATTTGAAACTTCAACTTTTCGCCCCTGTGATAAAATTTCAACCCCCTATAATCATGGAAAAATATAATTTAAAAAAAAACAATTTTCATCCCTTATGTCGAAATACAACATAAGGGATGAAATACAATACACTAATTTTTTTTTTTAGTGTTTTTCTTATCAACCCTTAACAATGGCGAAAGCTCGAGCAAGCTCGAGACTCCGTGAGACGTAAATAAAACAAGGTGTCACGGACGAGTGCCTATTTGCCTATTATGCTCTATCTCGTACCTAAAAAGGCCCTGTGTGGTGGTTTGGGGGTAGAATAGCTCGTGGCTCTGTACATAACGTGTCTGGGAAACGTACGTGGAGGCATTCTGCTCGCCATTGTCCGTGGCATAATTAAATTTCGAATAGAGACCAGTTGAAAAAGGGGGTTCGGCGGCGAGAGAGGGTTGGAGAGAGGATGAAAGGGGTTTGAGTTTTCCGGAGCTCGAAAGAATTTTTTCGACCCTCCGGGGAAAAGTGTAAAAAAAGATCGCAAAGGGAGAGTGAGAGGGGGGGGGGTGAAAAGCGTGGAACTGGATGCGCGGACGTTGTACATTCGCTTTTGGACGAATGGTAGTCTCCGAAAAAAAAAGAAAAAACCCACCCCCAAAGGCTTTTATTCCCACCGATTCAATTTTCATATTCTTTCCCTACGGTCCCGTTTTTATACCCCTATCCCCGACAGTCCTGTTCCTCGAATGTCTGCACGGAAACACACGTCGTTGAATGAAAAGAGTAGGAGGAAAAAAAATGAGAGAAAAACAATAAACACACAAACCCTGAAATGATAAAGAAATTAAAAAGCTCCGGGGATTAAGCCATCAGGAACGACGAGCACGAATATTTGTTCGACAAACTATGCAATTCCTCTTTCGCTGTGTCCGGTACAATGTGCCCCGGAAAGGGGGTTGAAAAAATTACGGCAGGGGTTGAAAATTAAACAGAGGGAAATAAAAATGGCGGCACAATTAGCTGAAAGAACGGACAGTCTCGCGAATAATGGAGGTGCAAACGTGGTCTTCTTTTTAGGGGTTGAATTTCCCAAGCTTCGGAGGAAACAGCTTTTCTCTGTTGGGAGCTTTTTATTCGAGCTTTTTGCAGCTTTGTACGACGATTGAAAAGTCGATGATGAATCCCTGATGTTTAAAATTTTTTTTTATTCAGGAAAAAACCCTAAACATATCGTAGTACCATTTTGCAGAAATTTCAACCCCTCCCTGAGGAGGTTAAGGGTTGAAAATGATTTGGCACAGGGTGCAGACGGGAACCGGAAGTCCCTCCGCAAATTTTAAAGCCCAATAAAGCGCACGTGACGAAACAAGCCGCGCCCTCAGATCCAAGCACCCCAAACCCATCATCGCCACCCCCTGAATCGCAACCCCCTTTTCAATCCACCAAAATTCTCCAATTTCGTCTTTGTCCACGTGATTCCTGCGAACTTCGCCAACCGTGAGCGACACGAATTTTCGCCCTTCGCACCGGGGATGAACATTAAATTTTCGTCATCACCACAGGGGTGGTTTATATTCGAGAAACTTTGAGGATATTGAAATAAAGTGGTTTCACGTTGCTTCACGTGAGTTTCTGACCACCCGATAATATAATTCAACTGCTTACTCACGAATTCACGTTTAATTTCACCCTTAGATTTTGGGATCCGCAAATTTTACAATATAGGGGTTGAAAAATCGTGGCTTTCAAAGGGATGAGAATATTCGTAAAAAAACCTTCAAATGACACAAATTTTTTTGGCAAATATTTCAACCCGATTAAACCAATCAATTTTATTTGACCTAGTCAAGTGCAAATTTTTATTTTTCTCAAAATAAACAATTGCGAAGGGGATGAAAAATTCGTGGAAAAATGGTGTCTCGAGCTGCATTTTCTTGATCGAGGGTTTTGTTTTTCGCTCAACGGAATGAGGAAGCGCTGAAGAATGACGAGAAGAAGAGGGACAAAAAAGGGGTGAAAATAGAGTCATCCAGAGGGTGATCACGAGAGTCTAAGAATGAAAATAAAATGTATGGGGGTGGGACGAAGAGAGAGAGAGAGAGAGAGTCCGAGGGAAGAGAAAAAGAGAAAACGTCAGAGACAAAGTTGGCGAATGGAGGAAAAGGGGTGTGGAGGGGAGGAAGATTGGGGATCGAAAAATGGAAAAAATAAAAGTATAAATGAAGAAAGGGGGTTGAAAAAAGAAAGGAAGAAGAGCGAGCAGTGATGAAGGTGAGAGAAATGCTCGGGGGATGAAATGGCGGAGTTTGAGGACTCGAAACAGCCCCTGTAAGGGATTATGTCGCAATGAAAGCTTTTTCACCCCCTCTTTTCTCTCTCTCTCTCTCCCTCCCTCTCTCTCTCTCTCTCTCCCTCTCTCTCCCTCTCTCTCTCTCTCCCCCTCTCTCTCTCTCTCTCTCTCTCTCTCTCTCTCTCTCTCTCTCTCTCTCTCTCTCTCTCTTTCTGCAATCTTTCCGGCTGTGTTTGTGTGTGTCGGTCGAGCACATGGAGCTTGCGAAAAAAAAGAATATACAAAAAAAAAGCAAAAAGACGGAGAAACGAGAGTGCGGAGAGGAATGACGCGAGAAGAGGGTGGCAATATGTGGTGATTGTCCTCATCTTTCATCATGAATGGCGTACTCTGAAACAGGAGCGAGAAGGGAAAAAAAAGAAGGGATGAAAATAAGAAAAAAAAATTTCTCTCTCAAAATATGCTCCTTCTTGTTTCCCCATATATAAAATACTTATACGATTATTCGAATTATTTTATTTTATTGTTAAAAAAAAAATTGAGAATTTTTTTTTCACATTTCCCCATTTTAATTTCAAAATTTCGGTCCTACCCCTAAAATCGTTTGATCGTTTTAGGATGAAAAAAAAAGTTTAATGCACACAATTGTTTTGCATTTAAGGGGAAACACCACTATGACGGGGCTAAAAATAGCCGATTTTCGGGAACTTTTTTTTTAAGTAGGGATGATTATTTGAGGATCAGACAAAAAGCAATTTATTAAATACGTATTCAATTATATTCATACAAATTGTTATAAAAAAATATTAAAAATTGACAAAGTTATTACCATGAACGTAGTATAATAAAAAAATGATTCCTCTTGGTGACAGCGACACAGCAATGAAAAATCATCTGAAATAAAAAACCCAACATTTTTTTTTAATCTACACAAGTGACTATCGTTAAGAGCAGCCATTTTTGTAAATAATTTTTTTCACACAATGGCGCTGATTTGAATTTTTTTTCTTTTTTTGACCGTTTTATTTTTATTTTTAAAAGGCCTTAAAAAATAGTAATTTTCGAAATTTTGAAAATCACCGTATCACCGTGTTCCAAAAAGTCGTTTTGAGATATAAGCGCTTAAAATTTTAATTGCATATTCGTTTAATCTGAATGTAGTCTGAATTTACATCAAACTATCTATTGCCATGTGATGGAAAAATCCCCAGAGTGGTATTATAAGAAATAAGCTGATTAGAAAAAATAATTATTATTTTCAATTTAAAAAAAAATAGAAAACTAAAAGTCCCTACTCTGAAAATTTCAGAGAATATGCAGAAAATGTCAAAGTTTCTATAAAAAAAAAATAAAAAATGGTGATCATCGAAAAATTTTCGTTTTTTTCCAAAAAGAAAAAAAAACGTTAAAGATCGGTCTGAATAATTTTTTTCTATTTTTTTCTGAACAGAACATTTAAGAACAAAAATTTTAAAGAAAAAAACGTCCTGATAAGTCAATTTTTTAAAAAGTTATAGAATTTTTTTGATAAATTATAACTTTTTATCGGTTGAGTAAAAAAAATTGAAAAAATTCTGAAAGATGTTTTTGATAGAGTAGAAAAAGATAAAAAAAAGTTCCAGCCAAATCGAAAGGGGTCAGGGTCAAAACTGGTCGATTTTACGCGGAATGCCCCATATATATTTACCTGCTCTTCCTTTGAGTGTATCTCAGTCAATTTTTGAGATTTCGAGTTAAAAATTTGTTTACATATTTGTGAATATATATATTTTAAGAAAATGAAAAAAAAATCGATTTTTTTGACCCGTCACACTGGTGTTCCCCCTTAAAGATTGATAATAATTGGAAAACATTTCCAAATATTATAGTAAAAAAAAATTAATGTGAAATATTTTTTTTAAATCAAGATCAGCGATGATGATTTTGTAATGGACGTTGAATGATGCGGGAAGCTTTTTGTCATAATTGTTATAAATTAATTTTCAATTTTGTTATTCCCGATAATTCGTGCGATTTTCATTAATTTTGGTGGCGTCGCTCGTGGGCTGTTTTATGCAAAATATATAGTTATGGGAATGAAGCACAAATAGGGCATTAAATTTGACGGTTTTCGACGAAGCTCTGGATAAGCTTAATGGGCACCAAAATCCCAAAGAACGGATTACTACGATGCCCAGGATGTGCGGCAAAGCTTGCACGTGGTCACTGCTTGGACACTAATATTGGATTATCTCCAGCAGAGATGAAATAACAGGGAAAATGGACCAGTGAAAAATCTCACCGAATCAAGATTAAAATACATTTTTCCTCTCATTAATTAATCATAAAATCACACGAAAAAGGGTTGGCAATTCGATTTGCAATTTTCAAGTTGAAAAAAAAACTACCGGAAAATTCACGTTCAGCAAAAACTGGAAGAGAGTCAAAAATTAAATTTTCTCAAAGAGAATAATTTCACTAAAATCGCTCCAACTTTTTCTCATGAATAATTTTTTCCCATGATAAATAAAATCCATAACCATATTTTTTTTTTCAAATTTATTCTCTTTCAGGAAATTTTTTTTTTTACTATTTTTTTTTTTTTTTTAATATTATGTTTTATGTATATAATGTCTACTGCAAAATGTATATCAGAACAACGAGGACCAAAGCTTTGCTGTGGGCAGCAGGAGCTTTCGCGTTCTCACATTTTACCCCCTTCCCACCCTTTGAAAACCACCCCTCATCTCGTTAACGTTTAGCTACGTTGCACGTGTCCTTTTGTAGGAAAAGCCCCAGGAACTCGCGATAACGGTAGACAAATAAATTTGATATTGGCTCATGCTCGTCCAAGCACATTCGACTCTCGGAAAATTTGGGAAAATCCGTGGGAAATTCCTCGTAATTGTGAAAAAAATTCAACTTATCAATGGAGATGTGGAATTTTTGTAAAATTTATCTCTCTCGTTGCAAAATGCTTTTACTTTTTATTGATTTAATTTAAATTTAATAATTTATTAAATTAAAAATTTAATAATTAATTAATTCATAAATCATACGAATTATTTTTATGAATAAATTTGTATTGGGACAATAATGCATAAATAATTTAGTCCAGTAATAATTTGAGTTAGTAAACAAATTCTAAAAATAGAACCAAAATGTTTTTTGTGTTTTTTTGTTTCAAAAATATAAATTTTTGAATTTTGGGCAATTTTTTTTTTATCTCTCGGTTAAGTTAAGTTGAGCAATCATGTAGTTTTGTAATTTTGAACAGTAAAAAAAAGTAAAAGTAACAGTATTTTGGTAAAAAAAAAATTTATTTCACCAGAATTAAAAAATGTGTATTTTTGAAACAAACAAACACCATTCTGAAAATTTCAGGATCTTTTAAGATCAGTACAAGGTATTATATAAAAAAAAATTTAACCAAAAATTTAATGTTAATCGTGGTCTCACACGATTCTTAAAAATTCAAAAATTCATATATTTAAAAAAACGAAAAACACCTTCCTGAAAATTTCAGGATCTTCTAAGATCCAGTACAAGGTATTATATAAAAAAAATTGAGCCAAAAATTTAATACGGAACTTGGATTGCCACGATTTTTGAAAATTCAAAATTCTCCAAATTCATCATTTTTAAAATTGTTTTTTCGAAATATTTTTTTTTCCTCAGCTCCAAGTATACTCTTTTAAATGACTACAGAACGATTTTTCTTAACTATAATAGTTTTCGAGATATTTAAAAAATAAACTTGAAAGATTTGAAAAATCGTGAAATTTTGAATTTTGCATAACTTTCGAAAAAAAATTTCTTAAATTTTTTTCCTTTAATGGAACTTCGTTTTATTAAAAACAAAAACTTCTGATCAAAATTGAAAGAGGTCGATTATAACTCTTGGTCGGTTTGACATGGAATGACCCTGATATAAAATAAAATATAAATTAAGAAAGTTAATATTGATATATAGTTTTAGTTACATATTTCTCTAAAATTTAGTTCATTTTTTTCTAGACATAGGGATCTAGACATAGGGATAGACATAGGGAAAAAATATGATTTTAATTTTTTTCGATAAAGTGGGAAAAATAAAAAAGTTTTTATTCTTATGTTTTTTTTTGTTTGGTGGATATTTTTTGAGATAAAGTGTTCGTAATGAAAAATTAAAAATCCTGTAGGGACGCCTAAAAAAATTTAAAAAAAATCACAGACGTTCCTTTTCACTAATATTTCCAACTGGCTGATTTTGAAAAAAATTGGAGAGGGTGAAAAAAAAGTGGCCCGATTGAAAAAGAACTGCTCATATATGGACATGTATATTATGATATACGGCCTCTCATGATATATGGCATCTTGTCACTGTCGTCTTAAAGTGCTATCCAACTTTTTCCCATAAATATTACCCTGAAATATCCACCTCTCAAGTATTCTCAAGGAATATATCTATATATTTTCGCCATATCCTGGCGACTGGATGGTCATAACTCTAACAGTTCGGAAAACCACGAGAGGAGGTAAGCGATGGATCTTGAAAGGAGAATTTTCCTTTTTTTCGCCCAAGGAAAATGTTATATCTGTTATATTTTTGCCCAACTGATGAATTTTTTTGGATGGTCGATTTTTTTCAATGAACATGAATTTTCGTTTTCAATGCACAATCTATAATCGTTTTAATTTGCTTAAAATGGCAAAAATCCGAAAAAAAATGAAAAAAATGTTTATCCAAAATAATGTATTTTTTATAAAATTATTGAAAATCAAATTTTGTGAGCAGATTTCAAAAAATATCATCCCTCATTGTTGAAATGGGGCAAAATGGCCCACTCGACGAAATACATACCCTGTCGATGCTCTCGACATTTCTGTTATAAAAAAAATCAACAATCCCGACGGAAGGATAATTGCTATCGACGAGAAAGAACAAAAGAAGGGGTGAAACGGACCACCTGAAAAATTCAATGGAAATTCTCTCCCACGCCCTGTTAAAAAAAAAACATCAAATTCCTCATGCAATCTCGATTTTCGCATTTTACAAAGAAAAATAATACTTCGAAAAATTTTTATAAAAATTTTCCACCTTCCAAAGGGACGAAAATTACGTTTTTGTCAATTTTTTGTGGAATTTTTTTTCTGGTGTCTCATTTTACCCCGCATTTGTCATTCTTCTCTTTAATCGGTATAAAATGAATGTATCGAAAATTTCTAAACAGAAAGGAACAGAGTCTCGTCATTTTACATGACAAATGTTCGAGTTACGCCCTTTTAGCGCTCAGCAATCGATGTATGGGGCTTTCCAGGTCACTTTAACGCCTATTCTGACTCTCAGTGCCCTCCATTTTGGGAATGCTTTGTGGGAAATGTTTTTCCGGTACCAAATAACTTTCTGGAATATTTGCAGATTTTTTTTCAAAACCTAATGTGCGTCCAGCTGATAATACCTACGTGCCAATAAGAGCAAAAAATCCTTCAATCATTTTCAAAATGCATTTATTACAATACATAATTTTCCTATTAAAAAATCTGCGATTATTGTGTTTTTTTTAAATTATATTTTTTTAACTCGGAATTCCAATTTTGCTCGAGCCTCAAAAAGGACTTTCAGCCGAATTGAAGGGAAAAAATGGGTCCATTTCACGACACGAAAATAGCAACATTAATCGTTCGATTATCGGTGCTCTCGATGTCTGGAAATTGGGAGACGACGTTGACAGGTACAACGTTTGCCACTTGTGCGATTTACGCCGATCTGTTCAATGTTCACACACCCATAAACCCACATAAATATATACAGATATATTGTATACTATATATATAGATGTATGTATGGGCTATTCCATGTCAAGTCATTTAACTTCTTAAAGGATCAATTAATCCTTAAATTTAATTTAATTTAATCCTTTAAGGATTCATTTTTGAAAAAATCAACCCCGACAGTTTGTTTAAACAATTGAGCAAAAAAAAATCCGCAAAAATTGCACCTTTTTTTCCATAATTTAACCAATTAACGATATTTAAAAAAATGTATAGTTTCATATGGATTATAATTGTATAAAAATCAAGAAATTATTTGGTTTTTTATTTTTTTTATGTCAACGAACAAAATGATTTTTTCAAATAAATATTTCGCATCATTTTCAAGATTGATAATAATTAATAATTAATACTAAAATAATAATAATTAAAAATTAAAATTAATAATTTCAGCAGAATTCCAGAATAGTCCAAAAGAATATGTGCAGTAATTATTTAAAAAATCAAGTTTCGATGTTTGAATAATTTAAACAAATTTATCAGCTTTCTAAAACAATTTTGAATCTCTAAAAAAACAATCAACCATTAATCTTGAGCATCACAGCGTTTTAAATATATCAAATTATTTTATACAAAACATCAATATTATGACATTCAAAAAAATCATTTTGTGATCCCAAAAAGTGCAAAAAAACTTCCTCAAATTGTCAAAAAAATTCCTTTCGATAGAGCAGAGAAAAAAAATAGAAAAAATTACTCTTCAGCATTATCCCTTGAGAACCTTTTGGCATCAAATCCCTCGTGTATTTTATCGTTTGGAGAACCTAAAAAAGTTCTGAGGAAATTGGAGAACGTTTTTTTTTTTGAATCTGAAGAACATTTCCCACCAATTCTTCAAATCTTAAGTTATCAATTAAACATTGCTTGAAATCACCTTAAATCATTTCCAAGCTTGATAATAATTAATAGCTCATAATAATCCGTACGATAATTAATTAAAAAATCAAATTTCACTATTCAAATAATTAAAATACATTTACCAGCCTTTTTGAACAATAGTGAATCTCTAAAAAAAACAATCAATCGTCACCAACATTGATTTCAAGCATCGGAGCACTTTAAAGAGATCAAAGTATTTTACACAAAAAATTAATATTATGAAATTTAAAAAAAATTATTTTGTGTTGTCCAAATATGTAATAAAATTTCCTTAAATTTTCAAATAGATTCCTTTGGATGAAGCTGATAAAAAAAAATGCAAAAATTACTCCTCCTTCAGCACCTCCTTGAGAACCTTTTGGTACCTATTCCTCGTGCATTTTATCATTTAAAGGGTCTGAAAAAGATCTGAGGAAATTGGAGAACGCTTTTTTCGATCTGAAGACTATTTGCCACCAATTTTTCAAACCTTATGCTATCAGACACTGGCTAATATCACCTGAAATGTCCCATATGTCCCTATATACATATATATGGAATCAGATCGGAGGATACAAACTGTTTGTCACTGACAACGGGGTGTGGGCTGTCTACTAGGGAGCTTTCTCTCATTCTATCTTTCCATCTCTATATATATATATATATATGGGTCATTCCATGTCAAATCGACCAAGAGTTGGAATCGACCCCTTTCAATTTCGATGAAATTTGGTCAGGTTTCGTTTTCAATAAAGCGAAGTTCTACCAAAGGAAAAAAAAAACTAAAAATCTTGTTTCGAAAGTTATGCAAAATTCGAAATTTCACAATTTTTCAAATCTGTCAAGTTTATTTTTTTAATATCTTGAAAACTGTTATAGTTTCGAAAAATCGCTCTGAATTCATTCTAAAGAGTATACTTGGGACTGCGAAAAAAAAAATATTACGACAAAAAAATTTGAAAAATGATGAATTTGGAGAATTTTGAATTTTCAAAAATCGTAAGAATCCAAGTCCCATATTTTATTTTTGGTTTAATTTTTTTAAATATAATATCTTGTACTAATCTTAAAAGATCCTGAAATTTTCAGGATGATGTGTTTTTGTTTCAAAAATAAAATTTTTTGAATTTTGGTAAAAAAATTTGTTGTCGTTTTTCCTCCAAGTTAAGCAAAGCTGAGCAATCATGTAATTCTGTAATTTTGAGCAGCAAAAATTTCAACTAATGACCATTTAAAAAAAAAAAAATTTTAACCAGAATTGAAAAATGTATATTTTTGAAACAAAAACACACCTTCCTGAAAATTTCAGGATCTTTTGAGGTCAGTAGAAGGTGTTGTATAAAAAAAAATTTAACCAAAAATGTAAAATTGAATCAAAAATTTATATTTTTGAAACAAAAAAAAACCTCTCTGAAAATTTCAGAATCTTTTAAAATCCGTACAAGGTATAATATAAAAAAAATAAAACCAAAAATAAAATATAGAGCTTGGATTTGGATGATTTTTTAAAATTCAAAATTCTCCAAATTCATCATTTTTCAAATTTTTTTTTTTCGAATGTTTTTTTTTCGTAGCCCCAAGTATACTCTTTAAAACGAATTCAGAACGATTTTTCGTAACTATAATAGTTTTCAAGATATTTAAAAAATAAACTTTAGAGATTTGAAAAATTGTGAAATTTTGAATTTTGCATAACTTTCGAAAAAAAAAAATTAATTTTTTTTCCTTTGGTAGAACTTCGTTTTATTGAAAACGAAAACTTTTGACCAAATTTCATCGATATTGAAAGGGGTCGATTCCAACTCTTGGTCGATTTGACATGGAATTACCCATACATATAAATAGAGAGAGAGAGAGAGAGAGAGAGAGAGAGAGAGAGAAATAGATCTAGGTGTCGAATTGCCAGTTTCCATGCCTTGAAACAAGAGATGGAAACTGGCCGGTGTCCTCTCTCTCTCTCTCTCTCTCTCTCTCTCTCTCTCTCTCTCTCGCTCTCTCTCTCTCTCTCGCTCTCTCTCTCTCTCTTTCTCTCCCCGACACAATTCATCTCATACTCTTTCCATGTAACCCTCCCTCTGTTATATACATCTCGTAATCGGATCCATCTGATCTATCACTCGCAGTTTACACCCCGTTGGCCTCGAATATTCGCAACTACGATTTATGTCACCCCGTCAAGGGATGAACGAGAACGAGCTTTTGCCAGCGAAGCTTATTCTCTCTATCTCTCTGTCTCTCTCTCTCTCTCTGTCTCTCTCTCTCTCTCTCTCTCTCTCTCTCTCTCTCTCTCTCTCTCTCTCTCTCTCTCTCTCTCTCTCTCTCTCTCTCTCTCTCTCTGTATCTCTCTATCTTTGTTCCTCCCATAATGTAAGCTTTCGTACATGATTTGCGACATGTCCGAGGAAATTTCGACCGTAAACGTTCCTCGTGAATATAATGCTATCCAAAATCAAGAAGGAAAAATTCATCTTCACCGTCAATCCGGATCAACTCCAGCAGATTTTTTATCTCGAAAATTTCTGATAAACTTTTTTTTGCAATTTCCTCTTTTTAAATTGATATTTTGATCCTCCAGTTGATTACTGATTTTTGTTTTGTGCAAAAAATTATGATTCTACTTAGCGATACTTTTTTTTTAGGTTTTGCGGTGAACTTGCGGTTTATAATCAAAGGTCATTTTTACAGAAATTTAGGATAACCAAAAATGACTCAAAATTGAAATTAAAACTGTCTAAGATATTTTAATTTGCTATTCAAAGAATTCAAAGATTTTTTTTTCCATTTCTTCATTTTTATTTCATTATTTTCAACTGTTTATCAGAATATTTCGATATCTTTTCAAGATATAATTAATAAAAATTAGAAAAATTATTGACAGTTTTAACTGAACTTTTCTCTCAGATAATTATTTTACATTGATTTCAACATTGATGAAATTTGGCAATTTAATTATTTTATTAGTTAAAGAGTTCGAATAATTTTTTAAACATTTCTGCATCCATCCTCATTTAATCATTTCAATTTATTATAACAATAGTATTTTTTTATTATCGTAATTTTTTTCAGAAATTCCAAAATGGTCAAAAATTACTTGTGAAATTATTCTACACTCAGTCAAAAAATTAAAGGAACAGCAAAATTTTCGAGATTTTTCAGCGATTTTCCAAAGGCTGTAACTTCGTTAATTTTGGTCGTAAAAATTAAAAAAAAAAAGCATTTTGAACCTTGAATCTTCTAGTTTTGGAATCTTGAGTCAAAAAAATGTTGTGGGCATCACCCTCGACGCAGTCGAAAGAATTATAACGGTAAAAATTTTCTCGAAATTTTTGCTTTTTTCAAATTTTTGCTCCAACCTTAATTGCTTTTTCATATTTAAAACCATTAATTAATTGGTCTCTAAGGATCAATCAACGTGTTCCTTCAATTTTTCTAAAAGTGTGATGCCGACAAAATTTTTTTGACTCAAGATTCCAAAACTAGAAGATTCAAAATGCTTTTTTAAAAAAAAATTACGACAAAAAATAACAAAGTTACAGTGTTTGGAAAATCGCTGAAAAACCTCGAAAATTTTGCTATTCCTTTAATTTTTTGACTGAGTGTATTTTATTTCACTGTTCGAATGATCTAAATTTTTTGCACGCCATTTTGGATCATTTTTTATTTTCGAAATCATAATTAACTATTGTTATTGTTGAGCTCGATGAATCTCGATCTACAAGCCAAACGTCCGGATTCGTTACTTATAATGTCATATATTGATTGGAAAAAAAAAAAAAAAAATTCTGTTAAATGTTCCAGGAGTGATGACTGGGATCGAGTTTATCCACTGAGGGCCAACAATATCGCCGGTGGCCTTAATCGAGTTCCCTCCCCGGACGAGAAAAGTCTCTCAATCGAGAAAGTGAGATTCGGATCTTTTCGCGAATCTCATATATATATCTCTGGCGGAGTTCCCCAAGCGCAGCTCTGATATCGAGAAAAAAAAATAGTGATAAAAAAAATGTCGCTTTTGTTGAGTCGTGGCAGCCGTCGGGGTCCCGTCATATGTTTCGTTGCTATCGTCTTTCTCTTCGCCCTTTATCAACTTGGCATCATATGCGGCAACATCAAGGACGAACCCACCTCGATAATGGTCCCAAAAGAGGTGAGACCATTTTTTTATATTTTTTAACTTTTTTTTACTGGTTTTAATTTTTAACACAATTTTAATCCTCAAAAAATCATTAATTTAAAAAGAAATTTCGATTTTTTAAGGATGTTGAGTCCCAAATCGCAAATGATGAGAAAATTCTGAAAATTTTGTATGTTTTTGGATGAATTATTTAAGAGGTCGTGTAAAAATTTCACGACGATTGAGAAGCTATTTATTGAACAATTAACATTAAAAGATTTCATAGGGACTCAACATTCTTAAAGTAATTTTTTTTTGTAGTTGCGAAAAGTTTAGTTTATTCTCTCTCAAAACATGCTTCTTGTTTCCGCCCATAATATATTTATAAGACTATATGAATTATTTTATTTTATTGTTTTAAAAAAATCACATTTTTATATTTTAATTTTGAAATTTAAATCTTTCCCGCAAAATTGTTCACTAGTTTTAGAATTAAGAAAAAAATTGATTGTAGATTCTGATTTGACATTTAAAAATTGATGGCACACAATTTCAAAAATTTTAATCCTTAACAAATCAATATTTTAAAAAGAAATTTCCATTTTTGTAAATAATTTATTTTGGAAGGTTTTTGGTAGTTGCAAAAAGTTGAGTTCATTCACGATAAACAAATATACTGAAGGATTCTTCGATAAGTAAAAAACTCAATAAAAAATCAATTAGTAACGTTTATGCAAATAAAATCCAAAAAATAAATTAAATTCACAAGTTAAATTTATCTCAATCAACTCAGAGACACTTTTTAGCAACCCTCATTTTCACTCACCCCCGAAAATCCGAAAAATCTGATTTTCAATCAAATCGTTTAAAATTCACCTCCATTGTCTCTCATTTTTATCCATCGACGTAATTTAATGAGTCCGATTGAACTTTCCTCAATTAAATTTTATTGATTAATTGTTGATTTGAAATTTTTTTCTTGGGAGCACATATTTTTTACTCAAACAAATTTTACTTAAAAAATTCCTTGGATTAAATTGAATTATTTATTAAATTATTAAAATTAAATTAAATTAGAATCTTTCTTAATTTCCTGAATTTTCCGCTAAATAAATTCGGGCGTGAATTTAATCGTTCCAACTTCTCTTTAAAAAAAACAAAAAATAAACCAATAAAAAGAAATACAATTTTGGCTGATAATTAAAAAATTCCAGCCGACTCGATTTTTCTTCTCGAGTGGCCTCGATTATTCCTAATGTTTTTTTTTCTATTCAATTCCAACCACGATATCTTAATTTTGGCGATAAAATTCGACGATGCAACCCGGAAAATGTGGAGGGTCACTATCGGATACGATCCGCCGCGGAAAAGATAGATGGAAAAGTAGGAATAAAAACAAAAAAAAAATGGCAAAAAGACGAATGGAGTCGTTTTCTCGGGGAAAGAATCGTCTCGGATCTCTCTTTTTCTCCCTTATATCTCGCTCAGTCAGGAACATGATGGAAAAAAGAGGAAGAGAGGCTCGCGAAGATATTATTCCGATCGATCGCACACGCAAACCATTCGATATAGCGCTTTCGTTGTCGTATAAAAGGAAAAAATCGTGGAAATGGGGCAAAATGGCCCACTTGGGGAAATACATACCCCGTCGATGTTCTCGACACTGCTGTTATAAAAAAAATCAACAATCCCGACGGAAGGATAATTGCTATCGACGAGAAAGAACAAAAGAAGGGGTGAAACGGACCACCTGGAAAATTCAATGGAAATTCTCCCCCACGCCCCGTTAAAAAAAACATCAAATTCCTCATGCAATCTCGATTTTCGCGTTTTACAAAAAAAAATAATACTTTGAAAAATGTTCCCTATAATTTTCCACCATACAAAGGGGCAAAAATTACGTTTTTGTCAAATTTTTGTGAAATTTTTTTTTCTGGTGTCTCATTTTACCCCGCATTTGTCATTCTTCTCTTTATTCGGTATAAAATACATGTATCGAAAATTTCTAAATAGAAAGGAACAGGGTCTCGTCATTTTACATGACAAACGGTCGAGTTACGCCCTTTTAGCGCGCAGCAATCGATGTATGGGGCTTTCCAGGTCACTTTAACCCCTATTCTGACTCTCAGTGCCCTCTATTTCGAGAATGCTCAGTGGGAAATGTTTTTCCGGTACCAAATAACGTTCTCGAATATTTACAGATTTTTTTCAAAACCTAATAAGCGTCCAGCTGATAATATCTACGAGCTAATGAGAGCAAAAAATCCTTCAATCATTTTCAAAATGCATTTAAAACAATACATAATTTTCTTATTGAAAAATCTGCGATTATTGGGAATTCCATCTTCAATAAATGGATCAACGAAAAAATGCAACCCCTGTCTGTTCACATTTTTTTCAACTTGAAATTTTGTCTTCGAAGGGTTAATTATCAATTAAACTTCTGATCAATTGATTGAGGGGTGAGAAATAATCTGGAAAAATTAAAATTCGCTTTTTTTTCAAACCGATAGAATCCTTTAGCTTAAATGTCCCATATATACGTGTATAAGTCGAAGAATCCTTTACCTTAAATGCCCCATATACACCGTGGATAGTCGAGATCCACGAATGGAATAACAAAAGGACAGGAAAAATGACGATATTCTCGAAGAGGGAGAAGAACTACCCTCTATTCTATGTACATATTATACACATTAGAGTGTGCAAAAACAAAAAATCGTATATTTTGAAAATTCCGTTTTTTTTCCACCTAAAGGACTTCCAAAAAATTCAGTCAAAATCCTTTGAATCGGCCATTGTATTTTTTTTTCAATTCTTTATCAATTTTAGAATTTTTGTCGGAAATTCTATTTTAAAATTCTGGAGAGGGTTGTTTTTGGGAATCTTGATTTTAATTTGGGAAAATTATTTTGATATTTCAAGAGATCTTTTTTTTTTTGACGCACCCTAATATATAGGGGTGTCTCGGATGTAAGGTATGAAATCGTACGTGAAGCTTCCCGAGTAAAACACACAATCTTCCCAAAACGCTTCTTTTTACAGCCCCTCGTAAATCGGACACTCGATCGAGACCATACGCGATTGATTTTTCAACAATTACGAGATTCTCTCGTCTCCGTACTTCACAATCATTTTCGTTATCGCCCTCTCGTACGTAACAACTTTTATCAAAACTTTTAGAGCAGCCCTATAAACTTCCTCCCATCGCTGCTGGTTTGTTATATTCGCACATTTCATTGACAGTTCATCAGAGATAAAATGACTTTTTAGTAGGGAGAGTTTGTCGAAATGTGTGTCGAAATATATGAGACATTTTTATTTGCAATTCGAGATTATCAGGACTGAAAGGAAAAAGTAAAAGAACCGCAGAAAAACCGATATTTTGAGGGCCCAAAATTTCTCTATTCAAAGCGCAGTCCGAGGTTGGTTTATTTATTTTTCAAATTTATTTTTAATTATTTATTTACATTCATTTATTTATTTATTTATTTTTCACATTTATTTATTGCTATATTTAAAAAGTTTTTTCACGAAAGACGTCCTTTAGAGTCCTTTTAAATCGATAGGAGAAAATATGGCAGATCAATCATTTTTGTTTCGAAATTTTGAAATTTCAAAATTGTTGAAAATTTTGTTTGAATGGAAAAAGCGACGAGAAATTACAAATATTTGCTAGGTTACAAAAATGTAATTAGAAAAATTAGAAAATAACGTGCAAACTAGAGATCTATAAAATGATCTACAAATGATCTAGATCTATAAAATGCAAGTTTCTTTAGTTTTTCTTCCACAATTCTTCTAAATATTCGTTACAATTAAAAAATACATTAATCACGATTAAAATATATTTGCAAATTTTTATTGTGTCTTTGGAACGAAAACATCCCCATCTAAAAATGGACATTGTAAGGGTTGTTTAATAATTTTTATTTTTTATTATTTCGATAAATCGATATTCCACAAATTCGTTCTCTTCGTGGGTCAATTAAAAACGCCTATTTTTCCAGTGACAAATAGGCTCGCGATTTTTTCCTTTTTCTTCGATAACTTTGGGGGTGGTTTTTTTTCTTTTATTTAACGGGACCTGGTTCGAGGGACGCGAGGCAATTAAGTCACTCACAAGAGCGTGAAGTGCCTGCGGTGTCTACAAACTCTGCCGGGAATTTTCTTGGCCAGGAATAGGGGTGAGGATTTCCTTTTGAGGAAAATCTTGAGAAAAGCTCCCTTATACGAAGCCCGACTCAATTAGCGAGGCAAAAGACACACTCCCGGCCGTTCTCTCCTCAATATTACAATGTCGATCGAAAAACGCTTTTTTCTTTCTTTTTCTCAACGAAATACTGAACTTTTGTCTTGATTTTAAAATACGTCACTATCCAGACGATAAATTTGATTAAGAATAAAATTGGACTATTTGAACATTTTTTTTTGTTCCAGAAAAAGGTTTGACCTTGAGGGACTTTTTTCATATCAAAAATGACTTTAGTCAATTTAAACAAAAATTCTGTAGGTTTAGGTTTCAAATTTAGATCTTTATTTTGTTTTTTGAATTTTGGTAAATTATCATTTTTTATCAAAAAAATTAATTCTAGGTCGAATCTACTCTTTAAATTGGAAAATGATTTTATTTTGGACATGAAATGATTTTTAGCTTTCAGAGATTACAATTTTTGTTCGGGAAAATTATTCTTTCCCTTCTTCAAATCTGAATTCTCTATTTAAGGGTATGTTTGTGTTTTTTATTATTAAAAAAAAAATCATGCATGATAGGACTTTTTCAGGTAAACTAATTTAATTTAATTGCTAAAGAGAGGGAGGAAAAGCGGAGAGAGAGATTGGGACTGTATAACGCGATTTAGATCTTCATTTTGTTTTTTGAATCTTGACAAATTATCATTTTTCGTCCAAAAAAATAATTCTATGTCGAGTCTACTATTTTTTTAATTGCAAAAGGATTTTATTTTGGACATGAAATGATTTTTTGTTTTCAGGGATTACATTTTTTGTTCTGGAAAATTATTTCCTCCCTTCTCCAAATCGAAACCCTTTAAGGGTATGTTTGTGTTTTTTTTTTTTTTGAGACAAAGTCATGCTTGAGAGGACTTTTTCGGGTAAACTAATTTCATTAAATTGCATAAAGGGAGGGAGGAAAAAGGGAGAAAGAGAGATTGGGACTGTATAATGCGATTCAGATCTTTATTTTGTTTTTTAAATTTTGACAAATTGTCATTTTTCATCCAAAAAATTAATTCTATGTCCTACTATTTTTTAAATTGGAAAAGGATTTTATTTTGGACATGAAATAATTTTTTCTTTTCAGAGATTACATTTTGTGTTCTGGAAAATTATTTCCTCCCTTCTCCAAATCGAAACCCTTTAAGGGTGCGTTTGTGTTTTTTTTTTTGAGACAAAGTCATGCTTGAGAGGACTTTTTCGGGTAAACTAATTTCATTAAATTGCATAAAGGGAGGGAGGAAAAAGGAAGAAAGAGAGATTGGGACTGTATAATGCGATTCAGATCTTTATTTTGTTTTTTGAATTTTGACAAATTGTCATTTTTCATCCAAAAAATTAATTCCATGTCCTACTATTTTTTAAATTGGAAAAGGATTTTATTTTGGACATGAAATAATTTTTTCTTTTCAGAGATTACATTTTTTGTTCTGGAAAATTATTTCCTCCCTTCTCCAAATCGAAACCCTTTAAGGGGTATATTTGTGTTTTTCTTTTTAAGACAAAGTCATGCATGAGAGGACTTTTTCAGGTAAACTAATTTCATTAAATTGCATAAAGGGAGGGAGGAAAAGGGGAGTGAGAGAGATTGGGACTGTATAATGCGATTCAGATCTTTATTTTGTTTTTTGAATTTTGACAAATTGTCATTTTTCATCCAAAAAATTAATTCCATGTCCTACTATTTTTTAAATTGGAAAAGGATTTTATTTTGGACATGAAATAATTTTTTCTTTTCAGAGATTACATTTTTTGTTCTGGAAAATTATTTCCTCCCTTCTCCAAATCGAAACCCTTTAAGGGTATGTTTGTGTTTTTTTTTTGAGACAAAGTCATGCATGAGAGGACTTTTTCGGGTAAACTAATTTCATTAAATTGCATAAAGGGAGGGAGGAAAAGGGGAGAAAGAGAGATTGGGACTGTATAATGCGATTCAGATCTTTATTTTGTTTTTTGAATTTTGACAAATTGTCATTTTTCATCCAAAAGATTAATTCCATGTCCTACTATTTTAAAAATTGGAAAAGGATTTTATTTTGGACATGAAATAATTTTTTCTTTTCAGGGATTACATTTTTTGTTCTGGAAAATTATTTCCTCCCTTCTCCAAATCGAAACCCTTTAAGGGTATGTTTGTGTTTTTCTTTTTAAGACAAAGTCATGCATGAGAGGACTTTTTCAGGCAAACTAATTTCATTAAATTGCATGAAAGCTCTCAAGGATGACTGTCCTTCTGGACGGGAAATTGGTTTAATTGAACGCGAGAGAGAGGGAGGAAAAAAAGGATAGAGATTGGGGCTGTATAACGCGATTGAGAAAATTAACGCACTCACGAGAATTGGTGAAATCTCCCACAAAAAGACCATACAAAAGCGAGCCGATAGCAGAACCGTGGAACGAATTCCATTGATCTCTCTTCTTCGCTACGAAATTTTCTCGATTGAACGGAGAAATCCTCTTTCCGGAACGAACCCGAGAATTTCACGATTTTTCCCTCTCGATTTAACGCGTGACTCGATAGTTCCGGTCGAGGCGATTTTCAAGCCCATTGTCACACGTTAGAAAAAAAAAGAAAAAAGTTGAAATGGAAATTTCCTCCATTTAGCAGGATTCCTGAAAAATCATCGGATCAAAATAATGATAAGAAATAAGATTCTCCCTTCGTATTTGACTCAGTAAGATTTTAATGAACATTTAATGCAACGGTTGATTTTTCTCACAGCTTCATAAATTCTAATTCAATATCTTCCAAATTTGGAAAAAAAGGTCAATTTTCAATATTCTCTAAATTCAACTTATCAGGATTTTTCCAGCCAACTTTTAAATCTGAAAAATTAACAACCAGACTAAAATTCTCTAATTCTCTCTTAAAATATTTCTAATTTTTCGTCGATTTTTCCATCCAATTGAAAATAAAAAATGTGGGGAAGTTGAAATTTCTCGAAGCAAAGCGAAACGCGATATGATGATGAACTCCATGAAAGGAAAATGGAAACAGAAGAGATTTCTTTTTTTATTCATTAGAAGAGGAAAAAAAGAGTCAAAACTTTGGCTCCCTTCGAGCTCAAAGGAAAAGCGGAGGAAAATCGCGGGAGTATCGGTTTCAAAGGATTCTCCCACTGAAGGACATGTCTCTGCTTTAAAAAAACTCCACGAATATAGCAAAGTTTTAAAAATGAAAAAAAAAACCGAGCAATGTACGTTTTGCTTTGAGGATAAAGTTTTAAAAGGGATATTTCACAAGAGGATGGCTTTTGAGATTTTCAAAAAAAATTATTCACGTATTTATTTTCTCTTCAAACCTTTTATCATTCTTATTATACGATTATTAAATTTTTTATAAATGAATCGAATATCTACTTAAAAATAATGAGAAGCGCAATTTTTCGAATAAATCGTAAATACATATTTTTCCATTTTTCTTTGTTTCACAGAATATGATATTTTAAAAGCAGAATTTCCGCCATAATAAAGCTCGAAAGCACAAGAGCAATTGAAAAAAATTATTTTATTTCTAAAGTTGAAATTCATTGCACTATTTCGTCATATGAGAATTTATTAAAAATAATAGAAAATTCGTTGAATCTGTGATTTAATGGGAGAATACTTTTGGAGTAATTCAATGGAGGAATTTATAAAAATAGAAAAAAAAATTAGTCGTTGGGTTTAGTATTTCTCAAGTAATGAAAATAAAAAAAGATATAATTCTATTTACTGAAGATATTAATCGCATTGAAGAATAATATTTCATGTAAGAAAGCTTACCAGACACAAATCTCCGGCTTATCCATTCGGCCGGTAACTTACCGACGCTGGAGCCCGCCCTAATAATGAAAAAACGCGATGCCCTGCGGTCGGTAAATAAGAGATCGGAGGATTTGAGACCCGAAGACTCGCAATCTGGTAAAGATATAATTTGAGAGAGTGTTAATTGGTAGTGATATTACGGTAGTGTTTTATTGTGGTAGAGTTGTATTTCTGGTAGAGAAATAAATGATCAAGCTGTAAATGTGCCTTTTACAAGCCTACCCGTTCACAAGTCTCCGGCTTGTCAATTCAGCCGGTCACTTACCGACGTTGGAGTCCACCCGAATGAAAAAAAAACGCGACGCCCTGCGGTCGGTAAGTAGGAAATCGCAGGATTTCTCAACCCGGACACTTTGCAATCTGATAAACGTGTAAAATAAGAGAGCTGTAAAGTGACAGAGATGTATTTCCTATAGAGAAATAAATGGTAGAGCTGCATTTTACTTAAAAAAAATATTACGACGCGCATTGTCGCTATTTTTATAACTAAAAAAAAAAAAAATGAAAATCCTGCGATGGAAAAAAAAGGACTGTGAAAATAGAGAACGTGGAAATTCGAGTGCGGCCAATGAACCAGGAAGAAAAACGGTTTAAACCCTCGTTCAGGTTTTTTTTTTCAACAGCACGTCGTTCTTTTTCATTTCCCTCTCGTTGCTTGCTCGCGTCCCTCCTTCGTTCGGTTTTTTATTCCTCTCGAAAAAAACATACTTGTCCGATTTTTTTGAATTTTTTTTTTTTGTTCCTCGCGCAAAAACGCGCGAGTATAAATCGCCGGTTTCACGCGCAGTTTTTCCAGCACATCGTGCAACCGCGAGGCTGACAAATAAACGACACGTTGAGTAAAAAAAAAATATTTATATATGGGGCATTCCACGTCAAATCACGTGGTCATTGGCCTGACCCCCTCGGATTTCGATGTCCAATGAATTGTAGATTTCGTTTGGTCCAAAATATGACCTCAAATTTTTAGAAATTTTTATTTCATTTTTTAAGGGTTGCTCGAGCTAAAAAATCATTAAATTGAGGGAAAACATAAAAGGGCCCTTTTTCAAACGGATGACATTTTTCCACAGAAACTAGGGCCCGAAACAGATATTTTCGTCATAGTTCGATAATGAACCAAAAATAATAATAATTTTTTAAAAATTATAATTACAATTTTTTTTAATTTTTTTAAAATTATCCGTTGTATTTCAGGTCGTCGAGGTTGATACATTTTTGAAAAATGTTGTCGTTTCACTCTTAAGACAAGAAAAAAAATCAAGTTTCATTAGAAAATTATTTTTGTTGTTGTTATTGTCACTACAAGAAAAAATCAAATTAAGAAATTATTTAAGAAAATAAATTAAAATACAAAAAAATTAGTAATTATTTTTGGCCCATTAACGAACTACGACGAAAATATCTGTTTTGGGCCCTAGTTTCTGTGAAAAAAATTTAATTAATTTGAAAAATGCCCCTCTTTATATTTTTCCTCAATTTAATGATTTTTTAGCTCGGGCAACCCCTAAAAAGCGAAATAAAAATTTCTAAAAATTTGAGGTCATATTTTGGGCCGAACGAAACCCACGATTCATTGGACATCAAAATCCTAGAAGGTCGGGCCGATGATCGCGTTATTTGACGTGGGATGCCCCATATACACATACATGGGGAATAGGAGGAGAAATTAAAATAAAAATAAAATAAAAATAGTGCGACGAGCAGTGTGAAAAAGCTGGGAAAACCGGCCTCGTTGCGCGAGGGAGAAAATGCTGAGCTACTAGACAGGGTGGTTAAAAAAAAAGGGTTAATTGTAACAAATATTTTTTTTTTACGACTGCCCATCTAATCCCCATTCGCGAGAGACCCTTATTTCCCCCATACATAATCATATTTCACAATGAATACATTTTATTTGCACATCCGTTGGTTTTCGAGTAAATTTTCCGATAAAAGAAAGGCTCGAACACTTATCTCAAAATAAACGAAAAAAAAACTCCCTCTATCGACAGAATAATTTATTGATTCACTGAAATTGCCGCAACTTTTTTTTTCTCCACAATTCTCTCTCGATTCTTCGTCGACTCTCTTCATTATCGTTTCGAGCTTCGAAGCGCCGGTTGATTAATTAAATTACCATGATTTATCAATTTTCCACAGATTTTTGTTTACCTCGACGATGAACGATGACGATGGATTTTTCGATGCTACACAAAAATTCCGTAATTTCTGAAAATTTCTATTTTTCAATTATTTATTTTTATTTATTTTCTTCGTATTTAAGGGGGAACGTGAAGGGGCTGAAAATAACAGATTTTCAGCATTTTTTTTTTTTGTAAGTAGCGATGATTATTTGTGGATCAAACAAAAAACAATTTATTAAGTATATATTCAATTACATTCATACAAATTTTTATTGAAAAATATTAAAAATTGACAAAGTTATTAACATGAACTCAATGACATAATTAAAAAAATAACTCCTTCCGGTGGCAGCGATGTAACAATGAAAAATAATCCGAAATAAAAAACCCAAAATTTTTTTTAAATAATTTTTTTTTACGAAATGACGCTCATTTGACATTTTTTCTCTTTTTTTGGCCGTTTCTTTTTATTTTCAAAAGGTCTTAAAAAATATTAATTTTCAAAAAAGTAAAAAAAAAAATGAAAAAAAAAAATATTCGAGACGAGCGAAAGAATCCCTCTCCCTCATTCTATGCATTATATATATAAATGTAGAGAGAGAGAGATTCACATCGAAAAGACGAGGGTTTCTTTTTTTTCCATTTCTCTCTTCCTCCTTGTATCCTCTCCTCGTATATAACTTCCGGCTCGGTAGATATCGAAAGAGTGGAATGTGAGTGTACGAATCCCACAGAGGGAGAACTTGAAGCAGTCATTTCTCAAACTTCCAACAGAGGGAATACTTTCTTTTCCAACCTTTTTCAAAATCTGTTCCGTCTCGATTTTTTTTTTTTTTTTTTTTTTTATAAGGCCAATCGAGATTTGGAATCGGAGTTTGAAATGTCAGATACCGAGGCAAATCGACCGAGTGGTTTTCGAGATATCGTTCAGACTGATTTTGAATATCATGTTTCAATGTAATCGAGCTTGAAGCTCAAATAACAATCAAAATTTATCTGAGTGAAATTTTATTGACTCGAATTTATTTGTAAGATAAATTTTGAACAACTTTTTACATATTTTTTTCATAAGGAATTCGTTGACAAAAGTTAAAAATTATCCCTCAATACAATCGAATCAAATAATAATAAGAATTTCGTGTAATAATTATTCAATTAAATTGTTTTTAATTTTGATTCACTTGCAAATTTCATTGATCTAAAATTGATTGTCATTTTGCTCCAAAATAAAAAAAAAATCATTAAATTTACTTTATTAATTTCATTTTCTTTATATTAAAATCTGAGTGAATTTGTTTGCAAATGAAATTGATTGGAATTCACTTCCAAGTTTTTTAAATTTTAATTTACTGGAAAATTTCATTGACTCAAATTTATTTATAACATTAATTGATTATATTTTAGTTGTAGTTTTCAAAAAAACACCTTTCTTGAATACACACAAATAGAACGGATTGAAGATTTTCCAATCTTCGTTTTCTTTAGAGTCAATTTTGACCAACTTTATAAATATTTTTTTCATCAGAAATTCGTCGACGAAAGTTAAAAATTATGTCTTAATATAATCGAATTTGATTCTCAAATAACAATAAGAATTTCGTCCAATAATTATTCAATTAAATTTTTTTTTAATTTTGATTTACTTGTAAATTTCATTGATTCAAAATTACTTGTAAATTTATTTGACTTGATTTTGTTCCAAAATAATAATAAAAAAATCATTAAATTCACTTTATTAATTTCTTTTTATTTATATTAAAATCTGAGTGAATTTATTCGCAAATGAAATTGATTGGAATTCACTTCCAGGTTTTTTGAAGAAAATCACCTTTCTTGAATTCACACAAATAGAACGGCTTAAAGACGTTCCACTCTTCGTTTTCTTTGGAGTAAATTTTGAACAACTTTTTAAATATTTTTTTCATAAGAAATTCGTCGACAAAAGTTAAAAATTATCCCTCAATATAATCGAATTTGAGGCTCAAATAATAATAAGAATTTCGTCCAATAATTATTCAATTAAATTTTTTTAAAGTTTGATTTACTTGTAAATTTCATTGATTCAAAATTACTTGTAAATTTATTTGGCTTCATTTTGCTCCAAAATAAATAAAAAATAATTGAAGTCACTTTATTAATTTCTTTTTCTTTGTATTAAAATTTGATTATTTTCTTTTTGTTGTCAGAAATTCGTCATCGGGGCCTTCGATCGCAAAACTTATCCGTACGATCGAAATATGCCACTTATCTTCATCGGAGGTGTGCCAAGATCGGGCACGACACTTATGAGGGCCATGCTGGACGCGCATCCGGATGTGAGGTACCAAAAAAAATTTTTTTATCAATTTTTTTCCCCATGAAACGTACCAAAAAGTCTAACTTTAAATTGCGTTTAAATTTTTAAAAATTTCAGAAGTAAAAATTTTACAATAAAAATAAAATCATTGTAAAAAAATTGGTATTTCGTTCCACGAATAAAATTGTCCCTTGATGAAAGGCAAAAAAATTAATAATCAGCAAAAAAATCAAAAGAAAATCAATCTACGAGCGTAAAGATAATTATTCAACAATTAATTTTCATACGACATACAAGAAAGCGAGAAAACTCATTTCCATCCTTCTCGCGAAAAGCGTTGTTAAAAAAAAAAATAAAGAAAAAAAATACAAAAAAGCACAATACCGACTCGAGACTCGCCTGAAAATAAAATACCCGAGACAAAAAACCTGCAACGGATGAATAGCGGAAAGCCAAGGGATATGAAAAAAAACCGTGGAAGAAGCAGAAAAAAAATTAAAGAGAAAGGAAGAAGAGAAAAAAATTGAGGACCATTGTTCCTATCGCAAAGAATCGCTACTTCGTGGCAAACATTTTTCTCCTCGCCTTTATGACTCCATCGCGAGAAAAATTTTCACGAATAACGCTGCAGGACAATAGAAATAATCGAAAAAAATCGAGAAATTGAAAAAAAAATTATTATTATTATTATCCGACGATTTTTTTAAACAATGAAATTTTTTGACTTTAGGTGCGGTCAGGAGACGAGAATAATTCCAAGGATACTGCAGATGCGAACACACTGGCTCAAATCCGAGAGAGAATCTGTCAGACTGCTCGAGGCCGGAATTTCCAAAGAGGCGAGTGAAAAATCTATTTTTTGTCTCGAAATTTGGAACGGAAGAAAAATTTGCCCATTTTTATTCACGAGAATTAGTCATTCGTCAATTATTCCATGAATTGATATTCTCAAATTTCAAAATTGCACCATAAAAGATTCTTCGAATAAATTTATTTTATTTTCAATTTTTTTTAAATCTCAATTTTTTCCAGATATTATCTAAAATTAACGAAAAATGAAAAAATTCATTTAATTAATTTTGTTTCAAGCGTGTTCTTTGAATTATAGTTTTTAAAATCAATGAATATTCAATCGATTCTAATTACGAATCTTATAAAATTGTAATGAATCTATTTGGATCGCTCTTTTGAAAATAGTTATTGATAAGAGCAATGAAATATTAATAAAATAAATAATATTAATATTAATTAACTAATTGATTAATTAATTAGTTAGTGTCAGTAAATTTAACATTTATTATTGATTAAACAGGTGATGGACGGCGCCATAGCAGCATTTTGCCTGGAAGTCATCGCTAGACACGGCGAACCAGCGCCTCGTTTGTGCAACAAGGATCCTCTGACATTGAAAATGGGCTCCTACGTTCTGGAACTTTTTCCAAATGCAAAATTTCTCTTTATGGTACGAGACGGTCGAGCTACCGTCCATTCGATAATTTCCAGAAAGGTGAAACTCTCACAATAATCATATTTAAAAACGCTGCAAATTGGACATTTGCACATTGCTTCCTCATCTTTGGCCATAGCCATCAAATTCGGCTTCCTCATAAAGGAAGCTTTCTTAACTATCGAAAAACATGTGTGATCAATGCGCAAATTTGCCAAATTTTTTCAAATTTACTTCTTGCCAAATTTGATTTCTGCCAAATTCAATAACGAACATCCTCGATAGCTATATTAGCTCTGTGCAAAGTTTCAGTGCAATATCTTCAAAATTGCACAAATTAGAGCGTTTACGATATTTTTCAAAAAATTAAAAATTTCATAACATTTTAATCCCTCGATGGATTTTCGCCAAATTCAATAGCGAACAACCTTGATAGCTATAGCGCTTCCTTACAAATTTGCACTGCAATATCTTGAAAATTGTGCAAGTTAGAGCGCTTACGCTATTTTTCGAAAAATGCAAAATTTAATAACAACTTTATCTTTCCATCGATTTTTGTCAAATTCAATACCAAACAACCTTCATAGCTATGCTAATTCTGTACAAAGTTTGAGTGGAATATCTTGAAAATTGCAGAAGTTAAAGCGTTTACGCTATTGTTACAAAACCGAAAAAAGTTGATAAAATCTGAACATCCGTAAGAATTAAAACAAACAAAATTCATAATGAAAAGCAATTCGTGCTGAACAAGTGTGCCAAATTTCAGCTCGATACCTCGAAGCGTTCTCGAGTTATTAATTATTTACTGCAGAAACTCAGAATACACACACACACACACACACACAGCATCCGGACATTTTGTCTAAATATGATTTTTCGATGTTTTGGGACATTTTCAACACATTGGCATAAAAATCTCGAAAATACAAATTCCACGAAAACAAAGTTTTCTTTATGAGGAAGCAAAACTATCACAATCTTAAGATATAATAATCAATTATTATTTAATAAGACAAGTTTCTTTAAACAAGTTTTTTACACGAAAATTTTGTATGCTCATTGACATTTTTGTTAAGAATAAAGGGTAAGAAACTTGGAGCTATTTTGTCTTCAAATTGAGAGTAAAAAGACTGAAGAGTAAAAAAAATTAGAGTTTGTAAAAAATTTTGTATCGATTGTTTGTTTTTAATAAATATTGGGTTGTAAAAATAACAGTGAGAAAAAAAGATTGCACAGATTTAAAAAATTTAAATACAATGTAAATGTAATATTTATTCAATATAGTATATATAAATTTATTTATTTATTTATTTATTTATATAAATTGCAGGTGACAATAACGGGATTCGATCTGACTTCGTACAGACA
Organism: Alloplasta piceator; assembly: GCA_946863875.1. Taxonomy (NCBI): domain Eukaryota; kingdom Metazoa; phylum Arthropoda; class Insecta; order Hymenoptera; family Ichneumonidae; genus Alloplasta; species Alloplasta piceator. The sequence goes on from OX333071.1 coordinate 3,834,930, forward strand.
ATGTTTGATCAAATGGAATCACGCTATATCGGCGATGCACGAACAGTGCAAAGACGTTGGTCCCGAGAAATGCCTGATGGTGCCTTACGAGCAATTAGTACTTCATCCGCGTGATTGGATGAAAAAAATTTTACGATTTCTCGACGTGCCCTGGAACGAGTCGGTTCTCCATCACGAGGAATTTATAAATAAACCGGGTGGTGTGCCATTGAGCAAGTGAGAAAATGAATCAACCACCATTCCCAATAATCCATCATTTTATAAACATTTGATTCGTTCCATCAGTAATTATTTTCCAAAATAGCAATTCAAACAAATTCATTATAATTTTATAAAATTCGTAATTAAAATCGAATGAAATGTTCATTAATTTTAAAAGCCATCATTCAAATTGATCGATTATCTAATATTTTTTAAATTCTTAATTCAATAATTTTATAATAGTATATTACGATACTAGTGCGATGAAACTTTTTCTGACGAGTGTGAGTTTGCAGCATGAGCCGAAGGCGAATGTTACAATCACACGAGTTGAGAAAAAGTTTCTCGCACGAGTATCGTACGAAATTTTATTGTACGAGTGCGCAAAGTGCCAGTTTGAGCACGCGCAGCGTGCGCAAAGTGGCACTTTGCGCACGGAGTGCAATAAATATTATTTATTTTATTTTATAAATATTTAATTAATCTTATCAATAGCTATTTTCAAAAGAGCGATTCAAATAGATTCATTACAATTTTATAAAATTCATAATGAGAATCGATTGAATATTCATTGATTTTAAAAACCATAATTTAAATAACAAGCTTGACAAAAAATCATGTCAATTGGCAGAAGCTCTTCTCTCGACTTCAATTCACTTTTGACCAGGGTTGTAATTATCGCATTACTTTTTGTAATGCATTGCCATTTTTATTACCCATTACAATGTAGTATGCAGTGGAAAAAAAATCCATTACCTATTACAATGTAGTGTATAATGGAAAAAATATGCATTGCTCATTACAATGTAGTGTGTAATGGAAAAAAATTTCATTGCCCATTAAAATATAGTGTATAATGGAAAAAATTTCCAATACCCATTACATTATAGTGTGTAATGAAAACAAAAAATCCATTACCCATTACAATGTAGTATGTAATGGAAAAAAATTTCGTTACCCATTTCAATGTAGTGTGTAATGGAAAAAAGTGCCATTACCCATTGCAATGTAGTGTGTAATAGAAAAAATTTCCATTGACATTGGCAGTAACGTATTATATCATCGTTCAACTTTTTGTATGCATATAGATGCTTTTTAGAATTTAAGGTACCTAAGTCATTAAAATGTAATGCAAAATTGCAATAATTTATTCATCTATATTCATTCCCAAAATTGCAATCAAAGTTTTGTCAATTACACACTACATTGTAATGGGTAAAGAAAATGTTTTCCATTACACACTACATTGTAATGGGTAATGGATTATTTTTTCATTACACACTATATTGTAATGGGCAATGTAAATTTTTTCCATTACACACTTCATTTTAATGGGTAATGCAAATTTGTTCCTTTACACACTACATTGTAATGGGTAATGGATTTTTTTTCATTACACACTACATGGTAATGGGTAATGTAAATTTTTTCCATTACACACTGCATTTTAATGGGTAATGCAAATTTTTTCCATTTCACAGTACATTTTAATGGATTAATGCAATTTTTTCCATTACACGCTACATTTTAATGGGTAAGGAAATCGTTTTCCATTGCACTCTACATTGTAATGGGTAATGGAAATTTTTTGCATTACACACTACATTGTAATGGGTAATGAAAATGTTTTTCATTACACACTACATTGTAATGGGTAATGAAAATTTTTTTCATTACACGCTACATTTTAATGGGTAATGCAAATTTTTTCCATTACACACTACATTGTAATAGGTAATGCAATTTTTTCTATTACACGCTACATTGTAATGGATAATGAAAATGTTTTTCATTACACACTACATTGTAATGGGTAATGAAATTTTTTTTCATTACACGCTACATTTTAATGGGTAATGCAAATTTTTTCCATTACACACTACATTGTAATGGGTAATGCAATTTTTTCTATTACACGCTACATTTTAATGGATAATGAAATTGTTTTCCATTACACACTACATTGTAATGGGTAATGGAATTTTTTTCCACTACACACTACATTGTAATGGGTAATGAAAATGTTTTCCATTACACACTATATTGTAATGTGTAATGGAAAAAATTTCCATTACACATTCTAAAAGTAATTAATAATGCATTACTTTTGCATTACAAATTTCGCAACCCTGGTTTTGACAGTGTTAAAACGATGAATTCAGATTATGAGCATTCTAGCTAATATTTTTCGTAAATGTTATTCCTCCAGAGTGGAAAGATCATCGGATCAGGTGATGAAACCGATAAATCTCGAACCATTGGACAAATGGGTGGGACACATACCGAAGGATGTAGCAACGGACATGCCAGAAATAGCGCCTATGCTCTCGGTTCTTGGTTACGATCCTTGGGCAAATGCACCAAAATATGGCGATGCTGATGGTGTAGTGAGCGACAATACAAAGAGGTTTGCGAATACAATCACTTGCAAATTAAAATTCAATACGATTATCCCTAAATATCCCTACGAATATCCCTAAATTCAATTTAATATTAATTTTCATTCGACTGATTTTTTTTTTGATTAATTTAATTGACATTGAAATTAATGCTAATTTTTTACGCAGGGTCTTGGCGGAGAATGACTTGTGGGAGGAAAAAGCGAGACAATTGGCATTGGCGAATAAACCGATGATCATAAACACCAAAGAGGAAACGACAAACGCGTGACCCTCCATAAATCACGTTCTCTTAGAAATGCACAATGGAAACGTGTACAATTATAATTACATATAATGAAAGATCGCGGCGAGGGAAAAAAAAACGAATGAACAATGAGCGAGGTGAAAATGGGGAAAAAAATGTGAAAATACGACGATCTCCCCCGTTGACTTGTCAAAAAACTAAACGACGTCAGATATTTTCAAATTTTTCCTCGTCTCATAAAAGTACTTTCGTAACGAATTTTTTCTTTCATACGTTATAAATTTAAACCCCACCGTTTCGCTGTGATTTTTTGTACAATTTTTTTTCTCCGATTTCTTTTTTTTTTTGCGATAGTACTCAATTTGTCAAAATTCTCCAATTTGTCATTTTTTTTTCGAATTCCAATAATCAGTTGAAGTTTTCATTCGTTCGCAAATAGCAGAAAAATGTTCATCCGCGTAAAAAAATTGAATATAAAATCAAACGGTTGAACTTTGATGTGCGTGCGTGCGTGTGTGTGTGTGTGCGAATATGGATTGTTTTTGTTTTCGCAACTCAACGATTAAAAAAAAAAATTTATAGCAACGACGAGCCAATGGCCAGTGAGAGTTAATCGTCGACGTTTTGCAAATGTGTGTTTTGCGCAAATGTGTCGGCAGCCAAAGGATATTGAATATGAAATATTCTTCTTAATCTGGAAAAAAGCATCGTTGATCTTTTTTTTCTACAACGAAAAAACATTGGAATAGTCAATGCGTTTGTACGACATTTTTCCAAGCAAAAATTCATCGACAAGTTACTTTATGCAGCGCTGAAAATTTGAAAATTTCGAAAAAGTACAATATCACAGAGACACGCATCAAATAATGTTTAGCTAACGAAGTGAAATATATTTTTTCCAACAGAAAATTTATTTTGCCTTCAAAGTATTCAAATATCATTTAAAAAAATTATAGAAACAAAAAGAAATGGATAAAGGGTGTCTTTTTCGAATTGACGAAAGTGAAACTCGAAAAATCAATGCTAAATGGTACTTATTTTATTTTTTTGTTTTCTCAACATTGAGAATAATTTGATGTTATGTTACTAGACTTGATGTCATTAGACTTGTGACGTGAGCTCTACGGCCTGTGTTTTTTAGTTTTTACTTGTTGCCATAGATTTATTTGGAGCTTAACATGATTCTGTGGTAGAAAAAAGCAAAAAAAAAACATTTAAAAAAAATTATGATTGACGAAGAACTGATTGTACAGAAACGAGAAAAGAGGAAAAACAGAATGAGGAAAAAGATCTAATTTATAAACTACATATGTGGGAGAATGAAAGTGCGTTGTAATAGTTTTTATTAATTTTATTATTATTATTATCGTTATTAAAATCGACAAAATTTTATTGTTTGGATGGCGAAATATTTCACACTTCGCTGTCAGATGAATAATATAAACTGAATCTCGTCTTCGAGAACGAAGACTCCAAGACTATGCATGAAAAATGAAAAATTCATCTGATACATGACGAGCGACGACGACGATCGTTTTGATTGTGAAACTTTGATACGATCGAAATATTATTTTTCTTTTCTCCTCGTCTACTTTTCGTCAACGATGTAATCGTGCTCCACGTGTGTACGGCATTATTATACATGTCAGCAGTGTCTATCGTATTACGAAAATAAATTATTTTACTATTAATGTGTGATTCGATCATTAAAAAAAAATGTTAACAAACGGTTTCAGTTCAAATACAGAAAATCAGGTAAAATGCGGATGATATTTTGATGACAAATTTACTTTCCAGATTTCTTAAATTAAATTAATTTATTTCTTAAATATCTTTCTAAATGTACTTAGTTCGCTTGCAAATGTTTTTGTAAATTACATCAATTCACTTCGTGAAATTACAAAGTAAATTTGAAAATGGCGCGCGCTACTTCTCAGTGCTGCTTTATTCACGACTAGCGGATTTTTAGCAAACTACATCGTCCGAGAGTCGTTGAGCGTCCAGATTCCGGTTTGTCGGTGGTTTTTGGCGGTTAAAAACAGTTCAGTGGTTAAAAATAATATTCTCCGAAACTCAAAGACATAATTGTGTTGAAAAAAAAAGAATTTGAGTTTCACACTCAACAAAAAGATTGCTTCGCAATTTTAAGGAGTAGTGCCGTAGTGGGAGTCCGGAGTAGGATAGAAGAAAACAAGTTTCAAGTTTGTCGGCGGTGTGGAATGAACAAACTGTTCTGGGACGAATTTCGTAAAGCGGTAAGACAAATTTTCCTTCTCACATTATTAGTATCAGGTTTTTTCAACATTTATCTTTTCGAGTTATTCACAATCAATTCCGTGTCGAAATGTAACCATCAAAATAATCTCAACGTTTTCCGGCAATTTTTCTAACCTCTGCATCGCCATATTTGTTGTATCTACAAGTAATTTTTACGTGGGACGCCGCAAAGAAGCCGTAAATCAAATAAACCTCGGATGTAAATGTTTATTCGTTATTTCGCTCTCAATTTCACGCTTGAAGAAAAAACGTTGTATTCGTATTTTTCAGGTTATGGTTTGTAATTGTAAGGTCAATTACTTCACGAACAAAACATTTCAATTTGTTGCAGATAAATCGTGGGTAAAGAAAAAAAATCGAACAATGGTGAGCCAGGAAAGTTTGAGTAACATCAATATATATTTTGTTGTGCTTGGCAAATATCAAAACGAAGAAGAATGCAGCGAAGAGATGTGGGAGGCCTTCAATGTAAGTTTTTATGAAGACGTTTTCAAAAAAATGACTGAAAAAATGTAAAATTTTGAAGGAAACTCCATCTCGTGCGATCCATGATTATAATTGATTCTGTTTCTATTTTTTTTTTTCTTTTTTTATTGAGCTCAGATGTGCGTTCAAAACGAATTTCAACCAGAGTGGATACTGGAAAAAAGATGCCGTGAACTGAAACCTCAAAAGACAGATATTTTCGTCATGGAAGAATTCGAAGGACCGATTTTCGATTGTTTGCGTACAACCAAATGCATGTAAGTTCTCGGAAATAATCTCTGATGTGAAAATCATGTTAAGGCGGTATTCTGGTATAGAGACATATTTTGAGCATTTTGTGAACTTCGATAAAAAAAAACAAACTATTTTTGCCACTCTTTTTTACAACATATTTATTAATATTTTGACAATCAATAACAAAAATTTTGACAAAAAAAATAAAAATGAAACAAGTTATAAGCTGGTAAAGTTGGGGATTTAAAAAAAGGCTATACTCGTTAACAAGATTATAACCTTTCTAGTCATTCCATACAAAATTTTAAAAAAAGTCTTAATTAGTCAAAATTCGTTATAGCTCCTACCTCAGAAAAAACGGAAAAAAAATGGCAAAATAGTGGCTGTCTGAACAAAAAATATTTTTTTCGACTCTTGCACGGTTTTTCAATATTTTTACAATAGTAAAAAAAATAATTTCGATACAAAAATTTTCGGACCAATAAAGAGTTATACATTGAAGATTGGTAAAAAATTTAAAGTTAATCAGTTGAGTATAACTTGAGATATCATGTCAGCTGTTTTGCTATAACTAAAAATAGCTACAACTCCGTAAATTGTAAAAATTTAAGAATTTATTTTCGAGGATGAATTCTTAAAGGTCTAAACTTTAAGAAAACTAAAAAAAAAAGATTTTTTCAAAATTCTTAACCAGAATACTCCCCTGATTAACCATTTCTATTTGTACTTTATTTTATTTATTCTTATTATTACTCTTCTATATTTATAAAAACTTCAATACAAAAATTCATCTCTGCACTTATATATGGGTCAAGATTCCAAAAGGCAGTATGTGTTTGGGCCTCATAGTCGACGATTGTTTTGTAACTTTAGGGACACATAGTACAGTATGAGAGTACACTCTGGAATTTTTTTTGGATTTTTAAATCGACCAGTTTCACTGTACCGATGACGTCATTTTTTTAAAAATTTCTTGAATGTCATGTTTTAATCAATTTCTCTAGACCCCTGTAATTAAAAAAAAAAAAAAAATTTCGAAATATATTTTCATCGAAAAAGATCTCAGCTTTTAAAAAAAATATTTCCAAATACATACTTATACATTCGTATAAGCATATAAAAATAGGTTTTTCCCTCAAAAAGGCGTTTTATCTATGAGCCTACACTCCAATCTGTTTTTTCATATTTTTTTCGGATTTCTGAGGTTTTTTTACACGAAAAAACTCTTTTTCCGGAGTGGGATGTCTGCGGAATCAGACCGTTAAATATTAAATATAATCTGAGGTGCTGTAAATATCGAGAAAATAGTGCGGATACAATAATGCTTACTGCGCTAGTATTGTATTGTATTGTTACTATCATTTTTTATCGAAGTCGTTATGGGTTTTCAACTTAACTTTTAATTTATTAGTACTGTAACAGGAGGATTTGACTATGAGAAAAAATAATAATACCCTGAAAGCAATATAATATACACGATTCCGGGGAATGGGTGTGTAAACAAACTTTGAAAAACATCCATTCATCTTTTATGAAAATATTTATTGACGCATGTTTAATTTGGCGCAAAAAAAAATATTTAACAATGTTTACTTGTTTTACATTGGTTGCTTTTGAGTATACTAAAAAAAAAAATTATTTAACAATTTATTGGCGAAAAATTAACCATGCGTCAATAAATATTTTCATAAAAGATGAATGGATGTTTTTTAAAGTTTGTTTACACACCCATTCCCCGGAATCGTGTGTATCATATTGCTTTCAGGGTATTATTATTTTTTCTCATAGTCAAATCCTCCTGTAACACTACTAATAAATTAAAAGTTAAGTTAAAAACCCATAACGACCTCGACAAAAAATGATAGTGACCATACAATACAATACTAGCGCAGTAAGCATTATTGTATCCGCACTATTTTCTCGATATTTACAGCACCTCTGATTATATTTAATACATAACGGTCTGATGCCAAAGAGATCCCACTCTGGAAAAAGAGTTTTTTCGTGTAAAAAAACCTCAGGAATCCGAAAAAAATATGAAAAAACAGATTGGAGTGTAGGCTCATCGATAAAAAACGCCTTTTTGAGGAAAAAACCTATTTTTCTATGCTTATACGAATTGGTACGTATTTGAAAATATATTTTTTTTTAAAAGCTGAGCTCTTTTTCGATGAAAATATATGTTAACATTTTTTTTTTTTTTTTAATTAGAGGGGTCCAGAGAAATTGATTAAAACATGACATTCAAGAAATTTCAAAAAAACGACGTCATCGGTACAGTGAAACTGGTCGATTTAAAAATCCAAAAAAAATTCCAGAGTGTACTCTCATACTGTGTCCCTAAAGTTACAAAACAATTGTCGACTGAGGCCCAAACGCATGCTGCCTTTCGAAATTTTGACCCATATAAGACCAGGCCAATGATGTACAAAATTTCTAATTTGCGTGATTTTTTTACACTGTTCTGCCCGGTTCCAGCAGGATCTTAGGGCCACCCTGTCTGATGAGTTGTTTTCTCTCCGGTGAGGCTATTCCGGAAGGGAACAGTCCGGTATTCACAACGGCAATGAGAGGCATGGTCATTTGCATTACCGGACTAAAACCGGAAGCGAAGGTGAACTTTCATCTCCGAAACGAAAACAAAGTTTTTGTGGTAGTTGCAAAATCTGATATAACCTTCTTCTTTAAACCTCGAATCAGCCAAATTCATTTTTTACTCGCAGGCAAGTATCGAGGAGAAAGTTGGATTCATGGGTGGTGTATTTTCCAAACGCTTGTTATCGTCGGTGACGCACTTGATCAGTGATTCCGTAATGTCGATAAAATATGAGGTACGAATTGAAAAAAAAACTTTCATCCATTAACGTAATATTGGAGGAAGATCAAAAAATCAATTTTAAAAAATTCTCCAATTCTCTATTGCAGAAAGCAGCGGAATTGAAACTTCCGGTGTTTACCGAAAAATGGATTGACGCTATTTGGGAAATCAACAAAAAGGAATACGTCAAAGCCGACGATCGACAATTCGATAAATTCAAGTGCCCTGTTTTTATGAATCTCGTCGTAACGTCGACGAATCTGTCCAAGAAACGAAAAGAAGAGGTCAAGCAAATTATCACCGACAATGGCGGGGTAAAATCGCATTTTTTATTTCGTTTCGATATTTCGCGCTCAATTATTTAATCATCATTCAATTTTACAGAATTTCATACTTAAATTTTATTTGAAAATTCTTTTGTTTTTGCTGAAAATTAATTTATATCTACAATTCCATAAAGCGATTTGTAAGGAAAACTGAAATCAATATAATGTTTCTCCTGAATGGGAGTTAATTCTAATTTTTTTTTGTTTTTTTAGACTTTCATGGGAGCTTTGGATGGTTCGAAGGTCAAAGTTGTTCTCGCACCTGCAAATTGTGCCTTGAGTGACAAACTAAAGTACGCCAAGCAAAACAATATTGCTTGTCTAAACGTTGAATGGGTATCTAAAAGCATAACAGCTGGTTACGCGTTACCCTTTAATGATTATCTCATTATTTCAACAAAAAGTTGTTCGACACCTGAAAAAACACTAGGTATGATGTAAATGTATGATAGTTTCACCTTGAAGTCGTAAAAGTCGAAAAAATTTATGTAAATGGTGCGTCATACACAGAGTTGTGTAAATAGTAATGTAAAACTAATGCATTACCCATTACTTTAAACAATGTGTATTGGACAAGTTTTCCATTACAAATAAATAAAAAAAGTAATGTGTAATGGATGCATGTGCCATTACAAATAAACAAAGTAATGTATAATGGATGCTTGTTCCATTACGAATAAAAAAAAGTCATGTGTAATGTATGCATGTCCCATTACAAATAAAAAAAAGTCATGTGTAATGGATGCATGTCCCATTACAAATAAAAAAAAGTAATGTGTAATGGATGCGTGTTCCATTACAATTGAAAAAGTAATATGTAATGGATGCGTGTTCCATTGCAAACGAAAAAGTAGTGTGTAATGTATGCACGTTCCATTACAAATTACAATTTTTAATAAAAGTAATTTTCAGTGGAGAATATTCCATTACACATAGAAAAATTGCCATGCTCGTATTAGAAACTTGCACATTACTGTCTCATTATTTCATTTCGCTCACTAAAAGTTCATCCACAATTATCACAAAGTATCCATAAAGTTAAAAAAAAAGAACATGCACATTATTTAGGGATTCAATGAAGCGACAAATTTTGTAGCAGTAACTTGTAATTTTTATCACATTGTTTGTAATTATGGGTAACAGCGTGTAAAAGCAAGTTCAATATAAAGTTGTATAATTTTTGGGGTTGGGTACATTTTCGTACTTCATATTTAACGATGAACTGTCTGTTTTTTTGTTTCTATTTTTTAACTATATGGACCATTTGTGATAATTGCGGATGAACTTTTAGTGAGCGAAATAAAATAATGAGACAGCAATGTGCAAGTTTCTAATACGAGCACGGCAATTTTTCTATTTGTAATGGAATATTCTCCACTGCGAATTACTTTTTTTTAAAATTGTAATTTGTAATGGAACGTGCATCCATTACACATTACTTTTTTTATTTGTAATAGAACACGCATCCATAACACATTACTTTTGTATTTTGTAATGGGACATGCATCCATTACACATTACTTTTTTATTTGTAATGGTACACATATCCATTTCACATTATGCAGTGTAATGGGTAATAAATACAGTAATGCATTATCAAAGTAATGCATTATTCACAACTCTGGTTATACATGACTATTTTTATTCTATAAGTCTTTCATGGTTCGAAATCTCATACCCCTTATTTAAAAAAATGTTAATTTATTAAATGGCGGAATTCTTTTTTTTTTAACTCTTTTGTTTTATCACACGAACAGCACCGATGTTGAATTTTTCCACGATAAGCGCTATTGCCGAGCCAGGAAGCTCGTCAAGAAATTACATCGACGAAACGATGGGAATGACCATGAATTCGGAAATGGCCGACGCCATCGGAAACGATCGTCAATCGGTGGCCAATTCCTCAACGAGATTCGAAAATCTCGATGTCCGGGAGGCCAAATTGGCGGGTCCCTTTCTCGACGGATGCAACGCAAGTGTTTTTAGTCTAGTTTGCGAAATTCCACTTATGTATAATTGAACGAAATTTTATAATTTTTCTATTTTATTACATTGCAGATATATCTCGCGGGTTTTTCGGCTAATGAACGCGACAAGGTGAACAGAATATTGAACGCCGGAAGTGCAACGCGGCTGGACGATATATCCGACGCGTTGTCGCATGTTCTCGTTGGCGATCCTGGCAAAGCATCGAACGAACTCAAGATCATGCGGTCACGAGGATTAAGGTAAAAGAACTATTTTCCTCGTTATTCATTAGCTTAATCATTTTTACTGACTAACAAAGCTTTTCTAATTTTTTTTTTTTCAATTCTCTATCTCTTGAAAGTGTTCAGGGTTTTTTTACGTTGCTTCAAAAATACTAATTTGCGGAATATCGAAGGTAAAGAAAGTTATCGATATTTTCGTAAATTATTCATTGAAAATCGAGTCGACGCGATGCATCCTTGCTAATCTATAATATGATGTTTCAGCCCTCACATCCTGAGCTTTGATTGGCTGGAGGAGAGTCTCAGGCTAAAGCGTCCAGCACCGGAAGAGTCTTTTTTGCTTGAGAAAAAACAAAATTCTAACACGAAATCGCCCGAGCCAGCATCGCCGTTGAGCAAAAAGGTGCGGGACGAAAAATTATTTCCGATGTAAAACCCTGCAAATTGGACATTTGCACTGCATTTCATCTTCCTCATCTTAATCACATAGCTTCCTTTATCACAAAGTATGGCAATCAAATTTGGCTTCCTCGTAAAGGAAGCTTTGTTAACTATCGGAAAATATGAAAATATCGGAAAATTTGCCAAATTCTTCCAAATTCTTGCTAAATTTGATTTTTACCACATTCAATAGCGAACAACCTTGATCACTATTTCAAATGTGTATAAAATTTCAATACAATATCTCGCAAATAGCCGAAGTTAGAGTACGCTATTTGAAAAAAAAAAACAAAATTTGATAAAATTTTAATCATTCGGCCGATTTTGTGTGTGTGTGTGTGTGTGTCCTGAGTTTCAGATGTAAATAATTAATATCTCGAAAACGCTTCGCGATATCAAGCTGAAATTTGGCTCAATTGTCGAGCACGAATTGCTCTTCATTATGAAAAAAAATTGTTTTAATTATAACGGGTGTTGCGATTTTATCGACTTTTTCGTTTTTGCAAGAATGGCGTAAACGCTCTAACCCCTGCAATTTTCAAGATATTGCACGCAAACTTTGTACAGAATTGGTATAGCTATTAAGGTTGTTTGGTATTGAATTTGGCGAAAAACCATCGAGGGATTAGAATTTTATGGAATTTTGAATTTTTTGAAAAATAGCCGAAACGCTCTAACTTGTGCAATTTTTAAGATATTGTACTGAAACTTTGCACAGAGCTAATATAGCTATCGAGGTTATTCGCTATTAAATTTGGCAAAAATCCATCGAGAGATTAAAATTTTATGAAATTTTTAATTTTTTGAAAAATAGCGTAAACGCTCTGACTTGTGCAATTTTTAAGATATTGCACTGAAACTTTACACAGAGCTAATATAGCTATCAATGTTATTCGCTATCAAATTTGGCGAAAGTCGATCGAATTTGCACATTGATTACTAATATTTTTCAATAATTAACAAAGCTTCCTTTATGAGGAAGCCAAATTTGATCGCCATACTGTGTGTTAAAGGAACTATGGATAAAGATGAGGAAGCAATGTGCAAATTTCAATTTGCAGGATTTTTTTCTCGATATTTTAGAAAATTTTGAACACAATGGCATAAAAATCTCGAAAAAAAAATTTTCACGTGAAGAAAGCTTCGTGAGGAAGCAACAAAAGACGATTTTCGAAATTAATTATCGGAATTATTGTTGCAGCATTTGCAGATGTTGCAGAAGCCGAAACCGCCCGTCCCGAAATTCATAATTGATGAGCAAATGGCGAATCAAGAGGCCGACGAGGACGAAAAAGAGAAGAGCCTCGTCAGACAATATCTCGGACATGGAAACGACGAAAGTAACGGTACACTTTGATCGTTTTAATGAATTATCGATTTATCATTTTTGTTCGATAACTAAAGTCTATATTTCCGTAAATATTTTTTTTCAGGTGCCGAACGAACATTTCAAGATTTTTTACAACCGAAAGTAGCAGAAGAAACACCTAATAAAAATACGTCCGCTGGTATGGGCGAAACTTCGGCTGCTTCAAAAACTTTGGCGTACGGTGAAACGACCATTAAAAATTCATCCAACGACAGTGCTGTGCCTTACAGTCAATCGACGGCAACGGATAAAATATTCAACGGTTAGTTGTGTAATTTTTCGCATAATTTTTTTTCACTTTTAGGCCCAGTTCCACAACCATCATTTAAACCTGGTTTAATTTTTTTTTCATAGTGTATGTCTATGTAAAAAAAATTAAACCAGGTTTAAATGATGGTTGTGGAACTGGGTCTTAAACTTACAATTGGACAATATAAAATCCACGTTTGTTTTTAACACGTAAATTGAAAGTTCACTTTTCATAATATTTTATCATATTATTATAATCGTGACTTTTCATTGCATCTTCATAGAGGAAGATTCGTGACTAAAGTTAAGAAAAGAGCAAGCAATATGTAAATTTTAAAAAAATCCAAAAAGAAAACTTCAAAAGTCCTTGATGTTTCTGTTCGAGAAAGAAAATGGTGGAAGTCTATTTTTCGAGGCTGGCTTTCGAAATTATTACATCAAATGACATTAACCGTATTCTATCGAGTATTAATCAGAGCTGGGCAGTACTTAAAAGTACTCGCTACTTGCAGGTACTTGAAGGACAGTACTTGCAAGTACAAAGTACTTTAAAAGTACTTCAAGTATTGTACTTAAATTTTTCAAGTACTTCATGTACTGGAAGTTCCGTACTTGAAAATTTCAAGTACTTTTCTGTACTTGAAGTACTTTTTTCAAGTACAAGTATCAAGTACTTTTGTATGTACCGTGCTGATGGTTGCATGTGCAAAGCCTTTGAATATGGGTCATTCCATGTCAAATCGACCAATATTTGGAATCGGCCCCTTTCAATTTCGATGAAATTTGGTCAGAAGTTTACTTTTATCATAGAACAAAGTTCTAACAAAGGAAAAAAATTAAATTTTTTTTTTCGAAAATTCAAAATTTCACCATTTTTTCAAGTTTATTTTTTAAATATTTTGAAAACTATTATAGTTAGGGAAAAATCGTTCTGGGTTCGTCTTGAAGAGTATACTTGGGGCTACGAAAAAAAATATTCTGAAACAAATTTTCGAAAAATGATGAATTTGGAGAATTTTTCAAAATCGTGAAAATCCATGATCAACATTAAATTTTTGGTTTCATTTTTTTATATAACACCTTGTACTGAGATCAAAAGGTCCTGAAATTTTCAGAAATGTGTTTTTTTTTTGTTTCAAAAATATGAATTTTTGAATTTTGGTAAAACTTTTTGTTTACCTCTAAGTTAAGTGAAGTTCATCAATCATGTAATTTTGACTGCTGAAAATGACAAAATTACATGATTGCTTGACTTAAAAAAAATGCATATTTTTGAAAAAATAAAACACCTTTCTGAAAATCTTTCAGGATCTTTTCAAATCAGTACAAGGTATTATATTTAAAAAATTGAACAAAAAATTCGATGTTAATTGTGGATTTTCACGATTTTAAAAAATTCAAAATTCTCCAAATTCATCATTTTTCAAAAAATTTTGTCAGAATATTCTTTTTTTTCGTAGCCCGAAGTATACTCTTCAAGACGAAACAAACGATTTTTCATAACTATCATAGTTTTCAAGATATTTAGAACAAAATTTTGAAAAAAGGTTAAATTTTGAATTTTGCATAACTTTTGAAAAAAAAATTAATTTTTTTTCCTTGGTAGAACTTGGTTTTATGATAAAACAAAACTTCTGACCAAATTTCATCGAAATTGAAAGTGGTCGATTCCAACTCTTGGTCGATTTGACATGGAATGACCCAAGTACCAGAATTTACGAGACGTACCCGAAAACTAGAAAAGTACTTGATACTGGTACTTGATTTTTTCAAGTACTTGCAAGTAACAAGTACTTTGTACTTCAAGTACCACCGGTACTCGATACTTCAAGTACCTACGGTACTTTGTACTTCATACTTGAAGTACTTGCAAGTACTTTGCCCAACTCTGGTATTAATAATTATCCTTGGAATAAACATAGATTATCTCCTTGAACTTATCCGAGTAATTTTTTTTTTTTTAATTTCCTCGAAGGTCTGAAATTTCTCGTCACCGGATTTGATCCAGAGACGACCCCAACCGTGGTGGAAGGTATCACAACGTTCGGTGGAGAGATCGTTTCAAACTCTTTCGTCGGTATTCCACATTACGGCGTGGTTCCGTTACTCGGAGCTCAGCTTAAACATACCGTCGACGAAATCGTCACGGATCTTTTCATCGTAAGTCGAAAATTGAAAAAAAAACCGCTCAAATGCGAGATTTCGATAAAAAAGAAAATAATTATAATCCATTGGAATATTGTTTGCAGGAAGATTGCATAGATCATGAACAGGTGTTCGAACCTTTGTACTATCATCGTCCACTCTCGATACCAAATGGTACAAAACCTCTCGACGGTCTCGTTGTCGCCGCAAGTACTTACGCGGGAGTCGAGCGTAGATATTTGACCGAATTGGTCAATGCTCTTGGTGCCAGGCAAGTATATTTTCGCTATATAAATCGTCGATCAACGCGATATCTTTATCTCGATTGTCAATAATAAATTATTTCAATCACGCCTAACAAAAAACATTAAGAATACCAAACATGGGATAAGTCGCAGATCGTTGATCAAAATCTTCATCACAAACCGTGAATCTGCAACTTTTTCAAGCCGCATAAGCATAAAAAATATCTTAGCAAAAATTGCAAACGCAAGATCACTCGGAATTTTTATCTGGATTTTGTGGATAAGTCGTTAGAATCATGGGGATATAAATCAGGAAAATGGAACGTGCGTTCTACATATTTGTCATTGATTCACTGTCATTGTATTCAGTCAACCCAAACCGAAAAAAATAATAATGTGTAGTGGATGCATGTGCCATTACAAATAAAAAAAAGTAATGTGTAATGGATGAGTGTTCCATTACAAATAAAAAAAGTAATGTGTAGTGGATGCATGTGCCATTACAAATAAAAAAGTAATGTGTAATGGATGCGTGTTCCATTACAAATAAAAAAGTAATGTGTAATGTATGCACGTTCCATTACAAATTACAATTTAAAAAAAAAAAGTAATTTGCAGTGAAAAATGTTCCATTACAAATAGAAAAATTGTCGTGCTCGTATAATTAAAAAGTAACTTGCAAATTGCTGCCTCAATATTTTATTTCGCTCACTAAAAGTTCATCCACAATTATCACAAAGGATCCATAAAGTTAAAAAAAAAAAAAGAACATGCACATTATTTAGGGATTCAATAAAGCGACAAATTTTGTAGCAGTAACTTGTAATTTTTGTCACATTGCTTGTAATTATGGGTTTACAGCGTGTAAAAGCAAGTTCAATATAAAGTTGTATAATTTTTGGGGTTGAGTACATTTTCGTACTTCATGTTTAACGATGAACTGTCTGTTTTTTTGTTTCTATTTTTTAACTTTATGGATCATTTGTGATAATTGTGGATGAACTTTTAGTGAGCGAAATATAATAATGAGACAGCAATGTTCAAGTTTCTAATACGAGCACGGCAATTTTTCGATTTGTAATAGAATATTCTCCACTGCAAATTACATTTTTTTTTAATTATTGTAATTTGTAATGGAACGGGCATCCATTACATATTACTCTTTTATTTGTAATGGAACATGCATACATTACACATTACTTTTTTTATTTGTAAAGAAACATGCATCGATTACACATTACTTTTTTATTTTTAATGGAACATGCATCGATTACACATTACTTTTTTTATTTGTAATGGTACACGCATTCATTACACATGCGTGCGTTCTACGTATTTGTCATTGTTTTCATTCTAATTTAATCTCTAATCATTTGAAATTGTAAATAATTTTTTTTTAAACCAATGATCACTGATCATTGCTATTGTATTTATTGAATAAACAACAAATAGAAAAATACAAACATGATAAAAAACGATTAAAGGATTACAAAAAAATTCTTTGAGTAATTTTTTTTTTTGTTTAATTTTATTTTTCCTCAGATGTCAGGATGTATTTGCGAAGAAAGCAAATCCCGAGAAGAATCATTTTGCCAGCACACATCTGATTTGTCCGTTGCCCGAGGGCAGCAAGTACAAAGCCGCAGTGAGATGGGGATTACCGGCAGTTACAGCAGATTGGCTACGTTCTTGCGCCACTGAGATACGCCGAGTTGACGAGACGTCTTTCCTCGTTGGCGAGACAATCGGTGAGTGTTTTTATAAATTTAAAAAAATTGCGCAAATTATAAAATTGCACGTAGGTTCCTTTTTTGCAAATTATGATGTTTTTGCCACTTGGAGCCATTTCGAACAAATTGGCATAAGAATTTCAAAGGGAATCATAAAATTTCATGATCGATATACCTCAATGGAAATTGCAGATCAAGGTTGAATGAACATAATCATATTATGAAATGCTAATTTAATAGCACGTTTTTTCTTCGTTCAATTTTAGCTCCGGAGAGATCTCCAAATCATGCGGAAACGAGCATGGGTCCACCGCGAACATCGAGAGCAATATTAACGCCGAAGAGACATTTTCCACATGTTCAAGGTCAAACGCCGTCCGGTTTCGATACTCCGTTGATAAACAAAAGACTGAATCGTACACTGTCAGACACGCCGCAATCTCCATATCACGTTCCAACACCGGAAACTCCTTATGGGCGTATTTTCAAGGATAATCCTTCGCCACAAACGCGCAAAGATTGGGTCGAGTGGACAGAAAGTTTTCCCGATTTGAGGGAAGAGGAACGACCACCGAAAAGACGAGCTCCTAGCACTGTGAGTTTCTTCATCATTCATGAGATTTATTGAATTTTATAAAATTTGTTGAATTTTATGAAAGTTAAATCTGCCCCCGAAAGGTTTTTAAATGATACTTAGAGCATAAGTAGGTACTAATAAAATAATAAGATCCTGAAAATTTCAGATCCCTAACTCAATTGGTTATTGAGAAAAAGTAAAATATGTAAAAAACAGAAAAAAAAAATTTCTCAGGATTGACCAAACCGATCGATCTAAATTTTTTATATGTTTTGGGGGCTGATAAGAGGGGCTCCGAGAAAAAAAATTGAGAGCTATATAGCTCTATAACATCTTTGAAAAAAAAATTATTTTTATTTTATTTTCAATTTTTAACCGTGATACAATTTTAGCACAATTATGAAACAATTTTTTTTTCAAACCTTCGATATTTCACTATAACACTATGATTTTTAAAAAATTTTAAAAACGGTACGCCATAGTAGAAAAAAATAAAAACCACTTTTTGGCTCGAATAATGAATTTATTTATATGTTTTAAGGTTTAATTTTTGGTATTTTAATGCATATTCACATAATTTGTTTTTATTCAAAATAATAGTACATATTCAAAATAACAACAAAAATTTTTTTGTCACAGTCAAAAATTAAACCAGGTAAATATCAATAATCAATTTCATAGTAATTTTAACAAATATTTTTAGAAACAACATTTTATTATAAAACTCGATTATTTATATATTTTTTATAGAGTCGAAACATAGAGATGACCGAAAATTATCGAATTGATGAAAAACAAGGACATTTATTTTTCTGAACAAATGTAAACTTTCAAAAAAATTTAAGTTTAATTTGATTAACTTATTGTTTTTTCTTAAAAATTAATAAACCCAACTAATAAAAGAATTTGTTAAAGATTGATAGATATACTGTAAAATACAATTATAACATAAAAAACAGTTTTTAATAAATAAATAATAAAAAGGCAAACAACTATCTCAAAATCAAAGAAATATTTTTCAAAAATATTGCGGAATCACATTTCAGCTGTGAATGTGCAAATGGTCTTGGAACTATTGGATGTTGCTTCCATGTTGTCGCGATTATTTATTATTTGTCACACAGGAGATATTAGTCGGAAATTTCAATGCCTGCTGAAACATTGAGCAAATTATCTGATAGAGACAATGTTTCATCTGCGATTGAAGAAGACAGTTACCAAGACTGATGAAAAGTGATTCTGCAATATTTTTGAAAAATTTATGATTTAGGTATGTCTTCCTTTGTATTATTTATTTATACAAAAACTTTTTTTATGTCTTAATTGTATTTTACAGTATATCTGCGCAGTCTTTAATGAATTATTTTATTAGTGTGAACTGTTGGGTTTATTAATTTTAAGAAAAAACAATGAATGAATTAAATTAAACTTAAATTTTTTTGAAAGTTTACATTTGTTCAGAAAAAAAAATGTTCTTGTCTTTCATCAATTCGATAATTTTCGGTTATCTCTATGTCTCAAGTCTATAAAAAATATATAAATAATCGAGTTTTATAATAAAATGTTGTTCCTACAAATATTTGTTAAAATATTTGTCTTATTATTTTTGTCTTATTATTTTATTAGTACCTACTTATGCTCTAAGTATCATTTAAAAACCTTTCAGGGGCAGATTCACCATGCTTATACCCCCAGGGCCTTTATTGAATTTTATGATATTTAGTTTATAAAATTCATTGAATTTTATGACATTTATTGATTTTTTTGAAATTTAGTTTATAAAATTCGTTGAATTTTATGACATTTATTGAATTTTTTGAAATTTATTAATCTTATGAAATTTATTGAATTCATTTATACTCGTTTTCAGCCGCTTTCTGAACTCCGGGCTAGATTTTGGAAAGAAATCATGATTCCCATTCCTTCCTCCACGGTAAGCCAACTTTTTTTTCACACATAAAACCCGAAAATTTGAACAATCTCCCGTATATTTAAAGTTCGATCGTTCCATTTTCAGGACAACACTGAGGCAGCCGCCACACCAAAAACGGCGACTGTTTTACGAGAAGTTGAGGTCCAAAATTCTGCTGCGAAATCAACGAACTCGAGGGACGAGACAACGGAGACATTGACACCGATAAATCGGAAATTGTCCTTTGCCGAGGACAGTCCGAACGCAAAAAAAGCGATCGAGCAACAGATCGAAAAACTCGATCAAGTTTTACAAGCCACTAGCAGCTCAGCTGAGAGTCGATATTCCCTTTCCGGTAACTCCAAAGCAATGAACGAACAGCCGATCGAAAGAATCGACAAATGTGAGTCAATCCGAGAATCGCATTGAAATTATTTTCACTTCATTACTCGTCCATCGGGTGGTCAATTTTTTTATCCTACAAAAAAAATACCATCCGGAATGAATGAAAAATGTTTTAAAATGCTCATCCGATCTTTGGAAGAAATTTTTGTGTTGAAACATAACTTTTTCGTATTTTGCAGGCATGGTCAAAGATTCTCAACCTGACACCATCGGCTGGGAGGATCCCGCCCATCATGGACGTCTTTCGTACAAATCGGTAAAACATTACTCCAAAAGAGCTGTTAAAATTTTTAAATTTGAATTTGACAGATTGAAAGCAGAGTTGTGAAAATAGTAATGTAAAAGTTATGCATTACTCATTACTTTAAACAATGTGGATAAGTTTTTCATTTCGTCATCATCATTCATTTCATTTTTCAGTTTATTTTTCATCAAATTACAAAAGTAACGTGTGATGAATGAATGTTCCATTACAAATAAAAGAGTAATGTGTAATGGATGTATGTGCCATTACAAACAAAAAAAAGTAATGTGTAATGGATGCATGTGCCATTACAAATAAAAAATATAACGTGTAATGAATGAGCGCTCCATTACAAATTACAATTAAAAAAGACATCTGTAGTGGAGAATATTCCATTACAAATGAGTTTGTTTCTATCAGAATTTGGAGCAGGTACTATTTCGCTCAAAGGTAAGTCTATTAATTTTTCAATAAAAATAATTTGTGCGTATCAAGTTTTTGTTAACTTTACTATATCGTAGTGATAAATGTATGAACAGTGATTTTTTGGAGTAATTTTTACTCCATTGTTGTAAAAATCACAATTCAAGAATGGAGTAAAAATTACTCCAAAAAATAACTGTCCATACATTTACCACTACGATAGTAAAGTTAACAAAAACTTAATACACACAAATTATTTTCATTGAAAAATTAATAGACTTGCCTTTGAGCAAAATAGTACCTGCTCCAAATTGTAGTAGAAACACACTAATTTGTGATAGAATATTCTCCACTACAAATTACTTTTTTTCAATTGTAATTTGTAATGCAGCAATTATCCATTACACATTACTTTTTTTGATTTGTAATGGAAAATTCATCCATTACACATTACTTGTTTATTTGTAATGGCACATGCATCCATTACACATAACTTTTTTTTATTTGTAATGGAACACGCATTCATTACACATTACTTTTGTATTTTGTAATGGTACACTTGTCCATTTCACATTATGCAGTGTAATGGATAATGAATACAGTAATGTAATACAGCATTACTTACAACTCTGACTGAAAGTAAAATGTCAAGTATGAAAAAAGTAGCGTTAGGTATACACGAAATCGCCCGGAATTATTTCAGAATTTTCCCATGACATTTTTTTTTTTTGCTATTTTTGCTCCAGCGATAAATTTCATCTGTTTGAAATTTCCGAACTTCGCGATAAAGTAAAAATCTGAAAAAATTCCGCAACATTTGGCATGCTATAAGCAACAATTATCAATAACAATATTGCCCAAAAGTCATTATCAAATTGTTTGAACAATTGTTTAAACAATTTATTAAACAATGATGAACAATGATCAATAATTATTATTGATCATTGTTGTTTATAGCATGCTAAATATTGCTGAATTTTTTCAGATTTTTATTTTATCACGAAGTATGGAAATTTCAAACAGATGAAATTTTTCGCTGGAGCAAAAATAGTAAAAAAAAAAAAAATTTCTTGAGAAAATTCTGAAATAATTCGAGGCGATTCCGTGTATACCTACGCTACTTTTTTCATACTTGACATTTTCTCTTAAACTGAATAGTCTTTGAGTTACGTTGCATCTTTAAAAATTTGTCTTTTTTAGCCAAAAGTAAAATAACTTTGCGAGAAAAAATCGTACGAAAATCTTTAGAGAATGGAAATGGAGCGGCTCCTAATCCTTTCAAATGTACCGTAGATAAAAAAGACAAAAAACAATGTCTTTAAGTTATGCGCCCGATTTGCGATGGTCGAAAAAATGCCGAAAAACGGTCACTTTCAAAAATGCATGCCAGGTCGAAAAAAAAAATCATAACAAAAATTTAAAAAACGAGAAACAAAGCCTCATTCCTTTCCGTCAAAACGCTTCTTTAAAAATTCGATTATCATATTTTTTGTCGGAGTTATGCAACTTTTAGTGCGGCAAGAAATATCGACAGGTGTATCCAAACTTTGAGCGGGGGTGTATATGTCCGAATTAAAAAAAAAATCATGTTCAAAAAGTCTTCGTGAAAAACATTATTTTCGTTTATTCGCAGTCCAGCGTTATCGATGAGCCAGCGAAGGAGGAAGCTGTAGCGGTGATTCCAAAAAAAATAAAATTCATGCTCTCCGGCATAAAGGATCGAACGAGCTATGAAAACGTGATAAAGAATCTCGGTGGTGAATTGTCGACCGAGACAAATTTCGATCCAACCGCGACGCACTTGCTGTGCATAAGACCGGCGAGAAACGAAAAATTGCTCGGCAGCATCGCGGCGGGAAAATGGGTTTTGCATTGCACGTATCTGCGCGATTGCGACGAGGAGGGAAAATTCATCGATGTGAGTATCGTGAAAAAAAATAATTGTCAAGATTGAAGCGAGCTTTGAAGAATTGAAAATTTATTTTTTTTCCATAAAATTTCTATCCCAGGAGGAACGATACGAATGGGGAAATCCGTTGAGCAAAAATGTCATCCCCGCGCCGACGAATGCAACGGAAGAATCGATAGCCGCCGCTATTCATCGATGGCGATTGAAAATCGAGCGCGAGCCCGGTGGCGCTTTTCAACATATCACTGCCTTGCTTCTCGTTCCCAAGGAGAAATATGACCAATTCGAGAGGCTCATTAAAGCTGGCGGGGGTACTGTCGTACAAGCCAAGTAATTTTTTTTTTTCAATAAATTTATTGTTTTATCTATTTATTAACATGCCGAGCAAAATTTTTGTTGTATTGATAAAGGACGAGGTTATTATTATGTTATTATCGAGACGAATCGTACGAACAGATTTTTTCGATGCAATTTGAAACGTTTCCAAAACATATTTTGCAAAAAATAGTCTTACAACGGTGAATTTTTCACATTTTTACCAAATCTTTTCTGAGAATTTGAGAAGATCTTTAGCTATAAAATTATGCAAGGAAGACAAGAATTTTTGAAATTTTAAATCTCATACAAACGCCTTGAAGGAAGACAGTGAGAAGTAGAATAAAATGAATGGAGAATGAAGCAGGGGAAGTTGGCAAAAAGTTAAAAACCCTGCAAATTAGACATTTGCACATTGCTTGCTCAATCACAAAGAATGGCAATCGAATTTCGCTTCCTCATAAAAAAAGCTTTGTTAAATATCGAAAAACATGAGTAATCAACGTGCAAATTTGGCAAATTCTTTCTAATTTATTTCTTGCTAAATTTGATTTTTGCCAAATTCAAGAGCGAACAACCTTGATCACTATTTTGAATGTGTACAAAATTTCAGTCCAATATCTCGCAAATAGCCAAAGTTAGAATACGCTATTTAAAAAACTTTGCAAATTGGGCATTTGCATATTGCTTCCTCATCTTAATCATTTAGCTTTCTTTATCACAAAGTATGGCAATCAAATTTGGCTTCCTCATAAAAGGAGCTTTGTTAACTATCGAAAAACATGAGTAATCAACACGTGCAAATTTGCCAAATTCTTTCAAATTTACTTCTTGCCAAATTCAATAGCAAACAACCTTGATCACTATTTTTAATGTGTACAAAATTTCAGCACAATATCTCGCAAACAGCCGAAGTTAGAGTCCGCTATTAAAAAAAAAAAAGAATCTGATAAAATTTTAATCATTCAATCGATTTTCGCCAAATTTAATAACGAACATCCTCGATAGCTATATCAGATCTGTGTAAATTTTCAGTGTAATATCTTAAAAATTGCACAAGTTAGAGCGTTTACGCTATTTTACAAAAAATTAAAAATTCCATAAAATTTTAATCCCTCGATGGATTAAAATTTCAAATTACTTCTTGATAAATTTGATTTTTGCCAAGTTTAATAGCGAACAACCTCGGTAGCTATATTAGCTCTGTGCAAAGTTTTAGTACAATATCTTAAAAATTGCACAAGTTAGAGCGTTTACGCTATTTTTCAAAAGAA
This sequence comes from Alloplasta piceator, assembly GCA_946863875.1. NCBI lineage: Eukaryota > Metazoa > Arthropoda > Insecta > Hymenoptera > Ichneumonidae > Alloplasta > Alloplasta piceator. Next base: position 3,859,366 of record OX333071.1, read on the forward strand.
TTCAAAATTTTATAAAATGTTGATCCCTCAATGGATTTTCGCCAAATTCAATAGCAAACAACCTTAATAGCTATACTAATTCTGTACAAAGTTTGAGTGCAATATCTTGAAAATTGCAGAAGTTACAGCGTTTATGTCATTCTTGCAAAAACGAAAAAAATCGATAAAATCTGAATACCCGTTGAAATTATAGCAAAATTTTTTCATAAAGAAGAGTAATTCGTACTCGACAAGTATGCCAAATTTTAGCTCGATATCTCGAAGCGTTCTCGAGTTATTAATTATTTACATCTGAAACTCAGGATACGCACGCACGCACGCGCACACACGCACACACCCACACACATATGTTTTCTAAATATGATTTCTCGATGTTTCAGGACATTTTGAACACATTAGCATAAAAATCTTGGAAAAAAAATGTTCACGAAAACAAAACTTCCTTTATGAGGAAGCAAAATTACCCGTTCAATCATTGTTTTTTTTTTCAGGGCTCCTTATGACTCAAGTCCAGGTGGCAAAAGGGTCAGTCATTGCTTCGTACAAACGCACAAACTCGAACAGCCTGTTGATTGGGCGATGCTAGCGAGTAAAGGAATATTGTGCTTTCAGCCACAGTATCTCAGCGATTATTTGACGATGGAAAACCCCCATAATCCACGTGACATGGTGCTGCCAGAATTTAAAAAATATCTCTCTTTGTTACCGAAATAGTGACGAGACGACGAAGAAGATATTGTGTATAGGTTTGAGAATGAATCGTGTTGATAAATTTTTTACAATTAACATATCAAGTGCTCTTGTAAGATAAATCGTTGATATTATTCTAGTCTTATTGATGATAAGGTAGAAATATACGAGCAACCAGTTTTTTTTCTACGAATAATTAATTTAACTTTATCTACTTATTTTGCTTTCATGGTCGAGTGATATAAATCATGCAGGCGCCGCGGAAGTGACAATAATCTGCACACGCTCGTGTTTTTCTTTACATTGTCGCAGTGAAAAGAAAAAGAAGCATTTGCCGCGGCATTCCGCGACTCGCGATGGCGGGAAAAATTACGCAACTATTTTTTTGACATTCAGTGTTATTCCATTAGTCGGCGTTGTGAACGGCGTGCGTGGGCTGACCTCGTTACTGAATTTAGGATTCACGGAAACCTCGTAATCGAGAAGTATAGATATCAAACCTACAGCAGTCTGCAGCATGCCGACACGTTGACCTGGAAAATATATTCCATTGTTTTATCAACGGACAAATTGATACTTTCTTTTAAACTTCGAGCTTTTATACGATAATGCTTCCTGGATAAGGGAAAAATATGTAAAAGCTCGAAAAAAGAAAGTTTTCGAAGGAAGTGCAAAGACAATTAAAAATTGGTATCGCTGAAAATTGGACTTCGGTCTCATCTGAGATCACCGATCGATCATTTCGTTGACAATCATCGATACGAGAAATTCAATTGTTATACACTAGTGGAAAAAATTAAAGGATCAAAAAATTTTCCCAAATTTTTAGTGGTTTTTAACAATGCTGTATCTCAGTGAAAAATGGTCGTAACGAGATCTTGAAAAAAGCATTTTGCAGCTTGAAGTTTCTAGTTTTCAAATCTTTTAGCAAAAAATTTTTCGAAGCAACAGGTTTCACGCAATTATGAGAAAAACCAAGAAAAAAAAATTTTGCAAATTTGCATCGCTTTTGTTTTGGCTGTAATTTTTGAGAAAAAATTCTTCCAGCGGAAACATTATAAGGACCAAATAGCTTGTTTATTTAGCTTCAATTTGCTTTTTTTGAAATCTCGCTGCGACCATTTTTCGCTGAGATATCGATTTTTTTTCGAGCATTTCCCCCATTTTTATCGCAAACAGCGTTTGCGATAAAAAAAAATAAAAAAAAAATGAAAAAAAATTGAAATTTTTTTTTTTTCAATTAAAAAAAATTTCAAAAAAATTCAAGGATTATGTTTATTGCCCCCAAACACTTCATAATCATTATTAACAGGAAAACAATTTTTCTGAGCTTTTTTCACATTTTTATCGCAAACAGCGTTTAAATATATGTAAGAAAAAAAAATCGACAAAATTAAAACGAAAAAAATTCAAAAATTTTTCGAAATTTTTTTTTTCTATACATTTGAACGCTGTTTGCGATAAAAATGTGAAAAAAGCAAAAAAAAATTGTTTTCCACTTTAATAATGATTATGACGTTTAGGGGCGAAAACATGAATCTTAATTTTTTTCAAAAATTTGATTGCTTGAAACAAAAAAACCGTTCGGTACATCAAATTGAAACTTTACAGGAATTTTGTGGGTATATTGAGCTGTAAAAGTCACGCTCAACATTAGTCGTTTTGTCAATCTTTTTTCAAATTCATGGCAAGGATGGAAAAAATTTTTTTTTCAAAAAACCATCGACAATTCTTGTAGAGCATTGATTCAAGTTTGTGAAACGCCCCTTGTGATTTCTGTGCGATCATCGGTTGCTGAGATATCAATGGTCAAACAGAAAAGTGTCTTTTCTCGTAAAAGCTCGATATCTCAGCGAAAAATGGTCGCAGCGAGGTCTCAAAAGAAGCAAATTGAAGCTAAATGAACAAGCTATCCGGTCCTTGTAATATATCAGCTGGAAGAATTTTTTTCCAAAAATTACAGCCAAAACAAAAGCGATGCAAATTTGCCACATTTTTTTTTCTTGGTATTTCTCATAATTGCGTGAGACCTGTAGCTTTGAAATTTTTTTGCTAGAAGATCTGAAAACTAGAAACTTCAAGCTTCAAAATGCTTTTTTTTATACCTCGATACGACCATTTTTCACTGAGATACAGCATTGTTAAAAACCGCTAAAAATTTGGGAACATTTTTTGATCCTTTAATTTTTTCCACTAGTGTATGATATCAATGAAAATCGAATTGTTCGAATGTTGAATTGGAGAAGAAAAAAATGTTTTATGGCTTACCTATGCAAATTCTCGGTCCCTCACCGAACGGCATAAACGTAAATGGTTTAATATCGTTTTTTCGTTCCTCGCTGAATCTTTCAGGATCGTAGACTTCCGGATTAGCGTGATACTTTGGATCCATGTGAATGCCCGGAAGTGCGGCATAAACGACAGTTCCGGTTTCCAGAATCACTTGAGTGCCCGGAATCTTGTAATCTCTGTTAGCCACGCGATCGATTATCTGAGCTGGTGGATATAATCTCAGCGTTTCGTTGATGACCGCCATCAAATATTTCATATTTTGTACCGACTCGTAAGTAACTTCATTGTTCTCATCGAGATTTTCGATTATATGACGTCTCAGACGATCTTGAATTTCCGGATTTTTCGCGAGCTCCAAGAGCGTGAATGCAATCGTCGTTGCGCTCGTTTCGAGACCAGCGACAAAAAAAATAGCCGACTGTGCCATTAGTGTGTCACCCTGAATTTCTGAAAATTTATTTGAAAATAATTCATCGAGAAAATTTCAAAAAAGGCCTGGAACTTTTTTTTATGCCATTTCGCCGGAGGTCAACGTAAACTAATTTAACAAACTGCATTTTAGGGGGTAAGAATTCGGCTTCATTTCCTGTTTTTTAAGGGGGGAAACCCATATAAATGGTCGAAGATAACGAGGAATTTCGGGATTTTTTTCCAGCGCAACTACTGGACCAATCGTTTTCAACTTTGGATACTATTTTATTGTACATTCGAAGACTTGAAAAACATTTTTTTTTATCGAAAATAAGTATTCATCAGCAGCCTGCAACCAATCGTTGCTGAACCAATTTTTCCCGCGATGCTGAATTCCGGCAGCTGTATTTTTTTTGTTTTTCATTTGGAACAAAAAAATCAGAAACCATTACATTCTATATGGAAGCAGGCTGTTGATAAACCAAGAAAAAGTTTCAAAAGTTGAATATTGTAATAATGGCGGCACTCAGAGAAAAAAGATCGAATTTTCACCGAACATTGTTATGCAAATAATGATTGTTAAATTAATTTTTTTTTTAAATAAAGGTTTATCGACGAGGGTTTGCAATTATGTGTCTAAAAACATTTGGTTGAAATGAATCGGATGAATAGTTTTTTTTCTCGCTGCCGCAAATTACGAACATGTAGTTTCGAGTAAATCGCGTTTAAAAGTTAATCAAAGTCTCTGGTACCTTAAAAAAATGTTTTTCAAGTCTTCGAATATACAATAAAATAGCCTCCAAAGTTGAAAACGATTAGTCCGGTAGTTGCGTTAGAAAAAAATCCCGAAATTCCTTGTCATCTTCGACCATTTATATGGGTTTCCCCCCTTAAATTATTTTTACAATTTGTTTCTAGATTTGGACTCTATTTTGAAAACAACTGTTTTTCGCCTTTTTTCCCCTTCTGTTTAGGTGCACCCATCTAAAGGAATTTTTTTAATACATTTTTACGATTGGATTAATGAAGGGGAAAGTTTGAGCTTCAACTTCCTTTTTTTTAAATTTTGAGCGATTTTTTTTCCAAAGTTATTCTGTTTTTTGTGAAAAAAGAGGAAATTCGAAAAATCCCGTATAACACGAAAACAAAGAGGATTCATGAAAAACTTTAAGATAGCAAAAAGTTGCGTCTGTTTCCGTTGAGTTCAGAGAAATTTTTTTAAATTTTTTTCCAACATTTTTTTTCTCATTTTCTGGGTTGGAGCTCAGATCATTAAATTACCATAACTCGAGAATTATGGGATTATTGATAAAATTTCAAGAGGGGAAAACACTTTATTTTACCATTTTCAATACATTGGAGCTTTTTTCCAATCTCAACATGAAAAAAAAAATGTTTTAAAAAATCGGAAAAGATTCCTCTGAGCTCAACGAAAACAGATGCAACTTTTTGCTATTTTGAAGTTTTTCATGAATCCTCTTTGTTTTTGTGTTATACGGAATTTTTCAAATTTCCCCTTTATTCACAAAAAACAGAATAACTTTGGAAAAAAAATCGCTCATAGCTTAAAAAAAAGGAAATTGAAGCTCAAACTTTCCCTTTATGGATCCAATCGTAAAAATGTATTAAAAACATCCCTCTAGAAGATGGGTGCACTTGAAGAGAGGGATAAAAAGTTGTTTTCAAAGTCGAGTCCAAATCTAGAAACAAATTGTAAAAATAATAATAATAATAAATAAGTAAAATAATAAAATAATTTAAAAAGCAGGAAATGAAGTCGAATTCTTAAAATGCCGTTTGTTAAATTTAGTTTACGTTAACTTTCGTGAGAAAAATTCTCACCGAAACCATCCTCCGATTTTTCATTTTTCAGTTTTAGCAGGAAATCAATGACATCGCCACGCTCGTATTTTCCTTCTTCGCGACTGTTCATCGAGTTCCAGAAAATATTACGAAAATAATCAGTGTGCTTGCCAAGCATCGTGACGTTTAAATAACTCGCCAGACGAGGAAAGAAGAATACACCGAACACACCTAAAGATCGACGAAGCGTCATGGTGAAGGGAAAACGACCTGAATAAAAGAGCAAAATCTTGCAATAAAAAAATCGAAGAAAAAGCTATCGCTAAAAGCTAAAAATAACAAATATTACAAATGTGACTGGAGCATAAAACGAATTTTTTTTTCTTGTTTCAGAACTTTCTCTTACTCCTTTTGTAAAATTCGGGCGGTGGTGTCTCGAAGGAATTGGTCCTGATGCCAAAAGCCATCGCAGATATAACGTCGGTCGTGTATCTCGTGCTCGTCATTTTCAAGTCCATCGTTTGAACGGAGGAAACATCATGAGCGAAACGTTCGTTCATGTGATTCTTCAAGGATTCGGCCGATTCGAGCATGAGATCAAACAAACTCTTCAATTTTCCGGTCGTAAATGCCGGCGACAATTTCGTCCTGAGATAACGCCATTTGGGATTTTTCATGGAAAACAATCCTCGAGTACCGACCGGATCTTTTCTGTCATCCGACGAGGCGAAGAAACGATTCGAAAATGCCGAAAAATCCTTCACGAATATTTGCTTCATCATTTCGGGCGAACGAAGCAGCAAAAATGGTCGATGCATTACGTAAACACCGACGAATGGCAAATCGTCGTTTGCCTCACGATACAAACGTCCGAGAAGATATCCTGGTGCTATTTTCATCAATATCGAATCCTTGAAATTTCCAAACAATATATTCGTCGGTAGACTCGGTATTCCTCTGCGTTGCCAATAATTGTGCTTCCATTTTGCCCAGACATAAAATATACCGAACAGTCCGATCAAAATCGATATTAAAAACATTCTTTGATTTCAAGACTGTCTCGAAATTTTGAAAGAATATTTCATGCAACTTTCACGAAGCCAAAGTCGCGACTGAATCGTATTTTCCAGTGGGGTGAATAACATAAACGATAGCCTCAGCAAAGGCCACTCGAAAATGACCGTTGGAGATTAGACATTCCTATACACAGAAATTATAGATACGATGACCGATTAAACTCTTTAAAAGAGTTACATTTATTGCGTGTTACGAGAAAGGACAATGACAGTACAAAAAACTGACTTTATACCGGAGCTGGGCAGTACTTGAGAGTACTCGGTACTTGCAGGTACTTGAAGTACAGTACTTGCAAGTACAAAGTACTTTAAAAGTACTTCAAGTATTGTACTTAAATTTTTCAAGTACTTCGTGTATCTGAAGTACTGTACTTGAAAATTTCAAGTACTTTTCTATACTTGAAGTACTTTTTTCAAGTACAAGTATCAAGTACTTTTGAATGTGCCTTGCTGATGGTTGCATGTGCAAAGCCTTTGAATATGGGTCGTTCCATGTCAAATCGATCAATATTTGGAACCGACCCCTTTCAATTTCGATGAAATTTGGTCGGAAGTTTTCTTTTATCATAGAACAAAGTTCTACCAAAGGAAAAAAATTAAAATTTTTTTTCGAAAATTCAAAATTTCACCATTTTTTCAAGTTTATTTTTTAAATATTTTGAAAACTATTATAGTTACGACAAAATCGTTCTGGGTTCGCCTTAAAGAGTATACTTGGGGGTACGACAAAAAATATTTTCCGAAACAAATTTTTGAAAAATGATGTACTTGTAGAATTTTTCAAAATCGTGAAAATCCACGATCAACATTAAATTTTTGGTTTTATTTTTTTATATAACACCTTGAACTGAGTTCAAAAGATCCTGAAATTTTCAGAAAAGTGTTTTTTTTTGTTTCAAAAATATGAATTTTTGAATTTTGGTAAAATTTTTTGTTTACCTCTAAGTTAAGTGAAGTTCATCAATCACGTAATTTTGACTGGTGAAAATTACAAAATTACATGATTATGATTGCTCGACTTGAAAAAATTCATATTTTTGAAGAAAAAAAACACCTTTCTGAAAGTTTTTCAGGATCTTTTCAAATCAGTACAAGGTATTATATTTAAAGAATTGAACAAAAAATTCGGTGTTAATTGTGGATTTTCGCGATTTTAAAAAATTCAAAATTCTCCAAATTCATCATTTTTCAAAAAATTTTGTCGGAATATATATTTTTTTTCGTAGCCCCAAGTATACTCTTCAAGACGAAACAAACGATTTCTCATAACCATCATAGTTTTCAAGATATTTAGAACAAAATTTTGAAAAATGATTAAATTTTGAATTTTGCATAACTTTTGAAAAAAAAATTAATTTTTTTTCCTTGGTAGAACTTGGTTTTATGATAAAACAAAACTTCTGACCAAATTTCATCGAAATTGAAAGTGGTCGATTCCAACTCTTGCTCGATTTGACATGGAATGACCCAAGTACCAGAATTTACGAGACGTACCCGAAAACTAGAAAAGTACTTGATACTGGTACTTGACTTTTTCAAGTACTTGTACTTCAAGTACTCGTTTTGACGAGTACTTGCAAGTAACAAGTACTTTGTACTTTAAGTACCACCGGTACTTGATACTTCAAGTACATACGGTACTTTGTACTTGATACTTGAAGTACTTGCAAGTACTTTGCCCAACTCTGCTTTATACAACCAAGTCTTAAGAAACGATCACTGATGTCTGAATTTTTCTTTTTATTCTTTGCCGTTTCCACATCTGATGATTATTTCTGTATTTCGAAGTCTCACGAAGATTTTTATACTTGATATTATTATATTTGAGATCATAACGATAACACTGCCGAGATCATCAAAATTAATAGACCGAAATTTGATTTTGAGAAAGATAAGATAAGAGAAATGAGCGTAAGGCGGATAATTTTTGCACGAAAAATACAATTTATAATTATATCACAGAAAGTCGATCGATAAAATTGAATTATCTTCAAAATGAACGAAAAATGTCGGTTTTGTTTTATGAAATCGGAAAAAAATGTTTGGGAAGAGAGGGGAGGACATACAAATGAGCAAATGGTTTATATTAGTTTATTTTTGCAAATAATCGTGACAGTGAAAAACTTATCTTAAAAATAAAACTTTTTGTAATTTTTTTTGCAGAAATTGACGTTAAAATTGGAAGAAATGGGAATAAGGAAGGGCAAAATTTACGTAGCTCGTATCTTTCTGACTTCCAATGTAATTCCATTGGCTGGTGATGTGAAAGGCGAACGCGTGCTCACGCCATTCTTGTACTTTGGATTTTCGGACACTTCGTAATCCCGCAGTATCGTTACCAAGCCTACAGCAGTTTGCAGCATACCGACACGAAGACCTTCAAATAAAAAACAACTTTTTGCTGGTAAACAATTTTTTTTTTACTTCGTTACCGATATTATTGTCGGTAAAAAGTAAATAATGAATTTGAATAAAGGTACTAGTCTACTTTAGAAGGCCAAAAAAAAAAAATTTTAAGGATGTTGAGTCCCTATGAAATCTTTCAATGTTAATTGTTCAATAAATAGCTTCTTAATCGTCGTGAAATTTTTACACGACCTCCTGAATACTTCATGTAAAAACGTATTAAATTTTCAGAATTGTATCATCATTACTTCAACCTCCTTAAGGGTTAAAATGAAAAATGATGAGAAACTCTGAAAATTTGGTATGTTTTTGTATGAAGTATTCAAGAGGTCGTGTAAAAATTTCACGACGATTAGGAAGCTCGTTATCAAAATATTAACATTTTGTTAAGAACAATTTTTTAAACAAATAAACAAAATATTTATCAATAAACTTCGTTTTGTTTCCGTTGCTTTCAATATAGTGTAGATATTAAAAAATTGTGAGGTCAAAAAAAAACTTATCGCAAAGTTATATCAGTTTCCATAAGACTAAATTTAATTTAATTTAATTTGTTAATGTTAATTGTTCGATAACGACCTTCCTAATCGTCGTGAAATTTTTACACGACTTCTTAAATAATTTATCCAAAAACATGCCAAATTTTCAGAATTTTCTCATCATTTGCGATTTGGTACTCAACATCCTTAAGATTTTTTTTCTCAGCTCCTTTATCAGATGTGGCGATAAAACTGTTTTTACAACATTTTTTCATCCTTCGAAAGTACGCAAAAAAATATTTTTCTTCATTTTGATTCTTTGAATAATTTATAGAAGTGTGAGACAAAAAAATAAAAAAGCATTTTAAAGAGGAAGGTTTTTTACACAGCAATTTAATGAAAAATCGATAACAAAAAATGGCAGATGTTTGAAATGAAAATAAAAAGATGAATTTTTCACAATTTATTTCAAACATCCGCCTTTTTTTATCGATTTTTTATTAAGGAGAACAATTTCAATTTTCAAAAAATTGATTTTTTTACATATTTCGAAAGTATGATAAACAGAGAGTATACTGTCAAAACCAGAAATCGAAATATTAAATATTTACGAATATTGCTGCAGCAGTATTCGCTGTCACGCAAAATAGGGGTCCGAAGAGTCTGCATGACGCCGCCATTTTGTTTTTTTACAAAAAAAAAATGTTTTCTAAATGTTGAAAGTTTTAGTAAATTAATGTCAAAATTTCAAAATGATTCGATTATTTTATCACCTTTAACAAAAATTTTAAATACCTATTTCTCACGCGTTTTAAGGCTCCCCTTAACGGTGGTAAATTGTGCAAGAAACCTTCCTCTTTAAAATGCTCTTTTATCTTTTTGTTTCAGACTTGCCAATCGTGAGATTAACTGTCGACCATGTTACAAAATATTTTCGAAGACTCGACTTTAGCGCCTTCTATAAATTATTCAAAGAATCAAAATAAAAAATAAAAATATTTTTTTTGTACTTTCGAAGGATAAAACGATGTTGTATAAACAGTTTTATAGCCATATCTGATAAAGGAGCTGAGAAAAAAAATCTTGAAGACTTGTTTTTTTTTGTCAAAATATAAAATATCACGAAAATCACTGTTAAACTATTAGTTGATAATTATTGATACGAAAAATTTGATTGTTAGAAATATCTATCGTCAAGAATGGAATTTTCCTACTAATCGGAGAATTTTCCCAAAATTGGAGACCAAAAAACGGGTTGATACGCAAAAAAACCAAAAGCTCAAAGAAAAAAGTTTCAAAAGAAGATGAAAGATAAATTTTGTTGACGACTTAATTAGTATCGCTGAAAATTGGACTTCAGTCTCATCTGAGATCACAGATCGATCATTTGATTGACAATCGTTGATACGAGAAATTGTATTGTTGAAAATATAAGATATCGAAAATTCAATGATATGAATGGGAAATCAGAGATGGAAAAATTGTTTCGTAGCTTACCTATGCAAATTCTCGGTCCCTCGCCAAATGGCATAAACGTAAATGGTTTGATATCGTTTTTTCTTTCCTCGCTGAATCTTTCAGGATCGTAGATTTCCGGATCAACGTGATACTTTGGATCCATTTGAATGCCCGGAAGTGCGGCATAAACGACGGTGCCCTTTTCCAGGATCATCTCAGTGCCCGGAATTTTGTAATCTCTGTTAGCCACGCGATCGATCAACGGAGCTGGTGGATACATTCTCAGCGTTTCGTTGATCACCGCCATCAGATATTTCATATTTTGAACCGACTCATAAGTCATTTTTTCGTTCCCATCAAGATTCTCGATTATATGACGTCTCAGACGATCTTGAATTTCCGGATTTTTTGCGAGCTCCCAGAGCGTAAATGCAATCGTCGTTGAGCTCGTTTCGAGGCCAGCAACAAAGAATATAGCCGACTGTGCCACGAGTGTGTCACCTTGAATTTCTGAAAATTTATTTGAAAATAATTCACGGAGAATTTATTTTTCATGATTCCAAAATCATTACGGATTTAGATTATTTTCTAAATCCCTAAGTTTTATTTGCTTGCTCCTTGCTTATCTGAAATTTATATTTATATATTTATATATATATATGGGTCATTCCATGTCAAATCGACCAAGAGTTGGAGTGGAGAATCATGAATGGCGAATAAATTATGTAATCCTTTTGCGCCACAATGTAAAACTTCTGGTTTCATTGTTAAATGGGAAAATTTATCACGATTGTTATTGTACCTTCCTGAAATAATGACGGGCAATTGTTCGTGGGAATCACTTTGGATGAAAGAATAATCGAATTGCGGATACTCTTATTTTTATAGATTTTTAATAAAAAAGGAGAAATCTTTTTTTTTTTGTCTCTCAGTAATTCCATGTCAAATCGACCAAGAGTTGGAATCGACCCCTTCCAATTTCGATATTTGGTCAGAAGTTTTCGTTTTTAATAAAACGAAGTTCTACTAAAGGAAAAAAATTAAAAAAAAATTTTTCTAAAGTTATGCAAGATTCAAAATTTCACAATTTTTTAAATCTTTCAAGTTTATTTTTTAAATATCTCGAAAACTATTATAGTTACGAAAAAATCGTTCTGCGTTTCGCTTGAAGAGTATACTTGTGGCTACGAAAAAAAAAATATTCCGAACAAAAAATTTTGGTACAATTTTTTGCTTCCTCATAAAGGAAGCTTTGTTTTCGTGAAAAAAAAATTTTTCGCGATTTTTATGCCAATATTTTCAAAATGACAGTGAATGAATATTTGGCAAAAATCCATGGAGGGATTAAAATTTTATGAAATTTTTAATTTTTTGAAAAATAGCCTGAACGCTCTCACTTGTGCAATTTTTGAGATATTGTACTGAAACTTTGCACAGGGCTAATATAGCTATCGAGGTTGTTCGCTATTGAATTTGGCAAAAATCCATGGAGGGATTAAAATTTTATGAAATTTCTAATTTTTTGAAAAATAGCGTAAACGCTCTGACTTGTGCAATTTTTAAGATATTGCGCTGAAATTTTACACAGAGCTAATATAGCTATCGAGGATATTCGTTATTAAATTTGGCGAAAATCGATCGAATGATTACATTTTAATCAAATTTTTAATTTTTATAAAAGAAACGTAAACGCTATAACTTTTGAAATTTTTTAGATATTGCAATGAAATTTTGTGAAGAGCCAGTATAGCTATCAATGTTATTCGCTATCAAATTTAGCGAAAATCGATCGATTTGCACATTGATTACTAATATTTTTCAATAGTTAACAAAGCTTCCTTTATAGAAGCCAAATTTGTTCGCCATACTGTGTGTTAAAGGAAGCTATGTGAACTATGGATAAAGATGAGGAAGCAATGTGCAAATTTCAATTTACAGGGTTTTTTATTTATACATAATACCTTATACTGATTTTAAAAGATCCTGAAATTTTCAGGATCTTTTAAGATCAGTACAAGGTATTATATAAAAAAAATTGTACCAAAAATTTAATGTTCTCTTAAAAATTCTCGGAATTCATCATTTTTTTTAAAAAAATTTCAGAATTTTTTTTTTCGTAGCCACAAGTATAGTCTTCAAGATGAACCCAGAACGATTATTTCGTAACTATAATAGTTTTCGAGATATTTAAAAAATACACTTGAAAGATTTAAAAAATTGTAAAATTTTGAATCTTGCATAATTTTCAAAAAAAAAATGTATTAAAAACGACGAAAACTTCGGACCAAATTTTATCGAAATTGAAAGGGGTTGATTCCAACTCTTGGTTGGTTTGACATGGAATGACCCATATGTATTTGTATATTTATATTCATATATTGTTTCATGCATGAAAAAATATTCATTCGATAAAATAGTTTTGAGCACATTGTAAACTCACCATAACCGTCTTCGGGTTTTTCATTTTTCAGCTTTAGCAACGAATCTATGACATCACCACGCTCGTATTTTCCTTCCTCGCGACTATTCATCGAGCTCCAGAAAACATTGCGAAAATAATTCGTATTGTCGCCGAACATCGAGCCGCCCAAATATTTCGACAAGCTCGGAAAGAAAAAAATGCAGAAGAGCGTAACAGCTCCACGTATCGACATCTTGAAGCTATCACGACCTTTTTGGACATTTTAGATATTCTCAAAAAAACATACAGACTCAAAGATGTTAATTGAATACGAATTAGACAATAATCGTGTAACTTAGAATTTGCACATTATTTCCGTAACGTTTTTTTTCTATCATTAGAGTTTCCATTATAAGAAAACCAAAATTGAGAAAGCTCATGGATTTGCAAAAAGCAAGAAACAATTAGGAATCAATGTGTGCAAAATTAATTTCCAATTTTTTAGAATGCTTTTCTTATTTCAAATATGAGTGAGTCCACGTCAAACCGGCAGGTCAAAAAAATCGATGTCTCCAATCATACTCTCGATATTTTCCTGTGTTCTCTATCATGAGAAGACATTGCTGTTGAATCGCTAGCCCAAAATCAAATTATTCGTAGGAGTTGTGATTTTTTGGAAAATTGCGTACTTTTAATGATTCGAAAAACAACTTTTTTGCTTTTGTGTATAACTCTGCCGGATTTTCGAATTCGAGAATTTCACTTCGAGAAATCGAGACTGTATTCAAAACCCTTCAAAATGAGCACAAATTAATCTCATTTGGTGCATTTATGACGCCACAACCGTAAAACTACGTTTATTCGAAAATCAAGAATAACTAAAAAACCTCATTTTTTTAAATCTAAAAATAATCATATTCAATTTTTACGACAAAAAATCTATACTTCTTTCGAGTTTGAACTAGTTCTGACCAATAGATTTTGAATTATTGATCAATTTCATCTAGCAGAAATCAGTTTCAGCTGTTTTGGGACTTTCAGGTTTTTACTTGAGGTTTTCTGAGAATTTCGTCAATACAATCGATAGTCACTGTTTCAAAAAATCATAAAACGATTTATTTACAATTCTTTCGAATCCATCTCCATCAAATGATGATAATATTTACGGATAATTGCTTTTTCTGCAACTTTAGGTTCAAAGTTGCGATTTTTCACAATTTAAACAATCGCAACTTTAGACCTAAAGTTGCAGAAAAAGCAATTATTCGTATTTGATGGAGATGGATCTCAAAGAATTGTAAATAAATTGTTTTATAATTTTTTGAAATAATGATTATTGATTATATTGACGAAATTCTCAGAAAACCTAAAGTAAAAACCTGAAAGTCCCAAAATAGGTGAAACTGCTTTCTGAAAGATGAAATTGATCAATAATTCAAAATCTATTGGTCGGAACTAGTTCAAGCTTCACAGAAATATAGATTTTTGGTCGTAAAAATTTAATATGATTTTTTTCAGATTTTTTAAAAATCAGGTTTTTTAGCTATTCTTGATTTTTGAAAAAACGTAGTTTTACGATTGTGGCGTCATAAATGCACCAAACGAGGTTAACTTGTTAACTCATTTTGAAGGGTTTTGAATACAGTTTCGATTTCTCGAAGTGAAATTCTCGAATTCGAAAATTCGGCAGAGTTACACACAAAAGCAAAAAAGTTTTTTTTCTAGGCGTTAAAGGTACGCAATTTTCAAAAAATCATAACTCGTACAAATAATTTTATTTTGGGCTAGCGTTTCAACAGCAATGTTTTCTCATGGTAGAGAACACAGGAAAATATCGAGAGTATGATTAGAGACATCGATTTTTTTTACCTGCTGTTTTGGCGTGCAATCACTTATATTCTCGCTCACTTTTAGCGTAAAATTCCGATTTCTCGAAGCAATTCGTTTTGATGCCAAAAGCCAATGAGGATATAACTTCGGTGGTGAATCTCGTGCTCGCATCTTTGAATTCGATCGTTTGAACATCATTAATATTATCGGCGAAACATTTGTTCATGTGATTTTTCCAGGATTCGGCCGATTCGAGCATAAGAGCGAACAAACTCTTCAATTTTCCAGTCGTGAATGCTGGTGACAATTTCGTTCTGAGATAATGCCATTCGGGATTTTTAATGGAAAACAATCCTCGACTCGCCACCGGATCGTTGTCGTCATCGGACGAGCCGAAGAAACGGTTGGAAAATACCGGAAAATCCTTGACGAATATTTGCTTCATAATCTCGGGCGAACGAAGAAGCAAAAATGGACGATGCATTATGTAAACACCGACGAATGGCAAATCATCGTTTGCCTCACGATACAAACGTCCGAGTAAATATCCCGGTGCTATTTTCATCATTATCGAGTCCTTGAAATTACCGAATAATATATTCGTCGGTAGACTCGGTATTCCTCGGCGTTGCCAATAGCTGTGCTTCCATTTTGCCCAAACGTAAAATATACCGACCAAACCGATGAATATGGATATTAAAAACATGCTTGATTACAGTTTTGTGTTGAAATTTTATAAAAATTTCCGTTGCAACTTTCGCGACGTCAAAGTGACGACTGACTCGAGTTTTCCAATTGTGCAAATAAAATAATATGATAGACTCAGCCCACTCGAATGGACGACTGTACATTAGACTTTGCTATATTCATACAAAAATATAGATATGATGAACGAGTGATCGCTGATAAAGCTGAGGCTTGTTAATAATACGTTGAAAAACCGACGATGACTCTACAAAAAAGTTGCCTTTGTGCAAACAAATTTTATGAAATAATCATCACCGATAGGAATGTTTATTTTTATTCCCCGACATCGATATATCTGATGAAAAATTGTTATCATCGCATTTTGGATTGATATTTTTTCATCTCGAAGACTATTCCGAAAATTTCTACATCGGGAATTATTGTATTTGTAATGTCGAAAGTATTTCTGAGATTGTCGAATAAGTAGTTCATTAACCAAATTACTTTTTACAAAGAGAAAGGAATTTATATTATGGGCGGATTATTTTTTAGGAAACAAGGGTTGACAATTTTATCGCAAAAAAGTATTAAACGGAATGTTGTTTGTTCCAAGATAAGGTCTACTTTAGAAGGCCAAAAAGACCCAATTTTTAAGATTTTTTTTCTCAACTCCTTTATTTGATATTGCTATGAAACTGTTTTTACAACATTGTTTCATCCTTCGAAAATACAAAAAAAAAAGGTTTATCATTTTGATCCTTTGAATAATTTATAGAAGGCGCCAAAGTCGAGACTTCAAAAATGTTTTGTCCCATGGCCGACAATTAATCTCAGGATTGGCAAGTCTGAAGCAAAAAAATAAAAAAAGCATTTTAAAGTGGAAGGTTTGAAGAGGTTTAAAGAGGAGAGATGTTTGAAATAAATTGTGAAAAAATCAATTTTTCATTTTCATTTCAAACATCCGCCATTCTTTTTTTTTTTAAATCAATTTTTCATTAACGGTGGTTAATTGTTGTGTAAGAAACCTTCCTCTTAAAATGTTTTTTTAGTTTTTTGTTTCAGAATTGCCAATCCTGAGATTAACTGTCGGCCATGGGAAAAGACATTTTCGACTTTGGCGCCTTCTATAAATTATTCAAAGAATCAAAATAAAAAATAAATTTCTTTTTGCATTTTCGAAGAATGAAACAATACTGTAATAACAGTTTTGTAGACATATCTGATGAATAGCTGATAAAAAAAATCTCAAAAATTGACTGTTTTAGGCCTTCTAATGTAAACTAGTACCAAAAATATTGCTCTTTCAATGAGATGATGAAAAATTACATTTTGCAAACGTTCTAGAAGAGAGGATGAAACATTTTTTATACAAATGGTTTAGGAAGCCGTGGCGGTTATTAATTTATTTTATTTATGATAAATAATTTCGTTCGGTTCCTATTTCCACTGTATCGTACAATTGAAAGTTTTCTTTCGTATTTTTTGCAGAACTTGGCATTGAACCTTGAAAAAATGGAAAAAATGGAAGAAAGAGAGGACAAAGTTTATGATGCTGATATCTTTCTGACTTCCAATGTAATTCCGTTGGCTGGCGCCGTGAAAGACGAACTCGTGCTCACACCATTCTTGTATTTGGGATGTTCGAATACCTCGTAATCTCGAAGTACCGTTATCAGTCCAACAGCAGCTTGTAGCATACCGATACGAAGACCTTCAATGAAAAACGATTTGCATCGGTAAATAATTATTTATCTATTTCTTAACTGATTTACTGTCGCTAAAAGGAAATTAATAAATTTGAACTAATGACATTTTTTCTTCACTATTTCATCACTGATAAATTATTTCGTCAATAATTACGTAGGCCCACAAAAAAAAAAGTTGTATGTGCTGGGTGTCCTACTACATTTTTCCTACGTTTTTCGTCCCGCTGAACACGAATTTGAAGTTAGAATTAGGGGTCGCACATGAAATGCTCGATAAAATCCATAAAAACTGATAAAAATCATGATCTAGCTATCTTTTCGCACAAAAAAAAAGTTGTGTATGCTGGGTGTCCCACTACATTTTTCCTACGTATTTTGTCCCGCTGAACACGAATCTGAAGTTAGAATTAAGGGTCGCACATGAAATGCTCTAGAAAATCCATAAAAACTGATAAAAATCATGATCTAGCAATCTTTTCGCACAAAAAAAAAGTTGTGTATGCTGGGTGTCCCACTACGTTTTTCCTACGTATTTTGTCCCGTTGAACACGAATCTGAAGTTAGAATTAGGAGTCGATGAAGAAATGCTCGAGAAAATCTATAAAAATTGATAAAAGTATCATGATATTTTTATGGATTTTCTCAACAAAAAAAAAGTTGTTTGTGCTGAGTGTCCCATTACGTTTTCCTACGTATTTTGTCCCGCTGAACACGAATCTGAAGTTAGAATTAGGAGTCGATGAAGAAATGCTCGAGAAAATCTATAAAAATTGATAAAAGTATCATGATATTTTTATGGATTTTCTCAACAAAAAAAAGTTATGTGTGCTGAGTGTCCCACTACGTTTTCCTACGTATTTTGTCCCGCTCAACACGAATCCGAAGTTAGAATTAGGGGTCGATGAGGAAATGTTCGAGAAAATCCATAAAAACTGATACCATGATACTTTTATCAGTTTTTATGGATTTTCTCGAGCATTTCATTAGCGACCCCTAATTCTAACTTCAGATTCGTGATCGGCGGGACAAAATACGCAGGAAAAATGTAGTGGGACACCAAGCACACACAACTTTTTTTTTGTGGGCCTGTGTTATTGATGCACCAAATTTGATTTGAATGTAAAATTAAAGATGGACAATTTTTTTTTAATAGCTTTACCTATGCACATTCTCGGTCCCTCGCCAAAGGGCATAAACGTAAATGGTTGAATCTCGTTTTTACGTTCCTCGCTGAATCTTTCAGGATCGAAGATTTCCGGATCGACGTGATACTTTGGATCCATGTGAATGCCCGGAAGTGCGACATAAACGACCGTGCCCTTCTCCAGGATCGTCTCAGTGCCCGGAATCTTGTAATCTCTGGTAGCCACGCGATCGATTATCGGAGCTGGTGGATACATTCTCATCGTCTCGTTGATCACCGCAACTAAATATTTCATTTCCTGTACCGACTCGTAAGTTACGTTTTTGTCCTCATTGAGATTCTCGATTATATGACGTCTCAGACGATCTTGAATTTTCGGATTTTTCGCGAGTTCCCAGAGCGCAAATGCAATCGTCGTCGAGCTCGTTTCAAGACCAGCGACAAAAAATATAGCCGACTGTGCCACGAGTGTGTCACCCTTAATTTCTGAAAATTTATTTGAAAATTATTTATTGCGAATAATTTCTACGTCAAAAATGATTGAGGGGATCGAGTCAGCGTCGAAACGCCGATTTTTGAATGTATACGCGTCATTCCATATCAATTCAACGACGTTTTGACGGTGACGCCTTCGATTTTTTTTATTTTTCAATATGTTATTATACATGCAAAAAGAAGTATCCACGCCAATTTTTAGCTCTCTATCTTAAAACATACCGAAGTTATTGATTTTTCAAGAATATACTTGAAATAATCATAACTTCTACATTAACCAAGATATTGTAATTTGTCAAAAGGTCATTTTGTTTGTTTTTCAAGGTACTTTTTGAAAAAAATATTTAAAATTGAGAAAAACAAATTTTTATTGTCTTTTTTAACTGTTTCGAGCTAAAAAATTGGATTTTCTTTCAATGGGACCCCTTCGATTTTTTTCAAAAAAAATTACAAAATTCTACGTAAAGAACAAAATTTTTGAGATAATACCGAAGAGGGGATTCAAATAACTTCTTATCAATTTTTTTTGTCTACATTCTTCTACATTCTACAAACTTCTACATTAACCAAGATATTGTAATTTGTCAAGAGGTCATTTTTCTTTGTTTTTCAATGTACTTTTTGAAAAAAAAGATTAAAAATTAAGAAAAACAAGTTTTTAATGTCTTTTTAACTGTTTTGAGCTAAAAAAAATGGATTTTCTTCTAATGGGAGCCCTTCGATTAAAAAAAAAAAATTATAAAATTCTACGTAAAAAAACAAAATTTTTGAGATTTTATCGAAGAGAGGATCCAAATAACTTCTTATCGATTTTTTTTTTCGTAATTTTGATCTTTTTTCCTTCTATGACTACAATAGTTGATTTGAATTATGTTAAAATAAATAATCTAACTTGCCTCACATATTTCCATTGTAAATTACAATAATTAACATGAAGAATTACAATTCAAGTACGTTTTGCACTTTATTCAATTAATTTCATAAATTTTACAATATATCGACAGTTACATCGTAAAGTTTAGTTTATAGACTCTTGAGACTAATAAAAATTTGCATTGATTATACCTACTTCAATTATTGTAGTCATAGAAGGAAAAAAGTTCAAAATTACGAAAAAAAAAAATTGAAAAAAAATTTTTTTGATAAGAAGTTATTTGAATCCCCTCCTCGGTAAAATCTCAAAAATTTTGTTTTTTTTACGTAGAATTTTATAATTTTTTTTGAAAAAAATCGAAGGGGTCCCCTTGAAAGAAAATCCAATTCCGAAATTCTTTCATGCATGAAAAAATATTCATTCGGTAAAATAATTCACGGATTACTACAAACTTACGATAACCGCCTTCCGAATTTTCATTTTTCAGTTTGAGCAGCGAATCTATGACGTCACCGCGCTCGTATTTTCCTTCCTCGCGACTGTTCATCGAGTTCCAAAAAATATTGCTAAAATACTTTGTATTTCTGCCGAGCATCGCGCGACCTATATATTTCGCGAATTGCGGAAAGAAGAAAAGGCAAGACGTCTTCAAATCGCCATGAAGCGTCGGCTTGAAGGCCTCGTAACCTTTTTTGGAAATGTTAGAAATAAAACAAAACAGATTTGAAAATAATGAAAATGAAACAGGAAATAATCGTGCAACTGAAAACTTGCGGATTAGGGGAGACCGGGGACAGTTGTAACAATCTGTATTTTGGCTTTTCCTGGGCCCAAAGTATAATGCTTACGTAAATCACACGTATACCCCTGCATGGAGTATTTAATGGTTTACAAAATGGTCCTATGTTGTAGTCTGTAACTAGAATTGAAAAAAAAAAGTATAGACCTTTACAAAAAGTGTAAGAAATTGTTACAACCGTCCCCTACCCCGGGGCAGTTGTAACAGTCGATGGGGACAGTTGTAACGGTCGATGGGGCTAATTGTAACATAAGATTTTAACACAAAATTATATCTTTCATTGTGACCAATATTATGTAATATTATTACATCAAACATTATCACAGGGATATATATTACAGTCACAATGATAAAATCTTAACACATGGAAATAGTCGTATCGAATTGATAAAAATAATGAAATAATTGAATAAACTCTCGGACACATCAAACTTGTCAAAGAAACATGACATATAACCCAAAGATACGTGCCGTGGTTGCCTGTATAGATTTTCCATTTTTGATCTTTTCATGAGCTTCTTCGTACGTTGACACGTCGGCAGAGGTTCGTTGCGTGATTTTTACGCGTTGCAGAGGCATTTTTGCACACAGAAACTTAAAAAAAAAGGTCCGTTTGACGTTAGATTCAATGTTTAGATGTGAAATTATCATGACAACTGACAGCCGACGAACTGTTACAACCGTCCCCGGCAAAATTGTTACAATTGTCCCCAGATGGTTTTTTCTACTTCAAAGTTAGAATTTCATTAATTTTCTCAAGCTGGAGGCTTTAAAAACCGCGAAAGTTGACACAAAAATGTCCAAGGAAGCTTATGAAAAAAAAATAATGACTGTATGTAGCACAGTAATCGAGATATTCGTGTTTATCTAAAGCCGCAAAAGTTTACTTTGGGCCTGACAATACCAATACACCTCTCTGGTCAAGTCTGTTTAGTGCAGATGTCTCCGAACCTAGTTACCAAATGTGAGGAACTGCAAGACGCATTATGTACCAGCGGAACACGGTGGTACCTACTGGTACCTACTATAATTTGGGAGATATTCACTATGTTACAACTGTGCCCTGTTACTTTTGTCCCCGGTCTCCCCTATTCTCTTATCATTTTTTTTTTTTTGCATTTCAAAGATTCTCGCTCACTTTTTTCGTAGAATTCCGATTTCTCGAAGCAATTCGTCTTGACTCCAAAAGCCAATGAGGATATAACTTGGGTCGTGAATCTCTTGCTCGCATCTTTGAAATCGATCATTCGAACGTCGTGACTATTATCGGCGAAATATTCGCTCATGTGATTCTTCCAGGATCCGGACGATTCGAGTATAAGATCGAAAAGTGTCTTTATTTTTCCGGACGTGAATGCCGGTGACAATTTCGTTCTCAGATGACGCCATTCGGGATTTCTCATGGCGAACAATCCTTGACTTGAGAGCGGATCGGATTTGTCAAACGTCGAGCCGAAGAAACGATTGGAAAACACCGGAAAATCCTTCACCAATATTTGCTTCATGAGTTCGGGCGAACGAAGAATCAAAAATGGTCGATGCATTATGTAAACACCGATGAATGGCAAATCGTCCTTAGCCTCGCGATACAAACGTCCGAGAAGATATCCCGGTGCGATTTTCAACGTTATCGAATCTTTGAAATTTCCGAATAACATATTCGTCGGTAGACTCGGTATTCCTCTTCGTTGCCAATAACTGTGTTTCCATTTTGCCCATATGTAAAATATGCCCAAAAATCCAACGAACGTCGATAATAGAAACAAGGAGCCGAATGAGAGCATTTTATCATCCGATCTCACGGATTCGAGAAGAATGTAAAATATTCGCTGTGACCTGAACGAAACTCAAGCTACGAATGACTGCAAACGATCAACGAAAAACAAACAATTGTAATAAACAACCCTGCCATAAATTTTGATACCCCTTCTTACAAGGACGCGTATTACATTAGCATGTCTGTTATCGGTATTAAATGCAACGAGATATGCAAGCAAATATATTCAAGGTGACAATGCGGAAGAAACCATGACCGGGAAATTTCCACTCATAGACGTTTATATATCTTTCCGACTATTATGACGATTGTAAACAAAAACATCAAAAATTATACTCCCATTTTGTTATTCTGCAATTTTACTTTACCTAATTGTATTCAGGATTATATTATATCGAATTATTAAAGGATTAGTGTGGGCTGAAAATCCGCTTTTTTCGAAATTCTTTTAGCAATACCGAAAATATTGTTCATTATACGACAAAAAAAAATCTGTGCGAAGGGAAAAAATTTTGAGTCAATGTCCTAGGCTCGCCAAAGTTCGTCAAAGTTCAAAGTGTTGAAGAAAAAAATTTCTCTGCTCATTTTGATTGGAAATTCAATTATCTACGAAAAAGATCCGTATATCAAATCATGTAGGATTGATAGTTTCTAAGATAATTATATTTTTTCATTTTCTAATCCTCTATATTTATACTTTTTATGGATAAAAAATGATTGATAAACTTCTTATTTTATGGAAAATTTAATTTTCTACATAAGAGGCCCTTAAATGAAATTATGTAGGATCGATAGTTTTGAAGATAATTGCAGTTTTAGTAAAAAAAATAGTCATTTTTCTTTCTATAAATATTTTTCCTGTGAAAAAGTAACAATTCATTCTTTTCTTTTTATTAGATTCTCTACAAAAACAATCTTCGAGTCTTATTATATAAGAATTCAAATATTCGCGATACATATATGAATATACGGGGAATTCTGAGTCGACTAACTTTTAAATATGATTCGCGATTTTTTCGAGGATTATAACGAAGCCCCATAATCCTAATTTTTATCGGATTTTCTTCATAAAAATTAAAATAAAAATATCTTTTTGATTTACCACATGCTTTTTTTAAAGACTGCCCCCCATGAAAATAAAGTATATGTAAGAATATATTTTTCAATCCATAAGAAGTTAATTAGAAATGTGTATTAAAGGGTTATACGCAGTCAGGAGGCCGCAAAAAGGCGATTTTTTAAGATTTTTTTTCTGGAAAAACATTTTAATTTATTAACGTACAAATTTATATACATATTTTTGTAACTTTAAATTTTATCTTGAAATTTTTCTATTTAAAAAATAATTATTCTTGAGATAGAGGAAAATGACAATTTTTTTACTAAAATTGCAATTATCTTAAAAACTATCGATCCTAGATGATTTCATATGATCTTTCATGTAGAGAATGAAATTTCCTGTAAAATAAGAAGTTTATCAATTAAGAAGTTTATCAAGAAGTTTATCCTAATATCTATTCTCGACCGAGACAACAAATTTCAAGTCATGAGAATCTCTCTTGTTGTTATTTATTTAATTTATTGTGATATCCTCGAAATTAATTAACGAAATAATTAAAAAATCACATTAAAATTTCGTCCTCGATTATAATCGTTAAAAGTACTCTATTTTTAGTAGTAGTTGCGATTTACAAACAATCTTATCACCACCTTTTCATGGCCTAATTAAAAATTTTAAAAAGTAGATAAGACTAGAGCATTAAGAATTTATGTTTATTTTTAGTCGAATTCGATGGTGTCTTGCATAATTATCTGACCATTAAAAAAAACCCGATTGTCTTTAAACATCACGTATTGTAAAATTCATATTTTTTTCAAGTAAAACCAGCGTCACTGAGTGAAACGTTGCAACTCGTGCCAATTTTTAAACTACAACTCTTCCAGACGCTTATCTTTCTACCCTCGTTTGTTAATTTTTCCAAACGAAGTCTCGTGTCGGGCGCGTGAAGCCAAAATTTTCCAAGGATCGGTTTAACGACGATCGGTTGATGTATCGTTATTGCCGTCGTCATACCGTCGGCTTCTCGCCATTGACTCACGAGATTGCACGTTATCACGATAACGCGACAATCGTTTGACAAAAATTTCAGTACGTTTACTATGTGATTTAAAAAACGATGATTATCGGTACTCTTGGACGACGATAATATCACAGCTGACAGAGAATCTATTACAACGAGTTTCGTTGATTTTTCGTTTTTACGATTCTTAAGGCTTCTCGTTAAATCATAGAGAATGCTAAACAATTCGTAAACGTTGCTCACTCTCGTCACTTGTATTTGACTCATGACCCTCGCCATTTTCTGTTGAAAAATAAATATTTACAATTAAGAATTGTTATTTAATATTAAGAATTGAAATTTGGGTCAATTGAATTGAGGAGTTATACGCAGTCAGGATTTTCCAAAAATCGATTTTTTTCAATTTCCTTTTTGTAATGTGTTTTTAAAGTCGGTGAGCAAGATTTCTCCAAGACAGCACAACCGATCAGTCTTAAATTTGTACACAAGCTTTATATAAATATATTTTTTAGTAATTGATCGAAGGTTTTTTTTTACTGATAAATATTTTCCATTTTACAAACAATTTAAGGCAAAACTTTCATCAAAAATCGAATTTTTTTGGAGAAGCCACAATTTTTAAAAAATTGAATTAATTCTTTTTTTATTTTGGATGATTCAATTCAGAGATATCGTGCTCATCGCAAGACGCCTTTTCATAGAGGATCTCCCGGAGATCGGCTACAGCGGCTTCGAGAATAATTATTTTTTAAAAAGAAAAATTTCAAAATAACGTTAAAAGTTAAAAAAATATGTATATACATTTTTACGTTAATGAATTGAAATGTTTTTTCAGAAAAAAATCTTGAAAAATCGCTTTTTTCGCCCTTCTGACTGTGTATAACCCGTTAATAATTAAGATTTAATGTTAAGAGTTCAAACTAAAAAGTAATTATTCATAATTGATAGAAGCAAAATTTTGAGTAATTAAATTAAATTTAAGCTTCTGATTTTGCCATACTTGTAGATATTTGAAAATTTTCATTTTAACTGGCTGCAGTTTTTTATAAATTTATTTTATTTCTATTTAGCTATTTCTCACCCAATGATCGGCAATTTAATTACCGCTAATTACTCTGTGTTAGAAAATTTTATAATTGTTCCAATAAATATTACTCATTATTAAGGCACTCAGTAATTAGGCAGTAAGGTATTTCTAATATTTCTATAACTTGTAATTTAGATCAAATAATTACTCAATAACCAAGTAATTGAAATTTTGCTCTTATGAATTACTGATTTTTTTTTTAATTAGATAATTGTTCCTTCTAATTATTAATTATCCAAGTAATTAAATACTTAAGTACTCTACTTACTAATTTTTTATGAAATTAGTTAATTATTATTTCCAATTATTAATTATTCGAATAATTAAATAATTAATTCTTTCAATTACTAATTTTTCAAAAAATTAGTTCATTATTTTTTGCAATTATTAATGATTTCATAATGCATATTTATGCTTTCAAATTTGTTTAGTGAAGCTAAGCAGGAACTCTCGTAGCCAGTGTTGTACTATAAAAACTTGGTCATCCGGAGCTTGGAATCAATTTGACGCCAAATTTACGTTAAGTTTTTGGTGAGCAACATTTGGATACAAATTGATCGAAATCTACGGCCGGTAATTGAATACAAGTTGTAGGCAAACTTGTACACAAAATATACTCCAACTTTTGTACAAGTTCACTCCAATAACATCTACAATTATTTGTAGTCAAGTTGTACTTAAATTGTGCAGGAATTTATAATTAATTAGTAATTTATATATGTAAATTATTAATGATTCAAATAATAGGTAATTGAAATAGTTCAATTACTAATTACTTGAATAATTAGTAATTTAGATATATAGATTACTAATTATTCAAATAATCAATAATTGACATAATTCAATATAAATTATCCTAGTAATTAGTAATTAAAATAATTCAATTACTAAATAATGATAAATATTTTAAAGAATACGATTACTAATTTTTCTAATAATGAATAATTCAAAGAATACACATATTCAATATCCAAATAATTCCTAGTATTGGTCTTTAAATTGCTGATTATCTAAATACCTAAAAAATAATGGATGATCATATTAATTTTGTAAATAATGATTAATTAAAAGTCTAAATTTTTTTTTGCCGATCACTGTTCTCACCTCATCATCTTGATTTTTGGCTTCCAGTATCATCTGTACTCTACTGCCTGAGAAATCCTTCTTCGTGTCGATGTAACGAACGTAACAGTCATTCTCCAGGATTACGTTTATGGCAATGCTGAGACAGAGCTGAGTCTTTCCGGACGACGATGAACCACAAAATTCATACAAATCACCCTCGCGCAAACCACCGTCCAATAGTTCATCCAAACTACAAAAACAATCGATTAACGTGAGTGTCAAAATGAAATAATATAAATTTTCCTGATACATAAACCAAATTTGATGTTCTATTGATTAAATGAAAATTTTACTTTTACTCAAAGAGCCATTTTTGTTACAGTGAAT
This sequence comes from Alloplasta piceator, assembly GCA_946863875.1. Taxonomy (NCBI): domain Eukaryota; kingdom Metazoa; phylum Arthropoda; class Insecta; order Hymenoptera; family Ichneumonidae; genus Alloplasta; species Alloplasta piceator. The sequence goes on from OX333071.1 coordinate 3,886,314, forward strand.
ATTTTATTCGTTTCAGTTTTAGCAAGTTGAAAAAATCAATTACCTAAACATAACATTTTAGGTAAAAATGAATTTCGTACCTTCTAACTTCTTATATATTTCAAGAATAAAAACTTCACCATACAGAACCACATTACTGAAGGAAAATTTAATTTATTTCTTCCGCTCAATTCTTAAATTCTGCAATAGATTTTCCTCTATATAATATACCTTGAAATGCCGGTGGATATAATATTCTCGTTTAATCGTAATTCCGCTCCGCTCTCGATTTTGCCGCCGAAATTCTCAATCAGCTGATTCTTGATATCTTGAACATGCTGCAAAAGAGTATACATATATATATATATGAAGAAACTTAAGCGTTGAAATAATAATATTACGCAAGGCCATTACCTTGCCATTGAGATTAATAATTTTAGCCAATCTCCCAGAGTCATGTTGTAAAAAATCAAAAACAGTTTTGACGTGAGATTCCCTCAATTTCCGTAATTTCTCATCGTTCAAATATTCGTGGATATTCTTGTGCAAACGCGCCATTTCTTATTTCGTGATTACTTGTTTCCACTTTTCCGACTAATCTCTCATCCAAACGCAGCCCAAAAAACATTAGTTTAAAAAGCTATATAAACGTTAAAATAGAATTTCAATTAACAGCGTTTCCGTTTCGTCTGATAGCTGTTATCGGCGGCACAGTTTTGGACTACGTGGATCAATTTTCATAGTAGGATGTACTAGGTACTATTTGAAAAAAAAAAATGTTTCCTGCGAGTAACGAAATGACCACGGCGTCATTCACGCGCGTTCCCCCGTCTCTCGTTGTTGGATCCGGCACCATCCACCATCAAGTTCACGATCACACCGCATCTTCTTTCGCCCTCGGATCGACGTGAAATCTCGCGACAGTGACCCGCGATTTAAATCCAACGTGCGAGAAAAAAAGAATCAAAGTTTCACGTCAATCGCGGTAAAGAGTTTTTTTCTTCAATCGTTTTGACACACGAGCAGCATAGGAAAGTATAGTTAACGTTCGAATTATTTGACAAACATGGCCGATCGTTTTACGTTCTGGAGCCGCGACACAGCGACATCGCGATACGAAAGAAAACGGTTTTATTTCTACGATTCGCTCTCGCTAGTCCGATTATTACGCGAGTGCGTTCGTTAGCGTCCAACGCTCGCGTTCTCTCGAACAAACATCGAGATTTTCACTCCAATTTCCGATTATAAGCGTAAACGGCGCGGCACTTTTTTTTCCACGCGAATTCGAGGTTATGTCAGGGCGCTTCGGTGATTCGGACGAAAACGTGGGCTCACGAGGACGGGGGATCAATCTGGCGACCAGAAAACTACTTTTACGGTAAGTTTCATCTATTCTATTTGATCGTTTCGTTGAAGTATACGAGGAATTTCTACGATATTATTGTGCGCGTGTATTAATATATTGAAAACTTTCGATTCTTATTTCTACAGGCTCCGCGTTTACGTGGCGTTTTTTTAGGTTAGATAAAAGAGCCTCGTGTGCCACCACGTGTGACCCAAAAAATTCTTTTTTTGTTATTTTGCAAAAATTTATTCACAACGACGATAATATTGCTTTTGACAATTTGGATATTTCGTTTGGTATATTTGTGTGTAAATATGATACTGGATTGATCTGTCATTTCTTTGAAAATCGTGGATTACATCGAGAAGCATGAGAATGTGCGGAATGATAGAAACACGCGTAGGGCCGTTTCAGGGCGACTTCCGGTCTCTAAATCATTCGACAAATAATCAAATTTCGTAAAAACGTGTCGCGCGCTTGAATTTGCCGCGCATTTCACTAAAATCCCTAGACAACTGTATCCAGGGATTTTAAGTTTCTTTTTTCTCCATGCGTTGCGCTCGATATACATTTTCCCCCCCATTTCTCAATTCAACAACTATCATCGATCGCGCACATGGATGAATTTGCGGAAAATTCAGCAATAATGCATCCTGTAATTTCGATTTTAAAAACTTGAACGACCGGAAAATCGGAACAACAAATTTTCTCTACGAATCTATCCCTGTACAAGCAAAAAACATCTTTCGGCAATTCTAATGTTTTCTTGAAATAACCGAAATCCAAAAACCGCGCGTTTGCTATTAAAAAGAGTCGAGTATATGAAGTTGCTGATTTGAGTAGTCTAACCGGAAATGCACTCCCTCGACATTTCTGCGCGTCGACCAATGGAATCGTGGCTTTTGCGCCACGTTGCCAGCTCACGGTTTATCCCAGAACCAATCGGCTTCGCGCAAACCCGGCGGGGCTCTTTATAGAGGAAGAGAGAGCGAGAGAGAGTGAGAGAGAGAGGAAGAGTGAGAGAGAGAGAGAGGTCATCGAAGAAGGACAGGAGAGGACTCGGCGCACGACGACAAGAGCGGGTCGAGAGAGGGGGGAAACGTCGAGGGGGTTTCGCTCTCCGGGGCTCGTTGAGAAATCGTGAACGATCCGCCATGTTTAGATGAGTGCGTGTGTGCCCGCGACACGAGCGTCCTTGAGCGAGGCCCGTATCGCCGTAAACTAAAATCCTATGAAAAATGTACCGTAAAATATTATATATATCACATTCTCGTAATATTACGTGAGGTACCTAATCGACGATATAAAAACGGTGAACACGCCTGTCGCGTCAATTGCCGCGGATGGCAAGTCTACGACGCGAAATTTTGTGATTACATTATGGTGAGTAAGAGCTCGTATCGGGACAACGCCAATATGGCCGCCGCGAAATTTCCTTTGTATCCGCGGGCCGATGCCTCACCTCGAATTATAAAGCGAAATAATTTTTTCTTTCCCCTCTCACATTAATTACGAATTAACGCGCATTCTTTCGTCATTATTGTCTTAAACTTTCGTCACGACGATACAAATTTAGATACGACGTTTTTGTCCGGTAATTCGATTTTGCGAGGCGCGCGCGAGAGAGAAGGAGAGAGTGAGAGAGAGAGAAAAAAAAGCGAAATATTTTAGCGTTCGAGTCGCGACGGACGCCCTCCAGAGTCCGGCATTCGAGACGCACAGCCTCACCCCGCATTTTATTTCGCGTTCGATATTTATCCCTTTTCCTTTGTAAATTGCTCGTGACATTGCTTTTTTATTTTTCCACGAAAAATACAATTATCCGGCATCCGCGCGTACGCAACCTTGGGTATGAAAAATTTTCCCTTTTTTTTTCCTTCGAGATTGTCGAAATTTTTTTTGATTTTTTTCGCGGGATTTTATCTTGTTTTTTTTTCTTGCGAAATTTCTGCGATTTTTTGTAACTCCCAAATGCAAAATCAATTGTCAATTTCTATCACAAAAAGATTCGCCTTTGTTTTTGTTTCTTGGAGGAATCACCGAAGATTTTTGAATTATCGGCTTTTTAGTTTGATAAAGAAGTAAATGGGCAAAGTCGTATGTTGGATTTTTTCTTTTGTGGAATGACATTTCTCTTATAAATTTTGGTTGAGTATTTTTTTTGCTCGCCACGAAACTTCAATTTTTTTCCAATATTTTCAATAGTTTGAATATATTTTCATGCAGGAAAAGCTATGAACATACCTGCTTTTGAAAATAATGAAGATATGAATTTTTATTTTCAAAGATTATTGATTTTTTTATAACTCGTGTTTCATGTTAGTTCTTTTTATTTTTTCCAAGTTTTTAAAATTATTTTTAATTATTTTTGCTCACAGTGTCATGTGTGATGAGTGATAAACAGGGTGCGCAAAATTTGCCGCCCCTCATCGGGGGTGGAGGTAATAATGGAACTAACACCGCGGGTGCAACCCAACAAACTGTCAGTTTGCAACAAGTACTCGCTTCTGCTCAGGGACTCAATGTACTCACCACAGGCGCGGGACAACAGTTTGTCATCACTTCGCAAGTTCCTGGTCTTACTCAGGTAATTGAAGCGTAGAATCTTTACGCATATGGACAAATTGAAAAATTTGTGTCTGAAAATCGAGAAATTATAACGTTTTTTTGGTTTTAAAATACCATTAATTCAACCTTTTATGGCAATTTTGCCCACATTCTTCCTACATTGTTTTTTCCAAATTTTCTTTTACCCATAAAACTTCCATTAAAAAAAGTGCATTCCACAATTTCGTTGTCTTCATGAAGCAAGTTTTACGGGTAAAGTAAAATCATGATGTATCAGTGCACAATTCAATTTCAAAGATTAGTTAATCTTTGTTCATTGAAAATTTACATGAAATTAATTTATTTAAATGTTCGAACATTTCCAGATATTACTAATCAGATAGTAAAATTATGTAATTTTTAATAACGATCTTTATCCAGTTCCGGTCCCATTCCTAACTTATTTAAGTACAGTTTATTTTTCACCCAAATTTATTGTTCTTAATTTTTTCCGTGGAACGTTCAAATTTTTTATGAACTTCTCCTTGAAAATATTTGATGATAATTCAATACCGAAGCTGAAGAAAACAAAAATCCATTCAAAATCCATTTTCCACCCAAAGTTATCGTTTTTAATTTTTTCCATTGAACATTCAAATCATTTATGAACTTCTCCTTGAAAATATTTGATGATAATTCAATACCGAACCTGAAGAAAACAAAACTCCATTCAAAATCCATTTTCCACCCAAATTTATCGTTTTTAATTTTTTCCATTGAACGTTCAAATCATTTATGAACTTCTCCATAAAAATATTTGATGATGATTCAATGCCGAACCTGAAGACAAAGAAAATCCATTCAAAATCCGTTTCCTACCCAAATTTATCGTTTTTAATTTTATCCATGGAACGTTCAAATCATTTATGAACTTATCCTTGAAAATATTTGATGATGATTCAATACTGAATCTGAAGAAAACGAAAATCCATTCAAAATCCATTTTTCACCCGAATTTATCGTTTTTAATTTTTTCCATGGAACGTTCAAATCATTTACGAACTTCTCCTTGAAAATATTTGATGATGATTCAATACCAAACCTGAAGAGAACGAAAATCCATTCAAAATGCATTTTTCACCTAAATTTATCGTTTTTAATTTTTTCCATGGAAAGTTCAAATAATTTATGAACGTCTCCTTGAAAATATTTTATGATGATTCAATACCAAACCTGAAGAGAACCCAAATCCATTCAAAATCCATTTTCCACCCAAATTTATCGTTTTTAATTTTTTCCATGGAACGTTCAAATCATTTATGAACTTCTCGTTAAAAATATTTGATGATGATTCAATACCGAACCTGAAGAAAACGAAAATCCATTGAAAATTCATTTTTCACCCAAATTTATCGTTTTTAATTTTTTCTATGGAACGTTCAAATAATTTATGAACTTCTTGAAAATATTTGATGATGATTCAATACCGAACCTGAAGAAAACGAAAATCCATTCAAAATCCATTTTTCAATCAAATTTATCGTTTTTAATTTTTTCCATGGAACGTTCAAATCATTTATGAACTTCTCTTTGAAAATATTTTATGATGATTCAATACCGAACCTGAAGAAAACGAAAATCCATTCAAAATCGTTTTCTACTGCTGTCAAACGAGGCATTTATCTGAAAAGCGTATCTTCCTAATAATGATTCTCCGAAATCGATTCGCCAAGGAAATTCAACATTTTTTTTCCATAAAAAAAAGGTCTTATCAGCCGGTGGAACAACGACATCGGGTGGGATTCAACAGGTCGGATTTCCTCGAATCGTCAACATCGGCGGTGGTTCACCGCGTGTTATCGGTGTCGCATCGTCAAGCGGTACGCCATTGTCATCGCCTAATCGTCAGACAAAGGTCGTTCTCTCGACGTCGCCGAAACTCGTGAGAACGTCATTGGGAAGTATGTTTGTGACGCCAACGTCGCAAACATCAGTGAATGCAATAATCGGACAATCTTCGACGACGACGACGACGACGACGACAGCGACGTCGACGACAGCGACAACGACGACAACGTCGACGGGGTCAATCTCGTCGTCGTCATCGCCGGCGCGTAAAAAATTACGTCTGACCGATGGAACGGAAAAATCAACTGACGATGCGACGTCATCGATATCGAGCTATCGGCGACGTATCATGGAACACAAGATGAAGAGAATGCGCGCGATACGCGAGAAATACGCCGAGAACGCATCCGAATTATTTTATCTTCATACCGGTGCTAATATGATGGATTTTCAAAATTGGAAGAGAGGACCACCGACAGCGCCGTATTTACGATTTTTGCGACAACAGAGACTCGATCCCGAGGACGACGACGAGGATCTCACGTTGCCGTTGCCAAACGTAAATACCGCCTACAACGATATTTTATTAACGAGCTGCGGCGCACCAACGACGATCGTCGTTTCCGGCAATAATTCCGTAACGACGAACGCCCTTTCGAATGTTCTCGTCAAGACACCGGTTACCCTTGGAAATGAGGTCAAAATCACCGGTTTAGGGGGCACACCCGTTGCCGTTTCGACCACTTTACCCGCTGCAGTTGCTCAACTCAGCCAACAAGGTAAAGATTTTACAAAAAAAATTACTACTGCTGTATCTCTTCGTTTTTTTGCACATTTACAGGAGAATTTTGATTTGAGTTTCAATAGCATGAAAAGCAGACTGATTTAAAAAAAACGACTATTTTTTGTTTTTCGAAATAACATATTAAATACTTTTGGGGAGGTGAAAAAAGATGCCTGTTGAAAGCTGAGTTCTTAATATAAATATTTAGATATGTTAAATTTCTATTTCCCATTTAAATAACACGGGAAAAAAAATTTCAAACTTTAAAATTTTGTACCTCGACTTGAAGTCAATGTACCGAATCGAACGATACGTATTCTTGTAGGGAATTGAACGCTCTACGAAAAAGGTCTCTTAAGATTTTTCGATAAACTCACTTCTTCAAAAGTTATTCACGGTCTAATAGATATGGGGCGTTCCATCGCAAATCGGACAGTTTGAAAAACTTTTTTTTATTTTCTCAAATTTTTTATATTTTTTTGTACCGATCAAAAAGACCCTTGTGGGTAAATTTTGAGATTTTTTTGATTTCCCGTTCAAAAGATATTCAATTAACAAAAGAAAACCACTCTTTCGGTATTTTGGTCATAAGTTCTCTAATAATGGTCCAAGTTAAACGTTTTTTTTTTTTTTGAAATTTTTTATTTTTTTATGGCCTTTTTAGAAAAAAATACAACGAAAATATTTGATATGTTTTAAAATGAGTTTTTTGAGTTTTGAACTTTAAATCGCGTTTTTAAAAGTGAGTGTATAATTTGATTTTTATTATTTTTCATTTTTTGTTGTAAACATCTATCTATTCAACAACTTTTAAGACTAGTCTGATCGTGGGATTTCCAAAACTACTATTTTTTTCCATTTTTGAAAACAATTTTTTTTTTTTAATTTAAAAAGTTTTATAAAAAAGTGTCAAAATAAATTCTGAATAACGAAAGAAATACTATACAGTAACGAATTCATAATAATTGATAGAAAAAGAATTTTTTTTATTTTCAAAAATCGAAAAAAAATAGTTATGGAAATCCCACGATCGGACTAGTCTTAAAAGTTGATGAATAGATGGATGTTGAAAACAATTTTTTTTAACAAAATCAAAATACTCACTTTTAAAAACGCGATTTAAAGTTTAAGACTCAAAAAACACGTCGAATATTTGTATTGTATTTTTTTCTGAAAAGGCCATAAAAAACAAAAATATAAAAAAACCTTTTAATTTGAAGCATTATTAAAGGAGTTATGACCAAAATACCGAAAAAGCGGTTTTTTGGTCTTTTGAACGAGTAATCAAAAAAATCTCAAAATTTACCAGCAAGGGTCTTTTGATGGGCACTAAAAAAAAACAAATTTGAAGACATAAAAAAAGTTTTACGAACTGTCAGATTTGGGATGAAATGCCCCATATGTATATTAGACTGTTAATATGGACGAATTACTGTCGGTCATTTCTCTAAAAATTAGGTTATTTATGTTAATGCAATTTAAACTTTTGTTTCAAGAAAGATTTTACGATATTTAGTAATAACTTTCAACATTTTGCCGGAAACTAAAAAAAAAAGAGAAATTTACTCTAAATTTACGTTTCACCTTATAACTTTTGAAGGAGTGAGTTTATCGCAAAATCATAAGAGATCTTTTTTGTAGAGCGTTCAATTTTCTACATGAATATGTGTCGTGCATTTTGTTACACTAACTTGAAGCCGAGATATAAAATTTCAAAGTTTGAAAATTTTTTTTTCTGTGTTATTTAAATAGGAAATAGAAATTTGCGATGAGACATATGTAATATTTATATTAAGAGCTCTGCTTTTAACATGCATCTTTTTTCACCTCCCCCGAAAGTATTTAATATATTATTTAGAAAAACAAAAAATAGTCACTTTTTTTTAATCAGTCTAATGAAAAGCTATTAAAATCTTGAGTCTGTGAAGTCTCGAAATATCAGTTTTTTGAGATTTTTCACATTTTGAGATTCCCATTCTTTCAGGATTTCGCATTTTCATTTTTCGACTCTTGCAAAGTCATAAGAGTCTAAATATACAACCTAATAAAAATCTCACAAGAACATCTGCAAATAATTTAAAAAAAGCTAACTTTTTTTTTCCGTAATGCATTAACTTTGAAGTATCATTATTGAAATCAATGTTCTAAATATCTCTGATATTGACTATTTTCCGAGAATAAATTAAGGTCGAAAGATTTGTTTACATTTATTTTCCGCCTTAAGATGATAATAAAGATTGCAAAATTTCTTGATGCCCTTTGATTATCATTTTTCTTGGTTTCGTTTTTTTGATAAACTAAGGACGAAAGATTTATTCACGTTTATTTTTCTCTTTGAGATGATAATAAAGATTGCTAGATTTTTGAATCTTCTTTAATTCTCATTTCTACGTTATTTTTTCCTGCGGATAAACTTAGGTCGAAAGATTTATTCACGTTTACTTTTCTCCACGAGATGGTAATAAAGATTGGAAGATTTCACAATGCTCTTGAAATCTCATTTCTTCGCTATTTTACGATCTACTGAATAACGACGTTTGCGCAATAGGACAAATACCAGGTAGACCTCAGGGTGGTCGTCACGGAATGGTATTTGCCATTCGAGCGACGATACAAACACCGTCACAAGCCATCAACACCACCAACACCACAGCTTACCCCTCACCCACCTCTGCCATAGCACCCACGTTCATTATAGGTGATTACCGTAGGACTGCAATCACTTGATCTTCTTTTTTTTTCCATCAATTTTTCTCTTTCTTGAAATAGTTTTTGTCGTCTTCCTGTAAAGATCGTTGTTCAGCCGCTCGTAAGAATCTCATTGTATAGTCTATGCTCTCTGGATATGTCTTTAATTGTTAATTAGCGAGAGAATTAGCGAAATCAACCATTCTATTTGTGTTCTCAGGCAGGGTTGCGAAATTTTTAATGAAAAACTAATGCATTAACCATTAAAATTTAATGGTTAATAGAAATTATTTTCATTAAGCAATAAAATCTAATGGTTAATGGAAATTATTTTCGTAACCATTAAAATTTAATGGTTAATGGAAATTATTTTGATTAACCATTAAAATTTAATGGTTAATGGATATTATTTTCATTAACCATTAAAATTATTTCCATTAACCATTAAATGTTAATGGTTAATGAAAATGGAATTGCATTAAAAAAAGTAATGCATTATTTGCAACCCTGCTCATTACAATGTAGTGTGTAATAGAAAAAATTTCCATTACCCATTGCAATGTAATGTGTAATGGACAAAACTTTGATTGCAATTTTGGGAATGGAAAAATATAAATGAATAAATTATTGCAATTTTGCCTTACATTTTATTGACTTAGGACTTAGATTTTCAGGTACCTTAAATTCTAAAAAGCATGTATATTATAATTATAAAAAGCATTTATATTATTATTGCAATGTAATGTGTAATGGACAAAACTTTGATTGCCATTTTGGGAATGGAAAAATATAGATGAATAAAAGCATCTATATTATAATTCTAAAAATCTAAGTCCTAAGTCAATAAAATGTAATGCAAAACTGCAATAATGTATTCATCTATATTTTTCCATTCCCAAAATTGCAATCAAAATTTTGTCCATTACACATTACATTGCAGTGGGTAATGGAAATTTTTTCTACTACACACTACATTGTAATTGGCAGGATTGCAAATAATGCATTACTTTTTTGAAAGCAATTGCATTTTAATGGTTAATGAAGATAATTTCCATTAACCATTACATTTTAATGGTTAATGAAAATAATTTCCATTAACCATTAAATTTTAATGGTTAATGAAAATAATCTCCATTAACCATTGAATTTTAATGGTTAATGGTTTATGAAAATGCAAATGCACTAAAAAAAGTAATGCATTATTTGCAACCCTGTTCTCAGGTCAGTCGTATCCGCTGAATGCATGTTAAAATCCTATTCCTACTCTTCTAGTATTTTATCGATTATTTTATAGAAAAAAAAATGGTTTTTTTCCAAAATTTCGATCAACCCCACGGGACAAAATTCCGCTGTTTGGGCAACAACGCCCGATCGGCCTCTCGTCTCGTGGGCAAATTAAAATTCGAGCATGTGTAAGACCTCGAAGAGAACTCCACCTGCGAGGTCTAAGGGTTAGTCTCGTGACAAAAAAAATGGATTTAAAATTAATTACAAACCCACATGTAAAACCATTATGAAACCAAAACTTTCTGTAAATCTTTTTCTCACATCAAAAGCATAAAAATTCGCCTTTTAGACTAGAACTGCTTCGAATTTTTGAAAAAGTTATCTCCGACGATGCTCGTCGAGCATGATTATGTCGTATCGTGTATCTGTGTCGATGGAATGTAGTTATTTTTCTTGACGAATTTCTTTTCCACATTTTTACGATTTTTCTTTGTCTAATTTACAGGCGGAACGCCGATCGTTCCTGAAGCGCCAAGATCGCAGCAAATAACGATGACAACGGCGTCAACGACAACGGCGACGGCGACGTGTCCGATTGTTGAAAGAATTACGGCAATCGTGACGATTCCCGCGACGACGTTGTCATCCTTGAAAGCGACGATATCGACGGCGACGACGACGACGACGAACGCGACGACCGCCACAACGTCGATATCGTCGTCTCAACCGGTCGTGAAACTCGTTAAAATGCCATCGAGCGGTACAAACGCATCGACGCCTGCGTCGGAGACGCAAAATAATCAGGAACAGATAGTTGAAAAAGCGAAACAGGAGGCGTACGTTATGCAGAGAATCACCGAGTTACAGAGAGACGGTTTGTGGTCGGAGAGAAGATTGCCAAAGGTTCAAGAACCAGCGAGAACGAAAGCACATTGGGATTATCTGTTGGAGGAAATGGTATGGCTTGCCGCTGATTTTGCGCAAGAGAGAAAATGGAAGAAAGCGGCGGCGAAGAAATGCGCGAGAATGGTACAGAAGCACTTTCAGGAAAAAGCCATTCAGGCGCAAAAAGCTGAGAAATCACAAGAACTGAGATTGAAGAAAATCGCTGGTTTCATGGCCAAGGAGATAAAAACTTTTTGGACAAACGTCGAAAAAGTGAGTTTTCTGTTATTCCGCGATTTTTTAGACATTCAGTTGATGCAAATATTTGTTTTTGTTCGTCAATTCGTTCAGGCGGATTTTTGTTCTATCAAGGAATATATTTTTTGTTTATTCGAATCGAGACCCCACATACTTAAGCCGGCAATTTTGATACTTCATTATCGATATTGTGTGCTCATTGTGGGAATATTGATTCGGAAAATATCTTTTCGGATTGCGAACCCCTACTATATAGTACGCAATCTTAGAATTTTCTGAGACATTGGCACTAGCTTTTAAGGTTGTTTAGAAGCAAATCACGTTTAATGAGAAAATTCTGAAAATTTGGTATGTTTTTCAATGAAGTATTTAAGAGGTCGTGTAAAAATTTTACGACGATTTGGAAGCTCGTTACCGAATAACTGAGATTAACAAATAAAATAAAATAAAATGTAGTCTTATGGAAACTGATATAACTTTGCGATAAGTTTTTTTTTTGACCTCTCAATTTTTTAATATCCACAATATACTGAAAGCAACGGAAAGAAATCGAAGTTAATTGATGAATATTTTTTTTATTTGTTTACAAAATTGTTTTTAACAAAACGTTAATTTCTTAATAACGAGCTTCCTAATCGTCGTGAAATTTTTACCCGACCTCTTAAATGCCTCATACAAAAACATACCAAATTTTCAGGATTTTCTCATCATTTTTTATTTTAATCGTTAAGGAGGTTGAAGTAATGATGATAGAATTTAGAAAATTTGGTATGTTCTTACATGAAGTATTCAGGAGATCGTGTAAAAATTTCACTACGATTAAGGAGCTATTTATTGAACAATTAACATTCAAAGGTTTCATAGCTTTTAAACAACCTTAAATAACCGTTTTTTGTATTTGAGGCATTCCACGTCAAGTCAGCCACCCCATTTTTTGAAATCGCCAAAAATCGCATACAAATTTTTAGTAAGTAGTTCCAACTGTCAAGAAAATTTGTGATTTTTTTCAGATTTTTAAATTACATTTTTTAGCCGGAAAAAAATACAAAAAATTTGTTTGTCCTATTTTGTAACTCGAAAATTATTCATCGTACGATAAAAAGTAGAACATAAAATTTAGGATTTTCAACGTGCTTTTCACTGAAATTTTTTACAAACTCCTCCGAAAGCTCTATACGCCATTTTCGGAGCAAATAATGTTTTGATATTTTTTTTCCTCAGAATTGACATCTTCGATTCGTCTGTAGTTTTACCAGATTTTTACTTGATATATTTACAGACTATAACAAAATTGACGCAGTGGAGAATCCATTGTTTCAAATGCATTTTTATTGAAACAATCTATCATTGTAGAGTGATTTAACGAAATAGTGTAGATATTGATATTTTATCATTATTAATCGTAGACAGGGAAAAATAATAAAATAATCTCGATTTGATACTGCGACTATTATCTATACTATACTACTAATACTAATACTACTATCCAAAGAGGGTAAATTAATTCTTTTTTGCAATCTAGAGACGCGAGTAGCCTTTGATTAATTTGACTAGACTTTATCGGTGTACATGGGTCCATTGATAAAGTTTATTAAAATGTACAAAAAGATATTTAAAAAAATAAAAGTGAAAAAAGTTAAAAAAATTGAAAAAGTACAAAAAAAAACATAAATACGGCCTTTAGAAAATATCTATAAATAGTCTCAACCATGTTAATGCACAGAGAAATTTGTGTATTCGTTTGGGATGAAAAACGCATGGGATGGAATGGATTCTGCACTGAGCCAATTTTTTTCTAGTCTGTAAATATATCAAGTAAAAAACTGTTTGAACTACAGACAAATCGAAGATGTCAATTCAGAGAAAAAAAAAATCAAAACATTATTTGCTCCGAAAATAGCATATAGAGCTTTTGGAGGAGTTTGTAAACAATTTCAGTGAAAAGTACGTTGAAAATCCTAAATTTAGTGTTGTACTTTTTTTTCGTACGATGAATAATTTTCGAGTTACGAAATGGAACAAGAAATTTTTTTGCATTTTTTTTCGGCTAAAATATGTAATATAAAAATCTGAAAAAAATCACGAATTTTCTGGACAGTCAGAACTACTTCATAAAAATTTGTATGCGATTTTTGGTGATGTCAAAAAATGGGGTGGCCGACTTGACGTGGAATGCCTCATTTAAAAAGAATAAGAATTTTTTTTAAAATCACATTTTTATTCGCAGCTCGTTGAGTATAAGCAACAAACAAGACTGGAAGAGAAGCGAAAGAAAGCTCTCGATCAACATCTCAATTTCATCGTTGGACAGACGGAAAAATATTCGACCTGGCTTACCGAGGGTCTCAACAAGACTGATGGAAATCAAAGTGTTCCCGCGTCGATCAACAGCTCGAGAATTTCCTCACCTATACCTACGAGCAAACAAAACTCGGATGGTAAAAGAAAAAATCAAAAATCTCGTAAATCTTCAATTTCAAATGGATTTTTTTTTCAATTTTTCATTTAAATTCCAATTAGTTTTTTTTTAAACAACCAGATAATTATTTCAAGCGCATGCTTTTTTTGTCGTTTCTTTTGATTCGAAGAATTTGAGGAATTTGAAAATCAGTAATGCCTAAACTCTTATCTAAAATTGTCAGTGCAATTTTTTTTTTAATGGAAAATTCAACACTTTTTTTTGGATGAAAACTCCAATTTTTTCATTTGTTTTTTTTATTCCGTGATGATAATATACCGTCTCTGAAGGTGCGAGAACCATTCAACTCAATCCTGTTTCGTGATGTTAACGAGGCATTTGTCTGAGAGTAAAGAGAAAAAAAAATAGAGATTAAAATGTGCATTACGTGATCGTTGCTTGACGAAGGAAAATTTAACGCGTGAATTCCAGACGAGTTTGAGCCTAATCAGAGTTCGGAGGACGACGAGGAGACGATAGCAAAGGCCGAGGAGGAAATGAAATCAGTGACGAATCACAAGGAGGAGGTGGAATTATTGAAAAAGGAATCGGAAATACCGCTCGAGGATTTGATCAAAGAATTGCCACCGAATTATCTCGAGGAGAGGGACAAAAGTTTGTCACCCGTTTCGAGGGAAATCGCGGAGGAGGAAAATGACTCGAACGTCGATGGTGACGCGGAATTCACGCTCGCATCCGACGAATCGTCCGACGACGAGAATACGATTATGGAACAAGAGAAAATGGAGGGTAACGCGAATCATCAAAAAGAATTGGACGAACTCAAGGTAAGGGCGAACGAGATTTTTTCGATCCAATGATTTGCAAAATGGCGCTGGCTTTCTCAGGACGAAACAGTGATCGGCAAAAAAAAATCTATCTATTTTTATTATCTAATTTTTTCGAAAAATTAATTAGCGGGAACACGATACTAATTTTTCAAAAAAATTAGTAATTAGTGATGAAATATTTCTAATTTTTATTAACAAATTAGTAATTAGCAAAAAAAAATATTACTAATTTTTCTAAAAAATTAATACTTAGTGACGAAATATTACTAATTTTTCTAATAAATAAGTAATTAGTGACAAAACATTTCTAATTTTTCAAAAAAAATGAGTAATTAACGATCAAATATTACTAATTTTTTCCAAGAATTAGCAATTAGCGAGAAATATATTGCTAAATTTTTAGAGAAATGTTGTATTAATTGTGGAAAAAGTAATGGGTAAAAAGAAAATTACTAATGCATTTTTTAATAGGTACTGATTGAATATTTGTATTAATAATAACTTTTGTGATATCGTTTGACATTCGATACAATAAATACTAATTTGTGAAATATTCAAAAGATCTAGTTATTATAAAAAATAAAACAACTTTTTTAATAGTTGTTTGAGCTTATAGCCATGACTCAATCCGTACACACAAGTACGTAAATATACACAATTTCTGCAAACTACTATTTTTTTTAATTAATTGGTAATATCTTACCAATTACTATATTTAGAAAAAAACTTCTTTATATTTTTTCGCTAATTACTAATTTTTTTGGAAGAATTAGAAATATTTCGTCTCTGATTACTAATTTTTTAGGAAAAATTTGAAATACATTGTTACTAATTACTAATGATTTAGAGAAATTACTAATACTTTTCCGCTAATTACGAATTCTTATAAAAAATTGGTAATATTTTTTGACTAATTATTAATTTTTCGAAAAAATTATTAATATAATCAATATCGTTGACGAAAAAATCGATACTGCCGATCACTGGCACGAAGCAAGTTGTTTTTTTTTTTTTCTATTTTCGTATCCTTCCATCCAAAGTGATTTGCAGATTTATTGCACGTCATTATTTCAGGAAGGTAAATCAAATCAAGATCTTTCCCATGCAACGATTCTTCATCCTTATGATTTGTTGCGCATAATGTATCGAACATTTTCATTTTTTTTTCATTAATCCTCGAGACGTAATATTGCATTACTTGGATTCGGAAAAACAGCCTCGAGATCGTCGGAGTAAAATGTGCGAATTTTTTTTCTTGCAGGCTGAAAATGAAATGTCGATCGACGAGCTCATGGCAAAGTACAGTAATATGCCAAACACGCCAATGGACGTCGACGTCGAGTCGGATCATGGTATGATATCTTTATTTTTTCATAACTTGACTTTTGTGAGCATTTTGACATAAAAAAAAATTTTGAACATTTTGAAGAAAAAAAATTTCGTGCGAAAACTTGGAATTTCCGTGATGATAATATACCATTTCCGAAGGTGCGAGATCCATTCAACTCAACCCTACTTTGTGATGTTAACGAGGCATTTGTCTGAGAAATTCTATGGGAAACAAAACATTTTGAAATTGGAGAAAGTTTCGTTGTTACAAAAAGTAAAATATGTAAATAAAATTCGCAGAATCCGGCGGTGATACAGATAAAGAGGAAAACGATCAGCAGGATGAAAAATCGGATAGCGAGAGTGAGAGCGAGGATGAGACGAAGAACGACGAGGAAGATTCGCAGACACAGAGCGACGGAGAAACCGGTGTGGGTCTCAAATCCTTGCTCGAGGATCTTTCGAGCGAGAAACCCGAGGATAACAATAAAAGTGCAAACGCCGAACAGTGCGAGAATCACAATGAGATGGATGACGTCGCTGCACTCGCGGAAAGCATACAGCCCAAAGGAAATACGCTTCTCACCACGAGCGTGCGTTTCAATTGCAATATCTTCAATTATACAGGGGTCATTCCATGTCAAATCGACCAAGAGTTGGAATCGACCCCTTTCAATGTCGATGAAATTTGGTCAGAAGTTTTCGTTTTTAATAAAACGAAGTTCTACCAAAGGGAAAAAATTAAAAAAAAAACTTTCGTAAGTTATGCAAGATTCAAAATTTCACAATTTTTTTAATCTTGCAAATTTATTTTTTAAATATCTCGAAAACTATTATAGTTAAGAAAAAATCGTTCTGGGTTGGTCTTAAAGAGCTACGAACAAAAAATTCGAAAAAAAAAATTGAAAAATGTTGAATTTGGTGAATTTTGAATTTTTAAAAATCGTGAAAATTCACGATCAGCATTAAATTTTTGGTTCAACTTTTTTAAATATAATACCTTATACCGATCTTAAAAGATCCTGAAATATTCAGGATCGTATTGTTTTGTTATGAAAAGTATACATTTTTTAATTTGAGTAAAAAAAAAATTTTGTTTAGCAAAATTGAAAGTTCCTGAAAATTTCAGGGTCTTTTAAGATCAGTCCAATGTATGATATAAAAAAAAATTTAACCAAAAATTTCAAGTTGATCGTGGATTTACACGATTTTTAAAAATTCAAATATTCATATTTTTGAAAAAACAAAAAAAAACCTTTCTGAAAATTTCAGGATCTTTTAAGATCGGTACAAGGTATTATATAAATAAAATTGAACTAAAAATGTAAGGTTGAACTTGGATTTTCTCGATTTTTGAAAATTCAAAATTCTCCAAATTCATCATTTTTCAATAAAAAATTCTGGAATATTTTTTTGTCGTACCCCCAAATATTCTCTTTAAGACGAATTCAGAACGATTATTCGTAACTATAATAGTTTTCGAGATATTTAAAAAATGAACTTGAAACACTTGAAAAAAATTGTGAAATGTTGAATCTTGCATAACTTTCGAAAAAAAAAATTATTTTTTTTCCTTTGGTAGAACTTCGTTTTATTAAAAACGAAAACCCCGGATTAAATTTCATCGAAATTGAAAGGGGTCGATTCCAACTCTTGGTCGATTTGACATGGAATGACCGATGGATAAAAGAAATTATTTCTCCTCTTTTATTAAAAATCGATAAAAATAAGAGTATCCGCAATTCGATTATCCTTTCATCCAAAGTGATTCGCACGAACAATTGCTCGTCATTATTTCAGGAAGGTACAATAACAATCGTGATAAACTTTCCCATGCAACAATGAAACCAAAAATTTTACATTGTGGCGCAAAAGAATCACACAATTTATTCGTCATTCATGATTCCCACGTACAACAAAATTTGTATATCAATTTCTATTTTCACTTGACAACAACAAAAATACAACGCGACTTATACATTTTCCAAAATATTTTCTGTAAAAATACTTTCTATTTAAAAAAATAATAATCAAAAATCGGCTGAAACCTTTTCAAGTGTTCGTTGGGACGAGGTTGAAAAAAAGTCATATGCGAAAAACGCGGTCAAAGTTTTCGTTGGTCCTCTCCGAAAAAGGGAAAACAATGCTTTTTTTGTATTTATTATTTTTCTTCTGTTTCTCAGGTCGTGACAAAAATTCCTTTTTTGCTGAAACACTCGTTGCGCGAGTATCAGCATATCGGTCTCGATTGGTTGACGACGATGTACGAGAGAAAATTGAACGGTATCCTCGCCGACGAAATGGGCCTTGGAAAGACGATACAAACGATCGCGCTATTGGCTCATTTAGCCTGCGAGAAGGGCAATTGGGGACCACATTTGATAATCGTACCGACCTCGGTTATGCTAAATTGGGAAATGGAGTGCAAAAAATGGTGTCCCGGTTTCAAGATACTCACTTATTACGGATCCCAAAAGGAGCGAAAACAAAAGCGCACCGGTTGGACAAAACCGAATGCATTTCACATATGCATCACATCCTACAAACTCGTTATACAGGATCATCAGAGTTTTCGTCGAAAAAAATGGAAGTATCTCATACTCGACGAGGCGCAAAATATCAAGAATTTCAAGTCTCAAAGATGGCAACTCTTGCTCAACTTCCAGACACAGAGGTGAGAATAATTTTCATCGCGGATCGAATTTCCGGGATGAATTTTTATTTCGGTAATTTGATTCGAAGATAAGCGAAACAAATCATGCATTTTTAATTTTATGCGGTATCATGCTCAAAATATTCGTAGTACGCGTATCTCACTTGAAAATAATAATAATAATAATTATTAATATTATTATTTTGCAGAGTTGTAAATAATGCATTATTTTGATAATGCACTACTGTATTCATTACCCATTACACTTACACTGCGTAATATGAAATGGACAAGTGTACCATTACAAAATACAAAAGTAATGTGTAATGGATGAGTGTTCCATTACAAATTACAATAGAAAAAAAAGTAATTTATAGTGGAGAATATTCTATTACAAATAGAAAATTTGCTGTTTGCTCAATTTTTCAATAAAACTAATTTGTCTGTATCAAGTTTTTGTTAACTTCACTATCGTAGTGGTAAATGTATGAACAGTATATTAAGTTTAGACACTGACACCTAAAAATTGGTCTTGAATTGCATTTTTTACAAGTATGGAGGAAAAATTACTCCAAAAAATCACTTCATACATTTACCACGATGATAGTAAAGTTAACAAAAACTTGATACACACAAATGATTTTCATTGAAAAATTCATACTTACCTTTGACTAAAATAGTACCTGCTCCAAATTGTGATAGAAACACGCTAATTTGTAATGGAATATTCTCCACTACAAATTACTTTTTTTAAATTGTAATTTGTAATGGAGCACTCATTCATTACACGTTTTTTTTAAATTTGTAATGGCACATGCATCCATTACACATTGCTATTTTCATTTGTAATGGAATATTCATTCATTACAAGTTACTTTTGTAATTTTTAATGAAAATCTTATCCAATACACATTGTTTAAAGTAATGGGTAATGCATTACTTTTACATTACTATTTTCACAACTCTGTTATTATTGCGTTGTATTATAATTATGATATAAATGCGTTTTTGAATCAATAAAAAAAGTAATGTGTGATGGATGCATGTGTCATTACAAATAAAAAAGTAATGTGTAATGGATGAGTGCTCCATTACAAATTACAATGAAAAAAAAGTAATTTATAGTGGAGAATATTCCATTACAAATAAAAAAATTGCTATTTGCTCAATTTTTCAATAAAAATAATTTGTGTGTATGAAGTTTTTGTTAACTTCACTATCGTAGTGGTAAATGTATGAACAGTGTATATTAAGTTAATATACACTGACACTTATAAGTTTTTTTTGAATTGCAATTTTTACAAGAATGGAGTAAAAATTACTCCAAAAAATCATTTCATACATTTACTACTATGACAGTAAAGTTAACAAAAACTTGATACACGCAAATTATTTTCATTGAAAAATTAATAGACTTACCTTTGAGTAAAATAGTACCTGCTCCAAATTGTAGTAGAAACACACTAATTTGTAATTGAATATTCTCCACTACAAATGACTTTTTTTCAATTGTAATTTGTAATGGAGCACTCAATTCATTACACTTTTTTTTTGTAATGGCCCATGCATCCATTACACATTACTTTCATTATTTGTAATGGAACATTCATTCATTACACGTTACTTTTGTAATTTGTAATGGAAAACTTATGCAATACACATTGTTTAAAGTAATGGGTGCATTACTTTTACATTACTATTTTCATAACTCTGTTATTATAATGTTGTATTATAATTATTATATAAATGAGTTTTTGAATCAACTTCCAGGCGATTGCTGTTAACCGGCACACCTCTCCAGAATAATCTAATGGAACTCTGGTCCCTCATGCATTTTCTCATGCCGAATGTTTTCCAATCTCATCGTGAATTCAAAGAATGGTTCAGCAATCCTGTTACCGGAATGATCGAGGGAAATAGCGAGTACAACGAAAACATAATTCGACGTCTTCACAAGGTCTGTACGTACTGCTTTTCTACATGTATAGTTTGTATTGTGAATAGTATAATCCAAAACGCGAAACAACAAGAAAAAATATTGATGACTGAAAAAAATATGTACATAAATTGACAAAATGAAATTTCATTTTGTAAAGTCGAAAAAAAAAATGATAATCGCTGCCGACAAACCGGAACTAAAAATCCCTCGTGATCGTATCGGTTATTAATAATAATTTTGAAAAACAGCGAGATAAAAAATTCAATCTCCATTAAAACTCGTGTGACTAAAGTGGAAAATTCGTACGTCATGCGTATCCTGTCTGGAGTTACAATTTCTCAAAATAATCTCAATTCCTTATTATCGACAATTTTTTTTTTCATCCATCAAACTTCTCGAGGCATATTTTGAATTTAAAAAGAGTGTCTAGAGAAAATGTTTTTTAAACATTTTTTTTTTTTCATCGTTTCAGGTGCTTCGACCGTTCTTATTGAGAAGGTTAAAGACCGAGGTGGAGAAACAATTGCCAAAGAAATACGAGCACGTCGTTATGTGCCGATTGTCCAAAAGGCAGAGATACTTGTACGATGACTTTATGTCGCGAGCCAAGTGAGTTAACCAAACAAATTTTTCATTAAAAGTATTAAATAATTTTTTTTTTTAAAGTAAGTAAATTTGTCTTTAAAAGTGCGTACATTTTTTTAAAAAAGTATTCAACAATAAATACTAAAAAAGCGATAGAATAATTAATTGTTGTCAGTTGCATCGTCGATCAGTGATTGTAATTCGTAGACAATTGCTTTTGCAATGGTGCTAGAATAATTTGTTTTTACGACACTCGGGCCAGCTTGTGCAAAATCTAACCTTTTATGGACATTCTAGAACCGAGCGTACATTTAAAACCTTTTAACGTCTCCATATTTCCAGTAAATTGAAAAAATACAAATTTTACAATTAAATTGACTCTAAACATTTTTTCTATGCGCAGTAAAAATTTTATCAAGTTATGCTCTTGTAAAATTTCTTCATTTCGTTATTCTTTTCTACTATTATTGAAATATCGTTTTTTAAATAAAACCGGAAATATCGTTTGCCATTAGAACGAGAGAGACCCTCGCCAGTGGCAACCTTCTAAGTGTGATAAACGTTTTGATGCAATTGCGAAAAGTCTGCAATCATCCAAATCTCTTTGAGGTACGACCGACCGTATCGCCATTTCAAATGGAAGCAATCGAATACGTAACCGCTTCGCTGGCTTGGAGTGCCCTCGATTATGATCCATTCAAGGTAATTAGAAATTTGAAACCTCATCGATAAAGTTGCAAACTAGATTTTTTCTTATTGAATCACAGATAATTATCTTTGAAAATGTTTTGCAAACTAGATTTTTTCTTCATTGAATCACAAATAATTATCTTTGAAAATAATTCGCAGACTCGATTTTTTCTTCATTGAATCACAGATAATTAAAAATTATCTTTGAAAATATTTTTATAACAAGTTTATGTTCGTATTTACAGTGCGTCGATCTCTCGTGTCTGAATCTCTTTCTGATAAATCTGGAATTCACGATAACGGCATTTGTGGCGCATCGTATAAAAAGACTGCAAACTCCGCGTAAACTTATCGAGGAAATCGACAGTTTGCCGGAACCACCTCCTCGTTGTCCGTCCGGGAAAATCAAGATCAACGTTCGTCTGTCGAATCAAACGAAAGCCCCGGTCGCTCCTCCGCCACCTCCACAACCGAAGGTCAAAAATTTCACGAGCATCGTTCAGAATCCACGAGCCACTCCCTCGCCTCTGATCAAAACGATCAACAATCAAGCGACTCCCGGTCAAGGTTAGACTTGATAAAATTTTCATTATTCATAAAAAATCACACAAATTCCGTAATTTCGGAAATTTAATTGGAGTGATTCCACGTTAAACCAGCAGGTCAAAAAAATCGATGTCTCCGATCATACTCTCGATAGTTTCCTGTGTTCTCTATCATTAGAAAACATTGCTGTTAAATCGCTAGCCCAAAATAAAATGATTTGTACGAGTTATGATTTTTTGAAAATTGCGTACTTTTAACGAATCGAAAAACAACTTTTTTGCTTTTGCGTATAACTGCGCCGGATTTTGGAATTAAAGAATTTCACTTCCAGAAATCGAAGCTGTATTCAAAACCCTTCAAAATGAGCACAAAGTAACCTCATTTAGTGCATTTATGACGCCACCATTGTAAAACTACGTTTTTTCGAAAATCAAGAAAAACTGAAAAACCTCATTTTTAAAAAATCTGAAAAAATCATATTAAATTTTGACGACAAAAAATCTATATTTCTGTGGAGTTTGAACTAGTTCTGACCAATAGATTTTGAATTATTGATCAATTTCATCTTTTAGAAACCAGTTTCAGCTATTTTGGGACATTCAGGTTTTGACTTTAGGTTTTTTGAGAATTTCGTCAATACAATCGATAATCATTGTTCCAAAAAATTATAAAACAATTTATTTGCAATTCATTGAGATCCATCTCCATCAAATGATAATAATATTTACGAATAATTGCTTTTTCTGCAACTTTGGGTCTAAAGTTGCGATTGTTTAAATTGTAAAAAATTATAAAACAATTTATTTACAATTTTTTGAAATCCATCTCCATCAAATGATGATAATATTTACGAATAATTGATTTTTTTGCAAAGTTAGATCCAAAGTTGTGGAAAAAGTAATTATTCGTAAATATTATCATCATTTGATGGAGATGGATCTTAAAGAATTGTAAATAAATTGTTTTGTATTTTTTGAAATAATGTCTATCGATTTTCTTGACGAAATTCTCAGAAAACTTAAAGTCAAAACCTGAATGTCCCAAAATAGTTGAAACTGATTCCTAAAAGATGCACTTTATTAATAATTCAAAATCTATTGGTCAGAACTAGATCAAACTCCACAATAATACAGATTTTTTATCGTAAAAATTTAATATGATTTTTTCGGATTTAAAAAAAATGAGGGTTTTCAGTTATTTTTGATTTTCGAAAAAAACGTAGTTTTACGATTGTGGCATCATAAATGCACCATAAATGCACCTCGAAGTGAAATTCTCGAATTCCAAAATCCGGCGGAGTTATACACAAAAGCAAAAAAGTTGTTTTTCGACTCGTTAAAAGAACGCAATTTTCAAAAAATCATAACTCGTACAAATAATTTTATTTTGCGCTAGCGATTTAACAGCAATGTTTTCTCATGATAGAGAACACAGGAAAATATCGAGAGTATAATCGGAGACATTGATTTTTTGACCTGCTGGTTTGACGTGGAATCACTCACTGAATAAATTGAATTAATGAAAATTGAAAATAGCCGTCTGGATAAATGAATTTATTAAATTATCGCATAATAGGTGAAAGCTAATTTTTTCGCTATAATTGAATTTAAGGCGTGACCTTGAGAGTCGCCGGTGGTCAGCAGCTGCAGGGATATTCGGTCCAGCTCGTTCAGCATCAAGGCAGCGTGAAAGGTAAATCGTCAATTAGAAACAAAAGCACAATTCAGAATGATTGCGGGGCAAAAGTAATTTTTTCTTATCGTGCATCATCGATCAGTGATTGTAATCCGTATACAATTGCTTTTGCAGTGATGCTAGACTAAAAAATAAAAACACTCGGGCCAGCTTGTGCAAAATCTAACCTTTTATGGACATTCTAGAACCGAGGGTACACCTCTAAATCGACCAAGCAATAAAAAATCGAGGCTTGAAAAAAATTGAAAAAAGTATTTCAATCATTTCAAAAACTTTCGATTGGGAAAGAAACGTTATTCCTAGTGAAAAAAAAATAACCAAAGCAACATTTCAAAGGAAAAAGTCTAAACTTCATTTCGCTATTGGCAATTTATATTTCTACATAAAATTTAATTTTTCTCTATAGTTTTCGAATATGAACTTTTTTTCTGGTACATTGAGAGCAATCTTTTTTTTTTTTTTTTAGTGTTGAATGTGTTGACCGAATAAAAATATGACTATCTAATCTGAAGATAAATTATACGAATTTTATTTTTTCAACAGCGATTCCTGTGGCAACTTTGGCGCACAATCCTTCGGGAACTCCGAGTATGACAACGACGAGTCCCGGTGGTTTGTCCACCCAGAGGATAACCGTCGGTAACGCAAATATCCGTGACGGTCTTCAACGATTAACGACGCAAACGGTGACCGTTAAACAGGGTGATTCGGTACAGAGAATAGCTGTGCCGAGTTTCGCGCAGCTTGTTCAAACTTCCACCGGTAGACACATTATTCTCACGTCTAATCAACAAAGCACCAACACCGGTAAGTTTATTCGGTCCATTTATTTTTTTATATTTTTTTTAAACCGCTTAAAAACGAAAAAAACACAACCACGAAGGATATGCGCGTTAACGCAATGTTGAAAAATCTTGAAGAATTTTGGTACCCTGGCACGCTCCCGATGGCGGCTTTTCACTATCGTCATCGTCAAATTTACATGTCAGGGTAGATTAACACAAAAACCCTATTAAAACTCACGTTTAGGATACATCCAACTCGTGAATCCTGTCTGGGGATACAAAAATAATTGTAAAAAATATGGAAGGGAACTTGGCAGCCTTGATTCAACGAAATTACAGAGGACTGTAGTCGAACGACGAAAAAAAAATCGATTTTCATGTTTCTCGGTCAAAATCCAAACCAAATCTTGAAAACTTTGTTATGAAAAAATAAACGTCAATGTAGATTTAATGTTTCAAGATTTTTAAAATAACGATTGAAATTTTAAAAAAAACCCTGCAAATTGGACATTTGCACATTGCTTCCTCATCTCAATCACATAGCTTCCGTTATTATGAAGTATGGCTATCATATTTGGCTTCCTCGTAAAGGAAGCTTTGTTAACTAGCAAAAAACATGAGTAATCAACGTGCAAATTTTTTCACGTAAACAAAGCGTCCTTTATGAGGAGGCAAAAAAAATGTTGGAATATGAAATCATCATTGTAGTTTTTTTTTCTTCAGTCTCTTTCCCGGTTATGACATCGAGTGGTCCCCGTTTAACGGTACTGTCAAAATCGTTGATGGGTCTGTCAACGGCGAACAAGGTCGTAGGGAATATGGTCACAACGACGACAAACGCCGGTAGCAGACTCGGCATGAGAGTTCCTCCGTTGAACGTGAATGCAACGTCGATTCAGACTGCATCGGCGATTCAACAGCAGCCGCAGCATCAATTGCGCTGCGGTATAGTAACGAGAAATTCTCAAAAAGAGCCGATCAAGGTGCAGACAAAAGAAGAGCCGAAGTCTGCGTTTTACATCGTGAGTATTATTTCATCGTGGCATTTTATGTTCAAAACAGAGTTGCGAAATTTGTAATGAAAAAGTAATGCATTAATTATTACTTTATCATTAACCATTAAATGTTAATGGTTAATGAAAATAATTTCCACCAACCAATAACATTAAATGGTTAATGGAAGTTATTTTCAATTATCAATAAGAGTTAATGGTTAATGAAAATTATCTCCATTAACCATTACGTGTTGATGGTTAATGAAAATAATTTTCATTAATCGTTAACATTCAATGGTTAATGGAAATTATTTCAATGAATCAATAAGAGTTAATGGTTAATGAAAATGATCTCCATTAACCATTACGTGTTGATGGTTAATGAAAATAATTTCCATTAATCATTTAATGTTAGTGGCTAATGGAAATTATTTCCATTGACTGTTTCCATTAACCATTGACATGTAATGGTTAACGGAAATTATTTCCATTGGCCATTAGCATTAAATGGTTAATGGAAATTATTTCAATGAATCAATAAGAGTTAATGGTTAATGAAAATTATCTCCATTAACCATTACTTGTTGATGGTTAATGAAAATAATTTCCATTAATCATTTAATGTTAGTGGCTAATAAAAATTATTTCTATTGACTGTTTCCATTAACCATTGACATGTAATGGTTAACGGAAATTATTTCCATAGGCCATTAGCATTAAATGGTTAATGGAAATTATTTTCATTGATCGTTAATATTCAATGGTTAATGGAAATTATTTCAATGAATCAATAAGAGTTAATGGTTAATGAAAATTATCTGCATTAACCATTACGTGTTGATTGTTAATGAAAATAATTTCCATTAATCATTTAATGTTAGTGGCTAATAAAAATTATTTTCATTGACTGTTTCCATTAACCATTGACATGTAATGGTTAATGGAAATTATTTACATTAACCATTAGCATTAAATGGTTAAAGGAAATTATTTTCATTAATTGTTAACATCCATTGGTTGATAAAAATTATTTCAATGAATCAATAAGAGTTAATGGTTAATGAAAATTATATCCATTAACCATTACTTGTTGATGGTTAATGAAAATAATTTCCATTAATCATTTAATGTTAGTGGCTAATGGAAATTATTTCCATTGACTGCTTCCATCAACCATTGACATGTAATGGTTAATGGAAATTATTTCCATTGACTATTAGCATTAAATGATTAATGGAAATTATTTTCATTAATCGTTAACATTCAATTGTTAATGAAAATTATTTCAATTAATCAATAAGAGTTAATGGTTATTGAAAATGTAAATGCATTAAAAAAAAGTAATGCATTATTTGCAACCCTGGTTCAAAAACGCATGAATTCCACGAAAAAATAAGTACACGTTACTTTCTTCTTCAAACAGCCGCAGTACGAGGAGGAACGTCGAAAGAGACGACAATCCAAGCTTCGAACAGTCGCGAACGTGAACGAGAGACGTTGCGCCGCGTGTCCATTGTACGGCGAGGATTTGTTCACGGCGTTGAGAATCGAAAAGCCTACCACAGTGTGTCAATGGCACAATGGCTTGACGAATTGTAAAAATGCGAAAAAAGTGTCGCGCACAAGGAGACAATTTTTTTCGCGCACCGAGGCACTCGCTGCGGCGATTAAATCGACCGAGCAAATTGTCGAGGAGTTAAAAGAAGTATTTCAACGTTTTGTCGTTTACGTGCCGGCGGTTAGAGCGCCATTGCCACGCTTTCACGTTTCACATCCGTCGCAACATAAATTTTGGTCACAGCAGCGTTTGCGTCACGTAATCGAGACGGAATTTGCGCCGAAAATGGAGATTCTTCATCCCGTCGCCGGTGCAATGATGACGCAATTTCCCGATCCACGCTTGATACAGTACGATTGTGGAAAGTTACAATCGCTCGATCGTTTATTGAGAAAATTGAAAACTGGCAATCATCGTGTTCTCATATTTACCCAAATGACGAGGATGCTCGATGTTCTCGAGGCGTTTCTCAATTTTCACGGTCACATCTATCTTCGTCTCGACGGTGCGACGAGGGTCGATCAACGACAAGTACTCATGGAACGTTTCAACGGTGACAAGAGAATCTTTTGCTTCATACTGTCAACGAGATCCGGCGGTGTTGGTGTTAATCTCACGGGTGCCGATACGGTTATATTTTACGACAGCGATTGGAATCCAACGATGGACGCTCAGGCTCAGGATCGTTGTCACAGAATAGGACAGACACGTGACGTTCATATTTATCGTCTCGTCAGTGAAAAAACCGTGGAGGAGAATATACTGAAGAAAGCTAATCAGAAAAGGTTGCTCGGCGATCTTGCCATCGAGGGAGGAAACTTTACGACCGCTTACTTCAAAAGCGTAAGCATTTTTTTCTTCTACTTTGCTGTGAGAAAATTGTCAAATTATTTACGAAACGTGCCTCAAATATACACCACTGGCGAAAAGTTTCCGGACGAAACTTCAAAAAGGTCTGGAACATTTTTTTATGCCATTTCGCCGGAAGTCAACGTAAACTAATTTAACAAGCGGCATTTTGAAGGGGAAGAATTCGGCTTCATTTCCTGATTTTTAATTTTTTTTAAACTATTCGTTTTTAGATTTCGACTCTATTTTGAAAACAGCTGTTTTTCGTATTCTTTCCACCTCTCTTCAGGTGCATCCATCTTCTAGAGGAAATTTTTTTAAATGAATTTTTACAATAGGATTCATAAAGGGGAAAGTGTGAGCTTCAATTTCCTTTTTTTGAAAACTTTGAACGATTTTTTTGCCCAAAGTTATTCTGTTTTTTGTGACAATAGAGGAAACTTGAAAAATCCTGTATAACATGAAAACAAAGAGGATTCATGAAAAACTTCAAGATAGTAAAAAGTTGCGTCTGTTTTTGTTGAGTGCAGAAGAATTTTTTCAGATTTTTTTTCCTACTACATACTAATTTTATTTCAACTATTTTATTTTCTATTCCAGTCGACGATTCAGGATCTCTTCAACGTTGATCAAACAGAGAATGATGCATCGGCGCGAATGGCCGAAGTTTTGGAACAGAGCCGTGAACGCGAAAAAACGTTACATCGTGAATTGGCCACGGTGACTCCGACAACGGCATCCTCGTCGTCGGCGACGTCTTCGCAGCAACAGCCGAACGAGGAAAAAGCTGCGATTGGTGCTCTCGAGAGCGCTCTTGCCGCCGCCGAGGAGGATCTCGATGTTCAAGCTGCTAAAACCGCAAAGGCCGAGGCCGTTGCCGATCTCGCGGAATTCGACGAAAACATACCTTTGGACGAGGCCGATAAGGATGATCCTCAATTCAGCAAAGCCGAACAGGAAGTTCAAAATTTGGTTTCTCAGGTGAGACTGTGTTCAATTTTTTTTAAATATCAATCAGTGCTTCACAAATTACATTTTCCAATGTACGAATCAGAGTTGTAAAAATAGTAATGTAAAAGTACCCATTCCTTCAAACAATGTGTATTGCACAAGTTTTTCATTACAAATAAAAAAGTAATGTGTAATGGATGCATGTGCCATTACAAATAAAAGCAGTAATGGATGCGTGTTCCATTACAAATAAAAAAAGTAATGTGTAATGTATGCATGTTCCATTACAAATGAAAATAGTAATGTGTAATGGATGCGTATTCCATTATAATTGAAAAAAGTAATGTGTAATGGATGTATGTGCAATTACAAATAAAAAAAGTAATATATAATGGATGCATGTGCCATTACAAATTAAAAAAAGTAATGTGTAATGTATGCACGTTCCATTACAAATTAAAATTTGAAAAAAAAGTAATTTGCAGTAGAGAATATTCCATTACAAATAGAAAAATTGCCGTGCTCGTATAATTAGAAATTAACTTACACATTGCTGTCTCATTATTTTATTTTGCTCACTAAAAGTTCATCTACAATTATCACAAAGGATCCATAAAGTTAAAAAAAAAAAAAGAACATGCACATTATTTAGGGATTCAATAAAGCGAAAAATGTTGTAGCAATAACTTGTAGTTTGTATCACATTGCTTGTAATTATGGGTAACAGCGTGTAAAAGCAAGTTCAATATAAAGTTGTATAATTTTTAGGGTTCAGTACATTTTCGTACTTCATATTTAACGATGAAGAGTCTGTTTTTTTGTTTCTATCTTTTAACTTTATGGATCATTTGTGATAATTGTGGACGAACTTTTAGTGAGGGAAATAAAATAATAAGATAGCAATGTGCAAGTTTCTATAATACAATAAATTGTAATTTGTAATGGAACGTGCATGCATTACACATTACTTTTTTTATTTGTAATGGTACACTTATCCATTTAACATTATGCAGTGTAATGGGTAATAAATACAGGAATGCATGATCAAAGTAATGCTTTATTTACAACTCTGGTACGAATGTTATCATTGAACAGGATGTAATTTATTTTTTCTCTAGAAACTCCTTATTTATTCGAAAAATCACATTTTTCAATTTATGAATCTCGTCTAACAGCGTGAAATTTTGTTTCCCCAAAAAATTCCTCTAGTTGACCCCGGTGGAGCGTTACGCGATGAAATTCGTGGAGGAGACAGAGGGAAGTTTCTCAGCGGCTCAATTGGCAGCAGCGGAGCGTGAGCTCGAGCAGCAGAAGAAAGATTGGGAATTGGATCGTTTGCGAGCATTGAGAGATGAAGAAGAGCGTCGTTTGCGTTTGGCCGACGACGACGACGACGACGACGAGAAGCCACTGACATTTGGACGGGAGGATTCGCAAAATCAGGTTAACAACACAAGTAATAATAAGCGTTTAGGTATTAAGAAACGCAGTCAGGATCGTAGGTTATCGTTAGATTCAACGATATTGCCGAATACGCGACGTCGCGCGTCGCAGCGTCGCGTTGTAGATCGTAAAAAACGTCGAGGTAGAAACAAAGCGATGAGCGACAGCGATGATGACGATAAAACTACGGATTCGGACAATTCGGATGAATCAAACGACGAGGAAGACGAGGATCTGATCGAGGAGAGTCCGGACGAGGAATCGTCGCACACGGAGAGTCAGAGTCAGGGTGACGACGAGGAGGACGATGACGACGACGACGACATTGAGAACGACGAGAATGACGCTGAGAACGACGACGACGACGACAACGACGATGAGATACGCAATAATCGTCGTGACGTCGGTCCGGGTTCGCGTGGAAATTACACGAAACGACGGAATCGCGCGAACAAAACGTCGGAGCGTAACAATCGTTGGGACATCAATAGCCCGCGAACAAGATCGCGCGGCAACGTCAAGATAAATCTGTGGACTCTCGACGTCAGTCCGATATTACCCGGTGTAAAGCCAAATTTTCGTAATCGAAAAATTGTCTCTCGTGGACGCGCCAAAATTGATCTCAAGAGCGACGATGGTTTTGCGCTACCGCGTTCGCCACTTTCGTCACGAAGAATTCGTAGCACGAGCTTGGAAAAATCTTCGATTCAATGCAACGTGGATAAATCTCACGTCGACGATGGCATGGAATTGAAGGCTGACGCAACGAGTCCAAAGAGAAAAGCCAGTAACGATATCACGGATTGTAACAAAATCGATGATTCAGCGAAAGCTTCGTCGCCCGTTATAACGATACCCAAGCTCTCGAACGTTGAGATACTCATAGCCGAGAAAATGTCGGAAATTTCATGCAGCATGGAAATGTCAGTGAGCGACGAAAGTGCCGAGCACGAGAGATCCTGCGCATTCTCGTCGGATTCGCCGAGCAACGGTGACGACGATGTTTACGAAGTATCGACGAATCACGAAGCGTCGTCAACGCGAAAGCTCGAGATCGTACTGTCGGACATCGTCGCGACGACGAACGAGACTGATGAAGAAATATGCAACCACGACGATGATGATGATGCTAAAGCAGCGAGGACAAAAGCAACGAGCGTGAAACATTTGACGCAAAGTTTCGACGTCAGTTTCGACGATAGCGGCGTTAATAGCAAATACGAGAGTAAATGTGTGATCGGTGATGTCACGAGTCGCGGAACGTTTCACGTTACGAGATCGACGCAAAAATCAACGACAAATTTCGGCAAAACGCTCGTCGAGAACGATGATTCTCGCCTCAACGAGGAAATCGCTTGCTCGAGTCCCAAAAATTCCAATATTCGCAACGAGGACAAGGTCGATGAAAGAACCAACGATGAGATTGTCCGCGAAACTATGGAAAATTCGTCGTTCAAACAATCCAGCGTTTCGCTGACTCGCGCCAGTAGACGATCAACTGCAAATTCCGTGACGCCGGATCGCGACAAATCCGCGAATTTGGAAAAATCGTGCGATTCGCCGAGACGTCGAAGTCCATCGAAACGCTTGAAACCCACGAAATTGGAGATCGACGACGTTATGCGAATAATCGATACGTATCCCGATGACTCGACGACGCGAAATGACAAGGGTTTGTCTAGCGTCGAAAATATCAAAAGCTCGAAGCACGAAGATGTCATCAATGAGGAGATCAAGGACAATGAGAGCAGAATTCGTAGTTGCGAGAGGCTCGTCGATAACGCGATAACGGAGAAAAAGGATAAATCCGAGAATAACGAAGGAAAAATATCGTCGACGGAAATTGACAAGAAGCTCGTTGTGAATTTGTTCGCTTGTCCAAATTCCTCGATTGCTCTGTGCAATAAATTATCATCCGAGGCTCGGGTACATTTGCGAAGACCCGACACGCCATTTCCGGGCGTCGTGACGCGTCGAGCGAAGCCAACGACGACGAATCACGTCGCTGAAGCATCGACCTCGTCGTCGAGCGACGTCACGGACACGAAATTATCGCAATCGCGAAAAAATCTCGAGGGACGAAGAAGCGCGAGATTGAGCGGTACGTTGGATTCGCAAGAATACGAAATGGCGATGCAACATTTTATAAAAACCGGTGCCAAAGTCGTGCTGATAAAACAGCCGGAAAGATGCACGATTGCGTCCGAAACCGGAAGTGCGCAGAAGAGTGGGTCGAAAAAATTGGAAAGCCAAACGATGGAGACGAAAATGGACGAATCATCGTCGACGACGCGTCCGGTCACGAGATCCTCGTTGACCGTTGAAAAAACCAACGACAAACCGTCGACTCGAAGTTCACGAGTCAGTCTCGACAATGGCTTTCTCGTTCCTCAATTAATAATTAAAAAATCAAAATTATCGTCACCCGTAACAAGCGACATCGTCAATCAGGGAAGAACAACGAGAAAATCAATGAGCGAAATTTCACAGACAAATTCATCGATCGGGAATTTTCCAGCTTCGCAAAAACGTCGTCCTGACACACCGTTGCCGTCAACCGTCGATCAAACGTCCTCCTCGTCGTCGCGCGTCACGAGAAGTCGCGTCGACGTTAGCAATCAAAATTTCGCATCACCGAGAACGCGAACGTCGCTGCGACGTTCCGCGACGAACGATGGAAATTGCGATAACAAATGTGAGATAAGCGACACGGATTCCAATGGCAATGCCGTTGGTCATGAAAATTTTGGCAAATCAACGAGCGACGATGACACTGCGACGTCGACGTTTATCGTCGACAATGAAAAACCTCAGAGAACAGCAAAGGTCATTGCGATTCGCAGTCTCGATTCTCTGTCGCGAAACAGTCATTCCGGCAAAAGTACGTCGACGAGAAGAAACGTCGATGATAATTGTGAGACGAGAAATTCGTCTGCTGGCGTCATTGACGTTGACAGCGAATCTGAGAACGAAAATTTCATCAATGAGGCGAATCCGGCGAGACGAATGACCGGCAGAAAATGCGTCAAGAGAACGAGAATATCGTCGATCAATAAATTATTGATCAACGACGACAGTGACCTTCAATACGTCGATATCGATGATGTCGAAGACAACGACGATGACGATGATGACAATGATGATGCTCGCGATGAGGATTTTTCTCCTCAACCGACGAGAAAAATCGTCCGACTGCAATCGGCGTCGTCAACGGATAAATTTAACAGCACCGCGTCCTGATCATCGTCGATGTCGACGAGAATTCGTCGATTTGCAAAATCGTAGCGAGGTGATTGTGAACAAAGAAAAATAAAGAAAAACTGTGGTATGGCGAGGGGAGGAATTTCCCGAAATTATGCTTTGAAATTTCTCAATTAAGCGAGAATCGCCTTTTAAAAATGTCTTTTTTTTGCACTGTCAAACTCTGCCAGAAGCTACTTCACGCTGTCGAACGATCGAATTTTTGAGATTATGAAAATGAAAAATCAATTTATCTGCACGTGAAAATTGACGATATTTTTCACGAATAATTTCCCCTCTTTTCGTACCTTCTTTTTTTCCATCGAAAAAAAAACAATTTTATCGTTACGTTTTAATTTGAAAAAAATAAAATCTTGTACGCTCTGCAGTTCATTTTTTTCGGATCTTGACTTCCATCGGAACGTTGTTCGTCGAGATTTCTCAAAGCTTTACGTAATTCTCGTGTGAGATCAATTATTCTTTTTATTTGTCAGTTTGTTAGTCAGCTTTTCTTTCAGCGTGATTAACGAAATTTCACGATTTATTAAACTCATTTCGTTTATTTTTACATATATATATATATATAAATATAAATATATATTTAAAAAATTGCTTGAGAGAGCCCTCTTGTCCAATCTTTGTAAATATAATATATGAAATATTGAACGAGGCGTGATCAAGCTGAGACAAACATTCGCTCAATCGTTCGACGATTAAGGGGTGGTTTTTTTTTTTTAGTGAGCCTTGTACAAAACGAGCGAAACGTATGATAGAGAGAGGGAGAGAAAGAAGGAAAAGAGATGAAAAAAATATAAAATAGTGTGATGGAGCGACGGTATAAATGAGAATTTAATTCATCGGTAGGCCTTCCTCCCCCGCCCCTTTGTATTGGGTCCGTTAATATAATTTATATATTTCGTGATAAGCGAGACTCATGACTGTACTATATTAGGCTTAGATTTTTAACGAGATAGAGAGGGAAGAAAAAAAAGTAAAGTAACAATAGAGCAGAAGGAAAAATAAATATGGAGAAAGAAAGTTCGCCGAACGAAGAGAGAGAGAGAGAGAGAAAGATAAAACGAGAATAATCCAGACGCAATGCACGTGATGTGCAAAAACAAAAAATCCGTACATAGTTGTTCGTTAATGTTTGTTGTTTTTTGGCCGAGACGATATTGATTTGCGAGCGAATTTCGTGAGATAATTTTCGCGACATAGAAAGTTTGTAAGAAAAAAAAGCTAAAAAGAAGAAAAACGAGGAACAAAAAAAAATGCGTTCAGATTTTATGCGATCTTTGTTCGCTCTCGAATCGTCGCTCATCCGAGAATGTTAAATCCACGGAAAAAAACAGACCTCAGATAATACTTGTAAACGCGTTTAAAAGTTAAGTTGTGTGATTGAATTTTTGTATGATCGAATGCTTGTGTTTCCCGACTGAGGAAATTATGATGAGAAGAGTGAGAGAAAAGCAGACAGAGAGAAAAACAACGGAATATTCCTTGCTATGAATAAAGACGAAAAAAAACTCTAAATGTGTTTTCTTATTTCTTGGTGCGTTTCCAAGTATCGTTCGATCAAAGGTTCAGTTCGGTTTTGGTGTCAAAAAAAAAAATACAGAACAAAATACAAAAGATATAGAAGAAAATAAAGTAATGAAATATGAAATTGACAAATAAAAATGTGAGATAAAATTTGGCTCAGTGTGCTTGTTTATGTTTGGAGGACATATTCACATATTTATATTTATACATATATGACAGGATGAATATTTTTTTTCTTGCATGTCAGTTTGGTGTGGCAAGGCCTTCAATGACCGCACAAGACTAATTTTATCAACAAAAAAAAACAAGAAAATATTATTCACGTAATGAAGATAAATATTGATTTTTCAATAAATTAAAAATAATTATCAGATGAATTGATAATGGCACCAAAACACTGCCTTTGCCATTCCAAACTTGGAGACTGCCAAGATATAAGCAGGCACATAAATGAGCATGTTGTCTTGAGCGATATGCTTATTAAAAAAAAAATAATGGAAAAAGAACATTTTTATGGTTGAGAAAATTAGGCTTTGTCTAATCGTGTAGCGATTACCAGAATAGTTGAATTGAGCCTTTGAATGAATAAGGCATACCTTTATTCACACTAAATCCTTTTTATAATGTAATTTTTATCCACTATTCGCCGAATTTCACTTCAACTCCACGATTTTTATGGAGAAAAATCGTTCCGCGTGTCTCAAATTGTCGTATGTCAGAAATACTTTGACATGAAAAAAATTAGACACGGTTCTGAAAAACTTCGGCACATGGATTTAGAAAAAATAATTTTATTTTTTCTAAAACTCTTGCGAATTTTTCATATTCCGATTTTAATTTTTTTCCGTTTGAAACGGCCGATACGTTTTTTTTTATTTATCGAAGAAATTAAACATTTTGTTCACACCGTAATAATTATCTAGCAGAGAAAAATCCTCGGCAACGAAATTGTTATATAATTAATTCTACTTTGCGCATTGCAATAGGTAAGTCCATTTCAACAAAATTCTGGTGAATCCGCTACAGCGTTATTGTCGAAATTAATTTTTTTGCGTATTTGATTTTTTTTTAATTTTGGCATTCTTTTTTTTGATGAAAATTCTCGTACTCATCGAACAAAATTTCCATAATTTTGCAGATATGGTTGTCCGATAGCACCATGGAACAAATGCCGGTTAGTAGAATAAAAAAATACGCATTTTCAGTATTTTTCAATAATTATGAAAGTTTGATAAATTGTATCGTTTTTTCTTCGCAAAAATCAGATGTGGTGTCCTCCGACTCCGCCGACCTCGGACAACGACGTTTACGTCGATTATTCGCTGGGTTTTCTCTACGAATCGACGCCGATGAGCGAGGCTCAATTGCCACCGATTTATGTGAAAAAGGAGCAAAAACGTAGCCGTGTTGAAGTATCCGACGGTACTCGGGATGGTGAGAAACGTAAAAATCAATCATTTTCACGTAAAAAAAAATTCGATACAGTTTACAATTGGCAACGATTCATTGTCGAGAATAAAGGAGAGTCATTCCATGTCAAATCGACCAAGAGTTTGAATCGACCCCTCTCAATTTCGATGAAATTTCGTCTGAAGTTTTCGTTTTTAACAAAACGAAGTTCTACCAAAGGAAAAAACAATTTAATTTTTTTCTCGAAAGTTATGCAAAATTCAAAATTTCACAATTTTTCAAATCTTTAAAGTTTATTTTTTAAATGTCTCGAAAACTTTGATGGTTACGAAAAATCGTTCTAAATTCGTCTTAAAGAGTATACTTCGGGCTGCGAAAAAAAAAAATTGCGAAAATTTTTTTTTTTAAAGTGATGAATTTGGAGAATTTTGAATTTTTAAAAATCGCGAAAATCCAAGTTCCATATTTTATTTTTGGTTTAATTTTTTTTATATAATACCTTGTACTGGTCTTGAAAGATCCTGAAGATTTCAGAGGTGTTTTTTTCTTTTAAAAATATAAATTTTTGACTTCTTAAAAATCGTGCGTTTTTTGGAGTAATCCACGATCAACATTAAATTTTTGGTTACATTTTTTAATATAATACATTGTACTGATCTTAAAAGATCCTGAAATTTTCAGGATGGTGTGTTTTTGCTTAAAGAATATACATTTTTGAATTTTAGAAAAAACAATTTTTTTTTTTAATGTCATTAATTGAAATTTTTGCTTCTCAAAAGTACAGAATTACATGATTGCTCAACTTTACTTAACTTAAAGGAGAAATAAAAAAAAAAAATTTTACAAAAATTCCAAAATTTTTATTTTTGAAACGAAAACACATCATCCTAAAAATTTCAGCATCTTTTAAGATCAGTGCAAGGTATTATATAAAAAAAATTTCACCAAAAATTGAATGTTGATCGTGAATCTGCACGATTTTTAAAAATTCAAAAATTTTTATTTTTGAAAGAAAAAAAACATCTCTCTGAAAATTTCAGGATCTTTTAAGATCAGTACAAAGTATTATATTTAAAAAAAACCACAAATAAAATGTAGAACCTGGATTCTCACGATTTTTGAAAATTCAAAATACTCCAAATATATCATTTTTCAAAAAAAAATTTCGGATTTTTTTTTTTTTCGTAACCTCAAGTATACTCTTCAAAATAAATTCAAAGCGATTTTTCGTAACTATAATAGTTTTGGAGATATTTGAAAAATAAACTTGAAAGATTAGAAAAATGGTTTAATTTTGAATAACTTTTGAAAAAATATTTTTAAATTTTTTTCTTGTGGTAGAACTCCGTTTTATTGAAAACTAAAACTTCTGACCAAATTTAATCGAAATTGAAAGGGATCGATTCCAACTCTTGGTCGATTTCACACGGAATGACTCAGGAATATTCTGAGGATGCAAAATTATCGAAAAATATTTTACCTAATTGAGTAAAGAAAAAATAAATGAATTTATTTCAGGTCGTCGTCCGATAAAGATGAGACACAAGGAGGAATCCGTTTACGCGCCACGTTCCTTGTTCGATCGTCCGTCACCGGCGCTCATAAAGATGCGCCGTGACATGAAACTTCACAAATATCGTCCGATAGCCCGTCAATCGGTGCCATTGACCGGGGTAAAACCATCGACGATATTAAGAACGTCGAGCGAACAGGAGCACATACTCGATTGGATGGTACACGAGGATTGGTCGTTGCTTCAAGCGATACAGGTTTATCAGGGATTACCGTTGAATCTCGTTATTCTGTCGCCGGGACACACGCCAAATTGGGACCTCGTTGCCGATATCGTCAACAATACCTCGAGAATCTACAGATCACCGAAACAGTGTCGTAGCCGTTACGAGACGGTCATTGTGCCGAGGGAGGAGGGAAAATTGCTCTACGACACGACCCCGAAGAAACAGAAGAAACAAAAAGGCGTTTACAAATTGCCACAAGTGGCCGAGGTAAATATCGTGAACTTTGACATTCGTCCCGAATAAATTTAAGTTATTCTCGCCTTCTCGAAGTATCTCAAAAAAATCTTCATATTCTTTGAGGTTCCTGAAGCTATCCTTTCAATTTCTCATGGCCTCACATAATTTTTTTTTTACATCGTTTGAGAAGTTCTCAAAATTGAATTATTCTTGAAACATTCTTCAATAACAATTGTTCGGAAAATTTGAATTAAAGTCTCAAAATCAGAGTTCTAAATAATGCATTATGATGATGCATTACTGAATTCGTTACCCATTACACTGCATAATGTAAAATGGACAAGTGTACTTTGCAAAATACAAAAGTAATGTGTAATGAATGCGTGTTCCATTATAAATAAATAAAAATAATGTGTGATGGATGCATGTCCCATTACAAATAAAAAAAAGTACTGTGAAATAGATGCTCCATTACAAATTACAATTGAAAAAAATCGTAATTTGTAATGGAGAATAATTCCATAACAAATAGAAAAATTGCTGTGCTCGAATTAGAAACTTGCACATTGCTGTTTCATTATGTTATTTCGCTCGAAACAAATTTGGTACAGATACTGTTTTGCTCAAAGGTAATTCTGTCAATGTTTCAATGGAAATAATTTGTGTGTATCAAGTTTCTGTCAACTTCACTATCTTAGTGGTAAATGTATTGACAGTTATTTTTGGGAGTAATTTTTACTCCATTCTTGAATTGTAATTTTTACAACAATGGAGTAAAAATTACTCCAAAAAATCACTGTTCATACATTTACCACTACGATAGTGAAGTTAACAAAAGCTTGATACACACAAATTATTTTTTCATTGAAACATTAATAGAATTACGGCGACACAAATCAGGCATTTTTTATTTTATGCGGTATCA
The DNA here is from genome assembly GCA_946863875.1 of Alloplasta piceator. Taxonomy (NCBI): domain Eukaryota; kingdom Metazoa; phylum Arthropoda; class Insecta; order Hymenoptera; family Ichneumonidae; genus Alloplasta; species Alloplasta piceator. The sequence continues at coordinate 3,926,235 of OX333071.1, forward strand.
TGCTCAAAATATTTGTAGTACGCGTATCTCACTTTAAAATAAATTATTATTATTATTATTATTATTATTATTATTATTATTATTATTATCATTACTATCATGTTGCAAAGTTCTAAATAATGCATTATTTTGATAATGCACTACTGGATTCATTACCCATTACACTTACACTGCATAATGTGAAATGGACAAGTGTACCATTACAAATATAAAAATTGCTATTTGCTCACAAGTAATTCTATTAATTTTTCAATGAAAATAATTTGTGTGTATCAAGTTTTTGTTAACTTTACTATCGTAGTGGTAAATGTATGAACAGTGTATATTAAGTTAATATACCCTGACACTTATAAGTTTTTCTTGAATTGCAATTTTTACAAGAATGGAGTAAGAATTACTGCAAAAAATCACTGTTCATACATTTACCACTACGATAGTAAAGTTAACAAAAACTTAATACACACGAATTATTTTCATTGAAACATTAATAGACTTACCTTTGAGCAAAATAGTATCTGCTCCAAATTCTGGTAAAAACACACTAAATTTGTAATGGAATATTCTCCATTACAAATTACGTTTTTTTCAATTGTAATTTGTAATGGAGCACTCATTCATGTGTTATTTTTTTTAATTTGTAGTAACACATGCATCCATTACACATTGCTTCTATTAATTTGTAATAGAACATGCATACATTACAGATTACTTGTTTTATTTGCAATGGAAAACGCATCCATTACACATTACTATTTTCATTTGTAATGGAACATTCATTACGCGTTACTTTTGTAATTTGTAATGGAAAACTTATCCGATACACATTGTTTAAAGTAATGGGCAATGCATTACTTTTACATTACTTTTTTCACAACTCTGCTCAAAATATCTTTTTCACTCCTTAAAATCGACTTACAATTTCTTCTCACCGTGTCTCAAAAAAAATCGTAACAAAACATTTTTTCCCGTCAATTCCAACAGCAACAGAGCAAAACCAATCGTCCAATGCGAACATCCCAGCTCTACAATCAGGACAAGAACAATTCGTTCACACTGATGTGCTGCCAGCGTTTCGACACGATAAAATCCGTTTCTAACAAGCGCACGCCAACGGTAAAATCGTTGCTGGTTAATCCTCTTCTGAAGAATCCAAAGCACGCCGAAGTATTGGCAGAATCTGGCATACAGTACGACGGTCCATTGGCGCCAATCGAGGTGGCGACGCGTCGAGCCGAGAGAATAGCGAAGGAAAAATTGAAGAACGTCGTTACGACGGTCCTCGCAACGCCCTCATCGTCATCCCCATCGTCATCGAATACGGAGCAGCAGCAGCAGCAGCAGCAAATACACATTGTTCAACAGCCTCAAAATTCACAAAATCAGCAACAACAACAACAACAACAACAGCAACAGCAGCAGCAACAACAGCAACAACAAATTGCTCTGAGCGCGCCAACGCCGGCGTCTCATCAATTGACGCAAATCGTTGCGAGCGTCGCGGCGCCGACGACCTCGAAAACGACAACAGCGACGAATACGACGATGGCAACGAGCGGCACCAGCGTTGTCGCTTCAACGGCCAAATCCTCCAGAAGCGGCGGTACACTGACGATGCAGGATGCGAGAACAGCTCCAACGGTCGTGAGCGTCGCTAATCTTCAGGCTGCGCAGCGTCTCGCGACCGCGAGTCTCGTCTCAGCGGCTCAAAATCCTGGTGTCGTCGGTCAAAAGGGCATCGTCGGTGTGACAATGGCGACGGCATCGGGCAGCAAGACTTTCACGCCAGCTCAGATACAGTATTATCGTCAGCAACAAGTTTTGCGACAGCAGCACATAAAGGTGTTGCAACAGGCGCAACAGGCGAGTGGACAAAAAGTCTCGGTCGCTGTTTCAGCGGCGAACGCTCAGGCACGCGCGAATCTCATTAAACAGGCGAACGTTGCCGCCGGTAATGTCAATCAGACGAGCGGCGGAATCGTCGGGAAGCAGAATCTCGCGCGTACCGTGTCAGAGAGCGAGATGGCGGCGCTTTTGAAGCGCCAAGCTGCGTTACAGGCGCAAGCCAAGGTTGGACAGGTTCAAGTTGCCGGACAAACTGGTGGTCTGACACCGGCGCAATTGTTCGCCCAGGCTGGTCTTCAGGTACAACAGGCCGGTACCTCGAGTGCGGGTGCACCCGTCGCCACACTGGTCAAGACTTCCGGTGTCGCTGGTGTCAGAGCCGCGACTCCTCAACAAATTCGTCAACTGGCTCTACATCCACAATTATTGGCTCAGCGTAAAATGGGCACGCAAAAAGTCGCTCAATTGGGACAGGTCAAAGCTGGCGTACAGACGCAACTCATCGTTCAACAAAAATCGTTACCCGCCACTATGACCGTTCAACAGATTCAGCAAGTCATGAAACACGTTCAACCGTCGGGCATGCAACAATTTACACACGTGAGTCCATACTTGTTCTCACTGTCGTGTGAGATTTATGAAATTTTTATTTAACCCCTTAACGGCTGGTGAGACACGTACGTCCCATCTACTTTGAAAACGCGGAACTTTCATAAAAATGAACATATCGTCGTTGAGTATCGAAGATGCATCGAATCATGGAAAATTCGGCAAACGCAAGGGTTGCTCCCCTTCAGTCTCACACCCTGTCAAAAAGTGCGATAATTGCGGAGAAATGAGCATCACTTTCAGGCAAACATTTTTTTAGAGTCGCGATCTCAGGTGTGTGCTTTGAAATAACATCGAAAATTTGTAGCAAGAATATCCAATTGGAAAACTACCCCTAACAGTAACGAAAATCGAAAACCTTCCCTAGAAATGGTGATACGCCCAAAAGTGAACTTCCATTGAGGTTCAGTTCATATATATGGGGCGTTCCATCCCAAATCGGACAATTTAAAAAACTTTTTTTTAAAATTCTTTACTTTTTAAAAAAAAATTCAGTACGCATTAAAAGACCCTTCCTGTTGAATTTTGAGATTTTTTGATTACCCGTTCAAAAGATAAATTAACAAAAAAACCGCTGTTTTGGGTTTATTTGGTCATAACTTCTTTAATAATGGTCCAAATTTTCAAAATTTTCGTTTTTTATGGCCTTTTCAGAAAAAAATACAACAAAAATATTCGACGAGTTTTTGAATGAGTTTTTTGAATTTAAAACTTTAAATCGCGTTTTTTAAAGTGAGTGTTATTTTTTATTTTAAATATCTATCTATTCAACCATTTTTAAGATTAGTCCGATCGTGGAATTTCAATAACTACTATTTTTTTTCGATTTTTGAAAATCGAATTTTTTTTTTATAAATTATTTATTATGAATACCAATTTTTGTTACTGTATAGTATTTTTTTAATCATTTTGAATTAATTTTGACACTTTTTCATTGTTAACAGATTTTTAAAATTAATAATTAATCGATGAGCAAATAACAACAGTTCAAGAATTGTATGAGTGAGCATTGAACCTAATTAGTCTACCGAATATTTCTGTCAATTTTTCACCTGACAAACATTATTTAGATGCAAAAGGAAGATTTTATTTGCGATACAATACCGCGAAGTCGATCACAGGGGGACACAAAAATTTCATTCAATTATTCCGATGAGCAACGGAAACATATTGGCAAAGGAGTATTCTGATTCAGGAAATAATCAGGAAATAATGTAAGATTTTCAAAAAAAATATGTGAATAAATCAAAACTGTTGTTATTGTTGTTCATAAACAGACTTAACGATTAATTATTAATTTTAAGAACCTGTTAAAAATTAAAAAAAAGTGACAAAATAAATTCTAAATATTGAAAAAAACACTATACAGTAACAAAAATTGGTATTCATAATAATTTATTTAAAAAAAAAATATTTACTTTTCAAAAATCGAAAAAATAGTAGTTATGAAAATTCCACGATCGGACAAGTCTTAAAAATTGTTGAAAGATAGATGTTTAAAGCAAAAAATTAAAAAAAAAATCAAACTATACACTCACTTTCAAAAACGCGATTTAAAGTTTGAAATTAAAAAAACTCATTCAAAAACTTGTCGAATATTTTTGTTGTCTTTTTTTCTGAAAAGGCCAAAAAAACAAATTTTGAAAAAAAAAACTTTTAATTTGGATCATTATCAAAGAAGTTATGACTAAAATACCAAAAAAAGGGCGGTTTTTTTGTTAATTTAATATCTTTTGAACGGGTGATCAAAAAAATCTCAAAATTTAACAGGAAGGGCCTTTTTAAGGGTACTAAAAAATATAAAAAAAATTGAGGAAATGAAAAAAAAGTTTTTTAAACTGTCCGATTTGGAATGGAACGTTCCACAGTATTTTTGAAAACGCATGGAAAATGTGTATCAAGAACAACCGATTAAAAAACTACCCCTAACAGTAACGAAACATCGAAAACCACCCCTAGAAATGGTGATACGCTCAAAAGTGCACCTCCATTGATGTTCAGTTCTGAAACACTCATATTTCCATTCAGATCAGGATAAAATAACAGAAAATGCGATAATAACATTTTATCCCTTGAAGGGTCAATTTCTCTCAATTGAGGGGTAGTTCATAAGGGTTGATTGATTCGAAAGTTCCTCAGAATCTCACTACGTGTTCTACAATGACTTTTCCTCAATTTCTGGGAGAAATGAGCGATGGGAAATAAATTTAAGATGTTTTCAAGTGATTGCGGTGGATTTTTATTTGGGGGTAGTTTCTGGGGGTAGGAAAATTCTCAAATAATTTTTTTCTCACATTCAATTTATCTTGAAATGATGTGCTGCAGGTATCGACGGGACAATCCACGTCACAGCCTGGTCAAGTCGTATTGGCAAAATCGCCCCTTCAAACACGCGTAATGCCGGTTGCACAGGGAGGATTGAAGCAAACGATACAAGTTGTTACGGCGAGTACAGCACAATTGCGACAGGGGACACCTCCACAAGGAAAACCGATCGTAACGACCGCGAGAGCGAGTCCTGGACCGAGTCAAGTCAGACTTCAGACCATTGCTCATGGAGTACATCAACAACAGCAGCAACAACAACAACAACAACAACAACAGAATCAACAAGATAGTCAGCCTAAATAAATGGATCGGATTCTACCCCGGTTCGTTCGATATCGTCTTCTAGTTTTTTTTGTTCCTTGCTATTTTTTTCGTCCATGTGATCGTTGGGCATATAACATTTGTTTATTTAAAAACGAAAAATACTTGAAATTGCTCGATAAGAAAACGCAGTTCGAGCATCGATGGGACATTGCGATTAAAATACATTCCACGATATTTCGCCGTATCGGCGAAACAAAAACGCAGCAGAGCAGCAAAATCTGATGGATGAAAATTGAAAAAGGAAAACTGATAATTACCGATGAATTGTCAGAAAATTCGGAATTTTTATGGTTTTTTTCTTCTGTATCCTGGGATTATAAAGCGATTTTTCTTCTGCCGATAAACCGAGCTCTCTAATTGGACAACACTAGTCACTGAGGCTCATTCTTTTCTTACCGTTAGCCGCGATATTCGAATTTTCAGTCGCTCGTCCGAACTTTCCTTTTTGCTGGAAAAATAATGGTATGTTTTTTTTAATTTTTTTTTTACCTCGTCACTCGGCAATAAGTTTGATCACGAAAATGAAGAATGCGCGAAACAATGAAATTCGGGAAATGTCCATTCCGAAGAAGTTAGCAAAATTTCGCCAGAGCCGCGACGATGAACAATTGGAAAACTCCGAGATTTAATGATTTCCGAGTACAAAAATGTTTTGGGAACGTACAGCGTTGCGTCTTGTATATTGTGTAATGTATAGCATACGTTAAAATATTAATAATTATTTCGATTATTGTTCAATGATAACAATTTGAAAAAATAGGGTTGATATTTCCGCTGGGTTTTCGCGAAAATCTTTGGAGAAAAACGGATTAATTTGTTTTTATTATTATTGGAAGAAAATGAAAATACGTCGAGATGTTTAATATTGTATCGATATGTCTGTGTATTAATAATGCGTGTACGATAGAAGTTTAAACTGAATAAATAAGATTGAAAATCGATTTTTCGCAAAGAAAATTTATTTTTTATGCGTCATTACGCTTTTTTTTCACTTATTCATTCAGCCAAAGATAACGTGCCATAGAAAAATTCCTATTCGCATATCATTTGGTCAAATGTCGGAGTTTGAGGAAGGTTGCAATTTTTAACATATTTTTGTCGGAAAGAAAGACTAGTGAGGCCGCTTCCGTAACTTAACTACGCACTATTTGCTTATCATTCGACGTGTTGGAAAGGTTTTAATAAGGTTGTTTAAAAGCAAATCACATTTAATGAGAAAATTTTGCAATTTATGCAGTAGATAGTCAAACATTTGAACTATGTCTCAAATTTCAAGTCAGTTTGGAGGTTATTTATGGAGAAAACGAATAGCTATGCACGATCTCAATAAACTCGCTGTAGAATTGATCGTGCCATTGAATTTTTGTTGAAAAACTAACAGAGTACTCTCTGAAATATTCCACGTCGATCAATACCAATATTGTTAGCATTTGGAGAATTTCCTTGAAGATATTGCAACAAATCTATGAAAAATAACGTCAAAATTTACTCCGAGGGGGAAAAAAATGAAAACCGGCTAAAAAATTCAATTTTTTTGAAAATTCCCGTGAAAATGGACAATACACGTTTGTCCATTGATATATGCATTGCTATAATCATCTGAGAAAAATATTGATCTCCATAAAAAGCTGCCAAACGTTTGCAGAATTTTTAGGCCTTAAAATTTTTTTAATTTATTTTTTTAATTTCGCATCGCAGTTTCGAGAACGAGACATCGTTTGCGCAATAGACTGGGCCGACAATCTACGTAAAGCATATTGACAAAATCGACGTTGTGATCTCAAAACATCAAACAATGATCAAGATGGCAAATCAATAGAATGGTAAAAAATGTTTTGATAAGTGAATTGCGACTTTTTGCAAAATCACGTGATATTTAGCAACTTTCTTAATACAAAAATAGTTAGTATAGTTAGGTAGGTAGGTAAGTAGGTAGGTAGTTAGTTAGTTAGTTAGTTAGTTTATAAAATAGTTTTAAGTGCAATTCAACAAAAAACAATTTTTTTGTTGACCATTTGTCTTATGTATTTCCGAACATTAGTGAGATTGCAAGTTTTCTCATCATTATGAATGAATCGCGGATTGTAAGAATAAATTTCTATCGCAAACCTGCGAAAAATTAATATCACAGTTTTTTAATTGTAAAAAGTACAGTTATTTTGAATCTGGCTATTTTAGGCTCAAATTTGTAATCAGCAGTCTCGAAAAACCCTCCACAAAATCCACCCTTATACGCATTTAAGTATTTTTTATCAAGACTTTGTCTTCTTGGATCGGCCAATTTTTATTTGAAAGTTTTGAAAGAAAATTAATTATTAAATAATCTGAAAATTAATTAGAGGTTTGTAAAAATTGGCACATTATGTCCCAACAGGGCTTTGTACATTCGGAGGATTATATTTGTTTTGTTTCTCAACCGAATTTAATCAACAAGATATCACATTCTTCTGGAAAACAAATTTCAAGAAACTTGATCGATATTTGAAATCGACTCGTTGAAAAATTAATTCTTCATTTAAAGCTGAAATAAATAACGAATGAAAATCCATTCGTCATTTAAAGCTGAAATAAATAATGAATGAAAATCCATTCGTCATTTAAGGCTGAAATAAATAACGAATGAAAATTCATTCGTCATTTGTCGCTGGAATAAATAACGAGTGACAATCCATTCGTCATTTGATTCTGGGATAAATAATGAGTGAACATTAATTTGTTATTTGAAATTGTAATAAATAACGAGTAAAAATTAATTCGTCATTCGAAGCAACAAAAAATGATAAATACTAAACCATTCGTTATTTTTTGTGTCTTTAAATACATTGTGCCCATTCCTGCTCCAGCCACCTCGATGAGGACACTCCGATCAGCAATAAGCTCACTGATTACAAAATATCGGTCAAGTTCAGTCAACGATAGTATAAAAGCCTGGGTGGACGAAGAAAAAGTGGCATATCACATTAACGCGTCGGTCACAATAGTTTTTGCACCAATTTTTTTTCTGGTTCAAAAAATTTATTTTAGGTAAAAAATTGATAATATTTAAAAATGTAAAAAATAGAAAGTATTGAGATTTTAGTATTCGTGAGACAAATAAATTAAAGTTTTACCATTGTCACTGTGAAAATTTTTTAATTTTACACTTTTTTTTTGTAAATTCAAATATTACAATTTTGTAGTGTAAAGAAATTAAAATTTTACATTTTTTTAATAAATTGAAATTGCACAATTTTTATTGTACAGAAATTTTCATTGACGCAATCATTATTCCACAAAAATTAAAATTTTAATAATTTTATCGCAAAAAAATTAATTTCTCACAACTTCGACTAAGAAATTTAAATTTTACAACTTTCATAGTGAGAAATTGGAAAAACATGGTATTTCGAGAAATTTTCGTGATGCCGATTCTCGTCGCAGTGTCGTCGATAATATTTTTATACTGGATTTACGCCCGTTATAAATTGACCTATTGGAAGCGTCGTGATGTGGAGCAATTGCCGTGTTACGACATGATATTTGGCAATTTCAAGGATGCAATTTTATTTCGCACAGCACCAGGCTGGCATCTCGGTTCATTGCACAAGGCGGCATCAACGAACATCCCTTATCTCGGTTTTTACATATTTCACAAGCCGTGCATACTGTTGCGAGATCCGAAATTGATAAAGCTTATAATGATAAGGGATTTTGAGAATTTTTCGGATCGACATTTTGCCGGTTCACAGCAAAAGGACAGTATTGGAATGAAGAATTTGTTTGGTCTGAAGAATCCCGCTTGGAAATACGTGAGGTCGAAAATAACGCCGACACTAACGAGAGGAAAATTGCGAGAGATGTTTCGTCGGATAATCGAAATCGGTGAGCCGATGATGGATTTTTTGGAAAATATAAAAATCAACGATAAAGGCGTTAAAGTCGTCGATGCTCAGGATCTCTCATATAAATACGCCACCGATTTAATTGCCAGTGTCGCACTTGGCACTAAAACCGATTCCTTCAATTATCCAAACGGAGAATTCACCAGAGCAGGTATTTCGTCATTGAATTCCCGATTGATCGGATCAGATGACCGACCAAAAGTCTATTTTTCTTAATTTTTCAAACATTTTCCAGTGAGGGAATTCTTTCACGGATTCAAGCGAATGATTGCTCTCGTAATGGTCTTCTTCATGCCTGAATTAGTGGAATTGATCGGAACACCGGTACTTTTCAATTCGAAATTCGTTCGCAAAATATTTTGGCGTGCGATCGAGTCACGGGAAAGTACAGGTCAAAAAAGAGGCGATTTTATCGATTCGCTGATTCATCTAAAAAATGGAGAACAAAATGACGTTTACAGTGAGTCTATTTTATTTTATTTTATTTTCTAATTTTACCTTACTTTCACATTAATAGATGTCACAAGATTAGTGAATTTATAAATTGAAAAATGATAATGGACCATCAGATATGACGGTTTACTGAATTGCGATTCTATCAACCTGAATCGTCAATACAGGTGTTAGCTGATAGAATCTTTAATTCAATTAAATATAGGATTAAAGCTGAACAAACAAACATCATCGGTTGTTCAAATATATTACATTATAACTATATACGCATCGCTCACTGCGCCTGCGCGAGCCCCGGTAGTCGTCCACTTTGCGCCGCCATTGCACATTATAACCTCTCCCGGTTTTGAGTGTAAAAACAATTTATTGAGCAAACTCTTTGCCAAAACTTAAAGTATTCAATGTGAGATTGAGAAGAAAACTTGGCGAAAGTCAAATGCAATCTATTGAAATCTTTGACTTGAACTTAACCGTAGAATTCGAGGGCGAAAATCTGCTCTTTCAATCGGGAACATTCTTCTCGGGTTTCGAATCGAGCTCGACGGCAGTAAGTTTCACACTGATGGAACTTGCCAATAATCAGGTATATCAGAGTCGAGTGAGGGAGGATATTGAAGAATCTATAGAAAAAAATGGTTTGACCTTCGAGGCCTTCAACGATATGATTTATCTCGATCGAGCCTTGGCCGAGGGAATACGTTTACATCCGCCGGTTTCGACAGTCGATCGATACACTCGCGAGGATTACACGGTAAGGATTTATTTTTTAAGGTGATATTATTTAGTCCTCATTATCAAGTCCAGATCCCATATCCAGATCATGCCAATTTCTAGCATTCTTCTGAATGATCCTAGATTTCTATTTCAAGTTATCTAACCAGCTTTTCCGCGCACGCGAACCTTCAACAATTTAATTTTGATAGTTAATGCAGAATTATGTAATTCGGAATAATAATTAAAAATAAAAATTTGCGAATAATCTTTGTTGATAATTTTTTCACAGATTCCAGGAACAAATATCGTTCTCGAGAAGGGCACTCCGATCTACATATCATTATACGGTCTTCAGGCAGATTCAAGATTCTTCGAGGAGCCTGAAGTATTTAATCCGGAAAGATTTAACGGGGATATAAAAGTCAGTGACGCTTACATGCCCTTTGGCATAGGGCCCAGAATGTGTGTCGGTAAGATGATAAAATTAATTTTTAAAAAATAATTTTAATCATAATCAGCATTAAATATCACAATTATTGAAACAAATATTCAAGAATAATAGTAACAATAAAATATAAAAATTCGAAATACTCATTAGAATTGAAAATTATCCTGTTGTGACAGGAGTGAAAGCTGGACAGCTTCATGCAAAAGTCGTCTTAGCGATGATATTGAGAGAATATGAAGTATCGCAAAGACCGGAGAATAAAATTGTACTGGATTCTCGATCGACGTTCACAGCTGCCGCCAACGGTATTCTGTTGGATTTTAAAAAAATCGATCATCTCCCGCATCATCAATTTGAAAAATCTGGGACAAACGGGATCACGATGAATGGCAAATATGTGATCGCCGAACAAAATTTTTGCGAGAAAAAAATGATTACAACAGGAAGCAATTGAGAAAAAATGAGATGAAAATTCAGAATGTCTGAAAAATGAACTGAGATTCCTTTTTTTCATGGTTTTGTCAAAATAAATTGATTTATAGATAAATATTGACTGTTAGGGACAAAAGAGTGAAATTAGCTTTAACGACAATTATTATTTATCTTTAAATTATCTTTAATTTCAAATGGATTTACTGAATTGGTAACGAAATACTAATTGCTGATATATAATGATAAAATTATTCAAAGCGTTTCGTTAAAATAAGAATCCATTTATAAATATAAAAGTAATATGAACAAGTGTCAAATTAATTTTAATGATGAATCAACCATCGTTATTTGTCAATAAATTATTTATAATTGTTAAATGAATTTAACAAATTGGTAACCCTCTTATTCCTGATAAATACTGATGAAATTGTACATTTCCTTAAAATGAGAATTCATCCTTATCCCTATAAAGTTCCGTCACGATATATTTCGAAGACATTAAAGTTTTATTCGTGCTGTAATTTCTTCCTGAGATCAAATTTATAAGCTTTTATTTGCGTAAATGAAAACTTGTAAATATGAGTTTTCAATTAAGCGCCATGTGTGCGCTACCCGTCGTACTGCGGTGCTCGGAATACCTTCGATGTGGTCGCGCAACTGCCATACCGACCTCTCAAAATCTACCATACCACACGAGTCGGATGAACTCGCGAATTTACCCCCACCACGACTACACTTCCCCTCCGATATTGTGAAAATTTCACGAAAAGAAAATTCGGCCGTAAATGAAAATTTCAATCGATCAATATTCAAAAGGGCGAAAATCTCGAATTCCAAAGTAACGAACGTTCGAGTGTAGACAAGTCAATCTTACGATAGTTTATAACGAATTAAATATCTGCACTCGAAATTCGCAACTTCAAGAAACAGATTTCGGGCCCTCTAAATATATTGATCGATCAAAATTTCGAGCCGATCAGAAATTCCACGAAAAATAAAGTTTCTTTCACAATGATCATCTTCATTAATTTCATGCCGAAATCCGCGTAATTATTCAACTATTTCCAAATTTCTTCAATAACGTATCTATGCAAATTTTGAATTTCCCGCCAAATTTTCCCGTTCGCGATGTTTGAATTTCCCAACAATTCAGCGGCTGTTTTATCAATTGTTATTCTTCCCTTCCGCCTAATATCATTCGAGAAACATTGTTTCGTCTCTTTCTCTCAGTTACGTTCGTTCTTCGACATTTGTACGAGATTTATTCATGCTTTCAGCGAATGTATTGTCTCGGTCGTCCATTGTCGCGTTGTCTCGCTCCCTCTCGTTCCCTCTCTCTCTCTCCATTTTCTCTTCAGTTAATATAGCGGCGTTCCTATATAAATATATATATATATATATATATATATATATATATATATACATAAAGCCCTATACATATACACAGCTATTCACCGAATGCACGGAACGCTTGTAATACACACTTTTGCGAATAAGGTTCTCGCCCGCCTCTCCGTGCACAAAACTACGGTCGTCGTCTTCGTCGCCGTCCGTTGTTCGTCCTCGTTGGCGTTATTCTCGTCGTCGTCGATCGTCGCGGTCGTCCGTCGTTCGGTGTTTTCCCGGCTAAGACGCGCCCGGTTTGCGAACAACATATATCTCAGCGTTTTTAATCTCCCAAACAACTGATCATTCATTATCAAAGCCGATAATCGAGGAGAGAAAAGATACGCCGAAAAATCCTCAGGACACAAAAATAGCTCGAACGTGTTTCGCTCGTTCTTCGTGCTTCGTCCTCGCGCTCTATTCTTTTTTTAAACTCTATTTATTCTTCCTTCGTCCTTTATCGCGCTTTTGTAAAAATCTCGAACATACATGCATGGGATAAGCGGTATATAAGTTTGCAGGAGTGAAAGAAGAAAAGGAAGAAAAGAAAAAGTCGAGACGAGCCCTGTAACGTTTCACAGATTGCAAACACGGCGTGTGCGAAAACAAGATACGAGGTACAATGGATTTATACATATATATACAATACTTTCACATATATTAATATATTAAATGTTATGTTTATCATTTCGATAATTATTCACGATTATACGCGACGGCGTGTTTTGCACAAAGCCGGAAATATTCCGGCGACTGCATTCACGATTTTTGAAGAATTTTTTTTTCACTTCCCGAATTGCCTTGTGTATTTTTTTCATTCTTTTTGGGCTCGAGATTTTGTTTATTTGCCATTAGCTCGTAAAGTTTCGGTAGAAAACGAAATCAACGACTCTGCGAGCGAAATATAACCTTTGTTTGTCGCGCTTCTACGCGGAGACCAAAGCTTCGCTACCTGTTTTGTTTTTATTTAAAACTGCAACGATCTTTTTGACCGTTTATTAACGGTCAAAAAGATCTTTGAAAAGTATAGTTAATTCCCATTCGATACTTTTGAATGCTCCGTTTTTCTGAAAAGAATTCCGGTGTTTCCGTTGCGCAGAATTATGTCTTCGGGAGCTGGATCGAGCGGCACGGGAAGAGGCAGAGGGTCTTCGTTGGCAGACAACAAACCTGACAACAAGGAGGCCAAGCCTAATCCAAAGATGTCCAAAGCTCTGGGAACATCGGCCAAGAGGTAAACAAAAATTTATTGCATTTATCGAAATACTTGTCATTGATGATAAATTCATTATCAGATATGGCAGAGATTACAAAATTTCATTGTGGGAAAATATTTAAGAACGGGACCTATAAAAATCTGAAATTGATTCTTGGAAATGTAAAGCTCTGCTCAGAAACGCAATTTGAAAAATTAAAAAGTCAATACTTTTAATGCGGCTCCATAATTTTAGTCACATTAATATTCGAATTTGAAGATCGATAATATGATAAAAATGAGAAAAAAAAATAATGCGATGTCTCACTTTGCATATTTGTCTTATTTGCGTCTTAGGATACAAAAGGAATTGGCCGAAATAACTTTAGATCCACCTCCGAATTGCAGGTAAAATCGAGTAAATTTTCCTCTTGTATTCAAAAGAATTTATACGGAGAGTCTTTGTGCGATTTTTAATTTTGTTTATATCAGTGCCGGACCAAAGGGCGACAATCTTTACGAATGGGTATCGACCATATTGGGGCCACCGGGTTCAGTTTACGAGGGTGGTGTTTTCTTCCTCGACATACACTTTTCACCCGAGTATCCCTTCAAACCTCCAAAGGTCAGTCGTAACGCGAAATAAATATTTGATATTTTCGAAATATAGAAAAAAATCGTAAAATTACTCAATATTTTTTTCAGGTAACATTCCGAACGCGCATTTATCACTGCAACATAAACAGCCAGGGTGTGATATGTCTGGACATACTCAAGGACAATTGGTCGCCGGCGTTAACGATCTCAAAGGTTTTATTGTCAATCTGTTCCCTGCTCACAGATTGCAATCCCGGTGAGTAAATTATTGGAAAACGAAGAAAATTCCGTTTTTTTAAAATAAATATTCTAGAGAAGTATAACAAAATTTCCATGCATTTTTAAGATTTTGAAGTTTGCAGCATTTGAAGATTTTCGATTCCAAGAACAAGAACATTTGAGAATCCCAAATTTCTTGATTTGAAAAATTGAACGACAGTTGAAACAATTTTTAACTTGACTTAATAGATGAATTCTACTTGCTGGCAACATTTTACGGTTATTGATCAAAGCACTTTCGGATTTCACTTGTGAGTGATTCCACGTCAAACCAGCAGGTCGAAAAATTCGATGTCTCCGATCATACTCTCGAAATCGCTAGCCCAAAATAAAATTATTTGTACGAGTTATGATTTTTTGAAAATTGCGTACTTTTAACGACTTGAGCAACAACTTTTTTGCTTTTTTGTATAACTCCGCCGGATTTTAGAATTCGAGAATTTCGCTTCGAGAAATCGAAACTGTTTTCGAAACCCTTCAAAATTGGTAAAAATTAACCTCATTTGGTGCATTTGTGACGCCACGATCGTAAAACTACGTTTTTTTGAAAATCAAGAATAACTCAAAAACCTCATTTTTTAAAAATCTTTAAAAATCATATTAAATTTTTACGACAAAAAATCTATATTTTTGTGGAGTTTGAACCAGTCCTGACCAATAGATTTTGAATTATTGATCAATTTCATCTTTCAGAAATCAGTTTCAGCTATTTTGGGACATTCAGGTTTTGACTTTAGGTTTTATGAGAATGTCGGCAATAAAATCGATAGTCATTGTTTCAAAAAATTATAAAACAATTTATTTACAATTATTTGAGATCCATCTCCAGAAAATGATGATAATATTTACGAATAATTCCTTTTTCTGTAACGTTAGATCCAAAGTTGCACAAAAAGCAATTATTCGTAACTTTAGATCTAAAGTTGCAGAAAAAACAATTATTCGTAAATATTATCATCATTTGATGGAGATGGATCTCAAAGAATTGTAAACAAATTGTTTTATAATTTTTTGAAACAATGTCCCAAAATAACTGAAACTGATTTCTAAAAAATGAAATTGATCAATAATTCAAAATGTATTGTTCAAACTACACTAGTTCAAACTACACAGAAATATAGATTTTTTGTCGTAAAAATTTAATATGATATTTCAGATTTTTAAAAAATGAGGTTTATATCACTCAGTACAATAATGGACGTTTTCACGTCCGCTTGCGGACGTAAAAGCGTCCATATTGCACCTCGTGATATAAAATATCGTACATCACTCGGTGTGAAAACATTTTCTGACTCGTGTGCAAACTCACACTCGTCAGAAAATGTTTTTACGTCCTCGTGATGTAATGTACTATTTTCAGTTATTCTTGATTTTCGAAAAAACGAAGTTTTATTATTGTGGCGTCATAAATGCACCAAATAAGGTTAATTTGTGCTCATTTTGAAGGGTTTTGAATACAGTTTCGATTTCTCCAAGTGAAATTCTCGAATTCCAAAATTCGGCGGTGTTATAGACAAAAGCAAAAAAGTTGTTTTTCGAGTCGTTAAAAGTACGCAATTTTCAAAAAATCATAACTCGTACAAACAATTTTATTTTGGGCTAGCGATTTAACAGCAATGTTTTCTCATGATAAAGAACACAGGAAAATATCGAGAGTACTCTTATTTGAATTTTTTCAAGTTCCTTGACTAGAAAAGTAGCTTTCGCTCACAGATGAAAGGAATTTAAAATTTAGTAATGGAAGAAAAAATAATATTTCGGATTTGCCTTACTTACCGTGAAAAATATTTCAGCTGATCCATTGGTTGGCAGTATAGCAACGCAATATCTGCAAAATCGCGAGGAACACGATCGCATAGCGCGACTTTGGACGAACCGATATGCCACATGAGCGACCATCAATTATATATATATATATATATATAACTGACCTTTAAATAATAATTCCTCGTAACAGATAAAACAGAAAGAAACAAAAAAAAATGAGAAGAAGACAAAAAAGAGAAAGAAAATCATAAAAAAAAGAATTGCCCTGTATCGTCATAGAAGCTGAGCTGTTCTCGCCATTTTCTCCTCTCCCGCCAGTTTGATGCAAGTGCTTCGACTCACATTTTTTTTTACCTTTTCATCACACATTTCATATTTGTAACTTTTTGTACTCACGATAATATTCTTTCGTAGCTGCAGACGAAAGAACAGAAAAACTTGCAAGAACAAATAGTAAGATTGGCGAATGTTTTCCCAGATTCTTTCTTTTTTTTATATATTTCTTTTATCTTATTAGGTCCTGGTTTTTTTTTGTACCGATTCATAACGATTTAAACCGGACGACGAAAAAAAAGAGACGAATCATTTTTTTTCTCTTTTTTTTATGTACCGAGCTGGGAGTTCCTTTTTCTTTTTTTAATCCAAACGAGAAAAGAATCTGACATTGACAGAGAAAAAAAAACAGCACGATAACAAAGAGAAATCACTGGAGAAACGCAGAAACATAAGACTATGACAATTTTAGTATTTAAAATTATTTACTAGTAAGAACGAAGGAAATGAAAAAAAAATGCTGGGATTCTTTCTGCCGCAGATAATTTTTTTTCTTCATTCGATCATTTTTAATAAACGATCAACCGACAAATTCGACGTCTATGAGTTCACAATGGAAAAAAAAATACGAATAAGGGGGTGAGAAAAAAAACATTTCAATGAATGAGTAATTGAGGATAAGGCAAATGTTGAAAAAAGAAACTTCTAAATTTTAAGTGATTTTAGGAATTTTAGGTGATTAGTCGATAAGAGAGAAAAAAAACCGCCTGCTGCAAATTGTGTCAGTTTGCGAATTCAGAGAGAGAGAGAGAGAGAGAGAATGAGAGGACCGAAATTTCAATCGATAGTGACAAAAAATTAAAAAATGAAAAATGGAGCAAAAAAATACCTTCTCGTCCTAATATTTTTGTAATAAAGCTTCGATTACAAACGCCCCAGTTTCCCCGGATAAAAACTCGGAGTTAAAGTGCAACGCAAACACTCTCATTGATTTGTCGTATAAATTTTGTAAAAAAAAAAAACATTTCCAGTCCGCGCGAAAGAACGAAAAATAATAGAAGGAAAAAAAATAATGCGCTTCATCTCCATAGTACTATAATAGATATAGTAATTACTACTGTATTGTAATACTACTGTTCCTGCTGGAGTTTGTTCTCGACGACCGAGAAAAACGAATATACGAATGAAAAGAAGAGAAAAAAAATAATCGCTTGAATCATTGTGTATGTAAATAATAAAAAAATCCTTTTTTTCTGTATATTCAAGAATTTACGCGACCGATATTGATTATTAATTATTATTCTTGTCTTAGCTCTGAGTGATGAATTTTTTTTTTCCGTTTTTTTCGTACAATATTCATTTATCCATATAGACATCGTTAGTTGTATTGTAAACGATAACGTACGATTGCATTTGTATCCAAGATGAATGTGTGTGAGTGTGAGAAGAGAAAATTGACCGTTCAGACGAAGTGATTGATTTTTTTTTCACGTGTCTCGAATATCAGGAAAAGACTTTTGCCCTCCAAGCGCCTCCGATTTCGTCGAAGTGGACAAAAATCGTTTCGCATTTTAAAGAAAAGTGTACTATGCCGATTAAAAGAAAAAAAAATCAATCATTCGGTAATTAATAGAAAAATTGACCGAAAAAAAAACGAATGCAAACTGCCAAGACCGTTTTAGTCAGGTTGTAGCTGTGAATGTAAAGTGATTATTATTTTTTCTTTTTGAAATATGCTTTCAAGTGATCAATGCAATTGTTGTTAACCACTTTTTCCTTACCAAACGTTGGCAGCCACATTTGAGATTCCTCTTTTTTTCTCTTAGATGTATAAACTCTTCTGTTTGTGAAGTGAGATACCATTTTTTTGAAAACTGCGATTGTCTCGATGCGCCAAAATATTTGTAGCGTTTTTTTTTATACCACAAGACTCGAAATCCGCACTCTCCGTTTTTATTCACGTTACAAAATTGTATAAATCACGATGTATTATTTTGTATCAAAAGCTCGATGCAAAGTTTGCGCGGAAGAAAAAAAAACGTACGAGACGGAGAGAAAGGCCACTTTGTATATAATTCACAAACTTCGACGCCGATAGTTTTTTCCTTATACAAATAAAGACACGAAATAGAAGAAAATTCACGAGTTTTTGCTATACTGACAGAAAAAATACACGCTTCACGTTTCCAAAAAAAGCTTCCACGCGTGAGCAAATATTTTTTATTTTCTCACTTGGCCAGAAATTTTTTTATGGAAAATCGCAATCGAGAAGATCGCGCGAAATGTCTTTCTGGTCATGTCAAAAAATATTTGCAATGTTATATAAATTTTTTTAATTATAGTAATCAATATTTTTCGCAAGTTGAACTAGTGATTGGAAAACGGAGAAAAATCGCCTCAGTCAATTTTTTACAAAAATCTACTAATTTTTTACTCAATAAAAAAAATAAGATACAAAAACGGCGATATTCTTTCCCTCTCAAAACGGAACTTTTCCCTTGAGGGGTAGTTGCATTGATTGGAGTTGCTACGAAAAATATCAAAGAAGTTTTGGAGTTTTGGAAAAAAAAAAGCGAAAAAAGTATTACTGTAAATAGCGGTGTGTGCGTAAAGGGATAAATTTCTCACATCCTCAAAATGACTGGATTGATTTTTTTTTTTTCTATTCTGAGAATACCAAAAATGCTCGGAATACATTAGCAACATTTTTTCAACAGTAATACTCCAATAAAATTCCGTTTTTCCAAATAACCAAATTACAATTACCGTTAAAATAAACCAAGAAAAAAAGAAACTGTATCCTGAAATTTTTAACTGTACGATAAATGTTAGTCCGCGAATTGTCGCTAATCGATGATTGATCAATACGTGAAATAAAAGAAAAACAATTGCATTGTACAATGATAGAGATAGGAAGGCAATTTTTATTTGCCCAAAATGGTCCTGTAAGAATGATTGATAAAAAATAATAAATTGGTCGAGAGGAAAAATGGGATTAACAAACAAAAAAACTCGCATTTTCTAGTATACTTAATTTATTTGATATACCGTAAAAGCTGGACAATTATTATGTGTGCTATAAACGAGTCACTGGCTCCTCGATGGAGTAATAATATACATATAAAAAAAAAACTTAAAAAATTCATGTCAACGAAATACGTCGTTTATTTCTCTTTATTTCAATCCTCGTTTAATCATTAATTAATATTAAACATATACGATTAAATACAATATTATTTAACGTGTATGTGTGTATGTTTGTGTGTGTGTAAGAAGCCAAAATAGATTAAATTTTGTTTGTAAAATCGACGAAAAAATGTATATTTCATATTTAAAATACCAATGGTTCTTTTTTTTCGTCTTTTAATCTCTGTTCTATATTTCGAGGCGGCGCTTCTACTTTCTTTTAACGTTCCTCAATTTTTTTTTAACATTTTTTTTTAATACTGATTATAATAAAAATTCGCGTTCAGTCTTTTTGTGTTGCCCGGTCATTCATCAAATTACAAATACGACCGGCAAATTTATTAATAATATAAATGTAAATTTAATTTTCTTCTTTTAATTTAGTTTTCGAAAAAAATCGGAATCAATGAAATTTATTTTTAAAAAAATCAAATCAAGATACATGCTTCTTTATGACAAAGGAGCGAAACTTTGGACACGTGCCTACAGTTTTTTCATTTTTTATATCGTTAATTATATTATTCTTATGACTCATTAATCATTATTTCCAACAAAGCGATCTGCGTTGATTATTCGATTGACGAGGGGAAAAAAAAGATTATCAGATCTTCCCTAGTATCTGCAATAATAATGAAAATAGTTGGAAAATGTTTAGGCATGTTCGAACGCGTGAAAAAATTTATCTTTGCCCCAAAGCGTTAAGGAGCTCTTTTTTGTAACTCAGAAAAAAATGACTGAATGATCCCAATTGAATGATTTAGAAAAATGCATCAAAAACAAATTTGAATTCGTGATACAAAAATTTGTTGATTCCTTTTTTTTGTTTTCCCAAAAAATAAACGATAAAACGAACACGTTGTTCGAGCTTCGAAATTTGCAAATTGTCTGAATACTTCTCAGGTTATCGCGAACCTGCAATTTGTATTTTTCGTAGGCTGGAATTAATTCGTTGGAAATATTTTTAACGTACCGATAAAGATAATTCTAACGTGTCCCACGAGTGTATAATTTATATATATGCATATATATATATTTATTTTAAAAATTATATATTATATATATAATTTAATATCCATTTGAATAATGCATTTTAATTAGGTACAATCTCGACTTTGTCGACGTTGACATCACCGTTGCAGAAGCAATAAGCCATTTATATATTCGATTAAAACACTTTTTTTCGTCGATCGCGTTAAAAGCGTCGAATTTTTTTTTTTAAATATCGATGTCGATTACAATCGTTGAATTCGTCATTCATCTTTAACATTTTTCTTTTTTTTTATGTTCATGGAGATTTTTAGGCAAAAATAGCTCATTGTTTCTTACATCCTGGTCGTGTAGAATTTGAATAAAAGAGGAATGATGCTTTTTTCATTCGCTGTTTTTTCAGCTCATTGATAAGCAAAGTTTCTTTTTTTCTTTGAGAAGTCAAGTCTTATTTTTTTAGTTGATAAAGATTGTGAACAATTCTGAGGATAAGTACATTTTCGTTCCCGAAAATCCGTTTTGGCATAGATTGGCAGTTTTATTAATTCGCTTTTTTTTATCTTTTGCGTTCACATCATTCCTCTTTTTTTATCTTTTTTTGCTGTACATTCAATACAGATATATATACATACATACATGTATATATGTATTAGGGTGACAGTTATTTGGGCTTTGGCGGAATAAGTTCGCTGCCACCCCAAAAACATAATCAAGGTGTATAAAAAAAAATCTGTGTAAAGTTTGGAGATGCTCGGAAAATTGAAATTTTAAATGTTTTTTTGGCATCTCTACAGAGCTTGCCATTAACAAAATTATGAACGAAAAAAATTGAAAGTATTTGGTTTTGTACACCATACTGCGCACAATAAGTGTACCAAGTTTCAAATTTTTCTCATTAATACTATACTCGGAAAAAAAAATCATTGATGCGTGGGATAAATACACATGGGGCTGTCCACCTAAATTCACCTAGCCTCCAGACCAAAAATTTTTTGATTTGCTTCGTAATTTTTTATGTTGTTATCCTTGCTCTGAAACATTTTTCTGAATTTTTGCAGATTTTTTGGAACAACCGTTTCTGAGTTATGATTTTTTTTAACCGAAAAAAAGGATCATTTTTAAAAATCTGAAAAAATTCACAAAAATGATATGATCAACGTAGAACCGTCTCCTACTCGCGAAAATGTGGTGCAAATTTTTTAAATATTTTTTTCACCTTATCACGCAAATTTTTTTCACCTTTCACGCAGATTATGAGCTGCGTGAACGATTTGAATTAGTCAAAAGGATTCCGCAAACCCAACAACTACATTGTTTTATTCCTCAACGCGATGAAGTCATTTTTACAAAAGAATACTCGAGTGCAATAGAGCACACTACACACAACTTTTTTAAGAACAAAAAATGTGCGTAAGCCATAAATAAAATAAAATCATGAAGGTTTATCTGAAGATTATGTTCCACATTATTTTCTGTCTCCCAAACGACGTCTCTGTTCGCAGTGGATTTTTTAAATAAATTATTATGCACAAAAAGGTTTTGATTAGGTGAAAAAAATATATAAAAAAATTTGCACCACACTTTCGCGAGCAGGAGACTGTTCTACGTTGATCATACAATTTTTGTGAATTGTGAAGGATAACAACATAAAAAATTACGAAACAAATCAAAAATTTTGTGGTCTGGAGGCTAGGTGAATTGACGTGGACAGCCCCATGTATATTTTACATTAAAAATTTCAATCACTCGGAGTATAATATTAATGAGAAAAAATTGAAACTTGGTACACTTATTGTGCATAATATGATGTACAAAACTAATTTTTTTTTTTTTTCATTAACAAAATTATGAACGAAAAAAATTGAAAAAATTTGGTTTTGTACACCATACTATGCACAATAAGTGTACCAAGTTTCAAATTTTTCCCATTAATTTTATCGTCGGAAAAAAAAAATCATTGATGCGTGGGATAAATACATGTATTTTACATTTAAAATTTCAATCGCTCGGCGGCGCGTGTGCCAATTTTCCGAGCGTCTCCAAAGTTTACACAGATTTTTTTTGATACACCTTGATTATGTTTTTGGGGTGGCGCCGAACTTTTTTCGCCAAAGCTCGAATAAATGTCACCCTAATATGTATGTGTGTATACATACATATATAATATCAAGCACATTGATGAAAAATAAAATTGTGCGATTAATAGTAAACTTTTTTTTACTCCACTATTTTTTATCTGCTCTATCATCGAAATGCATGATGGTATCATAATAATAATAATCATGAAATGCCTCCCCGATGGCATGATCAGTG
This sequence comes from Alloplasta piceator, assembly GCA_946863875.1. NCBI lineage: Eukaryota > Metazoa > Arthropoda > Insecta > Hymenoptera > Ichneumonidae > Alloplasta > Alloplasta piceator. The sequence continues at coordinate 3,949,249 of OX333071.1, forward strand.
CGCCGTGGTTTCGCTGCAAAAAAATGAAATTCGTGTTTTTTTCCCTTGTGTTTGCAACTTTTACTTGATCTCCCCGTCACGCAAATCCTCGTAGTTTTTCATGGTTACAAATTATTACACACACGAGTAAGATAGAACAATGCAGAAATTATGTTATTCAACGGTACGTTAACAAAACAAAAAAAAATTCAATATACGACACAGAGTGCAATTGGCATATTCGTATGGCAAGCGAAAAAAAAACTGAAAATTATTACATACTGCCAAATAATAATAACAATAATATTATTATAACAATAGCCGACAAATGGAGAAAATTTAGCGAGAAACATGATAAAATACTTTGATGCCTTCATTCTTTTTTTCCCCCGTTTTGGGGAATTTGAAAATAATAATAATAATAATAATTCTCAACTCAAAGTCCATTTTTTTGTTCTGTTTTAATGTATCAGCTGAAATACGGTGCTAGAAAATCTCCAAGATTATTGATATATCGATAATGATTTAAATATATATTTATGACACGAACAATATTTCTCGAGAGACGACGAAAATTTTCTGGTCCTTTTTCTTTCGCCACGTGGATTTTTTTCGTTCGACTCTTTTCACGGTTAAACTTTACGGTATTAACGCTACGTAGACTTTACAATAGATGTAGGAAACAACAGAATAAATTCGCTCATCAATCCATCGTAATATTACTAGATAAATAATTGTAATTCTTAACTAAACTATATGCTGGACTTTTTTTTACGTTACATCGATACATATATATCAGTATGCGTATATGTATATATATATTTTTGTCCTTTTCAGTATATCGCAATATACATATAATATGAAAAAATGCAGATTTTTTATATATCTTTTTGTTTGAATCCTTTCTTTGTTTCGTTTAAAGCTGGCGATTGGCGTTTCAGACGTCGCTCGTACGATTCGTGGCAAAATCACTCTGAGATCCTCGAGATGTGTATTTTATTTTTATATTTTTTTTTGTTTCGTTCAATCACTCCTCTTTCGGATACGTTCGAAAATCATATTTTTTTTTTGTTCTCATTTACTTTTTCTCTTGGACTCGACACGCCGATTCTTTGTTCGTGCTTTTTAAACTTTTCTTAGCTGAAACGTCGTTGGCGTTAGTTACATCGACGGATAGACAAGACATCTATTTTTTTGTTCGATTCTCGATATTTTTTGTTTTGTTTTTAAGAGTTATTTTTCAACTTTCGATCACAGCGCCACCGTCATCATTTTCATCTTTCTCAATTTTGTATTCTGAAGCATGTAAATTCGAGTAATTAGAACTATGTTCTTTTTTTTCTGCATCTAAGATCTTTAATCCTAACACGTTTTTTTTTTTTTTTATATTTTGCAAAAGTAAAAGAATATTCATAAATGCGTGTTTGTGTGCGAAACGTGATCGGTGAAATCGATGAAAAAAAAAACAAGTTAAACATTTTTTTGTTTGTTTTGGTGGGAAAAAACAAAAATTTTTTTCGGTTTGAAAAAATTCGAAAACATGCCAGTGCGGATGGAATTATGCGGCACATCTGCGACACCCAATTTGCGATAAAAAAAGCTTTACAACTATTTTTTTTTTTTTTTTAAATATTAATCGTTCGAAACTATCGTGGCGATGCTTTGTGCGTTGATTGGCACATTTTGGAAACATTTTTTTTTGTTTTTTTGAGCATTTAATGCATATTTGTTTTATCGTCGTTGTGTTATTTTAAAAAGTCATTGCAAAATGCTTGCATTGAATGGCAAATTGTCACAGCGCGTCGCAGAGAAAATTCTGTTTTAAAGCCTAGAGGCTAAATATTTCAAAAAACGTGTTTTTACTTAATTTTATTTTCTTCAATCGCAAAGAAAAATTGTATCGAAAATCTCAAATTTGAAATTGTCCGAAATTTCTGTCCTATTGTGAAAAAAGAATATAAAGACGAGTATCAAAAATTACAAGGGTTTTATTGTAAAAAAGAAAATGTCCAATTTTTAAATGTATTTAGAATTTCTCAGACTCAGCATTTTTTTCTCACCACTGTTCTTTATTATCCTGAGATTTTCGATACTCATTTTCGTAGAGCGAATCGAAGATCCCGCTTCGAAACGGAAATTAGAAATTGACTTTTTTTTTGTGGCAAGCTCGAATTTTTTTTTGATTGCCAATTTGATGCACGACATTGATATCATACAAACATCGAGTGACAATTAATTACAGAAGAATACACACAGAAAGAACAGTGTGGCGCTTGACAGAGAGCTCGTGTGTGAAAAAAAAAGAACATTGAAAAAAAGTACACATTGTAGAAAGAGAAAAAACAAAAACGAAATTGCAAATAAGTCGAAACAGAGTAAGATTTTTTTTTAACGCAGTATTTTACTGTTTCGTCTCGCTTTCGTGAAAAAAAAAATAAAAAATAAACAAAAAGTGCACGTTTAGGCGTTGTTTTGCGGAAAATAAAATAATTCAGTGTGTGAGAGATAATTGGTATTTTTTTTGTAGATTTTTTTTCTTTAAAAAGCTTACACAGTCTCGTATTCGCGGCGAATCGATCGAGCCAAGCAGCACGCGAAGATTACTCCGATCAGCTGAAAATAAGATACGATAATGAATATGTGATTTAAGATAAAAATTCTCCATCGGATATTTTTCGAATATAAGCGATTTCAATATTAATGTGATAATTAACAAAAAGTTACGGACACGCTTTTGAGTTTATCTTAAGCAGAGTTGTAAATAATGCATTACTTTAATAATGCATTACTGTATTTATTACCCATTACATTGCATAATGTAAAATGGATAAGCGTACCATTACAATTAAAAAAAGTAATGTGTAGTGGATGCATATGCCATGACAAATAAAAAAGTAATGTCTAAGTTAAGCGTGTTCCATTAAAAATAAAAAAGTAATGTGTAATGGATGCATGTGCCATTACAAATAAAAAAAAGTAATGTGTAGTGGGTGCATGTGCCATTACAAATAAAAAAAAGTAATGTGTAATGGATACATGTGCCATTACAAATAAAAAAAAATTAATGTGTAATGGATGCATGTCCCATTACAAATAAAAAAGTAATGTGTAATGGATGCGTGTTCCATTACAAATAAAATTTAAAAAAAAAGTAATTTGCAGTGGAGAATATTCCATTACAAATAGAAAAATTCCCATGCTCGTATTAGAAACTTGCACATTGCTGGCTTATTATTTTATTTCGCTCACTAAAAGTTCATCCACAATTATCACAAAAGATCCATAAAGTTAAAAAATAGAAACAAAAAAACAGTTCATCGTTAAATATGAAGTACGAAAATATACTCAACCCCAAAAATTATCCAACTTTATATTGAACTGGCTTTTACACGCTGTTACCCATAATTATAAGCACTCTAATAGAAATTACAAGTTACTGATACAAAATTTGTCGCTTTATTGAATCCCTAAATAATGGGCATGTTCTTTTTTTTTAACTTTATGGATCATTTGTGGGAATTGTGGATAAACTTTTAATGAACGAAATAACATAATGATACAGCAATGTGCAAGTTTTTAATACGAGCTCGCCTATTTTTCTATTTGTAATGGAATATTCTCCACTGCAAATTACTTTTTTTTTAAATCGAAATTTGTAATGGAACGTGCATACATTACACATTACTTTTTTATTTGCAATGTAACATGCATACATTACACATTACTTACTTTTATTTGTAATGGAACACGCATCCACTATACATTACTTCTTTTATTTGTAATGGCACATGCATCCATTACACATTACTTTTTTTTATTTGTAATGGGACATGCATCCATTACACATTACTTTTTTCAATTGTAATGGAAAACTTGTCCAATACAGATTGTTTAAAGTATGTATTTGCAATGGAACATGCATACATTACACATTACTTTTTTTATTTGTAATGGAACACGCATCCACTACACATTACTTCTTTTATTTGTAATGGCACATGCATCCATTACACATTACTTTTTTTATTTGTAATGGGACATGCATCCATTACACATTATTTTTTTCAATTGTAATGGAAAACTTGTCCAATACAGATTGTTTAAAGTAATGGGTAATGCATTACTTTTACATTACTATTTTCACAACTCTGATCTCAAGTTTCTGTTGGGTTAAATTATGTTAAGTTTGTTCCTGAAAATTAAGACTTTATCTTATTTAAAAATTAAAATAAAAAATTAAGATAAATTATCGAAAAAAATTAAGATAAACTCTCAATTTTCAGGGCAAAAAAATTAATAATCGGAAATTCGATATTAAGGACTGATAGCTACGAACCTGAACGAGAGCAATTCCTATACCAACTGCACCGAGAATGACGGCTTTTTCCTCAATTGTATTTTTCAATTTTCCAATGCAGCCCTCGTTACTGACGGTTATCTCATTGTAGTCGCATTGTCCAGTAGCCGAGATTTCCGAGCAGCAAGATAGAGGCAAATGGGGCTCTTTGTACTCAGATATCCACCAATCCGAAGAAGAGTTTATTCCGCAACATTTGAACTATAAAAATACATAAAAATTTTAATCCAAAAAAAACAAAACGAATTAAAACAGGAAAATTTGGGGTCGGGGGAATATTTCAAGCAGAAACCTCGTTTTTTTCATTGTCTATTTAGCAACTGATAATTAAAAAAATGAACTTTAATCATCGATAATTAAATCATCAAATTCATACAATGAAATAAATTTAAAAAAAATGGCGTTTGAATAATCGGTGTAATAACAGGCAAACTTGGGGTCGGGGAAAATATTTCAAGCAAAAACCTCGTTTTTTTCATTGTCTATTTAGCAACTGATAATTAAAAAAATGAACTTTAATCATCGATAATTAAATCATCAAATTCATTCAATGAAATAAATTTAAAAAAAATGGCGTTTGAATAATCGGTGTAACAACAGGCAAACTTGGGGTCGGGGGAATATTTCAAGCAGAAACTTCGTTTTTTTCATTGTCTATTTAGCAACTGATAATTAAAAAAATGAACTTTAATCATCGATAATTAAATCATCAAATTCATTCAATGAAATAAATTTAAAAAAAATGGCGTTTGAATAATCGGTGTAACTTATACCGATTATTTGACCAATTGAGGAAAATATTTTGAGCACAAACTAATCATCACATTCTTTCTATTTCAGTCATTTTATTAATTGAAAAATGATTTCTAATTAGCGATGGCAATTTAATCATTAAATTAATGGAATAATTTGAATTGTCCATAAAAATACATGATATTGGTCTTATCGATTGAATTATCGGTAAGAGCTACGAATAAGAAGCATTGTGTAAGGTCGGTGAGGAAAAAATAGTATCTAGACCGAGGACAGGAAAAAATAGGGAGTACGAGAGAAATTGATATCGCGAGGCAAAAGTCACACGTGAAATATAATTCTCAAAGGATTGCCAGACGAATGATTAATACCGGTTATAGAAAACCTCGGATTCTTCGATATATAACGTCCTTCAAATTTATAAATGAGTCAGACTAAAAGAGTGACACGATAAATCATGCTCGAAGCTTCGCTTCGTTTCGCCCCTTTCTTATTTCATTATCGAAGAAAATTGCGCAAAACAAAAAGACTTAAATTGCGCAACTATCGCCAAGCCTTTCCTTTCACTCGTCTGGATATTGTTAAATGTTTTCCCCAGAGTCGAGAATCTTTTACGACATGATTGCGCAAAGTTTCGCACACCGATTGCCATTCACTGTATTTACGGTCATACATATGGGCTATTCCATGCTGAATCAACAAAAAAAAAAAGTGAGTTAAATGCGAGTCAGATCTCTCTTGTTTGTTTCAGATTTTTTTAAAAAGCATTTTTCAATCATATTTAAAGTCTTTGCCATCAGAATTTGAAATTTTGGAAATCGAGAAAAATGTATCGACCTTTCAAAAAATCTAAAAATATTTTTGTTCATTTCAAATTGCGTGAAAACGCGGTTATTAAGTTATGCAAAAGTTTCAAAAAAATTCAGTTGTATTGAAAAAATAAATTTTGATCTTTTCTCATGATTGATAAATTTTCATATAAAATTGCTGATTTACTACAATTTTCAGTCTTTTCAGGTTGCATTTTTTTTTAATGAATGAAGTGATTTAAAAAAAGTAGAAAATAATGAGAGCTCTCATTAGCATCAGTAAAGTCGTAGAAACATTTTGATCCATAAACAAAAAAATTAAAAATAAAAAATTTGTTGAGTTGACATTAAATGCCCCATATATTCGTGAATATATATTATACTTTTTATATATATGTAAAGAGAGTGAGAGGAAACGTTAAAACGTGGTCAAATTGCTACGGGTGAACAAATTGGTTGCCCCTTTTTCCGGAAACAATCATTACCGGTCGTTGGCTTTTTTAAGCATGATTCATCTTTTACCATTATGATTTAAAAAACTGATTCCCTAAAGAAAATCACTTTTCAAGCATCGAGAATCGTGATTTTCATCTATTTTACCTTTAAAAAACATTGCAATTACTAATTTTCTTTTCCCATCTCAGTAGAATGAAAATATATTATTTCAAAACTCAGAATTCAAAAAATTTGGAAAAAAGACTCAAAAAAAAAAATCTTATAAATCATGAAATCGTTTTTATTCTAAAGGAAATTACTTTTCAAGCATCGAGAATCGTGATTTTCATCTATTTTACCTTAAAAAAACATTGGAATAATTAATTTTCTTTTCCCATGTCAGTAGAATCAAAATTTCAATGAAAATATATTATTTAAAAAATTAAAATTTCAAAAATTTGGCAAAATGACTCAAAAAAATCTTATAAATCATGAAATCGTTTTTATTCTACAGGAAATCACTTTTCAAGGATCGAGAATCGTGATTCGAATCTATTTTACCTTGAAAAAACATTGGAATAATTAATTTTCTTTTCCCATCTCAGTAGAATTAAAATTTCAATGAAAATATATTATTAAAAAACTCAAAATTAAAAAAATTTGGAAAAAAGACAAAAAAAAATCTAATAAATCATGAAATCGTTTTTTTTTTTTTTTAAAGAAAATCACTTTTCAAGCATCGAGAATCGTTATTTTCATCTATTTTATCTTCAAAAAACATTGCGATAATTAATTTCCTTTTTGCATCTCAGTAGAATCAAAATTTCAATGAAAATATATTATTTTGAAAATCAAAACTTTAAAAGTTTGGAAAAATGACTCCCAAAAAATCTTATAAATCATGAAATCGTTTTTTTTCTAAAGAAAATCACTTTTCAAGCATCGAGAATCGTTATTTTCATCTATTTTATCTTCAAAAAACATTGCAATAATTAATTTCCTTTTCGCATCTCAGTAGAATCAAAATTTCAATGAAAATATATTATTTTAAAAATAAAAATTTTAAAAATTTGGAAGGTGACTAAAAAAAACTTATAAATCATGAAATCTTTTTTTTCAAGTCTATGAATCAGACTTCAAGTGATTGTCGAGAAATATTGGAGCAACGATTGAATCGAAGCAGAATAAAAAATCAATGGCTTGTTTTTTTTATCGCAGTTCGAGCGAGAGAAAAAAAATTTCAACCACGAAGAAGAAATGAGAAAGGACAAAAATGCGTTTCGGGGAAGAGGGTGGGAAAAATAAAATAAAAATTACGTCGAAATTGCACATGGTCATGCGATAATCTTCAGTGTCACGCGACACGTGGCTGGGCTAAAAATGAATGTATTTTTTTTTCTTTTTTGCTTCCGGAGTTTTGTTAGGACAGACATCGAGTCGGCTACGAGCCCTTATCGATACGATTCTATCGCCCCTCGATAAGGGATACTCGTAATTCCACGCGGTCTAGACAATGCTCCCTTTCCCCCAGTTTTTTTTTCTTTTTTTTCGTCCCCTTGATCATTTCGTGCGACCGTGGAATAATAATGTGCAGAACGATGCGGTGAGTTTCCATTCGCAAAGAATTCATTGAATGCATTTTTAATAGATATATTTTTATCAAATTCGAATTAGCCAAAAATTTTTTTTCTTCAATTTTTTTTTTATCGACCGATATTACGAATTAAATATTTCGTATTTTTTTGTTAACAGGAAATTTCCATGGAACTATTATTTCATTTAAATCGAAATTTCAACTTTTTTATGTTTTTCTTAAACTTGTGGAATATTAAATTTCGTTCATTTCTCCTTTGACGTTTTGTCAAAAATTTCTGGTGACCTTCCTGATCACTATTTTACACGTCTAATTGAATGAAATTGAAGTGAATTGAATTTTGAAAAATAAAAAAAATAACGAGATTAAAAGAATGAACTTGAATAAAATTAATTTTGAAATTTGATTAATTTTGAAACATTGAAATTTGAGCTGTTTCAGTGGGTGAGGCAATAAATTTGTAAGAAATTTCAGTTTGATAGAACAAAAATCTTTATAAGGAATTTTGTTTTCTTAAGGGGGAAAGCCACTGTGACGGGTCAAAAAAATCGAATTTTTTTTCCATTTTCTCAAGGTATATATGGGGGATTCCATACCAAGTCGACCTGAGTGTGAGCCTCGACCTCGCTGATTTCGTTTACGATTTTTCATATGATTCTTCCAACTCAAAATAGCATTCAGAATTTTGTTTAGATTTTTAAAACCAAATTTGAGTACGTTATGATTTTTTGAACATTTTTTTCGAAAACCTCGAGGGCCGTAATTTAAAAATCTGAAAAAATTCTCAAAAATCCGGTGTCAAAAATGAAAATTTTTCACCCAAAATTCATGATGTCCAGGATTTCCCTTCCACCTCGAATTAGGTTTTTATGAAGAAAACGTAAACGTAAAACTAACCGTTCAAAAAATATTCAGTGATAATAATCACTAATTATCACCGATTATTTTTTGCACGGTTAGTTTTATTCACTAAACACAAGAGAATTTTTTTGCAGAGCATCAAATGTTCTACAAAAATGTGCTAAAAAAACTCTCCCAACCTCAACGGTTAAAGTCTAATAAAATTCCAAAGTTAAAAAAAAGATCCCATGTTATTTAAATGGGAAATGAAAATTTGCGATGAGGGACCTCTTAATTTAAATATGGAGGACTCATTTTTTTGAGATGCCAAACAATACATTTTTCATTATATCGAGAAAAAAAAAATTAGTCATTGTACTTGACCCACCCTAATATATGCTCAATAAATTGCGTTTTGTCTGATCCTCAAATATCCCTACTTACAAAAAAAAATTGCCAAAAATCGGCCATTTTTTAAATTAATTCGATGAAGAAATGAATTTTATATCACTCAGTACAATAATGGACGCTTTTACGTCCGCAAGCGGACGTGAAAACGTCCATATTGCACCTCGTGATATAACATATGTATTATAAAAAAAAAAATTGTAAAAATCGAAAAAAATTAATTTTCTGTTTGCAGTTGAGAATTGAGCGGTTTTAGTCAACGGTGAAAAAAATTTGTATGCACGATGATGTTGACCGTGCTGCAATTACGTGCGAGGCATATGAGGAGGCGTTTGTGGACAGGAAGTCCGTGCCGATTTTCTTCGTTTTTTTTTTTGCACAGACCGTTGAAAAAGGCTCGTACGAGGGTGGCAGTCGTGTCGGATATTGATTTGCAATATGAGCTTGCTTGCAGCACGCACACGCGTACAAAGATTGCGGGGGCGAGCGGGAAAAGGGGTTTGGCGTCAGAAGGAAGGGAGGAAAAAGGTGCCCCTTAAAGGGCCTCGCGGACATGTAATGTACGTAACAAACAAGATTTCCTATTCCGAGCTGCACATATCGTCCTCGACGTCGTTCCCGATGTCATAGCATTAAAAATTCACGCACACCTGGTCTCGGCTCGTGAATCGAATATAGCGCTCTCTCGCGGAAGTGAGAAACCGACGAACAAGAGAAATAAATTAGACGAAAAAAAAAAAAAAAAAAAACAATATGTCTCTCCTTTGCACATTTATCGTGAACTGAATTCTACTCGCGTCGCTCGTCGATCAATATGAAAATGCGACAAAAAAATGAATGTCATTTGTTCATCGTGAAAGTGAAGCTAATTAACGCAAAATTAGCACGAGCGAAAAATGAATATTCAGCGACACCGAGTTTCGAAGACTGACGGCAATTTGTACGAAATACGCGACAAACTAATTTGCGTTAACGGTCAATCTCGCGCAGTGATCGGTAAAAAAAAATCTATCTATTTTTTATATCAAATTTTTTCGAAAAATTAATAATTAGCAAAGAAATATTACTAATTTTTCGAAAAATTAGTAATTGGCAAAAAATATTACTAATTTTTCTAAAAAATTAGTATATAGTGACAAAATATTACTAATTTTCCTAATAAATAAGTAATTAGCAGAGCTGGACAGTACTTGAAAGTACTCGGTACTTGCAGGTACTTGAAGTACAGTACTTGCAAGTACAAAGTACTTAAAAAGTACTTCAAGTATTGTACTTAAATTTTTCAAGTACTTCCTGTACTTGAAGTACTGTACTTGAAATTTTCAAGTACTTTTCTGTACTTGAAGTACTTTTTTCAAGTACAAGTGTCAAGTACTTCAGAATATGTCTTGCTGATGGTCGCATGTGCAAAGCCTTTGAATATGGGTCATTCCATGTCAAATCGACCAATATTTGGAGTCGACTCCTTTCAACTTCGATGAAATTTGATCAGAAGTTTTCTTTTATCATAAACCAAAGTTCTAACAAAGGAAGAAAGTTAAAATCTTCCTTCGAAAATTCAAAACTTCACCATTTTATCAAGTTTATTTTCTAAATATTTCGAAAACTATTATAGTTACGAAAAATTGTTCTGGGTTCGTCTTAAAGAGCATACTTGGGGCTACGAAAAAAAAAAATATTCCGAAACAAATTTTTGAAAAATGATGAATTTGGGGATTTTTGAATTTTTCAAAATCGTGAAAATCCACGATCAACATTAAATTATTGGTTTTATTTTTTTAATATAACACCTTGTACTGATATTAAAAGATCCTGAAATATTCGACAATGTGTTTTTTTTTTTTTTTTTAATAATAATTTTTGAATTTTGGTAAAAAAATTTTTTTTACCTCTAGTCGTAAGTTAAGTGAAGTAGATCAATCATATAATTTTGACTGCCCAAAATTACAAAATGATTGCTCAACTAAAAAAAAATCATATTTTTGAAACAAAAAAAAAAACACCTTTCTGAAATTTTCAAGATCTTTTCAAATCAGTGCAAGGTATTATATTTAAAAAATTGAACAAAAAATTCGATGTTAATTGTGGATTTCCACGATTATAAAAAATTCAAAATTCTCCAAATTCATAATTTTTCAAAGTTTTTTGTCGGAATATATTTTTTTTCGTAGCCTCAAGTACACTCTTTAAGACGAAACAAACAATTTTTCATAACTATCAGTTTTCAAGATAGTTGCATAACTTTTGAAAAAAAAAATTTAATTTTTTTTCCTTGGTAGAACTCGGTTTTATGATATTTCGGTTAGTAATATTTTGTCGCTAATTACTAATTTTTTTTGGAAAAATTAGAAATATTTTGTCGCTAAATACTATTTTTTTTAGAAAAATTAGGAATATTTTGTCACTAAATACTAATTTTTTAGAAATATTAGAAATATTTTGTCACTAATTACTAATTTTTAAGAAAAATTACTAATATTTTTCCGCTAATTACGAATTTGTATAAAAAATTAGTAATATTTTTCGACTAATTATCAATTTTTCGAAAAAATAATTAATAAAATCGATATCGTTGACGAAAAAATCGATACTGCCGATCACTGATCTCGCGCCTTTTTTACAATTTTAATTTTTCTGACATTGTCATGAAAATCAGTTGCCTCGGCCATTTTGGTATTCTCTAATTTTTACTATATCAGTAACCTCAAAAATCTTTCAACAACAGTTTTCAAACGGATCCGCACGTTTTTAGTCTTTGGGTCGATTATTAGAAGCCGTCAATTTAGAATTTCGAAATTTCTACACAGAGTTCGAAATCAGCAAACTCCTGGATACGAATTTTTATTCGAATCCAACGGTTTCTATGATATGTCCGCCATCTTGATTCCGCCATTTTGTCAACTTATCCACCATCTTGCGCATCTTTGGTTCAAACATCTGGAGCGAGTTTCCAACGTTGTTTTTTTAAACACAATCGAACTTTTGAAAGATAAAAGTTGCTTGATAAAAATTAATAAACTTAAAGTTTAACGAAAAATTGAAATACCCTGCCAATGCTTGAAAAACAACTTTCAAAGACTTATTTTATTGTTTGAAATAATTCAATCTTTAGATTTTGCTTCAGAGTATTCTAATCTTTCGTTAAAGAAAATAATTTTGCCAATTTTCTCGAAAATTACATAATCCTGTGTGAATAACCGAAGATAAAGAGTCAGCATTGAATAAAAAAAAGCACTCACGTCGTGTTGCATAACGTCCCAGGATTTTTGAACCTCGATGTCTTTCTTGTAGAGCGGCATCGTGTCATTGAAACGATTTTGCAGCATTTTTCCAACCTCGCCGCGCATCATGTAACCGGATATGCCAGCGCCGAGTTCCAGAGCAAAGATCACCAACAGCAGAACCGAGAACTGTTGAATAATCATCATTAGCGATCATAATTACTACTTATTATTGTAGCGATGATGAATCGAAACGTAAAATGCAATAAGTACAAAAAAAAACGAAAAATCCATATTAAAAAAATGTTAAAAATTACATTGTGAGATTACAGAAATTTGGTCGCTCAAAAAAAAAGCCTTCTCGAATTTTTTTTAGGCGCTGCTGGTACAAAAATTGACTTTATTATTTTGGGGCTCAATAAATACATCCTCAAAATGCACGCAAAAATTTTGTTTAAATTTATTTCATAGATTTGTTATGTCCAAAAATGGCAAGAAAACGTAGCTCCTCAAAAAAATAGGTTTTTTTCAAATAAAGGATCATTGGAAACAAAAAAAAATCCAAAAGCTCAAGGTTCGTTACAACTGTAAGCTTCGTTGGAACCAGAATTTTTGATATTCGTGCATTAATTACAAAATGGCGAGGTTTTTTTCGAGAAAAACGTGGCATATGAGGCATTCCACGTCAAGTCAGCCACCCCATTTTTTGAAATCGCCAAAAATCGCATACAAATTTTTAGAAAGTAGTTGTAACTTTCAAGAAAATTTGTGATTTTTTTCAGATTTTTAAATTACATTTTTTAGCCAAAAAAAATACAAAAAATTTGTTTGTCCCATTTTATAACTCGAAAATTATTCATCGTACGAAAAAAAAAGTACAACGTAAAATTTAGGATTTTCAACGTGCTTTTCACTAAATTTTTTTACAAACTCCTCCGAAAGCTCTATGTGCGATTTTCGGAGCAAATAATTTTTTGATATTTTTTTTCTCAAAATTGACATCTTCGATTCGTCTGTAGTTGAAACAGTTTTTTACTTCATACATTTACAGACTCTAAAAAAATTGGCGTAGTGGAGAATCCATTATTTCAAATACATTTTTATTGATACAATCTATCATTATAGTGATTTAACGAAATAGTGCACTGAGAGAAAAAATTATTGAATTTGAGAACATGAATTTATTTATTAAATGAAAGTATTAATTCGATTATTTATTTGTTGAATTAAGAAAATCACTCTTCATTTAAAGAAATATTTTCACGGATCTATTACTCCATTATATTAAACTCTTATTTAATAGTAACAATTAAATGCATGATAGGTTTGATTAAATTTGTATTCATTTGATCAATTACATTGATCGCATCATAAACATGAGATTATTTGGATCTAAAAAACGAATTCAATACGATATTATTTTTTTCGAAGAAAATTATTTATGGCATCATAAAGATGAGATTATTTTGATCTAAAAAATGACTTCAATACGAAATTATTTTTTTCGAACAAAATTATTTCTTTGCAATAAATTCGTCATTATTTTACTTCTAATAATATTTCTGTAGTATTTTCAATATTTATTAGATATAAATTTGATTGTGATTATTTTAAAAGAAGCTGTAGTAAAATAAGGAACACATTATTTTATTCCAACAGAATATTTGTTTGGAATGATTAAATTTTTATTTCCTTCAAGCAAAGAACTATCATTTCTATAGTATACTTTAATGGTATACATAAATTGTTAAAAATTAAAAAAATGGTTTTTCAAATGTTTTTTTATATTCGAATCTTCATAACTCCTAAGTTTTTTCAAGTGCATAGTGGGAGTCGATAGCGTAATAGGTAGCGTGTTAGGTAGTTAGGTAGGATAGGTATGATGGTAGGTAGGGTCGAGGGTTCGAATCTCCGTCGGACAGAGAAATTAGATTGGAAAATTGGCGCAGATTTATTTTTTTTCTATTTATCTTTTTTTGGGGTCACTAAACTATGCATATTAAATTATTTGGCAAGGGCTATATATTTTTTATAAAATGTTTAGCAACAATTAATAAACACGCATTTGATTGAATCAATCATTTTTCCTGTTGATTGGACTGATTAATTTGTTGATTCAACAATTTTTTTTTCTCAGTACTTCCTGTATTAAAAGACGTGCATGTTTTGAATGATAAAATGTGTTCTTGATTCAAACAACATATTACATATAATTGATAACATATTGTTAGATTCAAGTAAATTCGTTTATTGAAACAGAAATTTATGGAATTGACTGAAAAAAATGAACCAAGGAAATATTTAAGGGAACCAATCTAATATGTTTTGGCAAATAATGAAAAAAATGTTTTTTTGCCTTCAAAACTTTATTTCATTGGTTCTAGTAATTTTTTCTCTCAGTGTGTAGATATTGATATTTTATGATTATTAATCGTAGACAGGGAAAAATAATAAAATAATCTCGTTTTGATACTGCGAAGACGATTCCAGGAACAAAGCAGTATCATTGCTGCATTCCCAAAAATCATGCCCAAATCGAACTAAAAAAGTACTCATTGGCCATAGAAACGTCGGTGTATCCAAAGACGGTAAATTAATTCTTTTTTGCAATCGAGAAATTTGAATAGATTTTATCGGTGAGCATGAGTCCATTGATAAAGTTTATTAAAATGTACAAAAAGATATTTAAAAAAATAAAAATGAAAAGTTTAAAAAATTGAAAAAGTACAAAAAATAAACAAAAGTGCGGGCTTCAGAAAATATCTATGGATAGTCTCAACCCTGTTAATGCACAGAGAAATTTGTGTATTCATTTGGGATGAAAAACGCATGGGAAGGAATTGATTCTCCACTGAGCCAATTTTTGTATAGTCTGTAAATATATCAAGTAAAAATCTGTTAGAACTACAGACGAATCGAAGATGTCAATTCTGAAAAAAAAAATATCAAAACATTGTTTGTTCCTAAAATGGCATACAGAGCTTTTGGAGGAGTTCGTAAAAAATTTCAGTGAAAAGTACGTTGAAAATCCTAAATTTCATGTTGTACTTTTTTTTTCGTACGATGAATAATTTTCGAGTTACGAAATGGAGCAAGAAATTTTTTTGTATTTTTTTCCGGCTAAAATATGTAATATAAAAATCTGAAAAAAATCACGCATTTTCTTGACTTAACGTGGAATGCCTCATATATTACATAAGACAGAAATAATAATTATACCGTTATGATCATGCAGTGATTTTCCTTGACAGCGCCGCAACAACCGAAGAACGACACGAGGAAGACGATGATTCCAACGATTATCATGAGAACCGGTGCGGCGAAGAACCAATTATCGACAAAGTTGCTGTATCCATTGTAAACGACGAGTATCGCAGCTCCGACGGATATGAACACGATTCCCGTGATCTAGGATAAGGCAAGAAAAAAAATGCATCAATCATACGCACAATTGCGAAATGAACCCTCCGTGGTCGAACTCATCTGGGTCGATTTGACCTTGATAATTTTTTTAACAAATGTTGTGACCAAACTATCGATAAAAAAAATCTCAAAAAATTACACAACATCCTTCAAACATTCTAGTTGATGTATTAAAAATTAGTTTATAAAAAATCAAATGACTATATATTCAAAAAAAATCATAAATAAGAAAAAAGAAAAGTAGTGGGGTCGTTTTGACCCCGTGACCAAAATGCATTATAATATTCAAAGATTAAATGGTTGAATTTTGGCGATTTATCAATTCGTTTTTTAATGCAACGGTAATAGTTTCATTTTTAATGAACTCATTTTTCCGGAGGAATTTTCAAAGTGAAAAATCATTAAAATGTATTTTGAGGTCTCTAGTAAGGACTTAGAATTTTTTGTGCACAAGCAAAATGTAAATCTGATTGAAAATTAATTGAAAATAATTATTTTCGTTGCAACGCAACGATGCAAACTCCAAAATCATCGTTTCAGCAAGAATTGATAAAGCGCGCTTTTTGAAAAATTGAATTAAGGGAAAACACGCTAAATATAACTATGAGAAATAGAACTGTAGTTCAGGGGGAAATTAAATTATTCAAAACGACACGAAGGCGCAGCTTGCGAATGATGAAAAAAAAAGAAAAAAAAGAAGGATAAGCGTTCACTCGCCTCCGTAACTTCCTACGTAATGGAAATCGAATATTCTCGTGTTGATGCAAGGAACAAAAAAAAATGAAAAAATTGAAATTTGTTTGCAAAAAAAAAATTCGAGGGATTATGATAATATGATTAATATATTAATTATATATTAATATATTAATCATATATCATACGTATACACTATAATAATGTATATCATTATATTTAAAATATTATAAAAATATTTTCGAAACTTAAACAATTTCATACTCTCTAAATATTTCCCAAACCGTCGCATTTCAAACGACAAAGAGACAAAGGCTCGCGCGTCCGATGAACCGGATTTGGCGATTTGTCACGATCTGAGCGAGGGTCGGCGTCGCCACATTAATCACAAAACTTCCCAGAGTACAAATTGCCTTAACACGGGGATTCCCCTTTCATATTTATAGCATACAGATATATTTCCCATATATTTTCGATATCAAGCATTTTCTGATCAACTTCTGCATAAAATGTTAATCTCAGAGCTGCAAAATTGATTGTCCGAGCCAATTTACAAATTTTCTCACACTGAAACAAAGCTTTGTTTCTGAGAAAGCAAAAATCATTACACGAACATCAATTTCGAAAAAAAAGTCTCACCAACAGAGTGGAAGCCGCGGTGAGAAATCGCATTGTTATAAAATAAAAACTGTGTCGGTAAGTTATCGACCAAAAGCCAAAATCGAGGAACATAATTCATAAACTGGGGATAAATCTTTATGGAGAACGTATCTTCGCGATTCCTGGAGGAATAACATCGAGAAGAGAGCAAGAGACCTTAAAAACGAAATTATTGGCGTAAAAACAAAAGTGAAAAAGCTGAAAAATGGAGAAAAAAAATATTTCCGATGTTAATGAATTCATGCATAAATCAACGGTTTATGCCCCGTTGGTACGTAGACCCGTAAACGAAAATAACTCGCCGTTCTCGTTCGTATCCCAAGACAAGTATATCTATACGTATTTGTCCCTGCAAGTTTCCCGTTCGGCCCCTTTTTTTTTCTCTCTCATTGTACCGTTGGATTTTATCGAGCGACCTAGCTCCGTCTTTGTCCATCTCATTCGCTTTCTACGCGTCTTTCCGAGGTTCATACACACAGACGAGGCTTTTTACAGCTGTGTAGAGCACGCTGTTGCCTACCGCCCGGTCAAATCGCCCCGACGACGCCGTGCAATTTCATTTCATTTGTGCATTTTCCACAAGACCGTGGTATTTTCCACTGTAAAGTTTTTCGTTCTGTTACTCGCCGGTAGAGGTGTTACGTGCACACTTCCGAGGAGGCCTCTATTCTATTCTACACATTATTATTCTACACACATGAGAAGGTGGCAAGGAATAGCATTCTACAAATTATTATCCTACACATTATATTCCTACATATTACAGCCTACATATAGCAAAACTGGGGGGGGGGGGGTCGATTCTACACAATTTTGATCCTAGACAAGAAATGCTACACAAAATATCCTACACAAATTTTTGGTCCGCATTTATTATCCTACACAAAATTAATGACCTCCCATGACATCCTACACAATTATTAAAACCAAGACTATAATCCTATACATATTTTCCTACACAATTAAATCTTATAACTTAAGCTGTTTTCCTACACAAAATATTCTACACAATTATAAAAACACAGCAGTCGCGTCCTACACATATTTTTCGACACAATTGTGCTCCAACGTAAAGGTGATCCTACACTAGAAATGCTACACAAAATATCCTACACAAAGTTTTGACCAGCATTTATTATCCTACACAAAGTTTTGACCCGCGTTTATTATCCTACACAAAATTAATGACCCATGACATTCTACACAATTATTAAAACCGAAATTATAATCCTACACATATTTTCCTACACCATTAAATCTTATAACTTAAGCTGTTTCCCTACACAAAATATTCTACACAATTATAAAAACACAGCAGTCGCGTCCTACACATATTTTTCTACACAATTGTGCTTCAACGTCAAGGTGATCCTACACAAAGTATTGACCAGCATTTATTATCCTACATAAAGTTTTGACCCGCATTCATTATCCTACACAATTATTAAAACCAAAATTATAATCCTACACATATTTTCCTACACAATTAAATCTTATAACATAAGCTGTTTTCCTACACAAAATATTCTACACAAAGATGAGATAAGGATAATAAATGGAGGTCAAAACTTTGTGTAGAATATTTTGTGTAGCATTTCTTGTGTAGGATCACCTTTATGTAGGAGCAAAATTGTGTAGGAAAATATGTGTAGGCTGTGTTTTTATAATTGTGTAAGAAACTATGTGTAGGACGACGGCCTCTATTCGAAAAAATAATTGTGTAGGAAAATATGTGTAGGATTATAATTTTGGTTTTAATAATTGTTTAGGATATTTTGTTTAGCATTTCTTGTGCAGGATCAAAATTGTGCAAAACTCGGCAATGTGATTGTCCATTCCAGTAGTAAATTTTGCTAAAGGCTGTAATGTGTAGGAAAATAATGTGTACAATAATAATGTGTAGAATAGAATATTATTATGATGTTGAAATGCAACGAAAATAGATTTTTTAAATTCATTTTTAGTGAGATTCAAGTTTTGCTCTTGCATTTAAAATCCTAAATCCTTAACAGAGGTACAAAAATAAATTTTAATGATTTCGAATTTCCAAATTTCTAAGGAAGAAAGGAATTTTATTGATAAATTGACAATTGCCGTTGCATTAACAAGGATGCAGACTTTAGAATCATATATTATTTCCTGCCACCATCTGTTGATTGATTGGTTTTATTTATGGCTTCGTAAACCTTTAGGCAAATTAGGATAGTACAATACAAAATAAAAGATAAGAATGAGCGAAGGAAAAGAGATTATAATAAAGATGGATTATAAGATTAAAACGAAGAAAGTAATAATGGTGAAAATAACGATAATAGTAACTAGTACTTAGTAGACAATTAATAGTTAATAGTTTGTAATTTAATTAATAGTTAAATAATTAATAGTTAACATTAACTAATTAAACGATAAGAAATCTTTCGGTATATTATCGAGATAATATTTATAATTATATAAAACTAAATATCAATGGCAAATAAGATATTCTCTTGTGTAGAAACTTTTGTGTAGAAAGTGTCTTGTGTAGAATAATAATGTGTAGAATAGAGGCTTCCTGGACAATCCTCAACGCTTAAATCCATATATTATCGAAATAATGTACACAAATATGTGTGTGTAAATTTATAAACACGAGACGTCACTCCGTCCTAAACTATATTTTACCTTCACACAAAAACGTATAAAAAGGCGCGCAAAAAGTTCACACAGATGCAAAACCTTCGGATACTTTCCCCTTGTTTTTGCGCTTTATCAAACGAGGACAAGACAGTTTCGTTCTTTATTCCCGTACTTTTTTTTCTCCATGTCCATCAAGCTGAGACACCCACGTCATGTGAAAAAAAGCGCAACTATTCTTTGAACCGTGTACAGTGGAACCTTTATTTTTTTTATTTGCGCGTTCGAGTCGAGAAGGTCGATCCATAAATTTTTCAGTTGGAATCTTTTTGTTGTTTTTTTTAAAACTCCATTTAATCAATTCCATGGTTATCCATGGAAAACAGAATTCCATTTTCCATCGATAACCATGGAATTGATTGGAATGTAGTTGATTTTAACCCTCCGTCTGTACACTCTGGGTCTTTTAAGGCACAAGCCAAATTTTCAAACAAAATATCTCTGGAATAAAAAACATTGTGAACATTTTTTGTTTACTATAAATGGATGGATAAATGATTGGATCATGGAAAAAAATGTTATAAAAATAATTCAGAATTTTTTCAGATTTTATTGAAGTTTTTTTTCTTAAATAAACATTAGCAGGTCTTCAACGACCCAGAGTAAAGAAAGTGTCGCAAGATTTAAGATGGAGGGTTGAAAATAATTTGCGGAATCTGAGGTTCGAATATGATCTCCATTTTAGTTTATGTATTGTAATTTTTCGAACCTCGATCATGACAATTTTGCACAAGTTTTTCAAAAATTCCCATCTGCACGTCTTTATTATGGACCTTTTTCTTACGTTCACGGCAGAACCCCGATTTTGTCAATTTATCAAGGAAAGTATCAATATTTAACCCTCCGTCTGTACACTGGGTCTTTTAAGGCACAAATCAAAATTGTTAACAAATTTTGTTTACTATAAATGGTTAAATAAATGATTGGATAATGGAAAAAATGTTATAAAAGTAATTCATTTTTTTTTCAAATTTTTTTGACCTTTTTTTCTTAGAAAAGACATTAGCAGGACTTTAACGACCCAGAGTACAGACGGTGTCCATAATTTAAGTGTACAGACGGCGGGTTGTCTATACATAATTACTAGAAAATCAACGAAAATTTATACTCACGGCGAATATCAGGTTGAAAAGAAAGAGCAGATATTTGACGCATGCCATTCCGCCGGAAACCATTTTCGCTTCGATTTTGTGTTTACAAAATGCGCAGAAACTTTTGAGACGACGCACCGACGATGCAACACTCTTTTATATCACGTTTATCGATTATCGAAGATTCGCACAGTGTTGCGCTTTGCTTTTTTTTTTTTAAATAATATTTTCCTTATCACACGAAGTTTACTCGTTGATATTTCACACCGCGATTAATCCTTGCTGGACGGTGAAAGACGACGGCGTATGACGCACGATTCAAGATTTCCCTTTCTTCCTTCGGAGAGATCCTTACCAACTGCGCGCTGTCTCTTTATCTCGCTGTGGCGGCAGCTTTCGTGAAAAAACTCACGTTTTGTTAGGTTATGAAGACAAAAACCGGAACTCACTGAAGCAGCAGAATGCGCACCTATTTCGTCGACACGTTATTAATCGTCGCGTTGTTTTATTTACGAAGATTGCACGATCAATCGGATATTATCGTGTATATTTATTTTCTCGTCACCGGTAATCTCGTGAAAAACACGACCGCGCGCTTCGAAGATCCAAACTCGAATGGTGAAGTCAGGTGAAAATGTGAAATGCCCAACGGGATATTTTTGTTGTGGCGTATTGTTGCCGTGTGCGCATGCGCAAACTCCCGCAGGGCGCGCCTCGATCGCTTTCTTTTCTTCCCCCACTGCTCCGCGGACGACGCCATCTTGTCAGCCCTTGATGCATTTCCTTTTTTCTCATATCCGGTATTTGAATGCGCTGATTAAGCAACTGTAATAATAACTCGAAAATAAAATATTCCGCTCATTCTGATTGAGTAAATTTTTCATTCCCGAGAAACTTTTGTGTACCAAGACTGAATATATGGATATTTCTATGTTGAATACGATTTTTATTTGAACAAATTGCGAGAACTTTAATTCGAGAGTCGAAAGGACCTTCTTTTGAAATTCCCTCGAGTCAGAAAGCTTCACGATTGTATTGAAAGATCACGGCGTGACTTTTGCCTCTGCCACTTGGCTGTGTACATAGCAGCGAGATTAATTCGATTGTGGAGTCCCTCGCGTGGGATGTTTTTACGATTCACTGACCTCCCCCCCTCCTATATTCATCTCTTTCTTTCTTCAATGACCATTGAGAAGGTTCGTTAACACAGTTCACAGACTGAGTTCAAGTAATAATATGCCTTTTAAATTGCGGACGATTCCTTTGAAAGATATAATTTTCTAATAACTCAATTAATCGCATTAGCCTTCCAGACGGAATATGGGAAAGACTATATATCGTGGAATCGCTTCCGTAGTCTGTATATCCGTCACAAGCATTATTATTCATGGACGTGGACTACGAATAATGAAATTTCGACTCGGCGCGACCAATTTTATGTCGGTGGACGGGCTATTTTTTTTTAAGGCCGTCGTGTTGGGTATCAAATTAAAGCTTATGAAAGTGCCCGTCTAGAAATATAGCATTTGGTTTTTTACTGGAAACTTTTTATGATATTTTTTTCGAAAATATTGAAATTCAATATTTCAATTTGGAAATGGTATATTTTTTGTTGTAAGGTTAAAAAAAATATCAAAAATCTTATAATGTTATGCGATTAAAAATCATTTTCCTCCACTTTAATTATCGGGTAACATTTCAAGTATATTGGAAATTCGAGATTAAGGATTGATGAAGAAATATATGCTTTAATAAATTATATAAATTAATGAATGGAAAAAATTGGAAGATATTAATATCGAGGAAACTTGATACTGAAATTTACTAAAAATTCATAATTATAAAATGGAAATATATCATTAGTTTTACTCGTTGAAAAGTATTTAAAAAGTTTATAAAATGAATGAATTAATTAATTAATGACAAAATTGGAAAGATATTTATAACGAGAAAATTTAATACTGAAATTTACTAAAAATTCATGATTATTAAATGGAAAATCATTAGTTTTACTCATTGAAGAGTATTTAAAAAAATAATTGGAGGAATTTAGAGAATTTCAGTTGCATTACGGTAGGTCTTTGCTATCGATCGTGACGTCGAACGAACAAGTTAGTACAGACGAGAATTTTCTCGGTGCAATAGCTATGCGAATACGTTCTTCGACGTAGCACGAAAGTATTATCATGTTATGAGGGTGGTTTCTCCACCATCGAGGATATATTACTATATATCGCATATAGATACACGATTCTATGACCTCTCGTGACATAAAAAATTCAAGCCACTGATTCAGAGACCACTCGAAATATCGAGGTCTCTCCTAACGCTCAAATCCCTCCATTGGGCTATTTTACAATTAACGATAGACAGTGAAATAGAGAAGATAAATTGGAAAAAAAATAATTGTTGCATTTTTCGTTAGTACATATTTAGAAAAATATGTTTAAACAAAATAAATAAAAAATATGTTTAAATAAAATAAATAAAAAATATGTTTAAATAAAAATATGTCAAATATGAATATTCAAAAAATGTAAAAAAATTAAAACTCGTCCTTTTGGATGGATCCAAAAAAATTGAACGTTCCAAATCAGTCTGACATTTTATCAAGAAAAACATCGACAACTGCGTTTTTTCTGCAATTTTACAATGGAACAATAAATCATTTTTTTGTCCACTTGAATCAATTTTCAAGATCGCTATTTTTGTTTTCCTTATGGATGAAAAAATCGACGCCTATTTTTGAGCTCTTCAAAAACAAGGAGGTAGGTTAAGCCATCATCAAATACTCGATTGAATGACCGGATAATAAAATAATGGAGGGAAAAATTCGGAAATCGTTATGGACGATCGAATAGTGAATTAAAAAGATTTTGAGTAGTGCCGAAACCAAACCAAAAATCCAAACAAAAAAAAATATTAGGAATGGCCGACGTTTCTGGAGATCTGTTATTTTGTGGGAGATGGAAAAAAAAAAGTTTGTGCTTTTCTATCAAGAAATGAGTTTTTGCCATGTATTCGAGCATGTATGTCAGTATACGAAGAAATAAAAAATCCAATCGGTCCGCCGATTCGCCACGTCAGTAAAAGAGCATTCGTTCGACTCCCACCAAACTCTGCTGCATATTAAAACAATAAATACGTATTTCCCATTCATACAGGTTATTTCACGAGAAAGTGGAAATTTCAGACTGAGAGTAATTTTGGTCCGCTTTCTTAAAAGAATTTTTTTTAAACGCTGATAACAACCAACAACATTTTATAAAAATTTCCCTTCCATCAAAAAACTATTATAACCAGGAATTTTTTTTTCTAACCCAAGAAACTATATTACTTTTTTTCATTTGTTACTCGACCTAAGAGTGCATCCAAATTATGAAAAAAATTACAAACTACCCGTAAAAATTATAAAAATTATAACTATTACCAAATTATTCTTTAGCAATGTTCTCAGAAAAATTGAATTATTCTTATTGCATATTCGTGATATTTAGATAAAGTCTAGTGGAAAAACAATAAATTTGTCTATTGACTTACGATTAGGGTCATCTATTCTCAAATTTTTTTTGGCACAGTCGACAAGAAGATCTCATTTATAGATTAAATAACTCTGATCAGAGAATATATGTGTCATTCCATATCAATTCAACGACGTTTTGACGGTGACCCCTTCGATTTTGTTTATTTTTTAATATGTTATTATACATGCAAAAAGAAGTATCCATGCCAATTTTTAGCTCTCTATCTTAAACCATACCGAAGTTATAGATTTTTCAAGAATATACTTAAAATAATCATAACTTCTACATTAACCAAGATATTGTAATTTGTCAAGAAGTCATTTTTTTTTGTTTTTCAAGGTACTTTTTGAAAAAAATATTAAAAATTAAGAGAAACAAATTTTTAATGTGTTTTTAACTGTTTTAAGCTAAAAAATTGGATTTTCTCTCAATGGGACCCCTTCGATTTTTTTCAAAAAAAATTATAAAATTCTACGTAAAAAAACAAAATTTTTGAGATTTTACCGAAGAGGGGATTCGAATAACTTCTTATCGAAAAAAAATTTCTACATTCTGCAAACTTCTATATTAACCAAGATATTGTAATTTGTCAAGAGGTCATCTTTTTTTGTTTTTCAATGTACTTTCTGAAAAAAAGATCAAAAATTAAGAAAAACAAATTTTTAATGTCTTTTTAACTGTTTTAAGCTAAAAAATTGGATTTTCTCCTAATGGGATCCCTTCGATTTTTTTCTAAAAAAATTATAAAATTCTACGTAAAAAAACAATTTTTTTGAGATTTTATCGAAGAGGGATTCACATAACGTCTTATTGAAAAAAAAAATTTCGATTTTTTTTTTTCGTAATTCTGATCTTTTTTCCTTCTATGACTACATTAGTTGATTTCAATGATGTTAAAATAAATAATCTAACTTGCCTCACATATTTTCATTGTAAATTATAATAGATAACATCAAGAATTACAATTTAAGTACGTTTTGCACTTTAGTTTGCAAAACGTACTTGAATTGTAATTCTTCATGTTAATTATAGTAATTTACAATGGAAATATGTGAGGCAAGTTAGATTATTTATTTAAACATCATTGAAATCAACTATTAGAGTCATAGAAGGAAAAAAGTTCAAAATTACGAAAAAAAAATCGAATTAAAAAATTTCGTTAAGAAGTTATTTGAATTCCCTCTTCGGTAAAATCTCAAAAATTTTGTTTTTTTACGTAGAATTTTATAATTTTTTTTGAAAGAAATCGAAGGGGTTCCATTAGAAGAAAATCCAATTTTTTAGCTTAAAATAGTTGAAAAGACATTAAAAATTTGTTTTTCTTGATTCTTCGTCTTTTTTTCAAAAAGTACATTGAAAAACAAAAAAAGATGTCCTCTTGACAAATGACAATATCTTGGTTAATATAGAAGTTTGTAGAATGTAGGAGCATGTAGAAAAGTTTTTTTCGATAAGTAGTTATTTGAATCCCCTCTTCGGTAAGATCTCAAAAATTTTGTTTTTTTACGGAGAATTTAATAATTTTCCTTTGAAAAAAATCGAAGGGGTCCCATGGAAAGAAAATCCAATTTTTTAGCTTAAAACAGTTAAAAACACATTAAAAATTTGTTTTTCTTAATTTTTAATATATTTTTTTAAAAGTACCTCGAAAAATGAAAAGAAATGACCTCTTGACAAATTACAATATCTTGGTTAATGTAGAAGTTATGATTATTTTAAGTATATTCTTGAAAAATCAATAACTTCGGTAAGGTTTAAGATAGAGAGCTAAAAATTGGCATGGATACTTCTTTTTGCATGTATAATAACATATTGAAAAATAAAAAATATCGAAGGGGTCACCGTCAAAACGTCGTTGAATTGATATGGAATGACTCATATATAACATACAGAAACATCATTTTTTTTTATTACATAGTTTATTATTTTTAATATTTTTTGATATTGCTTGAAAAAACAACCCCTCATTTTTTTTAAACATCCTCCAAAGTGCACAAACTCGAATTTATTTTTGTAGATCATATTTGATGGTGAGATTGGGCTAAAAAATTAGTTTTTTTGTCGATTCTGCATGGAATGACTCACATGTACCTGTTAAAAAATATGTACACAGGTATATATATATATATATAGGCGAGAAGCGAGTTTTATGTATAATACAGAACTATCTTTGAGTACCGTGAGCATATGTTGGGAGATTATAAAACCTTGAGCGTGCATCTGACGATCATTCACGAAATTCAGTCGCGTGATTCGAATTTACAGAGCCCCGTGGCAATTGTTCAGTATATAGAAAAAAAAAAGTATCGCTGTATGGCTTGAAATTTATTAAGGATGTTGAGTCCTAAATCGCAAATGATGAGAAAATTCTGAAAATTTGGTATGTTTTTGGATGGATTATTTAAGAGGTCGTGTAAAAATTTCACGCCGATTAGGAAGCTCGTTATCGAACAATTAACATTAACAAATTAAATTAAATTAAATGTAGTCTCATGGAAACTGATGTAACTTTGTGATAAGTTTTTTTTTGACCTCTCAAGTTTTCAATATCTACACTATATTGAAAGCAACGGAAACAAAACGAAGTTTATTGATAAAGTTTAAAAAATTGTTCTTAACAAAATGTTAATATTTTATTAACGAGCTTCCTAATCGTCGTGAAATTTTTACACGACCTCTTAAATACTTCATACAAAAACATACCAAATTTTCAGAATTTTCTTATCATTTTTCATTGTAACCCTCAAGTAGGTTGGAGTAATGATGACAGAACTCTGAAAATTTAATATGTATTTACATGAAGTATTCAGGAGTTCGTGTAAAAATTTCACGACGATTAGGAAGCTACTTATTGAACAATTTACATTAAAAGATTTCATAGGGACTCAATATCCTTAAAAATACACCTCAAGGTGAGGAGAAATTCTAGTAAAAAAAAAAATCAAAGATGAAAATAAAATTACGAATGGGAGAATTTTTTTGTCATAGCAAATCTATCTTGAATATATTAAATATATTTTTTTTGAGTTGGATATTCCGTAGATATTTTAGAATATATGTATATAAATATTAGAGCGATTTTTTTTCGACTTTTTTAAATTTCTTTCACTCCCCACCCGAAATTTTGTTGCATATGTCTGATGAAAGAAAATTCCCTGAAAGTTACAGCCCTTAATATTAATATCAAGTACTTTCCCTTCTCGTGATAAGTTTTTCCATCTAAAATACACGTAAATCAAAAACTTTTTTCTTCAAAATTTTACCACTCCGCGGTTTTTTATGCTATCGCATTGATTTTGGTCGCAATTTACGCAGAATTGAATGATCTTTAAAAGTGTCCCGAATAGCGTAAGTGTAACTTACACTGGTGAGATGGTACGGGTCCCTAAAGTTGATTTTTACCCAAAATCCTCGATTTTTTGCTGTTATCTCCGAAATGATTAACTTAACCGAAAAATCGTTAAGGGAAATTTTTCTGGAAATTTAATTTCCTACAAAAAAGGTTCATTGGACCTTATTGCTAAAATTGATATTTCTTGAGATATTGAACCTTAACTTATTTGTGATATGAAAATTTTTATGGATTATCGAACCAAAAGTTTCAAATTGTTGATATTGCATATCATATAACCGATGGTGATATGATATGTGATATGGTGATATGATATGGAGTATCAACAATTAAAAACTTTTGGTTCGATAAACTATACAAATTTTATACCATAAATAAGTTAAGGTTCAATATCTCAAGAAATATTAATTTTAGCAGTTAGGTCTAGAGGATCTTTTTTGTAGAAAATTAAATTTCCAACAAAATTTCCCTTAACGATTTTTCGGTTAAGTTAATCATTTCGGAGATAACAGCAAAAAATCGAGGATTTTGGGTAAAAATCAACTTTAGGGACCCGTACCATCGCACCAGTGTAAGTTACACTTACGTTGTCCAGGACACTATTCAATTCTGCGTAAATTGCGACCAAAATCAATGCGATAGCATAAAAAACTGCGGAGTGGTAAAATTTTTAAGAAAAAACTTTTCGATTTACGTGTATTTTAGATGGAAAAACTTAATATTAAGGGCTGTAACTTTCAGGGAATTTTCTTTCACACATAAACAACAAAATTTCGGGTGGGTAGTGGAAAAAATAAAAAAAGTAAAAAAAAATCGCCCTAATAAATATATTTACCCACAAAAACAAAATATATTCCACTTATTGGACGTTTATATATTTCTAATATATTTTTGATATATTTATATATATATTTGATATACTTTCCTCATATTTATTTAAAAACAAAAATATTGACGAAGAATATATTTCTGATATATCTGAAATAAAGATGCCTTTCATAAATAAATGTTTAAAAATTTGAATATATTTTTTTATTAAATGGGTCATGGTCAACAGAAGGTCCAATTTAGGCTACTGTACAAAATTAATTAAAAAAAAAAAAAAACCAAGAATTACCCACACATGGGCCTTCCCCCTCCTTCCTCCATCTTTATCTCCCTTTTCCAAAGCCGGGCCTTTCCCTTTTCTTTCTTTCAATAAATTCCGGCAAACACAACGAAGGCCCGAATTGAAAAATCAGTATCGCACAGACTCGGCACCAACTGTTCACACATTCGTGTGAATGGCTCCATTTTTCAGTTCTTATCTTGCAAGTGTCCAAAAAATTTAAAATAATTTTTTTTTCAACTCTTAATAAAAAACAAAATCCTTTACATGAATTTATTATTATTTTATTATTTTACAATGAACATTATTATTTCACAAATAACACGATTTTTGCAAAGTGATCTTGAATAGTGTCCAACAAAATACAATTAACAATTTACAATTAACCAAAATCATCTGCATGAAAATTTGAGCAATTTTTTTCGAAATTCAGCTGGTCCCACAATCTTTAATCCTTTCAAACGATTTTTTGGTCTGTCAAACATTTCGTACGAAATTTGGATGGAATTAATTTCATTGTTAACTAATTTTTGACGAACAACAATTTTTTTAAACTTTCAAATAAAACTACATCATTTACATGAATTTACTATTATTTTACAATTAAGAGTGTCAGCAAAAATTGAAATCAATTTTTTTTCAACTTTAAAACGGATGAAAATCATCTGCATGAAAATTTGAGCAATTTTTTCGAAATTCAGCCGGTCCCAAAATCCTCAATATTTTTATTTTTCGTCTGCCAAAAATTTTGTACGAAATTCGGATGGCAATCCTTTCACTTTCAGCTCATATTTCGACGAATATACGAACTCGTTTCGATTTTAGAAATCATAATATAATTTTTAGACAAACAAAAACTTTGGACTCAAATTTAAATTCCTTTTCGCGCTCTTTTCGTGCCCCACTCCGAGTGTTACATATAGTCTCGTGTAACGCGTGTAATGGGAGCCATTCTGTTCAAAGTATATTGCGTTTTCTTCGCTCTCAATACAGAATCGAGCCTGATAAGATTAACCTGCTGCTCGTCGTCGTCGTCGTCGTCGTCGTCGTGTCGTTTGGGTTAAAAGTGGTGGTCACAAGGCGACGCGTTCGACGAGGCGAGTTTATTCGCGATTTTACAGTATGCCAGCAAACGCGAGATCGTTCGCAGCGCTACATTTTTATCGTTAAAAAAAAAAACAAACAAAATACGACGAGTAAAAAAAAATCCAGACCGGTAAGATTTTTTCGTCTGACCAGCAGGTTCGAGGAGGCTCGTGAGGATTTTGAACAAAGAAAACGAGGGAAAAGCACGTTTTTAAAGTGACCAACGAGAATCGTTCGTCGTTGAAGGTGTTTTCGTTTTTATTATTTAAAAAAAAAAAATTTAAGTAAAAAAAGACTACTTTTGAAAAATCGTTTGACGAGAAATTACGCCGAAATGGTGTCGTCATTGAAGTTATCGGCGAGCTCAAGATGCGTCAAGTATCTCATGTTCATATTCAATCTTTTGTTCGTGGTGAGTTTAAACATTTTTTAAAAATTTATTATTCTTGTTCAAATATAATAATAATAGTACCGATAATAATACATTGTGATATATTACATTATTATATATAATATATTTAATATATTATATATTATATAATATATATTTAATATATTATATTATAATAATAGTGGATTAATATGTTATATAATTTATTATATAATATATCATTATATTATATTATGCATATTATAATAATATCATAGATTATACATATAGTTTAATAATTGAAAAAAATAATATTTTTCAATTGGAAAATTATAATAAAATGTATTTGGTGTACATTTTTTAGTGGGTTAATGTGACGAACTATTGCGTTTCTTCCTGAAACGGCACGTGGCAATTTATCGACGTACGCTCAAAGCGCCTCTCCGCATCGCACAATAATTAATTTTTTTTTTCCATAATCGATTTCCAAAATTTCGGTAAACAATTATTATTTATTTTCTCTCAAAAGTTGGGCTCGTTTTAATGGATCTCTTGATTCAATTATTGTTCTCCAATTTTTCATTCAAATGCAAATTTTTTATGTGACATTTATGTCAAATTTTTCACCAAAGCTTATTTAATTATCAATTTAATTTATAAATTATCCGCAATCCCGCAAAATACTATTGACACTTATTTTGCAAAATTAAAAACAATAATTTAGGAAAAATAACTCTGAAGGTGGATCTATATTTTTTTTAAATTAATAATGATTGATAATATTAATAAAATTTATGACAATAAATAATAAAAATATTTTCCAGAGTATTCGACTTTGATTCGCCGATAAAGTCAACAATTTATCGTGAAAAAAATAAACTGGAGGAAAAAAATCTCTTGTGGATTTTTTTTTTCGTTATAAAATTATCGTGCCTCGTGTGCAATCTCGTGGAATGAATTGAATAACGAAGAGTTTTGTACTTTCACCGCTGAAATTCGAGGCGAGAGAAAAAAAAATATAAATATTGCGGCAGGAAAAAAATGTATCGAGGAAATTTCCCCGTGATACACGTTTGAGAATCCTGACGTCAGAAAATCCGGACATGCGCAGAACGCGGATCTTGCGCATATACGACAAACCTGTTTCCCCCTTATTTTCAATTTTACTCGTAATTTATTTTTTATTCCTAAGATTTACTACTTTTTCCCGCCCATCGAAGACCGATCCTTCGAGGGAATAATTCGCGATTTATTTGTGAAAAAAAAAAAATTGAAAAAAAATTTCGCTGCGGACAGGATTCGAACCTGTGCGGGTAGAACCCAATGGATTTCAAGTCCATCTCCTTAACCGCTCGGACACCGCAGCACATGCGAAGAAAGGTTTATTTTGAGCGATTTGAGCACAAGAATATTCCCGCGAGAAAAATAATTTTGGCGCCTCGAACTTGCCAACTTTTTTTCCATTTCGTCGACTCTCCAAACAGTTGAGATAATATTGTGGCATTTCTTTCTTTGTATGAATTGTTTTTACGGAATATTTTAACGAAATAATCATTATTATTCTGGTGACAATGATTTGAAAAATAAAAATTTAATCGTCAACGATTAAATTAATGAATTAATCAATATGAATTAAATTGATGAAAATTTAATAAATTTTGTAAATTTAATAAATTTCGTAAATTTAATAAATTTTGTAAATTTAATTATGTTTAATAAAAAGAATAATGCAAGGAAATTGTTAGATTGTTTTGTTATGATTGAATTATCAGTAAAAATCGAAGAAAAATTTTGGCAGATTTATTGAGAGTTTAGTTTTTTTATTAAATATTCGGAAAAGATGGAATGATTGTTATTTCAGTGACAATAATTTTGTTAATAATAATTATCAATTGAATTAATGAAATGTTTTAGTTTCCAAATGTTATGAAATTTAATAAATTTTTTAAAATGTAATTATTGAAAAAAATAAATACATCAAAATTGTTTTATCGTTATTTTATTATTAAATTGTCAGGATTTGAAAAAATCTGAAAATATTGATTGAAGGTTTTGTTTCTCTATCAAACATTACGATAAGATGGAATTTAATTTATCGATGTAAGGCTGTCTCTGATAATGTTGGTGAGTCACAAAATAATGATGACGAAACGCCAATAACTTGTCTTTTTCGTTTTCTATTTCGACTGTGTAATTTTCTCTGAATTTTTTTCCTCAATTTTTTTTTAACATAATTGTAGAAAGAAAAATGCAATTATTACAAATATATTTGCAATATTTGCAATTGTAAATATATTTGTAAATAAATTATTAATAATTGTTATAAAATATAAATTTGCAAATAAATTCTGAGACTTCAGCAGGAAATAATTATTTTTTAATTTTGGAGCTCCAAAATTGCATATATTTCGAATTAGATCAATGATAATTAGTCTATAATTTATGGCAATTTCCCAAAAGATTTATTTTTATTAATTCCGTCATAATTTTTATCTTCTACATTTTTTTTTTACAAGATCTGTTCGATTTGATATTTTTTTTCTTATTTAATCATTTCGAGCTTGTGAAATTTTTCTTTCGCACAATTTTGAGCAACTTCTAGTTTAGGATCAAATTGATCATTTTCTTTGTTGGGTTCAGCGCTACTTTGAGTAAAAAAAAACGTCGTAAGGGTTACAGGGAAGCCTTGGAACTGTTAAAAAAAAAAGTCTCGACTGCGTTTTAACTTTTCACCCCTTCGTCGGGTGTAAATTTCACGACCTTTGCTCGTTCCTTTGTGCTAAAAAATATTCTTCTCTGTTATTTGACGAACGATTTGACAAATGTAAATCGGGATTAATTTAATTTATCTTAAATTCCTAATTTTGTCAGTTTCGTCTAATTTCATTTGTATATTTACAATGTTTTTATATTACAGATAACGGGAGTCATATTGCTGTCAATAGGGTCGACGATTCTTGCAGTATATCGCAATTATCAACATTTCCTTGACAACAAATTCTTGTCTGTCCCGAACCTTTTGATTGCAATTGGTGCGATAATATTCATCATAGCGTTTTTCGGATGTTGCGGCGCTGTGAGGGAAAATTATTGCATGATACTTACGGTGAGAATATTTTTCAAAAGTCTAACATTAATTTAATTTTTCTCTAATTTTCATAACTATTTTATAATATTTTGAAATATTTTTTTAGAATTTTTCACATTTTCTAGTATAGTCCAATATTTGTGAATATTTTGCAAAGTTTTTCAATTTTTTAAAACATTTAATTATATTTTTTTACAATTTTCCAAATTTTGCTAATATTTCATAACTACTACACAATATTTTTGAACGTTTTCTAATAATTCATGACATTTTCTAAGATTGTCCAATATTTCTGAACATTTGCCAAATTTTGCTAATTTGTATCGTCATTTTATAATATTTTTGAATTTTTTCCAATAACTCTTAAGATTTTCCACCATTGGCTAATATTTCTAGTGTATCTAAATATTTGACGAAATTTCTAAACTTTGTCTAATATACTTTCTCTAATAGTATATAATAGAGCGATTTTTTTTTATTTTTTTTTTCTTCCACTTCCCACCCTAAATTTTGTTGTATATGGCTGAAGGAAAATTCCCTGAAAGTTACAGCCCTTAATATTAATATCAAGTACTTTCCCTTCGCGTGATAAGTTTTTCCATCTAACATACACGTAAATGAAAAACTTTTTTCGTCAAAATTTCAGTGTAACTTAGTGTAACTTACACTGTTTGAAATGATCAACTTCAGTGTAACTTAGTGGAACTTACACTGTTTGAAATGATCAACTTAACCGAAAAATCGTAGAGCAAAATTTTGTTGGAAATTTAATTTCCTACAAAAAACGTCCTTTAGACCTAACTGCTAAAATTAATATTTCTTGAGATATTGAACCTTAACTTATGTATGGTATAAAATTTGTATATTTTTTCGAACCAAAAGTTTTTAATTGTTGATATTCCATATCATATCACCATATCACATGTCATATCACCAGTGGAGATATGATATGGAATATCAACAATTTGAAACTTTTGGTTCGATTATCCATAAAAATTTTCATACCACAAATAAGTTAAGATTCAATATCTCAAGAAATATTGATTTTAGCAATTAGGTCCAAAGCACCTTTTTTGTAGGAAATTCAATTTCCAGAAAAATTTTCCTTTACATTTTTTCGGTAAAGTTAATAATTTCGGAGATAACAGCGAAAAAACGAGCATTCTGGTTAAAAATCAACTTTAGTGACCTCTTACCATCTGACCAGTGTAAGTTACACTTGCACTGTTGAGGACACTTTCAAAGATCGTTCAATTCTGCGTAAATTGCTACCAAAGTCAATGCGATAGCATAAAAAACCGCGGGGTGGTAAAATTTCGAAGAAAAAAGTTTTTGATTTACGTGTATTTAAGATGGAAAAACTATCACGCGAAGGGAAAGTACTTAATATTAATATTAAGGGCTGTAACTTTCAAGGAATTTTCTTCCAGACATATGCAACAAAATTTCCGGTGGGGAGTGAAAGAAATAAAAAAAGTCGAAAAAAAATCGCCCTGATACTAATATACTAATATACCATTCAATTTAATAAATTTTGTAAATTTAATTACGTTTAATAAAAAGAATAATGCAAGGGAATTGTTAGATTGTTATGTTATGATTAAATTATCAGTAATTATTATGGTATACTAATTAATATACCATTCAAATATTTCTTAATTTTTTTCTGATTTTTATAACGATTTTAGAATATTTTTAAAAATATTTTTCAATAATTTCCTACTTTTTTTTCCTCAACAGTTCACGTCGCTCTTGGTAATCGTATTTATTCTCGAATTTTTCGGTGGAATATTCGGCTATGTGCTGAGAAATCACGCGACCGAAATCGTGGAGGGTAAAATGTTGGAAACGCTGCCGATGTATCAAAACAATGGTTCAGAAATCACCAGAGTTTGGGACGAGCTTCAGGAAGATGTAAAATTCGGGTGGGGGTCGAAAAGTCGACTAACCAATATTTCGAACGGCTGAAATCCCGAATTTCACGATTACGAGCGTTAGAATAACGAAGCGCCTAAATCCCGATCGCCAGAAAAGAGAAAGGCCAGAGAGCTGCCCCATGCGTAAGAGAGAGAGGAGGCGCATCTCTCTCCCTCTTACGCATGGGGAGGCTCTCTCCGCTTTCGCTTTTCTGGCGTTCGGGATTTCGGCGCTTCGTTATTCGAACGCTCGTAATCGTGAAATTCGGGATTTCGGCCATTCGAAATATTCGTTAGTCGACTCTTCGACCCCCACCCTAAAATTCAATTTCTATCGAGTGTAATATTTTTCTTACAAGAATGTAACACAATTTTTCCATCGAATATTGCAGTTTAAATGCTGCGGGGTGGAGAACGCGACTGATTGGATAACGGCTTGGAAAACCGAGAATAAATCGTTACCATCGAGCTGTTGCTGGAGCGTTCAGGGTTCCATCGGTGGAACACAATGTAATCTCGAATCGGGAAATGTGTATCCAGAGGGTTGTTTTCCAGCATTTTTGGCATTCATCAAAGCCCATGCAGCACAATTGGGTGGCATTGGATTAGGAATTGCATTCGTTCAGGTTAAAAAAATAATTTAATTAAAAAGTGATCTTTTTAATATTCTTGGGGATCTTCATTAAAAAATCCTGATTTGCGTAAAAAAAAAATTTTTTTTACCTCTCAGTTAAGTAAAGTTGAGCAATCATGTAGTTTTGTAATTTTGAGCAGTAAAAAAACGTAAAAGTAAAAGATCAGTACAAGGTATTATATAAAAAAAAATATAAGCAAAAATTTAATGTTGATCGTGGATTTACAGGATTTTTAAATATTCAAAAATTCATATTTTTGAAAAAACAAAAAAAACCTTTCTGAAAAATTCAGGATCTTTTAAGATCAGTACAAGGTATTATATTAAAAAAATTGAGCCAAAAACTTAATACAGAACTTCGATTTTCACGATTTTTGAAAATTGAAAATTCATCATTTTTCAAATTTTTTTTTCGGAATATTTTTTTTTTCGTAGCCCCAAATATACTCTTTAAGACGAATTCATAACGATTTTTCGTAACCATAATAGTTTTCGAGATATTTAAAAAATAAACTTGGAAGATTTGAAAAATTGTGAAATTTTGAATTTTGCATAACTTTCGAAGTTTTTAAAATTTTTTTTCCCTCGGTGGAACTTCGTTTTATTGAAAACGAAAACTTCTGACTTCTGACCAAATTTCATCGAAATTGAAAGGGATCGATTCCGACTCGTGGTCGATTTGACATGGAATGACCCATATATGATATATAATTGTAAATTAAAATTAATATCATAATTTTTAATATCGATGAGGCAATGGTAAAAAAAAGTGATCTTTGATCTGGTAAATTTTCTGATTTTCACGAGATACAATTTGGATCTCATTGAGCAACATTTTTTCACAATTTTACCATTAAGAAATTTCATTCAATTTTGCAATTCAATTATCCAATATTTGTGTCCAAAAACATATTCTATAATCTATTTTTGCCAGAATATAATAGAACAGAATAAAAATAACATATTTAAAAAATTCTTGCATAATCTGAAAATAATTTACCGTTAAGTTTATAATTGATTTTTTTTTGTTCAATAATATAAATTGAAATTTTTTTTCCAGGCAATCGGCATATGGTTTGCGATATATCTGGCTAGATCGATCAAGGCCAGCTACGAAACGGTCTAAAAAAAAAAATCAACATCACCATCTATCTAAAATGGCGATCGTCCAGTCTGAGAATAATTGAAGTATCAAAAAAAAAAAATAGCCTATTCCTCCGTTACATCGAGATTTGCAATATCAATCCCAAGATGTGGCGAATTAATTATTTTTTCAATAGAACCCGCGACATTTTACCGATACCGATCTAAGGAAATTTGGAAAATATTGAAAAATAAGAAAATTACGAAATCGATGAATGTTTTAAAAAACGATTTTAATCTTTGGCTGATCGATTTTATTTCCTAGTGTGATTATATATTGATGATCTGTCCGTGTATATTGATTTTTGTGTGTGTTATCATTTAAGAATCGACATTGCTGTTCCTCTCATTGTTTGAATACGATTTATGAATTTTTAATAAAAAAAAACTTACAAATTCAAATATTCAAAAAAAAAATTATTTCATCGATCAATATTTGACACGAGGTTTGACAGATTTTTTTCACTGACATGGAAACAATTTTAATCAGATAATTGTCTGAAAATGCAATTTTTTTATATTTTGTATTATCAAAAATTATTTTCGTGTGTAGAAATAAAATAAAAAATAAATATAGATTGACGAAAATTGAAGGTAAAAAAAAATATGTTACGGACATTGTTTTTGTTTTTTATCGCGCGATTGACGAGAGGAAATCAGATAATTGTCTGAAAATGCAATTTTTTTATATTTTTTATTATGAAAAATTATTTTCGGGTGTAGAAATGAAATAAAAAATAAATATAGATTGACGAAAATTGAAGGTAAAAAAAATATGTTACGGACATTGTTTTTGTTTTTAATCGCGTGATTGACGAGAGGAAATCAGATAATTGTCTGAAAATGCAATTTTTTTATATTTTTTATTATCAAAAATTATTTTCGGGTGTAGAAATAAAATAAAAAAAATATAGATTGATGAAAATTGAAGGTAAAAAAAATATGTTACGGACATTGTTTTTGTTTTTAATCGCGTGATTGACGAGAGGAAATCAGATAATTGTCTGAAAATGCAATTTTTTTATATTTGTTATCATCAAAAATTATTTTCGTGTGTAGAAATAAAATAAAAAATAAATATAGATTGACGAAAATTGAAGGTAAAAAAAATATGTTACGGACATTGTTTTTGTTTTTAATCGCGTGATTGACGAGAGGAAATCAGATAATTGTCTGAAAATGCAATTTTTTTATATTTTTTATTATCAAAAATTATTTTCGGGTGTAGAAATAAAATAAAAAATAAATATAGATTGATGAAAATTGAAGGTAAAAAAAATATGTTACGGACATTGTTTTTGTTTTTTATCGCGTGATTGACGAGAGGAAATCAGATAATTGTCTAAAAATGCAATTTTTTAAATATTTTTTATTATCAAAAATTATTTTCGGGTGTAGAAATAAAATAAAAAATAAATATAGATTGACGAAAATTGAAGGTAAACAAAATATGTTACGGACATTGTTTTTGTTTTTTATCGCACGATTGACGAGAGGAAATCAGATAATTGTCTGAAAATGCAATTTTTTTATATTTTTTATTATCAAAAATTATTTTCGGGTGTAGAAATAAAATAAAAAATAAATATAGATTGACGAAAATTGAAGGTAAAAAAATATGTTACGGACATTGTTTTTGTTTTTTATCGCGTGATTGACGAGAGGAAAATCTTTGAGCTCTTGGCAATTCGAAATGTGATTTCAATGCGGTGTTCTACGTGAGTGACTCACGCCTCGCGAATCCTCTTATCTATCCCCTCCTATCGCCACTCTTTGCCATTTTGCTATGACTTCTGTCAAGTCTCGATTACACGAGACGTGGCGACGCTGAGAAACCCACAAAATTCAACAGGATGTAATTCGTGTGTCGGCAAAAAAAAACAAACATTTGTAATTGAATTTATAGGGACGAATTTGTAAAATTACGACAGGATATTTTCCTTAGATCCTTAATTAAAGGAAACACGAATGATCTGCACAATTGAATCGAATATGGAGAAAGAACATCGAATCTTTTGTTTATAACAATTTTTTAGAAAATAGAAAAAAATGATTTTGCATTAAAGTTCACCAAATTTGAAAGGATATTTTTTCTAGATCCTCGATTAGAATGAATGATCTAGACACTCGAAGGAAAAATGGTATGAGAAAAAAGAACATCGGATCTTTTGCTTATAACAATTTTTGAGAAAATTGAAAAAAAAACTTTTCCATAAAAATCTACAAAATTGAACAGGATATTTTCGCTAGATCCTCAATTAGAAGGAAATTAAAGAATTAGAGAGATCCTCAATTGGAATGAATGATCTGAACCTTTGTTCATAATAATTTGAGAGAAGACAATTGAAAAAAATGCTTTGGCACAAAAATCTACAAAATTCAACAGGATATTTTCGCTAGATCCTCAATTAGAAAAGAATTAGAGAGATCCTTGAATGAAAAATCGTATGAGGAAAAAATATCAAATATTTTATTTATAACGATTTTTAAGAAAACAATTCCAAAAAATGCTTTTATGTAGATCCTTGAATAAAAAATCGTACGAGGAAGAAATATCAAATATTTTATTTATAACAATCTTCAAGAAAATAATTAAAAACAATGCTTTTGCATAAAATTCACAAGATACGACAGAATATTTTCGTTAGATCCTCAATTATAATATTAACTAGATCCTTGAATAAAAAATAAAATCGTACGGAGAAAAAAACATCAAATATTTTATTTATAAAAATTTTCAAGGAAATAATTGAAAAAAACGTTTTGCATAAAAATTCACCAAACTCAAAAGGACATTTTCGCTAGATCCTCAATTAGAAGAGAATTAGAGAGATCCTCAATTAGAATGAATGATCCTTGAATAAAAAATCGTACGGGGAAAAAATATCAAAGATTTTATTTATAACAATTTTCAAAAACATAATTGAAAATAACGTTCGGCATAAAAATTCAAAAAACTCGAATGGACATTTTCGCTAGATCCTCAATTAGAAGAGAATTGGAGAGATCCGCAATTAGACTGATCTAGATCCTTTAATAAAAAATCGTACGGGGAAACAATATAAAATATTTTATTTATAACAATTTTCAAAAAAATAATAAAAAAAACGTTTTGCATAAAAATTCAAAAAACTCAAAAGGACATTTTCGCTAGATCCTCAATTAGAATAAATGACCTAGATCCTTGAATGAAAAATCGTACAGCAAAAAAACATGAAATATTTTATTTATAACAATCTCCAAGAAAATAATTAAAAACAATGCTTTCGCATAAAATTCACATGATACGACAGAATATTTTCGCTAGATCCTCAACTATAAAGAAGATCTAGATCCTTGAATAAAAAAATAAAATCGTAGGGAGAGAAAGCATCAAATATTTTATTTATAACAATTTTCCAGAAAATAATTGAAAAAAAAGTTTTGCATAAAAATTCAAAAAACTCAAAAGGGCATTTTCGCTAGATCCTCAATTATAGAAGGAAGGATCTAGACCTTCGAATGCAAATTCGTCGCGTTTTCCGCGGGGCGAAATTTTTTTTTTCTCAATTTCTCGAGGCGAACATTTTTTTTTCTCAATTTCTCGCTCGTTATCAGCCGACTCTGTTGATAGGAAGGCGCGCGTTGATATATACGTGACGAGGCTCGGAGTCGGCGCGACACCTGATTTCGTTTTTTTTTCCTTTTGTTTATTACACTCGGTACGACTCCTTGAAATGACGAGAGGTTTGTGGGAGATCGTAGCCGCGTCGGTGGGGATCTCGACGCCAATATTCTCCGCGTTAGTCGGAGGCATTATCAGTGCCTCGTCAGTCGACATCGACGCTGGATTAAGTCGGCTTATTATCATCCGGATCACGTCGATCGCGATCGCGTTTTTAATTTTTTTCTTCTTAATTAAATAATTTTATTCTTCTTGATTAAAAAAAAAAGACACAGAGAAAAGGTGGAAAAATAGTCGGACGTTGGAGAAGAAAGGAGAACCAAAATGGCTGCCACGCACTTGGACGTTGGTCTTCGCTGCATAAAATATTTGCTATGCGCCGTCAACTCTCTATTCGTGGTTTGTAATATTTTTTAATTCCTTCCTCGTCCATTAAAAAAATTTCCGCGATAATATAGTTTTTCTTTCCCCTCTTCTATGTCCTCGAATAATTTTCCGCCGCTTCTTCTGCAAATTTCAAGGTCGTCCGAAGGTCAAAGTGTTCTTTTCACTCTAATTAAATTATTGATTCATCACAAGCGAATGTAGAGCGAAATTTCATTGCGAAATAGTTGAATGATAAAGAAAATCGTTCTTTCTTTATTTTTGAGGAATTTTCCGAGCTAGAAATGTTTTATTTGAAAAAAAATAACGAGATGTTTTTTGGAAAACTTGAAATTTTTGAAGTTGCCAACAGTTTTTGTTTTTAGGGTAATAATAATTTTTTTATCAGTAGAAATGTGCAGTTAATAGGCGAAAAATTGTTCCCAGAATGATTATAATTTTTTGATCATCAGAAATCTGCAGATTTGTGATTTTTTTGATAGGAAGCAAATTTTCTCTTTTCTACGATAATTATCAGTTTTTTATTGTCGTGACTAATTGGCCTGATGCGCACGATTGAATATTTAAAAAAAAAACGTCGCCACAGAATTGTCGCGTCGTATTACGCGTCGAATTAACAGAAGCGTGTTATTGCGCGCCATTTTGGTGTTTTTTCAGGTGGCGATAATTCATGTTTTTTTTTCTGCTCGGTCGTGCTCGAGATAGATTAAATATTCTCGCGTCACGGAACGGAATTCTTTTTGCTAAATTTACTATCAACAAGTCGACGATGATTAAAGAGTAGAGTGATTTAAAAAAAAGCGACTATTTTTTTTTTTTTAATTTTCTATTAAATACTTTTGGGGAGGTGAAAAAAGATGCCTGTTAAAAGCAGAGCTCTTAATATTAAGATTTAGAGTCTGCTCATCGCATAATTCTATTTCTCATTAGACAGGAGTTTTTTTTTTACTCTTTAACTACTGTTGGCCATTTCTTCAAAAATTGGACAATTTATATGTTAATGCAATTTAAACTTTTTTTTCAAGAAAGATTAAAGTTTTAACGTTTTTCCGGAAAGTAAAAAAAAAAGTGAAATTTTCTGTAAATTCAACTTTAACCTTGAATAACTTTTGAAGGAGTGAGTTTATCGAAAAGTCCTAAGAGACCTTTTTTGTAGAGCGTTCAATTCCCTACAAGAATATGTATCGTTCATTTCGGTACATTCATTTGAAGCCGAGGTATAAAATTTCAAAGTTTGATGATTTTTTTTGCTTTTAACAGGCACCTTTTTCACCTCCTTGAAAGTATTTAATAGGGTATTAAAAAAAAAAAAATAGTCGCTTTTTTTGAATCAGTCTATTAGAGAGTGATAATTGTGGGGAAGTTTATCGCGGGAGGATCTTTTGTCACCAAGCGGAAGTTCAGAGGAAGAAAAGAAAAACCGCGAAACGTCGTTCTCATTGTTGTCTTTTTTGTCATGCTCCGCTGTTTTTCTTCTCTCGGCAAGGAAAAAAGTTTTTTTCACGCTCGAGAGACCTTGAATTTTGCGAACGTAATGCTCAGAAACGTTTGAGCCTTCTCATGACGATTAATGTAACTAAATGTTTCTTTGATCGAGAATCGTCTCGAAGAAATGTTTTCATACTCTTTAGATTTATGGAAAGATTGGCAAAAGTCGTGGAAATTGAAATTTGCAATTTTTTTCCTGATCATTTTTGAGCCTGAGTGTTTGCTTGACCTTTCCCAATTTTGAAGAAGTTTTTATAATTTTTGAATCCTTATTGAAGAAACTTGTAAATGCGTAAAAATTCCGAGGTTCAAATTTGAATTTGCACGATTTTTTTTACCACATCGTATTCCAGTCAAATGTAAATTATTACATTTCTTTTGTAATTTATTATTCATGCAAAGGCAAATATAAATTATTATATTTCTTTGGCCTGATTTCCCAGATTATTCTTTATAAATTCAAAATTTTGTAAAATTCAAAGCCCTTGATCAATTTTTCCAATCTCAGAAAACTTTATTCCTCAAACTATCCATTTGAATTTCACCAGTAAGATTTTTTTCTTCTAAAAGTGATTTCTCAACGTTTAGGAATGTTTTGAGAACCACGGTTGCGAAATTTTTAGTGAAAAAGTAATGCATTAACCATTACTTTTTCATGACCCATTTAAATTTAATGGTTAATGGAAATTATTTTCATTAACCATTGAAATTTAATGGTTAATGGATATTATTTTCATTTACCATTAAAATTATTTCCATTAACCATTAAATGTTAATGATTAATGAAAATGCAATTGCATAAAAAAAAGTAATGCATTATTTGCAACCCTGCCCATCACAATGTAGTGTGTAATAGAAAAAATTTCCATTACCCATTGCAATGTAATGTGTAATGGACAAAACTTTCATTGCAATTTTGGGAATGGAAAAGTATAGATGAATAAATTATTGCAATTTTGCATTACATTTCATTGACTTAGGACTTAGATTTTCAGGTCCCTTAAATTCTAAAAAGCATCTATATTATTATCGCAATGTAATGTGTAATGGGCAAAACTTTGATTGCAATTTTGGGAATGGAAAAATATAGATGAATAAATTATTGCAATTATGCATCACATTTTATCGACTTAGGATTTAGATTTTCACCTTAAATTCTAAAAAGCATCTACATATTATAATTCTAAAAATCTAAGTCCTAAGTCAATAAAATGTAATGCAAAACTGCAATAATTTATTCATCTATATTTTTCCATTCCAAAAATTGCAATCAAAGTTTTGTCCATTACACATTACATTGCAATGGGTAATGGAAATTTTTTCTATTACACACTATATTGTAATGGGCAGGGTTGCAAATAATGCATTACTTTTTTTAATGCAATTGCATTTTCATTAACCATTAACCATAAAATTTTAATGGTTAATGAAAATTATTTCCATTAACCATTAAATTTTAATGGTTAATGAAAATAATTTCCTTTATCATTAAATTTTAATGGTTAATGAAAGTGATTTCAATGGTTAATGGTTAATGGAAATTATTAATGAAATTAATTAATGAAAATAATTTCCATTAACCATTAGATTTTAATGGTTAATGAAAATAATTTCCATTAATCATTAGATTTTAATGGTTAATGAAAATAATTAATGAAAATAATTGAAATAATTAATAAATAGTTAATAATTAATTAATAAA
This sequence comes from Alloplasta piceator, assembly GCA_946863875.1. Taxonomy (NCBI): domain Eukaryota; kingdom Metazoa; phylum Arthropoda; class Insecta; order Hymenoptera; family Ichneumonidae; genus Alloplasta; species Alloplasta piceator. The sequence continues at coordinate 3,993,644 of OX333071.1, forward strand.
TAATTAATTAATAATAATTGAAAATGATTAATAAATAGTTAATGAAAATGCAAATGCATTAAAAAAAATAATGCATTATTTGCAACCCTGTTGAGAACAGATTGGAAAAGCTCAAATTTTCTTTTTGATGAAGAAAAATATTTGAAGAAGAAAACAAGGAAGAAACGAACGAATTTTAATTTTATTAATTTACTTTCTCTGTGAGGAACAAAAATAATGAAAAAAACGAACTTGGAAGCAAAAAAAAATCTGTGGAAATTACTTTTTCTTCTTTTTCAAGGTTTCTATTATTTTTCATTGTCCGAGGACACGAGGGAAAATTTCGATCGGTTGGAAAGCATGACGCGCCAGTCGTGAATCGATAAATAAGAAACGAAGGGGAAACATAGAAAAGGGGAGGCGTTTAACTATTCAAGAGAAAAGTTTTACCAGGAACGTATAATTTTCATCCCCACCCTAACAACCCTTGTCCCACATGGCAAAGCGTTTGCGAAAAACGGATGAACGTAAAAATAAAAGACTTAAGGGGGTCGACTAGTGTGAAACCTGTTTTTTTAATGTTTTTTTTTTGGGATTTTTTTTTTGACAAACCATTAAAATAAAATAATTTATGAATTGTGTATCATTTTTAATAACATTTGAACAAAGTTTGTGAATTTTTTGAAGTAAATGTTCTAAATATAATCGGACATACACCGCCCAACAGGAACACATATAAAAAAAAAGTGCACCGCTGCTGCCATGTTCCGGCCGTTCTGCTTATCTGAAATTAAAAAAAAAAACAAACGAAAAAACCAAACCAAAAACCAAGATAAAGTCAGAATTCCAAAAAAATCATTTTCTTTACGCTTTAGAAAAAAAAATCAATTTTTCGCATTGAATTTTTTTTCTAAAGCGTAAAAAAAATGATATTTTTGAAATTATGACTTTATCTTGGTTCACGGTAGACCCTCAAGTCTCACAATTGAAATGGCGTTTGGTTTTTTCATTTCAGATAAGCAGAAGGGCCGGAAACATGGCAGCAGTGGAGCACCTTTTTTTTTTATATGCGTTCCTGTTGGGCGGTGTATCCCCGATTATATTTAATACATTTACTTCAAAAAATTCACAAAGTTTGTTCAAATGTTAATAAAAATGATACACAATTCATAAATTATTTTATTCTAATGGTTTGTCAAAAAAAAATTCCCGAAAAAAACATTTAAAAAAACAGGTTTCACACTCGACGACCCCCTTAACAAGTCCCGAAAAATTATAAAATTGGCACCTCACTCATTACTGATTTTTTTCTATTCGCAAATATTTGTCTACGAATGAGCAAAAATTAATCCATGCAAATCACAATTTCCCTAATTTCAATTTAAAAAAATTGCAATAAAAAAATTTATCTTAAAATGAAAAAATGAACATAAAACATAAATGAAATAAAAAAAGAAAATAAAAATAACCAATGAAATCCATGCAAATTAAAATTAGCATGAATTTTGTACTTTATTTTTTATTTTCATGATTTTTTTACATTTATATTTGGCGTGTGGATATTGTATATTGTAGTGTGGAAAGATGACGCTAGATGGCGCCGAGCGGCGCGCTCTCGCGCAAGCGAAACACGTTGGTCCCGCCTATATATAAACCCGTGAATGCTTTCCATTAAAAAAAATTGATGGGTATAAATTTACAAAGCGAAAGAAAAGGACAATACGAGTCATTTTTTAAATTCCGCGAATATTGAAAATTACAAAGGAACATAAAGATTTAGAATCGTTTCTGCGATCAATCAATGATTGGAAAACCCTGCAAAATCCATGCAAATTAAAATTTGCATGCATTTCGTATGTTATTTTTTTTTTCACCGACACGATATCCTTTTGCGGTTAGTTTGCGGGTCGAGGAACAGATAAAGCTCTACATTTTTTTTTAAGCAATAAAAAGAGGCGGTTGCATTTGTCGACGAGATTGTCAATAATTTACAACACGCACACGGTCAATAATAATGAAAGTGTCTATGTTTGGTTACGCTATACGGATTGCAATTTGTCACGCGATGCTAAAAACCTTACCCCTCGACTCAACCACATCGACGCAAATCGATACTTCCCAACCGCGATGAAAATCGATGCGATAAACTCAAAAGCGCAATCAAACTTCAAGCCTAGCGCCTAATAGACGAGGAGCGATAAAATTATTGAAGGACGAATTGATTTCAAGGAACAATCGCTAAAAAGAGAATTTGAATGTGAACCAAAATTATATTAATATTTCTAGATACTTGGCACTGATAAGCAATTATTAAAAAATATTATTAAATAGTCACATGATCAGATATAAAATTCATCATTCTAGTTTTTTCACTGAGAATTGGAAATAATTTTCGAAAAATTATTCAAAAATCCATTGTTCGGATATTTCGAAAATTCGATAAATTGCACTGGGAGAAAAAATTACTGAATTTGAGAATATGAATTTATTTATTAAATTAAAGTATTAATTCGATTATTTATTTGTTGAACCAAGAAAATCACTCTTCATCTAAAAAAATATGTTCACGAATCTATTACTCCATTATATTAAACTCTTATTTAATAGTAACAATTAAATGTATGATAGATTTGATTAAATTTGTATTCATTGGAGTAATTACATTGATCGCACCATAAACATGGGATTATTTGAATCTAAAAAACGAATTCAATACAAAATTATTTTTTTCGAAAAAATTATTTTCTTGCAATAAAGTCATTATTATTTTACTTCAAAAAATATTTTTATTTAAATACATTTGAATGAATTTGTATTCATTAGATTAATTACATTTATCGCATCATAAACATTAGATTATTTGAATCTAAAATGATGATTATTTGAATCTAAAAAACGACTTCAATACGAAATTATTTTTTATGAAGAAAATTATTTATGGCATCATAAACATGAGATTATTTGGATCTAAAAAATGACTTCAATACGAAATTATTTTTTTCGAACAAAATTATTTCTTTGCAATAAATTCATCATTATTTTACTTCTAAAAATATTTCTGTAGTATTTTCAATATTTATTAGATGTAAAATTGATTGTGATTATTTGAAAAGAAGTTGCAGTAAAATAAATAACACATTATTTTATTCCAATAGAATATTTGTTTGGAATTATGAAATTTTTATTTCCTTCAAGCAAAGAACTATCATGTCTATAGTATACTTTAATAGTATACATAAGTTGTTATAAATAAAAAAACTGATTTTTTAAATGTTTTCTTACATTCGAATCTGCATAACTCCTAACTTTTTTTAAGTGCATAGTAGTAGTCGATAGCGTAATAGGTAGCGTGTTAGGTAGTTAGGTAGGATAGGTATGATGGTAGGTAGGGTCGAGGGTTCGAATCTCGGTCGGACAGAGAAATTAGATCGGAGAATTGGCGCAGATTTGTCTTTTTTTTCTATTTATCTCTTTTTGGGGTCACTAAACTATGCATATTAAATTATTCGGCAAGGGCTATATATTTCCTATAAAATGTTTAGCAACAATTAATAAACACGCATTTGATTGCATCAATCATTTTTCCTGTTGATTGGACTAATTAATTGGTTGATTCAACAAATTTTTTTTCTCAGTGCTTTCTGTATTAAAAAACATGCATGTTTTTAATGATAAAATGTGTTCTTGATTCAAACAACATATTACATATAATTGATAACATATTGTTAGATTCGAGTAAATTCGTTTATTGAAACAGAAATTTATGGAGTTGACCGAAAAAAATGAACCAAGTAAATATTATATAAGGGAACCAATCTAATATGTTTTGGCAAATAATGAAAAAAAAATGATTTTTCGCCTTCAAAACTTTATTTCATTGGTTCTAGTAATTTTTTCTCTCAGTGTGTTTACGGTTTGCTCGTTAAAAAAAAAAACCTTGCAGATCTTAATTGTTAATTTACTATTATATGTGTATTTTTAATCATGCTTTGTTTTTGCATCTACGTGCTTTTGTGGGCTAGAATTAATCTTGGAATAATTTTTGTCGTCTCTCACGTTACGCGATAAACACGTTTGAACTCGTTTGATCAATGCTATCAACGTATCGCTGTGAGATAATGCGATAAACTTTTTTTTTTCGTATACGTCACTCGAGGAAGCACAGTCGATGAAACTGTTCGCGAGCGATCAATGTAAACCCGAGGACAGGTGAAATAAAAATGAGGCAGTGAAGACGATCAATTTTGGTATGCATCTATGTATGAAAAGAGTTGGGAAATATTAACCACTGATTTTTCTAATTTCTTTAATAAGCGATACCGTAATATTCGAAAAGCTTCTGAAGTTCCGTCAAAGTTGAAAAAAAATCCCTCTCCCCCGATTCCTGGCCTCTGACGTGTGTAGTGCGGAAAAATGACGCCAGGTGGCGCCGAGCGGCGCGCTCTCGCGCAAGCGAAACGCCATGGCCCCGCCTATATATAATGACGCGTGAATTAAGCGATGGAGTTTGTCTAGCGAATTGTTTCTAAACTTTATTCCCAATGTCTTTTCCAAAATCTCAAGATGAAAAAAAATCCTCTGCGTTAGAGAAAAATCGATATAAATTTATGAAAAAGGAAAAGACAACATGACGATTTTTTTTTAATTCCGCGAATATTGAAAAATACAAAGGAACATAAAGATAACGTTTGGAATCGTTCCCACGATCAATCGATGATTGAAAGCCCTGAAACAATGTCGGAGTTACGTATATCGAAGAGATCTGGCGGAAACGTCGATTCTAAATACAATTTTTATTTTCGTTCCAAGTACTCCGAGTTTTTTCATCGTAATCAGAGGCGTGAGATACGTTATCTCGTCCCACGGCTCAAACGAGAATAAACAAAACAGGAATAATTTCTTTGTCCGTGGTTAATTATAGTGACAAAAATAAATTTACTTCTCTTGGAAGAGAATGAAATTGAAATAAATAAAACCAATTTTTCAATTCCACATAAAAAATTATCAAAATATAACGATAATTTATTCATATCAATTATCAAATAATTGAAAGTATAATTTTAAAAATATGGATTTTTTTGAAATAACTGTATCGATGATAATTAAGCTTTTTTAAAAAACTTTTTTTTAGCTTACGGGGATTATGATAATTTCCGTTGGAACGACGATCTACGCGGTTTACGATGATTTCAATCGTTTCCTTGCGCCGAGTTACTTTTCTCCGGCGACGCTTCTCCTCGTTGTTGGAATTCTCATTTTCGTAATTGCATTTTTCGGTTGTTACGGAGCCATCAAGGAAAGCACGTGCATGGTACTCGTGGTGAGTATTTTGAAATTAGGTCAAATACAAGAAAAAAAAATAAAAACAAAATTCGATTGTTTGATGAAAAAAATTATCAATAGCTTTTATCTGATAACAAACTCAAAAACCGCCGAATCACAAAATTCATTAAAGAATTTGAAAAAAAAAACAATCGCTGTTGAGCCGCTGATAATTTTCTTGATTTTTCAGTTTGCAGTTTCATTGTCAGTCGTTTTGGTGCTCGAAATTGCTGCTGCGGTATCAGCGTATGCGCTTCAGGACGGTATAAAAAGTCTCCTCGCTGAGAACATAAACTCAACGATGAATAGTTACACTCACAACGTCGAGGCTGCGTACGCAGTCGATTTTATGCAATCCAAGGTGACTTCTTCGAAACTCTTATTTCAAACCGCAGTTCAAATTCCCAAGAAATCCACTAAAGTTCAATTTCTTTTCAAGTTTATGAACCTCGAGAGCATGATTTTAATCAACTCGATGGAACTTGACGTGGCAACTTGATTTGAATAAACTTAAAAAAACTTGACTTAAAAACTTGATTTCGACCAACTTGATAAAAATTGACGACTTGAAAACTTGATTTCAAACAACTTTATGAAACTTGACAGCTTCGTTTTAATCAACTTGACGGAAGACGCGGCAGCTTGATTTAAATCAACTTGATAAAATTTGACTTGGAAACTTGATTACGATAAACTTGATGAAACTTGACGTGACAACTTGATTTTGATCGACTTTATGAAACTTGACGCAACTTTATTTAAATCAACTTTATAAAACTTGACCTGGCAACTTGATTTCAATAAAAAGGATGAAACTTGACGTTAATTTTATTTCAATGAACTTGATGAAACTTGACGTTAATTTTATTTCAATGAACTTGATGAAATTTGACGTTAATTTTATTTCAATGCACAATGATAAAACTTGAAATCAACTTTCATTTCAAACTGCAGTTCAAATTCCCAAGAAATCCACTAAAGTTCAATTTCGTTTCAAGTTTATGAAGCTCGACAGCATGATTTGAATCAACTTGATAAAACTTGACTTAGAAACTTGATTTCGACCAACTTGATTAAACTTGACGACTTGAGAACTTGAGAGCTTGATTTCAAATAACTTTATGAAACTTGACAGCTTCATTTTAATCAAATTGACGGAAGACGCGGCAGCTTGATTTAAATCAACTTGATGAAATTTGACTTGGAAACTTGATTACGATAAACTTGATAAAACTTGACATGACAACTTGATTTTGATCGACTTTATGAAACTTGACACAACTCTATTTAAATCAACTTTATAAAACTTGACCTGGCAACTTGATTTCGACCAACTTGATTAAACTTGACGACTTGAAAAATTTGACAGCTTGATTTCAAACAACTTTATGAAACTTGACAGCTTGATTTTAATCAACTTGACGGAAGACGCGGCAGCTTGATTTTAATCAACTTGATGAAATTTGACTTGGAAACTTGATTACGATAAACTTGACGAAACTTGACGTTAATTTTATTTCAATGAACTTGATGAAACTTGATGTTAATTTTACTTCAATGAACTTGATGAAACTTGATGTTAATTTTGTTTCAATAAACTTGATGAAACTTGACGTTAATTTTTATTTCAATGAACAATGATAAAACTTGAAATCAACTCTTATTTCAAACCGCAGTTCAAAATCCCCAAGAAATGCACTAAAGTTCAATTTCTTTTCTCGTAGCTTCGTTGTTGCGGAATCGATGGCCCGGATGATTGGGATAAAATTGAAAAGCCCTCCGATGATATTCATCCATATCCGGCGTCCTGTTGCGCATGGACATTCCCATCGGTGGACTTTGGCGGAGAGCGATATTGCGGCGGAGCTTACAAAGTTGGATGCATCGACAGATTATCGATAATCGTTCATCGAAGCGCTTTGAATCTTGCTACTGGTGCAATCGCTATAGCTCTCATTCAGGTACAATTTTCGAATTTCGAAAAAATAACAAAACAACCTCTGGAATAAAAAACGTAAAATTAATATTTTTTACATAATTTCAATCTTCTCTTCAGGTTGAGAAATTTCGTTTTTAAGCCAAAAGTGATCAACGAATTTGATTAATTGTTCATTAATCTCAAGAAATCCACGCATTGTCTATTTAATTTATTATATTGATTTAATTATTGGGTTTTTTTTTCATTTTGCAACGAAGCTGACTGGAATAATGTTCGCGTGCACTCTCGGTCGTGCGATAAGGCGTCAAAAAACGGATCGAGAAAGACGCCGATGGGAGCTGAGAGAGAGTCTGGTAAATGGTTATCAGCCGTTAGGTAAAAACGACCTAAAAACGCCTTATCCGGTGATCTACACGCAGCCGGATCTCGCTACCAAAACTCCCAATTGTTGATCAGTGCGAGAAATTGCATGGGAAGAGAGAAGAGAAAAATGTATTCGATCGATTTTGAGAATCTATCGATTCGCAAAAAAACTTGTGTATACATTGTACAATAATTATTATCCCTCCTCGAGTTTTTGTTGATCAAGACTCAGACTCTACTGTAATTAAACAATTTATCATTTTTTTTTCTCAATCGTTCGATCTGTAATTCAGAGATTTGTGGAGTTTCTTACGCGATGATGTAATAAACAAAATCTTTATTTCATCACGGTGATGCGACGTTTTCTTAAATTATTTAAAAAGATTGACGAATTTCCCGAATTATCGCGTTTTTTTTTATCGTGCATATTATATCATTGTTTCCTAATATCCTTAGATTCAATGATTTTTGTAAAAAAAATTTTCACAAATTATTTTTTATATTTGTATTTAAAAAAACCGTTGCAAACCCGTTAACGGTATTTGGTTTATTCAGCATCACCAAAAATTTAATGCTTTTTCCAATATTTCCTTGGCCTCGTCGATTTTTTCACCTTTACTCAGATAAGGAGGCGTGAATTCTCTATAAGCGATGCAAACTCTTCTTGAATGGACGTCTTCGCGTAGAATCGCGTGTTCCCAATCGTATCTGTAATAGAGGATTGATGTTTAATAATAATTCATAAATTTTATTGTAAACGAAAAAAAACCCTGCAAATTAGACATTTGCACATTGCTTCCTCATCTTAATCATATAGCTTCCTTCATCACAAAGTATGGCTATCAAATTTGGGTCCCTCATAAAGGAAGCTTTGTTAACTATCGAAAAACATGAGTAATCAACGTGCAAATTTGTCAAATTCTTACAAATTTCCTTCTTGCTAAATTTGATTTTTGCCAAATTCAATAGCGAACAACCTTGATGACTATTTTGAATGTGTACAAAGTTTCGGTACAATATCTCGCAAATAGTCGAAGTTAGAGTACGCTATTAAAAAAAAAAATTTGATAAAATTTTAATCATTCGATCGATTTTTGCCAAATTTAATAACGAACATCCTCGATAGCTATATTAGCTCTGTGAAAAGTTTCAGTGCAATATCTTAAAAGTTGCACAAGCTAGAGCGTTTACGCTATTTTTCAAAAAATAAAAAATTTCATAAAATTTTAATCCCTCGATGGATTTTTTGCAAATTTAATAGCGAACAACCTCGATAGCTATATTAGCTCTGTGCAACGTCTCAGTACAATATCTTAAAAATTGCGCAAGCTAGAGCGTTTACGCTATTTTTCAAAAAATTAAATCAACTTCGATAGCTATATTAGCTCTGTGCAACGTCTCAGTACAATATCTTAAAAATTGCGCAAGCTAGAGCGTTTACGCTATTTTTCAAAAAATTGAATCAACTTCGATAGCTATATTAGCTCTGTACAACGTTTTAGTACAATATCTTGAAAATAGCACAAGTCAGAGCGTTTGCGCTATTTTTCAAAAAAATAAAAATTTCATACAATTTTAATTCCTCGATGGACTTTTGGCAAATTTAATAGCGAACAACCTCGATAGCTATATTAGCTCTGTGCTACGTTTCAGTACAATATCTTAAAACTTGCGCAAGCTAGAGCGTTTACGCTATTTTTCAAAAACTTGAATCAACTTCGATAGCTACATTAGCTCTGTACAACATTTCAGTACAATATCTTGAAAATAGCACAAGTCAGAGTGTTTACGCTATTTTTCAAAAAATTAAAAATTTCATAAAATTTTAATTCCTCGATGGATTTTTTGCAAATTTAATAGCGAACAACCTCGATAGCTATATTAGCTCTGCGCAACGTTTCAGTACAATATCTTAAAAATTGCGCAAGCTAGAGCGTTTACGCTATTTTTCAAAAAATTGAATCAACTTCGATAGCTACATTAGCTCTGTACAACGTTTCAGTACAATATCTTGAAAATAGCACAAGTCAGAGCGTTTACGCTATTTTTCAAAAAATTAAAAATTTCATAAAATTTTAATCCCTCCATGGATTTTCGACAAATTCAATACCAAACAACCTTAATAGCTATACTAATTCTGTACAAAGTTCGAGTGCAATATCTTGAAAATTGCAGAAGTTAGAGCGTTTACGCCATTCTTGCAAAATCGAAAAAAAGTCGATAAAATCTGAACACTCGTTAGAATTAAAACTAACATTTTTCATAATAAAGGGCAATTCGTGCTCGACTAAATATGAATTCTTGATGTTTTGGGACATTTTGAACACATTTTCATAAAAATATCGAAAAAAAAATGTTCACGAAAACAAAGCTTCCTTTACGAGGAAGCAATTGGATTTGGCATCAAATGTTGCAAATAATAAATGTGCGGACATAATTTGATCCAGAGTGACTGTGAACAATTGTAGTACTCAAATTAAATTAATTTAAGGATGTTGAGTTCCTATGAAATCTTTCAATGTTAATTATTCAATAAATAGCTTCTTAATCGTCGCGAAATTTTTACACGACCTCCTGAATACTTCATGTAAAAACATATTAAATTTTCAGAATTCCATCATCATTACTTCAACCTCCTTAAGGGTTAAAAAGAAAAATGATGATAAAATTCTGAAAATTTGGTATGTTTTTGTATGAAGTATTTAAGAGTTCGTGTAAAACTTTTACGACGATTAGGAAGCTCGTTATTAAAATATTAACATTTTGTTAAGAACAATTTTTTAAACAAAAAAAAAAATATTTATCAATAAACTTCGTTTTGTTTCAGTTGCTTTCAATATAGTGCAGATATTAAAAAATGGAGAGGTAAAAAAAACTTATCGCAAAGTTATATCAGTTTCCATAAGACTACATTTAATTTAATTTAATTTGTTAATGTGAATTGTTCGATAACGAGCTTCCTTCGTGAAATTTTTACGAGACCTCGTAAATAATTCATCCAAAAACATATCAAATTTTCAAAATTTTCTCATCATTTGCGATTTCCGACTCAACATCCTTGATCAAAGTACCTGAGTCAATTCTTTGGAATTGTGTAAAAATTTACAGTTTACCTGGCTGATCCGTAAAGAACCATGAGAGATCTTTCGGGCATGGGCAATCGAATGACCGCGTTTTCGGATGCTTCTACGATTTCTTCTTTCGCCATGAATTTCGAATCATCGATTTCAACCACAGGCGAATACGTGGAAACATCCTCGAGATTGTAACGGTTTTTCGGACCATTGTATCTCGTCATGGTCAGTACGGAATCGCCCGTTACGTTGACGGTGACGATTCTCTCGCCCCAAATCCAACAATCATCGATATGGGGATCAATCGAGGCACCGCGTTCGCGCGTGTATTCGAGACTGCACTGTTCGATTGTTTGAAAATCTCTCAGGATCTCGTGTCTCCTTAAGCGTTCCTGAAGAAATTTCGTTGTCGCAGGAAATCCATTGAAATCACCGATTCGCAGACGACGCTTCTTGAAGTTACATTTTGGTCCGTAATTCTGAAAATCAAGAGACGCGGTAGCGTCTCGACGCAGAGTATGAGATATACATTAGGGTGGGCCGAAAATCCGCTTTTTTTGAAATTCTTTCAGCAATATCGAAAATGTTGTTCTTTATGCTACAAAAAAAATCTGTGGCCAAAGTTCGCCAAAGTTCGAAATGTGAAAAAAAAAATGTCTGGGCATATTTTTATAGGAAATTCAATTCTCTACAAAAAAGCGATAGTTTCTAAGATAACTGCAATTTTGGTAAACAAAATTGTCAGTTTTCCTCTATCTCAACAAGCATTATTTTTTAAGAAGAAAAATTCCAAAATAAAATGTAAAGTTTCAAAAATATGCATATAAATTTGTACGTTAATAAATTAAAATGTCTGTCCAGAAAAAATATTGGAAAATCGCCTTTTTCGGCCTACTGATTGCCTCTGACTCCTTAATATATATTTCTAATATACTTCTTATATTTCGAAAAATATATTCTTACATATGGGGCATTCTAAGTCAAATCACGCGGTCATCGGCCTGACTCCCTCGGATTTTGATGTCCAATGAATTGTCGGTTTCGTTGGGCCCAAAATATGACCTCAAATTTTTAGAAATTTTTATTTCATTTTTTAGGGGTTGCCCGAGTGAAAAATCATTAAATTGAGGGAAAACACAAAGAGGGGCCTTTTTTAAATTATTGAAATTTTTTTCACAGACACTAGGACCCAAAACAGAAATTTTCGCCATAGTTCGATAATGGGACAAAAATAATTACTATTTTTTTTTTGTATTTTAATGTATTTATTTTTATAATTTTTTATTGTAATTGTTTCTTGTAGTGAGAATAACAACGACAAAAATATTTTCTCCATTTTTTTTCTTGGTTTAAGAATGAAACGACAACTTTTTTCGAAAATTTATTAGCCTCGACGACTTCGAAAAAACCAGATAAATTTTTAAAAAATATAAAAAATAGTAATTATAATTAAAAAAAAAAATTAGTCATTATTTTTGTCCCATTATCGAACTATGACGAAAATTTCTGTTTTGGCCCCTAGTTTCTTTAAAAAAAAAATCAATAATTTAAAAAAGGCCCTTCCTCGTGTTTTCCCTCAATTTAATGATTTTTCGCTCCGGCAACCCCTAAAAAATGAAATAAAAATTTCTACAAATTTGAGGTCATATTTTGGGCCAATCGAAACCCACAATTCATTGGACATCAAAATCCGAAGGGGTCAGGCCGATGACCGCGTGATTTGACGTGGAATGCCCCATATACTTTATTCCCCTGGGGGGCCGTCTTAAAAAAGCATGTGGTAAATTAAAAAAATATATCTTTTCAAAAATTTTAATTTAAAAAATCCAAATAAAATTGGAATTATGGCTTCGTTATGATCCTCGAAAAAATCGCGAATCATATTTAAAAGTTAGTCGAGTCAGAATTCCCCGTATATTCGTATGTATGGGACGAATATTTTAATTCTTATGTAAGAATTTTTTTTGTAGAGAATTTAATTTTTTATGAAATAAGGCATTTATCAATTATTTTTTACCCATGAAAATTATAAATGTATGTGACGAATATTATATATAGATTAAAAAATTTCATTTAATTCTAAAAAATTAAAAAAAAAAAATGAAGTAAAATGACAATTTTTTTACTAAAATTGCAATTATCTTCGAAACTATGTATAGATCTTACATAATTTCATATAAGGACCTTTTTTGTAGAGAATTGAATTTCCAATAAAAATAAGCCGAGAAAAAAAAATTTCCAACACTTTAAACTTTGACGAACTCTGGCGAGCTTAAGATATTGACTGAAATTTTTTTTTCCTTCACACAGATTTTTTTTGTAGCATAATGAACAGTATTTTCGGTATTGCTAAAAGAATTTCAAAAAAAGCAGATTTTCGGCCCACCCTAATATACATCTTGACATTATTTATGGCAGGCTGTTGTGCAACAAAAAAAAAATAATAGGAGTAGTAATAATAAGAGTCCCCATTGAATGAATAAAAAATCATTTCACCTGTTTTCTGCGACCGCTTTGCGACGAATCCCATTGCAAAGCATCGAGATCTTTCAGCAACTTGTCGGCCTCTTCGGGTTCCAAAAAATCATTCTGAAAAATCATGCTTTTGCTGAAATCTCACTGGATTCGGTAATAAAGGCTTTGTGAATTTTCAATTAATGTTTGAGATGGATTAAACAACATAGAACCAAATAATGGGACTTATATTTCTTCTCACTCTGCTCATCAGTCGTTATTATGTGCCAAATTAATGAAGTACCTTAATGTATACGCCGGGATAAGCGATAGCATTCCCCGAATGACGAGGATGCTTTTGTAACTCATTTGTGTCCCATCCTGGCCACGCTTTGTCACATTCCGGACAATAAACGTAACACGGTGCTTTCTGAAATTTTTTTTCGATACTAAACAAATATACTGTAACTTGAAAAAAATCGAGCAACAACAATACTTACCTTGAGCTCATCAGAGTCGTCTGACTTTGCGATGTTGTACTCTCTTTCACAGATCAAACACGTTCTTATACCTTTGCACCCACAAATTCTTACGGTATCCATCGCAAACCTCTCGGCGATAATTCAATACTAATTATGCTATCACTCGCCCTAAAACTCGACCAATTGACTAAAAAATATAAACAATCATCACTGATCAAATATCAATGACTTATCTCCTTGATTCCGGAAATTTAGCTGCTGTGAGAAAGATATTTAGGTACTGCCAGAACGTATAACCTCGAAATGCAACTGAATCCGCGTGTCAAACCGCAGATAAAGTCAAACCACAAAGAATAGATTTTTAATCAACTTATAACACTGATAACGTTCGTTAAAATCCGAAAACTCAACAATCTCAATGAAATATCAACTTTGCCGAAGTTTATATTGAAACGTCAACGAATTAACCTCGAATGCGGAAAATCCGCATTCCTGGAGCGATCGAAGCGCCATCCGCAGCCAAACATTAACGTTGCTTTTCGGTACTACGGCTTTGGTCACAAAGACCCGCGAAACGCTTGAATCCCGATAAATTAATAACACCGGCGAATACAGCACAAAAAAAAAGAAACAGAAAAAAATATATGAGGCGATCCATGTGATTTTCACCAGTAAACAAAAAAAATTCGACAAATAATTTTGAAAAATCCAGTTACTTTATTGAAAAATCTTTACGGAGAGTCAAAATTCTTAAAAAAATTTCTGACGTTTTTCTCGTTGATTACCATTTTTTAATATTTTTCCATTCAAATGACTGTATCTTTGGCAGAATTTGATGTATTTACATTTGTAAAAAACGAAAATCTTCGTCTTTTCATGGCCTTCCAGAAAAAAATTAATTTAGATTTTATTGAACAAGTCGAACGTCCGTTTCAGGGCAAAATATGAAAAAATATTTTTTTCTCAAGGAAAGACATATTATAGAAAGATATATTTTTTGATATATCTTTATATATAAAAATATTGTTATGTATAAAAATTTATATATTATAAAATTTATATGTAAAAATATATCTTTATAGAAAGATATATTTTTAAAAAAATAATATATTAAGAAAAAAAAATAGCTGTTACTTCACGGATTCCCATGATATAAAAAATATGAAAAATTCGTTTTTCGTATTCACAATTCGGGGAAATTAAAAAAAATAAAATAACGAGTGTCTTTCCTTGAGAAAAAACAAATATTTTTGCATATTTTGCGCTGAAACGGGAGTTTCCGTTTTTTTACAAATGTTAATACGTCAAATCCTGCCAAAGATACATTTGAATGGAAAAATGTTAAAAAATGGCAATCAACGATAAAAAACGTCAGAAAATTTTCTAAAAATTTCGACACTCGGTGAATATTTTTCAATAAAGTAACTCGATTTTTCATTTTTTTTTCTTGCGGAAGTGACATGGATCGCCTCATACATACATACCCTAAATCACCGACATTGTCACGTCTCTCTGTACAGTCACTCACAAAAGTTCGTCTTCAAAGAGTCAGTCGCACGTTACCTCAATAAATATTGCTCGAAAAGTATCTGCGTATAAGATAACAAATTTCCTTATCAATAAATGGCGTTAAATTTACGAAATTAAATCGGAATGTGAGCAATCGTCAGTCTGCGTAAAAAATTTTTCGAGCCTAATTATCGATGCGAGAAAACTTTTTGGCTGAGCGGTACAAATATTGCGCGCGCAGACTGTGAAAAAGGAGAGCAATTTTGTGTCTCATTCGTTAGTGAGACACGAAGAGCGACACATCTTTGTCGATGCCAATTCCACTGAATCCCACGAAAGGAGCGCTGGACGAAGAGTAAAGGACACCCTTCTCCTATTTTAGTCGATGCCAATTTTTCCAGAAGCTTTTACAATACGCCTACGTAAACGCATAAATGTGTATTGAAATATGTTTTTTTTTTCAAAATTATGTAATCAAACATTTTTTCTATTGCATTGATTAATACGCGTTTCTCGATATTAAGTCGTTATAAACTTAAATTCCATTTTTCAACAACTTATGCTATGAACTTTATATGAACTTGATGAAACTTGACATGAACTTGATTTTAATCAACATAATGAGACTTGACGTGACAACTTGATTTTAAGCAACTTGATGAAAATTTGGTTAAGCCTGACGTGACAACTTGATTTTAAACAATTTGATGAAACATGCATTGAAAACTACATTTCGATCAACTTGGTTAAACTTGACGTGACAGCTTAATTTCAAACAAGTTGATGAAACTGTGGACATGAATTTGATTTCAATCAACTTTATGAAGGTTGACAGCATGATTTTGATCAACTTGATGGAACTTGACGTCGCAACTTGATTTAGATCAACTTGATAAAACTTGACTTAGAAACTTGATTTCGATCAACTTGATGGAACTTGACGTCGCAACTTGATTTGAATCAACTTGATAAAACTTGACTTAGAAACTTGATTTCGATCAACTTGATGGACCTTGACGTCGCAACTTGATAAAACTTGACTTAGAAACTTGATATCGATCAACTTGGTTAAACTTGACTTAGAAACTTGATTTCGATCAACTTGGTTAAACTTGACGTGACAGCTTGATTTCAATAAACTTTATGAAATTTGACAGCTTCATTTAAATCAACTTGATGGAACGTGACGTGGCACCGCGATTTAAATGAACTTGATGAAACTTGACATGCAAACTTGATTTAAATCAACTTGATAAAACTTGACTTAGAAACTTGATTTCGATCAACTTGATGGAACCTGACGTCGCAACTTGATAAAACTTGACTTAGAAACTTGATTTCGATCAACTTGGTTACAATTGACTTAGAAACTTGATTTCGATCAACTTGGTTAAACTTGACTTAGAAACTTGATTTCGATCAACTTGGTTATACTTGACATAGAAACTTGATTTCTATAAACTTTATGAAACTTGACAGCCTTATTTTAATCAACTTGATGGAACGTGACGTGGCAACACGATTTGAATGAACTTGATAAAACTTGACTTGCAAACTTGATTTCGATAAACTTGATGTGACAACTTGATTTTGATCGACTTTATGAAACTTGACACAACTTTATTTAAATCAACTTGATAAAACTTGACTCGGCACCTTGATTTCAATAAACTCGATGAAACTTGACGTCAATTCTATTACCATGAACAATGATGAAATTTGAAATCAACTCGATTTCGATCAACTTGATCTGTCCCTACTTTTATTATCACGCTATGTAATTAGAATGTAATTTGTTTTTCCAATGTCATTAGATTTGATGGACATTCCTTATTTGAATGATCAAAAATTCGAACGGGGTGTAATTTACAAAAAATAAAAAATATTGCAATTTTGAAAATTTGACTTTTGGAATTGGAATATTCAGCGCTTGGTAATTTTGAAATTTTTCAATTATGACGAGATGAGGGAGATCGTGTTGAAAAATAAAAAATAAAACGCGCTCCCGTGACGCCGGCTGCGCAGGAAAAAAACGTTATAACGGCCACGTGTGCCAGCCCGATTTAGGCCGCACGCCGCTTTTATCGCTCTTTCAATGAAATAACGCAATGTGAAATAATTTGGGGATTTATGTATGAATATATCCATGCCAATTACGGAACGACGTACGATACAATTATTTGCTATGGTTAGGACAAAATCGCTCGATAATTGCTATCTGAGGGCTCAATTACATTTCGATCTCTTCATTCCCGCCAAATCTTGAACGACCATCAAATTAAAGCCATCGAATTTAACCCTTAACGGGGTCTATTGGACCCCAGCGATTTTCAAAAGTCTGTAACTCACAATCGGTAAAAAAAAAAAAAAAGAAATTCACGATTTTTTTTTCTTATATGAAAATTTTTATTTTGATCAAAAAGCCAATTGGCCCTTTTTTATAAATATTTTTGGCGTTTACTAGTATTTTTTAAATTAAAATATTAGTCTTAGTATTTGAATTATAGACAATTTTAACGGTCTCGTGGGGTCCGTTAGACCCCATGCGACCGTTATGAAATTCCTAGATAGTGAGACCGTTAAGGTTCAAATTATAATTGCTCGCATTTCGAGCAAACAAGGAAAATAAAGAAAAAAATTATTTAAGATTAAACAATTATTATTATCATATTAATATCCAGGATTGCAAAATTTTTAATGAAAAAGTAATGCATTAATCATTACTGTTTTAATGGCAAATGGAAATAATTTTCATTAACCATTAATATTTAATGGTTAATGGTTAATGGTTACTGTAAATTATTTCCATTAACCATTAAACGTTAATGGTTAATGAAAATTATTTTCATTAACCATTAAATGTTAATTGTTAATGTAAATTATTTCCATTAACCATTAAATGTTAAAGGTTAGTGAAAATAAGAGTTAATGGTTATTGAAAGTGTAAATGCATTAAAAAAAAATAACGCATTATTTGCAACCCTGTTAATAGCAAATGCAATTATGGCGGATTAATTGCGGCAAAATCTTTCGCCTTCGTGCGCCATTCTTCGCTCCCTAAAATCTGAAAATTCTCATCGCTGCGAGATCTAATTAAAATACGGCGTTTATAAACCGCGAACAATCGTCGCTCTATTGCGACGAAAATCAATCTCCGGTTACAGCGTAAACCGGCGCGATCCTATTTTCGAGCTTTTGTTCGCTCTTCCGCGAAAAATATTTCCGTGAAATTGGACGAAACAAAAAAAAAGCGCGCGTTCCTTATACAACGCCCGGTACGTGATAAACACAAGAGGGAAGAAATGAAATGAAGAAAATGTGAAGTCTCCTATACGGCATATCGCCCCCGGGAATTAAAAAAGATAAAAAAAAAAGAGAAAATAGCGACGAAGAAAAAAAAGGATGCGAGAAAAATTCTCCGTCGATCTGGGGAACGAGAGACGCGCAAGGGAGCAAAAACAGTGGACGGTGGCTTATTGTAAGATACGGCCGAAGAAAACCCTCCTACGGATCTCACAGCAGCGCCAGTATCTGGTCGGCTGCGCGCGGTATCACATGCTCGAGGCTGCCGGGAGAGCTCTCCGCGGGCACGAAATTTCACGCGCTGGAAGACGAGATTCTTTTTCTCTCATTTTCTCGCATCTCCCCTTCTATCATTTTA
Source organism: Alloplasta piceator (assembly GCA_946863875.1). Taxonomy (NCBI): domain Eukaryota; kingdom Metazoa; phylum Arthropoda; class Insecta; order Hymenoptera; family Ichneumonidae; genus Alloplasta; species Alloplasta piceator. The sequence goes on from OX333071.1 coordinate 4,012,427, forward strand.
TTCTTCTACTTGTTATCGATGAACGTGCCACAGGGATGCTTTTGTGTGGTAAACAAATGTAGCCAAAAAAAGCCCTCTGATCAATTACAAATGTAATTTTATGTAAATATAGATTCAATATTTATTACACACGTCGAAATAGAGATTAGATAGAAAGGATCGAGGGGCGAGCGCGTTCGGCGCGCGCGATAGAGTGGGAGAAAACGGAACCAGGCGGGTGGGGAAAGATGGCAGAGGCTGCTTAATACCCCGGCGGTCAACTTTTTTTTTACTTCCCTTCCTTTTTTATACTTTTTCTTCCGTCCAGCCGCGACCACGTGCGTTACTCGCAGGACGTTATCCGTGCCCGTCGCATGTGGTGTTTTCTCAACGAGAGCGTTTCGCAAAAGAAGGCCGCTTTTAGAAATTATATTCTTCGGAAATTTTACAAATTTTATTATCAGAGCTCGAAATAGCAGCGTTCGCGACGGGAGAAGCGAGGAGTATAAAATCTCGCGCGCGAGTGTCTTTTTTATTTTAGATAATTCATATTTATGTAAATGTAAAATTTATTACAAGGTTTATGAGCCCCTGCTTTCACGATAATAAAGAAGTGGACATAAGAACAATAATAAAACGCGAGTGTCATTGACATTTTTCATAATTTATATTCGAATAGTGTATTCATTCGGAATATACATGTTCGAAAAATATATAGCATCGAGGAAGCATTGAAACGCCGAAATCTCGGCTGGAATGATTCAAAATGGGACTCAGGTGCGTATTTTAAGAGCGCAAAGGCTCGTTCGAGCGTTTTTTTTTTGTTTTTAAGATTTTTTGCGAGGGAAAATTAATGCGATACATATATAAATGGGGGGGGGGGGGGAGGGGGGCAGAAGAATGAAGAGTAAGTTGGATCGAGAAGATTTATGTTTCACGGATTACGGGAATGAAGCGAGGTAATTTAAGGCCGGGGCGAGGATGTGTTTTTAATAGAGGACGAAGATAGGGCAAAATCCCGCGCGTACCACACATAACCTAACGTCACTCGTAAAACGCACGCAGGATATAATATAAACTCCGGCGACTCGGATGCGCGCGCGAGAAGCGAAATCAACAGATAACGAAGCGTGTAAAAATGCTCGCGCAATGAATGACGAATAAAATTGGACGCTGTCGTGAATTCAGGGTTTCTACGGATACGCGAGAGAGAATCGAGGCGGCGGGGGATGCGCGACAAACTGTGATATACGCGCGGCGTTTTAGAGCAGGAGACGATAGATTTGTCAGTGGCGCGGCGCACAAAAGTGTGAGAGTAGCTGAGGTCACCGACTCTCCCACCCAGCGCAGTCACGGCCGCGCCCGTGCGCTACGGATCCTGTCATCGCACTGTCCGTCGTCCATTCTACCCTCTCTGTGTGCGTTTATGATTTTTATATGTTATATATATGGGTCATTCCATGTCAAATCGTCCCCTGTCAATTTCTATGAAATTTGGTCAGAAGTATGCATTTTTAATAAAACGAAGTTCTACCAAAGGAGAAAAATAAAAAAAAAAAATTTTTCGAAAGTTATGCAAAATTCAAAAATTCACAATTGTTCAAATCTTTCAAGTTTATTTTTTAAATACCTTGAAAACTATTGTAATTACGATAAATCGTTCTGAATTCGACTTAAAGAGTATATTTGGGGCTACGAAAAAAAAATATATATTCCGAAAAGAAATTTTGAAAAATGATGAATTCGGAGAATTTTGAATTTTCAACAATCGTGAAAATCCAAGTTTCGTATTAAATTTTTGGATCTATTTTTTTTTACATAATACCTTGTACTGATCTTAAAAGAGCCTGAAATGTTTACAAAGGTGTTTTTTGTTTTTTTCAAAAATATGAATTTTTGAATTTTTAAAATCCACGATCAACATTAAATTTTTGGTTACATTTTTTTAAATGTAATACCTTGTACTGATATTAAAAGATTCTGAAATTTTCAGAAAGGTGTTTTTTGTTTTTTCAAAAATATTAATTTTTGAATTTTAGTAAAAAAAATTTTTTGTTTACCTCTCAGTTAAATAAAGTTGAGCAATCATATAGTTTTGTAATTTTGAGCAGTAAAAAAAGTAAAAGTAACAGTATTTTGGTAAAAAAAAAAAAAAAATTCAACAAAATTCAAAAATTTATATTTTTGAAAAAAAACACCATCCTGAAAATTCCAGGATCTTTTGAGATCAGTACAAGGTATTACATAAAAAAAATTAACCGAAAATTAAATGTTAATCGTGGATTTAGACGATTTTAAAAATTCAAAAATTCATATTTTCACTATTTTTGTTTAATTTTAATTTCTTAATCGTCTTTGAATCATGCGTTTTATTTCAGGTCGTCGAGGCTAATAAATTTGGGAAAAATGTTGTTTCACTCTTAAACCAAGAAAAAAAAATCAAGTTTCACTATAAAAATATTTTCGTTGTTATTATTCTCACTACAAGAAACAATCAAAATAAAAAAATTAAAAAAAAATTAAAATACAAAAAAAATAGTAATTATTTTTGGCCCATTATCGTAACTATGACGAAAACATCTGTTTTGGGCCTTAGTTTCTGTGAAAAAAATTTCATTAATCTAAAAAACTCCCTTCTTTATGTTTTCCCTCAATTTAATGATTTTTTAGCTCGCGCAACCCCTAAAAAATGAAATAAACGTTTCTAAAAAATTGAGGTCATATTTTGGGCCAAACGAAACCCACGATTCATTGGACATCAAAATCCGCGGGGGTCAGGCCGATGACTGCGCGATTTGCCGTGGAATGCCCCATATGTTATATACCTACAATATATAAATTATACATGAGTTATTTCACGCCAGCTTAACGTATGACCCTGATCCTCCTCCGATTTCTTTAATCTTTTTCATATCATTTTAGAAATTCGATATTAGGTGATTTTTTTAGAAATGTTTTTTTTTATGCTAGTTAAAAATGTGCAAAAAGAGAAACCCCGAATAAGGGAAAATAAACAGGGTTTCGTAATTTAGAGACTATAAAGGTGGGGGAATATAGAAAGCGGCGCTTGGCGATTTTCTAAAATTTTGAAATTTGAAATTTTAAGGCTATTGAATTGATTTTTCTGACTAATATTTTGGATGACATGGTGGGATTTAATTTGGAGAGAATTCGTGAAGGGTTAAGATTTTCTAAAATTTTCTAAAATTTTTAAGAAATGCTCAGTTATTGTGATTTTAGAGGTATTATATAGGTTCAAGTTTTTTTTTTAACACTAATGAAGTAGTGAGAGGGTGGTTTTTTTTAAATTGGACCAGAATCCATAAAATATGTGACATTCTAGAATAGAAGAATAGATCACGACGGATCAGCTGTTAACTGAGTTTACGTAGAATAGTCCATATAATATATCCAAGGACAGGGTTTTACTGACCTGCTTATTTATTAATATATATTACATCAATGCGCGCATATATTATAACACATCATTGAATATTTCGTTACATGATGCTCGCGTCATTATTGTGACACGCATTAATTAAAAGAATCAACATAAAAATATATTACGATATACCGAAGGTATTCCGCGGTTATTTCCACGAAGATGCATCTACATACAATATATGTGTGTGTAAGATAGGATATCCTAAAAACGGGAACGAACATTTTCTGAAATGTATATATCTGATTATGTAAATTTTTTAATTATTTAAATTTCCCCGATATATCAAACTTTTCTCTTAAGGATATTCCACAGGACATCCCACGTTTAATCCTCGAATCTAAAATGACCAAAAACTTTCTAAAATATATATCAAGCAGCAAATATATTTCCTTAATGTAAATTCCCATATTTCATTTTTTTTCTAAACCATCCCAAGGCCCAAAAGTCATTCTACGAATCCGAAATTCTACTTTCTAATACATATATCAAGCAGCAAATATGTATCATAACCTAATATAAGGGTCTTACGATTAAACCCCACATAAATTAAGAGACCCCTCATAATTTAATATAGGACCGCTAACCTTTTATAAAGTCCAGAAGCTCTGAGAATAATTTTCCATGTAAAACGACTCACCGACTGTGATGAGACTTGCAAATCATCCAGGAGGAAGTACTTCTCACGATAAATATCGTACGTTTCTTCCTTGAATTCGAGATTCGAAAAAAAGACTCGCGCCTCGCGACGAAACCGAAATTTGATCACGATCGATCACGATGATTTTAAGAAAACTTTTGTAAATGTGAAAAAAAAAACAGGTTTAATACTGCAAAAATCACTTTTTCACGTTTACACTGCACTGTATTCCTGCACTGAAATCCAAAATGGCGTCCCATCTCCAACGAAGACGAACGTCAAAGTCGATGCGGAAAACCGACGCTTGTGTACTCGACGCGTCTCACCTGTCATCTCGCATTATCTCTCGACTCGCGATAATCGTGATTACGGTCGACGAAATTACGATGATTGACGGAAAATAATTTCAAACTTGATTGTAAAACATTATGCAAAAAATACGGGACACACGACGCGGAAAAAAAAACTCCAGCCACAAAGAAATCCCGACTGCGCGGCGCTCCGTCCTCTACTGTGAATACAATCGCCCGCGCCAATGTTCCACGAGCGGCCGCTTGGCGAAGGTTAAACGGTCAAAACGTTTCGCAGCTTATCTCAACCGATCTCGACTTACCGACCGAACGTGTCCAGTCAGCGCAGTTCGGTCGGTAAGTCGAGATCGGCTGAGATAAGTTTGACCGTTTAAGCTTCGCCAAGTGGCCGCTCGCGCGACTTGGCGCTGGCGATTTTATTATCGGGATATTGTTGAAACTCGACATTTTTTTTCACGTTGCGTCAGAAAACATAACTGAACATAACCTCCATGTTCTCTATGGCGACCTTTTGGATTGCAGTGCTTGGATCACAGTGTCTTGGAACACAGTGCAGTGTAAACGTGAAAAAGTGATATTTTGCAGTATTAAACCTGTTTTTTTTTACATTTACATAAGTTTTCTTTAAATCCTTTTGATGGATCGTGATCAAATTTCGGTTTCGGCGCGATGCGCGAGTCTTTTTTTTTTCGAATCTCGAATTCAAGGAAGAAACGCACGATATTTATCGCGAGAAGAACGGACATCACGGAAAGATCTGCACATGCGGAAGAAAAATATAATTCCCATAAATAAACGTATTACGTTTGTTTTACAGTTTCAGGATTCTCTCACTAATCTCGACGATCCTTCTGCTCGATACAACAACGACGAGGATCCAAGCCGATTTTTTTGGCGAGAAAAAAGGTAAGCTTTTGCATCACATGTTCAAAAGAAGCATAATAATAATAAATGTAAATAAAGAGCAAGAGAGAGAGCGAGGGAGAAGAAAGGAACAGGGATATTTGTCAGTCGTCCAGTCTCTCTGTGTTTGTATATAACGCGAAGGGTGCGAGGAAGCGCCCCTCTTTCCATCGTCGCTGTGAGTGAGAATCGCGCGGACGATTTCGCAAAGATATAATCTCGCATATAGCGCGGCTACCATAGTTGATACCAGGAGCAAAAGGATTCTGGTGAATATCACCGTGAGATATTATACACTCGCGTTTGTCGAGTTCTCCATTCCAATTTTTTTTTTGCTTCCCTCTTATTGTCCCCTTTCTCTCATTTCTATCGCGTATCTTGCATGCTCTTGCGCGTGTACTGTATATATACTAGGGTGGATCGAAGAAATTAAACTGTTGGCTACCCTAAAAAATCAAAGATATCGTTGAAATAAAGGTCGCTGTGCAACGGTTCGATTTTTAAAATTTTTTTAGAGGGCGCGCGGGACGTTCATAAGCGCCATTTTTAGCGTTGAATTTACTATATCACTGATAAACGGAAACAGATCATTCAAAAAATTCTAAATTTTTTATATAAGGTGCCCAGAAATGTACTCTTTCAAACTCATATTTACTGAACATTAACAAATGGTACATATATTCGAAAAAAAATCTCTGAAAATCAATATTTTCACTATTTTTCAATTAATTTTATCATTAAATATTGATTTTTGTCTTCTAAAATGTTTTTGTATTTCTTCCATCTTTTTTCTTGTAAAATTGAGTATTGCTTACAATGCGAAAATAGCTAAAAAAAATAAATCTTTTCAAATATGAAAATTTCCAAAATAAACATTTATTTTTTAGCAATTTTCGCATTGTAAGTAATACTGATATCGAGTTTTACAAGAAAAAAGATGGTAGAAATACAAAAACGTGTTAGAAGAAAAAATCAATATGTAATGATATAATTAATTGAAAAATAGTGAAAATATTGATTTTTAGAGATTTTTTTTTCGAATATATGAACCATTTGCTAATGTTTAGTAAATATGGGTTTGAAAGAGTATCTGGGCACCTTATATAAAAAATTCCGAATTTTTTGAATGATCTGTTTCCGTTTATAAGTGATATAGTACATTCAACGCTAAAAATGGCGTTTCTGAACGTCCCGCGCGCCCTCTACAAACGCGCCCTCTACAAACGGGGGCCTCTGCAACGGTTCGAAGAATCGAACCGTTGCATAGGACCTTTATTTCAACGATATCTTTGATTTCTAAGGGTAGCCAACAGTTTTTAATTTTTTCGATTCACCCTAATATATACAAATATATATGTATATAGCTGTAGTATTCGTCTCGGGCACGCCCATACACCCGGACCGTGTAACAGCCAGCGCCGTTGCCTCGCAATATCCTACATCCTTTTCTTCTCCTTTTTGCATTTTATCTCTCCTTTTTGGTCATTCCAGCGTTAATAACCGTGTGCTCGAATTCTCGGAGACACGCGGCAAAAAGCAAATTACCGATTAGGAAAGCATCGCGTTTGTACGCTGAAATACAATGACCCTTGGAAAATGGAAATATATATTTAATATATTGTGCCAAGAATTAGATATATTTCATATATATTTTTGAATATAAAATGCAATATGGACGGATAAATATATTTTAAATATATTAAATATATTTTGTGGAAAAAGTTAGATATATTTCGCGCATATTTTAGAATATATGTTTAATATAGTGTGAACGACAAATATTTTTCAAATATATTCAAAGTGTACTTGATATATTTATTTTTTTGTAATTTTGCTGTAACGAGGCTTAAATTTTTCACACAAACGCACTTGATGACGAGGAAGATTAAACATTTAGTTCTAAAAAAATCCTCATGCCGTTCAGATTCCAACAAATTTTGAAATAAACAAAAATTATTGAAATTTTTTTGCACAATTCCTCAAGAAAAATAGTTTTCGAATTTCCGAAGAATCCCTCAAGGGACTCAACATCGGCATTATTTGGAAATGTCTTTAAAAAAATGTCCCCTACAAAGCTGTATCTTTATTTTGCTGTTATCAAACAATATGGCACGTGACACAATTTTCGTGTGCACATTGAATTTTGAAAGGAATCCCTCAAAGGCCTCAAAAATGGAATGAATATGAAAAAAATATATTTTCTCGTTTTCCCGCTATTTTCTTCTCTCGTATTCGAAGTACCGAGGTCCACATTCAGGTAGTCGAAGCTCCGAAATCTTTTCTTCACGATTTACCACTAAAATATTCACATCCTTCTTGATAATGCAACCGGATGCAGCTATAGTTGGATACGCAGCATCGTTCATATACATATATATATAAATACGTGAATATGGCTCTTGAGAACTTCCGGAGCGGGCGAGAGCGTATCGTCGAAAATTCCCGGAAATTAGTCTACCCTATTTTTTGTGATTATTATTAGAACTATTATTATCGGTATACGTGACAAAATGGAGAATCCGATGAAATTGTTATGTGCAATTAAATCTCAGGCCCTGGAGGTAAATCAATACGGTCTTGAGGTGCACCAAAGTACAGTACCTCCTCTCTATAAGAGCTCTCGATATAGGAGCGCTTCCCTTCTCCGTTCCGCTTGAGCGAGTTTTATTGCTTCTCCCACTTTACCTAAGTACACCGTGCGAGCTCTTATATCGAGTTCTAATGACGAAGCTTCCTCCACTCTACCTGTTTACGCCGTACGAACTCTTATATCGAGTTCTAATGACGAAGCTTCCCCCATTCTACCTATTTGCGCTGTTGGTGCTCTTATATCGAGTTCTAGTGATGAAGCTTCCCCCACTCTACCTATTTACGCCATACGAGCTCTTATATCGAGTTCTAATGACGAAGTTTCCCCCACTCAACCTATGTACGCCGTGCGAGCTCTTATATCGAGTTCTAATGACGAAGTTTCCCCCACTCAACCTATTTACGCCGTACAAGCTCTTATATCGAGTTCTAGTGATGAAGCTTTCCCCACTCTACCTATGTACGCCGTGCGCCCTCTTATATCGAGTTCTAATGACGAAGCTTCCCCCATTATACCTATTTACGCCGTTGGAGCTCTTATATCGAGTTTTAGTGATAAAGCTTCCCCCACTCAACCTATTTACGCCGTACAAGCTCTTATATCGAGTTCTAGTGATAGAGCTTTCCCCACTCTAACTATTTACGCCGTTGGAGCTCTTATATCGAGTTCTCATGACGAAGCTTCCCTCATTCTACCTATTTACGCCGTTAGAGCTCTTATATCGAGTTTTAGTGATGAAGCTTCCCCCACTCAACCTATTTACGCCGTACAAGCTCTTATATCGAGTTCTAGTGATGGAGCTTTCCCCACTCTAACTATTTACGCCGTTGGAGCTCTTATATCGAGTTCTCATGACGAAGCTTCCCTCATTCTACCTATTTACGCCGTTGGAGCTCTTATATCGAGTTTTAGTGATGAAGCTTCCCCCACTCAACCTATTTACGCCGTACAAGCTCTTATATCGAGTTCTAATGACGAAGCTTCCCCCACTCTACCTATTTACGCCGTTGGAGCTCTTATATCGAGTTGTAGTGATGAAGCTTCCCCCCTCTACCTATTTACGCTGTACGAGCTCTTATATCGAGTTCTAGTGATGAAGCTTCCCCCACTCAACCTATTTACGCCGTACGAGCTCTTATATCGAGTTCTGGTGATAAAGCGGTTCGCCCTAGAAGGCTCTTATAGAGAGGAGGTACTGTATATCCGAATATTTATATATTGTGTAATATTCGTGTATACATTGGTTATGGAGGAGGAGGGGGAAACGCTGCCTGTGATCGTCTCGCGCTCGCTCTCTTCCACCTTCAGCATCGGTTGTATGCTCATCGAAGCGTACGGACTCTCGTTTAATTTGGCCGAATTGCTTCACGCCTCGATACACCCGGCCATCCGAGTCGACGTTCATATTGTATTATGTACATATATACGTATATATATATTATACAGAAGGTTTTGCATACTTCAATATACTGAATATATATGAACGATTCCTTGCTATACACTGGCATTTCGGTCTTGGATTTTCTCGGTCCAGTACCCCCTCGATATAAGAGCGCCCCCCCCCCCTTCGTTCCGCTTGAGTGAGTTTTACTGCTTCCCCCACTCTACGTACGTACGCCGTGTGAGCTCTTATATCGAGTTCTAGTGATGAAACCATTCTCTATTTCTAGGAAAAAAATTTCTTATTAAAAAAAAAATTGATTTTATTTCCTTTATTATTTTATTTATTTATTATTTTAATATTAAATAAAATCACAATTATTTATTACATTTATTACATTTAAATTTGCATAAAAATAGTGGAAATGTACAATTGGCTCATTATTTTCTTATGGGCGCATTAATTTTTTTTCCTATTGGTTCTCAAATTTTGAAATGAAATTCCGGAAAAGTAAAACTTACTTTGGGAGAGAGCAAAATCTAAAGGGATTTTTAAAAATTAATTATAAATAAATTATTATTGTTAATAATTTAACTGATTAATTATTTTTATTTATAAATAATATTTTTAATTAGTGTAAAATTGACCTATAGGCATGCCAATGATGATAATGTTAAAAATTGAAAAACGGTTACTTCGAAAATTTGATCTAGATTTTATTCTATTTTTTTGCCAGTTAAGGGCGGTAAAAATTTGAAACAATATGAATTTGATTCCTGATTGTGATAAAAGCTTCATATTCTCCGAAGACTTGGTACAAGCTGATAAAAAAAACATAAGCTAGAATATTCTTAACCAAAACAGAATTTTGTTTAAATTTCGACAGGACATAACCCCTTAAAAAACAAACCTAAAAATTTATATAATTTTGCAAGTTTCACGAGACTTTCTAAATTTTAGTGCATATTTAAAAAAATAATCATTCTTTATCATAATTTATTTTTACAACAAAGTTCATACTGAATTAAATTTAAATTAATTAAATAAAGTCTCTAAGTAAAATCAGTTTAAAAATGGAATTTAGAAATTGAGATACGTTGAAAAATCTTTCAAAAAAAGATTACAGATGTCTCGATATTTTTGAAGATATTCCGGAATTAAAAGAAAATTTTAAAGACGTAATCTGGGCAATTGCTCCAAGGAAATAATCATACACATATACTTACATGGGGTTGGATGATAACGCACCGCTTTCAGCAGCATATTGACGTTATATTTGGCGGGAACGAACGAAAGAACGAATGAAGCATATATAACGAACGGCACGACGCACATCGACCGTAAAATTGATGCGATTACCGAGGATAGGAAAAAAAAATTGAAGAAATTTGAAAAAAAAACTTGTCATGTTCCAAAGACGGCTTATTTGTTTATCATCGTTATATACTTTTCATCGATGGTCCGATCAACCGGAAAATTATTCAAAAGAGGGCAGGACTTGAGAGGGTTCGCGGGAGGGGGGCGGATTTTTTATCTATTTTATAAATATAATGATATATATATAATATATTTATCTAGGTGGCGCTATGTAAATCTCTATACAGATGTACATATATTTGTATATACGAGTGAGTCACCACGTCGAGATCACCCACTCAGACTTTTGCTTCAGGCGTTTGCTAAAAAACAATGGACATACGATATACTGCCACCTTTCCAAAAGGCTCTTTCCTACATGCACACATATGAACATTAGAGTGACGCGAAATGAAAAATATTTGTTTTTTTTCAATAAAATTTTTTTAAAAAAGTGTGTACAACCCAAATAAATAATGTCATTGGAATTGCTCTTTGATAAGTTTTCATTTGATACCCCACACGATGGGCTTCAAAGAAAACAAAAACTTTGCAACCCCTTTCATCCCCTATAATAGAAATTCAACTTTTCGTACGGTACGTCCGTTTGAATTAATTAAATTGGCTATAGTGCAAAAATAAGAAAAAGGAAAATGAAAAACAATTATTTAGTTTTTCAATGAAAAAATGTTTTCAAAACTGTACATTAAAAATAAAAATGTCATTGGATTTGCACTTTGATAAGCTTTCATTTGACACCCAACACGATAGGGTTCAGACAAACAAAAATTTTGCAACCCCTTTCATCCCCTATAATAGAAATTCAAATTTTCGTATTGTACGTCCGTTTGAATTAATTTAATTGGCTTTAAGTGCACAATAAAGAAAAGGGAAAATGAAAAATAATTATTTAGTTTTTCAATGAAAAAATGTTTAAAAAAGTGTACATTAAATTTGTTTTTAAATGTCATTAAAATCGCGCTTTGATAAGCTTTCATTTGATACCCAACACGATAGGCTTCAAACAAACAAAAATTTTGCAACTCCTTTCATCCCCTATAATCGAAATTCAACTTTTCGTATCGTACGTCCGTTTGAATTAATATAATATGCTACAAGGAAACTATGGGTAAATTTTTGAGTGGCACTTTTCCAATTATGAAGAAATAAAAAAAAAAAAACTTTTCCATCGCACCACTCTGATCTATGTGCAGCCCTATCCGTCATTGTGGCGCCCCGCGGCAATAATCTGTCATCAGCAGGAGAGAAGTCCTCGTGTCTGTAGCGCTAATCGCCGGGAGCGGCGAGCGCGTCAACCACTTCGCGTTTTCTTTCCAACGAAAGGCCTTTTTATTTGTTATTTTTTATTCCGCGTCCGCGTTGGTCGCGAATGTGTGGAAAGCTCCATGAGGCATTCTGCCGCTTCGTCATCTCATTGTTAACAGCGACCAAAGCTCCGCTCTCTCGCTCTGCACAATGTTTTTCTTTACTTTCCGATCGAAGTAAAAGGATATTTTGCAAATATTATGTTTCACAGAAATCGTTCACGATCTGCTGCAAGCTGCAATGGCAACGAGTGAAAACAAATATCAATACATGGACGATGGTCTCGACGGATTTCCGGTATTCGGATTTAGACCGGGTTCAGCTGTTAAACAGCCTTATCGTCTTTATCTGCCGGAAAAATTGCCGGCCGAATTCACGATTGTCGCTACATTCAAGCCAATGTCCGTCCGAACGAGTTATCTGTTCGCAGTTTTGAATCCCTTTGAGACGGTCGTTCAACTCGGCATTCGCATCTCCGTAAGTATTTTTTATTTTTAAGTTTACATGTACGCTGTTACATATGAATGTAATTATGTTATTTTTATCTATAATTAGATTGTTATGTATATTATATATTCGTCATATCAAAAGAAACCTCCGAGACGAGCCTCTGGTAGTTCCTCGCGAGGCCGCTAGGTGGCTGCAGCACGGAGAGCGCTCTCGCGCAAGCGAAATGTAATCAACCGGAAATAACGCAAAAAATAGTGTGAAAACTATACGTAGATATATTTTAGACGCATCCAATATACACTGCCCGCCAAAAGTTTGAAAATACTCGTCCCGATTGGACGACGCACAAAAAGTTCCACTGCTTTTTTGAAAATTAAGATATTTTGATTCGCCAAGCGGCGTTTCGAAAGAGAAATATTCAGCTTCATTTCGTTTTTTCCAAAAAATTTGAATCATGGTCGCATATAATCAAGTTGCATACAATCATTCTGGATTCAATGAAATTATTTCAGATTTTTTTTCAAATTTTTTTTTTAATTTTTCCTGTAAACGAGATATTTTTATATCTTAAACAATCTCTTACTTCATATACACGGGTTTTTCGATGAAAAAGTTGTGTAGATGAGGTTCTTCAATCCGAAAGTTTCATACAATTATTCTGTATTCAATGAAATTTTTATAGAATTTTTTTTCAATTTTTTTTTCAAATTTTTTTTTTTCGAAAACTTTTCCTGTCAACGAGATATTTTTTTATCTTAAGCAATCGAGTCTTTTACCTTGGCTACACGGGTTTTTCGATGAAAAAGCCGTGTGGATGAGGTAAGAGATCCGATTGGATTAAAAAATATTCGTCTACAGGAAAAAATAAAAAAAAAAATTTGAAAAAAAATCTGAAAATTTTCATTGAGTCCGGAATGATTGTATGCAACTTTTTACCCTCTTAGTGATTTCACGAAAATCCAGTAGTTTTAGAGTTACGCTACATTTCATGAATTTTATGAATATATGGTCGTTTTTTGCGAAAATTTGAATATTTTTGCGAAAAAAAATCGTACGAAACTTTTTAAAAAACGAAATTGAAGCTAATACTCCCCGCCATAAGTTTTTCATGCGAAAAAGAGTCGAAAAAAAATACATGGGCCGTGCGCCAAAATTACAATGCCAATAAAAAAGAGCGTACCGGGTTAAAAAAAAATCGCTAAATTTTTTTGGGAAAAGCAAAATGAAGCTGAATATGTCCCCTAAAAAACGCCGCTTGACGAATCAAAATATCTTTATTTTTAAAAGAGCAGTGAAACTTTTTGTGCGGAATATATTTCATGATAGATTCCTTTTCTAAGCGGGTAATCAAGTTTTTTTTCTCTGGATTTTTTTCTCCTTGAACACTACCCCCTTAAATAATTGGAACCTTTTTGCTGGATAAACGAATTTTTGTAATTTTGAACGCACGATTGCTTATAAAAATCTGACGTGGTAAATTGATGCAGAATCTTCGAAAGATTCAGCCCAAATCTCAAAATCAAATTCAAAATGTTGTACGAATAATAAAATACAGGATGGACCCGCGTCGAATCAAAATGTCTCGTTGGTATACACAAACTCGGACGAGCATTCGCACTCGGAGGAGATCGCCAAATTTACCGTGCCGAAGTTATCGAAAAGATGGTCGAAAATCGTCATCAAGGTTTCGACGACGGACGTGACGTTGTATCTAAATTGCCACGAGATGGCGCGACACAGGGTCACGAGATTACCCCAAGAATTGGTTTTCGACACTGCCAGCACTTTGTACATCGCCCAGGCTGGTCCTCACATACAAGAAAAATATGATGTGAGTAAAAAAAATTAATCGAATTTCGCAATCAATGCCCAAAACCTTCTCTGATGGTTTTACAAACGTCTCTCGTAATCCGATGTGCAATAAATTATAATTCATCTCCAAAAAAAGCCTCATTTTGAGCTTGATACTGAAACACGGCGAGAAGCAATGACTATGGGTCATTCCATGTCAAATCGACCAAGAGTTAGAATAGACCCCTCTCAATTTCGATGAAATTAGGTCAGAAGTTTTGTTTTCAATAATACGGAGTTCTACCAAACGAAAGAAATAAAATAAAAAAATTTTCTAAAGTTATTCAAAATTTAAAATTTCACAATTTTTCAAATCTTTCAAGTTTATTTTTTAAATATCTCGAAAACTATCATAGTTACGAAAAATCGTTCTGATTTCGTTTTGAAGAGTATACTTGGGGCTACGAAGAAAAATATAGTCCGAAATTTTTTTTTGAAAAATTATGAATTTGGAGAATTTTGAATTTTCAAAAATCGTGAAAATCCAAGTTCAATATTTTATTTTTGGTTTAATTTTTTTTATATAATACCTTGTACTGATCTTGAAAGATCCTGAAATTTTCAAGATCGTGTGTTTTAGGTTCAAAAATATAAATTTTTGAATTTTGGTAAACAAACATTTTTTTGTTTTTCCTCTAGGTTAAGTAAAGTTGAGCAATCATGTAATTCTGTAATTTCGGGCAGTAAAAATTTCAATTAATGACAATTGAAAAAAAAAAATTTTTTACCAAAGTTCAAAAATTTACATTTTTGAAACAAAAACACACGATCCTGAAAATTTCAGGATCTTTTAAAATCAGTACAAGATATTATATTTTAAAAAATTAAATCAAAAATAAAATACGGAACTTGGATTTTCACAATATTTGAAAATTCAAAATTCTTCAAATTCATCATTTTTCAAAGATTTTTTTTGGAATATTTTTTTTTTCGTAGCCCAAAGTATACTCTTTAAGACGAATTCAGAACAATTTTTCGTAACTATAATAGTTTTCAAGATATTTAAAAAATAATCTTGAAAGATTTGAAAAATTGTACAATTTTGAATTTTGTTTGTTTTTCCTCTAAGTTAAGTAAAGTTGAGCAATCATGTAATTGTGTAATTTTGAGCACTACAAATTTCTATTCATGACAATAAAAAAAAAATTTGTTTTACCAAAATTCAAAAATTTATATTTTTGAAATAAAAACACACGATCCTGAAAATTCCAGGATCTTTTAAGATCAGTGCAAGGTATTACATAAAAAAATTAAACCAAAAATTTAATCTTGATCGTGGATTTGCACGATTTTAAAAATTCGAAAATTTGTATTTTTGAAAAAAAAGCACCTCTGAAAATTTCAGGATCTTTTAAGATCAGTACAAGGTATTGTATACAAAAAATAAAACCAAAAATAAAATACGGAACTTGGATTTTCACGATATTTGAAAATTCAAAATTCTCCAAATTCATCATTTCTCAAAGATTTTTTTCGGAATATTTTTTTTTTTCGTAGCCCAAAGTATACTCTTTAAGACGAATTCAGAACGATTTTTCGTAACTGTAATAGTTTTCGAGATATTTAAAAAATAATCTTGAAAGATTTGAAAAATTGTAAAATTTTGAATTTTGCGTAAATTTTGAAAAAAAAATTTCAATTTTTTTTTTTTTGGTAGAACTTCGTTTTATTGAAAACGAAAACTTCCAACCAAATTTCATCGAAATTGAAAGTGGTCGATTCCAACGCTTGGTCGATTTGACATGGAATGACCACTATAAAAAAATGTTGAGTTACGAATCTCTATTTCAGAGTATTTTCAAAGTGAAAGCCCGAAAAAACGTTTTAATTTTGACACCAAAATTTATCTAATTTATCTTACTATATCAGTCTTATGAAGGCTCGATGACAATCTTTTCTTCTCCTTCTATTTATACATAATATGACGTTACATGAGAATATGTGTGAGTTGGTTATAAATTATAAACGACGATACGAGAAATCTGCGCGTGAATGTTCGCGCCTTGACAACCGGATGAATATATCATATATGATTATATAGAAGCGTGTATATATAATTCATCATCCGACGATCGAAAATCAGATTACACTTAACGTTTCGATGGAATTCGACTTCCCCAAAAATAAAACTTAATCGTAAAACCAACGAATTACACATGAGAGATATTTCGAGCAGACTCGACTGACGTTCCAATTTCATTCGCCAATTTGTTTCGAAATTTTCCGTCTCATTTTCTCGACGGAAAAATAAGGTGGAAATTTTGCGAAATTTTTTCGTTTTTAAGGTAAATGTCCCAATTATTGAACAGCTAAGGATCCGGGGATTGAATTCGGTGAGAAAAAAATATGAAATCAAGAAAAAAACCATCGCTTTCATGTTCAAATGATACTTTGATATTTTTACTTTCGAAAAATCACCCTTTGATTATTTTTAAATGATTTCAAATGAAAAAAAGAATAACAATGTGAAGCATGCAAATGTCCCAATTATTGAACACCGGAAGTGCCTATGTCCCTAATATTGAACAATATTAAGAAATAAAAGCAAAATCAAACACTCAAATAATCTTTTATTAATCATGTAAAAATACAAAAATAGATATTTAGTCTCTTTTGACAGGTTTTTGGTTAATTTGCATTTGGTTTATTCTTGCCTTTCAACTCGAACTTTATTTTATTTTTATTTTCAGCTTCCTCGTTTCAATGTTCTATTTTTGTTTGATTTCGTCGCAGCTTTCTTGTTTTTAGACTGAAATATCGGAGAGCAAAAAATATTGAACATTACATTCGTATTTTTAGGTTACATTTAGGTTGTATTCTCTTTTGACTTTTCTTTTTATGTTTATTGCACGAAAATACAAATAAAAAATATATTTGACGATCTTAGAGTTATTATTAAAAGAATAAAGGTAAGTTTATTCAGGAACTTACAGTTTTTGTTTGAATAAATCCGATTCACACGATCTGTCACGCGTTAACTGTCTCGATGTTTTGATGGGTTTAATGACGCCATCTTGGAGAATTCTAGTGTTCGATAATTGGGACAAACAATAACAAATAATTAATTAAAAAAAAAAATTTTAATTGTTATTTGTAAGAAATTTTCTGAGGAACCTGAAACGCCTTTACTTTTTGAGATGGGACAGTTTTTGAATTTTTTATGCCCTTACGCGTGAAGCGACGCGTCTTAGCAAAAACAATAAGCAGTTACCACGAGACGTCAAATGGGGTCACCGTTGCTGATTAAATAATTTTTTTCTCTATTGATTAAAGCTTTTTTTGCACAAGTAAGGTAACATTTCGATAGCTAAAAGTTCGATGTATGTAATGAAATTTTTATGAATAAGTAAATGCATGCAGATGAATGAGAAATAATAAAAATACAAGATGGTGTTCAATAATTGGGACATGTTCAATAATTGGGACATTTACCTTATATTTAGAAAATTAATGGACAAAAGAAGACCCCTTAAAAGTTAAGTCCAGGGGTCTGACCCCTCATAAGTTAAGTCCAGGGCGTCTGACCCCTTAATTAATGGATCTATCAATATCTGGAATAAGGGTGAAAAGGGACGGATTGAAGATTTTCGAAAATTTAGAGAGGTTTGTTTAATTTTCCAAAAAGCAGGATTTCCGAGCCCACTGAGCGGATTCACACTGAGGTTATATAGCCAAGAGGTACGAAGGTGCTTTCTCGCTGGGATTTATCGTTATGGACGGGGGGAGATTCAACATCCCCGATAAAGGCGCCGCTCGCCAAATAAAGCCCGATTTATTTCACATTTTTCCTTTTTTACTTTCTTTCTCCCCGGTTCGATATTCCTTTCTCATCCATTATTGGTCTTACACCTTGCTCGTATTTTTTCAATGCACCTTAAGTATTTCGATAAAAGGCATTCGAAAAAAAAAAACAAAGATTAATTTAATCCAAGTTTTAAAAAAAATCGGAAATTTTTCCATATAACCTTCTCATTTTTTCTCATAATTCGCTAAGCTTCTTTTATGAGCAAGTATATTCATTAATTTCGGCTTTCGCGAATAAAGAAAGCTCGAGCGAAGAATGAAGAAAAAAATGAGAAAGCTACGGAGAAATTTCTAATTTGCATCATTTTTTGATAAATTTTATGAAAATTTTTTAATCCCCCTAAATCTTCCAATATCGATTCTGGACCAATTCAATAATAACCCCATTTGTTTATTCGTGCAAAAAGTTTTTGATTTGGTGTAAATTATTTTTTTTTTAATTCCGTCGAGTCGTTTTCGAGAACGGGACCGGGCTTAAGTCACCCCTTAAATAATCCAATTAATTAAATTATAAATTATAAATAAATTAATTTGATTCCTTTAATGGAAAATATATTAAATATAATTCATTAGAATTAAATATATTAAAGGACCGTAGGGCGTGAAAAAATTGTGAATGTTGAAGAATTTTTTTTCACACACAAAACTAATTATTGATGGATCGGGGTATTGTTATTTTATTAAGTATATATTCAACCTATTTTTGATAAATGAGGCATGATTAATTATATGCCCTCGCTTTTTACGTTTCAACCTCTTCAGAATTATTAATTGTATCTTAATTATTATTTACATTCTTTTTCACCCTCCTTTTTCTCCCTATCCTTCAAAAAGCACGAGTATTTAATTAATCACCCCTCGATTATTGATTCTCCAATCATCATAAAATATCTATACCTTTATGAATATCGTCATGCGCAACCATCTTTATTCTCTTTTATTAGTATTATTATTATTATTAAAATTATTAAATTATTAATTAAACAGGTGATGAATAGAAATTTTTTGCAACTTCAAGGCCCCTTTTTTATGCAAACATTTAAAAAAAATAATAAGTATCAAAATTTTTGAAATCGGCTACGTACAGACGTAGCCACAACAGTTAGAAATATAAAAAAAAAGAAATTGAAAATCGGCTCATAAGTTTTTGAGTATTCGCTGGGACAAGACCGAAAAAAGTAATTTTGAGAAAAACGCGCTTACTTTTCGGTCGCGCTCACTAAACCGCCGGAAACTCAGTCAATTTTCAGATTTTCGACTTAAAAATTTACCCACACGTTTTTGAAAATATATACTTTAAAGAAATGCAAAAAAAAAACATTAATTTTATTTTTCCAGTGGCTCTCCCTCTTGAGGCTGTATTCTGGTCTGGAAACATACATTTTTATCGATATTTTTACCATTCTTTTTTTACAACATATTTATTAATATTTTGACAATAAACAAAAAAAAATTCGAGAAAAAAAATGAATATTAAATAAATTATAAGCTGATGAAGGTGAGGATAAAAAAGGGATGAACTGATTGACACGATTGCAACTTTTCTAGTCATCCGATACAAAATTTTTAAAAAGATTCTCAATTAGTAAGTATGTTAGCCCTTACCTCGGAGAAAAAGAAACAAAAAATTGCAAAATGACGGCTGTCTGACCAAAAAAAGGCGCTTTTCAATTCTTTTTTCCATAGTTTTTAATTTTTTTTTCAATAGTAAAAAAAAAAAAATTTGATTCATAAACAGTAGAGACGATAGAGAGTTATACGTTAAAAATTGGTAAAAAATTTGAAGTACATGGTTTGAGTAGAACTTGAGATATCATGTCAGCAGTGTTGAGAAAGGTAGTTTTGAGAAAAACGTCTATATATATAAATTGATTTGCGTCGCAAAAATAGCAATAACTCCGTAAATTATTGGAATTAAAAAATTTCCTTTCGAATATTTATATTCTTAAAGGTCTAAACTTCAAGAATATGCAAAAAAAATGATTTTTCCAAAATTTTAGACCAGAATACCCCCTTAAGAGGTTATATCGCCATAATCAATAGTATATACAAAGTAACGGCAAAATCATCAGATATAATTTTTCCAAGATAATTTTTTGAAATTTTTCGGGAATCTTCTTAAGCGTCGTATTAAAATGTGTAAACAATTTTAGATTTCATCGATTGGTAATCGAGATATTCAATGTTTAAAATTGCAACTTAACAATATTTTACAACAAATAACTTGATTTCTAAACGTTAAAACTTTCTCAAATTTTACCCACCGTTGAGTAAATGGTTAAGAAGGTTCGTACAAATTTTAAAATTTGTATGAACCTTCTTAACCATTGCTTAAACTTGGAATTTATCTAACGCATGAGAAACGATAGAACCTCCTTAATCGACTCCATCAAATTACTAGATTTTTGCTCCAAAAGCAGCTTTCAATATTGCCTCTGGTAATTTTTCAAATTCAATCGATATGAAATTTCAAAGGACATACTATTTAATTTAAATCTTATCAGAGTGCGCGTCGAGAGTACAGGTAAATGCGGAAGGTATCTCAAAGGAAGAAGATAACAAGAGAGCGAGAGAGAGAGGGAGAGAGAGCGAGAGAGAGAGAGAGAGAGAGAGAGAGAGAGAGAGAGAGAGAGAGAGAGGGAGAGAGAGAGGGAGAAATGGAGAGATAGGGATGGAGATGGCGAAAGCGTGAAAGATCGTGGCGTTTATAGGTTATACCTAGTTTGAGAGTGGTCGCCGGGTGACTGAAATCCCCACTACACTTTCCAAAGAGAGGGAGAGAGAGTCAGAGAGAGAGTCGCGAGCGTAGAATCGTGCAAGGTGCAACGTGCACTATCCAAGGGTAGAGAAGTGGGTAGAAGCGTGCAAGCACTTGGAACAGAAGCATCGCGCGCGCCTCCCCATTACCCAAATATATATACATATATATACTTACATATATATATATAAATCCATACATATCCATGTATACATATATATCCGAGTAAATTGAGTTTTCGCTTGTCCAACTTTAAGAAAGGCAATAAACGCGGGAATTTTTTTCGGCGCTCTTATTAGTTCTTCGAGCAGCCGCGCGGTGGCAGCTTCGTCCCGAAAAAAGCTTCCCTCGCACTATAACAGTACGGCTAGATCTATAATTTGAAATACAAACAATCAAAGCCACTATAAACGAGGATGTCTGCTTCCAGAAAGTGCAAAATATCGATAAAAGTGCCGTGATGTATCGATTAACCGTTTGCAATAATAAATTGTATCAAAATGATCCATTAAATTATGGAAAATTATTATAAATTGGTGATGCCGATTATAGAGCTATGCGATATTCGAGGCTCAGACTGTTTACCAATAGTAGAATTCGTCTGATAAGAAAGAGAAGCGAGGATCATCAATCCAGGGAAGAAATGGAAGACCCACGATAAGAAGCGCGAAATTAGCGGACTCGAGGACAATATGGCTATGGTGATATCGTCCCGTAGCAAAATAGTGACGATCGCGCTTCTCATAGTCCTGACAACGAGCCTCGTAGCCCTCGTGATAAACGGCGTGATTATCGGTAACGACGGTGCGATCCCGAGAGATTTCGATGCCGGTAAAAGTGCGTCGTCGATTGACGCCGTTGCGAAGACGATAAGCAGCAAACTGCGACAATTCAACGGTTACACAGCGTCGACGAGACACGTGAGTAACAATTGTCGAGGATCAAAGGCCGTAGATGTTGCACGTTTAAACGCATGCAAAGGCACCCCCAAAGAAGTGCGAACGGAAAAACGAGAAACCAAAGAGTTACTCGTTGGATAGTCAAAACTGTCATTTGCTTGCCAATCCTGATGTTGATTGAGAAATTCGAGATGAAAACATCCACGCACGTGCGTGCGAGAAGTTGAGGATTTTGGCGTGTCCTCCAGAGTGAAGCTGAGGGCGGCAACAAGTGATGACGATGACTCCTTCCCATGAAAACTCCGCTTGACAGAGTTTGGTACTATTTCCTTTCTTGCCCCACAATGTCCCTTCTTCATTTTTCTCTCCACAAGAACCAAAGATAAGTTCACCAGGACTATCACTCCCAAAGAGTCAAGGAAGAGGCTTGAAGCTGGTAAGTGTAAAAAAGTTGGGGGTAAAAAATGTTTCCGAATCTGGAAACGTTGTAGTGAAACTAAAGTATTGGGACACTTGACTACCATTTTGTTGGCTCTCATTGATTAATCTTTGGAAAAATTAATTCCGACGTTACGGCGGACTTTTATTGTCCCCTTAATGAAAGAGCTCGGAATACATGAAGGTTGTGCGCATGTGGACAAAGGAAAACGGAGATGAAACTGTGGAAAGCTCTCGATTCTGGTGCAGGTGAATACCGCGGCGAACTCTCAATGGGTCTCCGGTGTACGCTCTGTAGTATAATAACAACGAGAGGCACGTTATTGCAACTGCTTTAGTTCGACCTACTGGCATATCGCGTTCTATATATTCCCTACAACGGAGAATCTTCACGCTTGTGTGTGTCTGTGTTTGTGTGAATGCGTGCGGGAGTTGTAGATGGTGGAATCACGGAAAAGCTTCGCAACTCCGGTGTCCAATGTGTCCGCAGAGGACGTTGAGCGACAGGAGTCCTGGCAGGAGGGGGTTGAAGGTACAAGACACGGACTGCCGATAGGATGCCTCAGGGAGTAATGCGGCGGAGTGTGTGTGCGATGTGGAGAGCGAGACGGTAAAATAGTTCTAGAAAAGAGGACAGAGAAATCGAATTATTATTATTATCATCTGTGCGCGGTCCTTCGCACCCCCGTTGTTCTAACTCGTGTCCAGCGTGACGAAGCCTCAGGAGCTCCATTAGAATAATAGGGGATGGTAGGATGAAGCGAGGACAGGCATGCCATTTTATATTGTAACGTGCATGATATGCTAGAAGTTCTGCTAGGGGTTCATGCGTAGTTGTAGTCTTTGTACCCTTCTAAAGGGCGTGAATTTAAGTTATGCGGTGCTGAATTTAAGTTATGTGGTCAGGGGCCAGGAACTTGGTTTATGAAGGATCAGGGTCCCGAGTCTTAATTTAGGCGAAATCCGGGGCGCTGGACTTGAATCATGAGGGATTAGAGAGCCTGGACTCGACTGGGAGGGATAATTGCGTTGGTTAAGGCCAGGGACTCAATTAATGAGGGGGGAGGCGCCTGGGACTGAACTTCCGAAGGGTCACAAGAGGGCCCTGAATTTGTTGTGCGGAATCAGGAGGCCTGGAACCTACTTTATGAAGGTTGAGAGGCCCGGGTCTTACTTTAGAAGCAATCCGGAGCCCCGGACTTGGGACGTTATTGAGTTATCATTCGTTATTATTAAGAGGTTGTTGTTTGGCGAAGGATGAGGGGCCTGGGACTCAATTTATGAAGGGTCACCTGAGTCATGAGGTCTCAGGACTCGAGTTTCAATTTTGGGGCTCTGCCCTCAAATTATGCCAAATCAGGAGGCCTGGACCTAACTCCAATCTGATTATTGCATTAAGGCCAGGAACTTATCTAATGAAATAATGGTGAAGGGTCCGGTCGTAAACTTATGAACGGTGACTCTATTTATAAAGCGTCAAGCGCCCTGACTCATGAAGGGACACCTAACTCATGATAAGGGTCTGGTGCCTACTTTTATGAGGGCTCGGAGGGTCTAGACTCAACTTACAAACGGCAAAAGGTCCCGGACTCAACTGGACTTGATTTATAGAGAGCCAAAGGGTGGCTCAATTCTTGAACACATCGACGGAGCGATATTTTCATTACGCAGAGCGATATTTACATATATGAAGTGCGCATGTATTATGTAATATCCGCATGGATGAAGTTTGAGCGTGAAAGCGTCAAGTGGAAGCTATAAAAGCTGTCCCCACGGTATAGAAGCATAAAGGTGTGTATATCTATTTATATAGGACGTTTCAAGTCAATCCAGAGCCTGACTCTCGACCCTCTCGGATTAAGGGTGGCTAGGAATAATTTACAATGAAGTAATTGTAGATTAGCCGAATAATAATTGTGGATTGAGGCTTTTTTTACCCGGAGAACACTTTTTGGAAAATGGTCAAAAATCCAGGGGCTTGATGATTGTCCATTGATCGATCTCATCTGGAATGCCCCGCACATGTCATATACATATTGCGATATATATTCCAAGGGAAATCCCTCGCGATTCCAGTACTTTGTTCCCAACATTCGTCGTTGATATCAGTCGTAGGGGATGATTGTCACACAAAGCCACTTTCACGAGCTATAAATCAGTTCTTACCTACACTTTGTGTCTATACGCGCAATCCTGATGCATCGTCAATGCTGGAAATTGCATACAGCTCTGATGTTATAACATTAACATTCTAACGTCAATCAATGTTATCCGAGGAGGTTAAACAAGCGGATCCCTTGTTTTTATAATTATTACCACGAACGCAGTCAATTTGATTCAAGAGGGTATTCTGGTGTAGAGACATACATTTTGAGCGTTGTGTCGAGCTCGATAAAAAAAAAAACAAATAATATTTTTACCATTATTTACACCATATTTATTAATAATATTTTGACAATAAAGAAAGAAATTTTCGAGAAAAAAAATGAAAATTAAATAAGTTATAAGCTGGTAAAGTTGAGGTTAAAAAAAGGGTATCATGGCTGACACGATTGCAACCTTTTTAGTCATCCGATACAAAATTAAAAAAAGATTCTTAATTAGTAAGAATATAGTCCCTAGCTCAGAGAAAATGGAAAAAAAATCGCAAAATGGCGGCTGTCTGAACAAAAAAGACGTTTTTCGACTCTTTTTTTCACAGTTTTTAATTTTTTTACAGTAGTAAAAGAAAAATTTTGATACGGAATTCAATTTGCTTCGACGTGGCGGTCGTCGGTTGCTCCGTGACTAAAATAGCTATAACTCTATAAATTATTGGAATTGAAAAATTTCCTTACAAGGATATATTCTCAAAGGTCTTAATTTTAGGAATATGCAAAAAAATATTCATTTTTTGAAAATTCTAGACCAGAATACTCCACGAGTGACACAAATATTGCCCCCGGTTTATTCATCCAAAACTTAATTATTAACTTAATTATTAATTAACTTGATTAACTTCACTAATTAACTTAATTATTACTTAACTTAATTATTAATAATTAAGTAGATTTTAATTATTATATACATAAATAACAGTAATTATTTAATCAATTGATGAAAAAATAGATGATTAAATTTTTATCGACCAGTTTCATACTATTTATTTTTTTAATCTTTAAAAATTTTCATAATTACTATTTTTCCTCCCAATTTTTTCACCCCTTTCACTAGCTTTTCCCCATAAATTCCAGCAAGAAAAATTCATTTATCGAGCGGGAACTGCATTTGTGGTAATAAAAATCACGGATGCCTTCGATCAATGATTCCCCAGCTAATAATTAAGACATTATGCAGCCATGAGGCTATATCGTTGGTTCTATTTGAAAAAGGCATCGACTAAAAGCTCTCGCCCCTTGTATCTCGCGTGTATACTATAATACGGAAGAGTTTACCGGAGTTTACGTTATTTGCTTGTGTTTGTGCAGCGATGAGTTACGTTTGAGAGGGCCCCAGCGAATATAATATATGGGGCATTCCATACCAAGTCGACCTGAGTGTGACCCTCGACCTCGCTGATTTCGTTTACGATTTTTTTTTATGATTCTTCCAACTCAAAATAGCATTCAGAATTTTTTTCAGATTTTTAAAACCAAATTTGCGTACGTTATGATTTTTTGAACATTTTTTTCGAAAACCTCGAGGGCCGTGATTTGAAAATCTGAAAAAATTCTCAAAAATCCGGTGTCAAAAATGAAATTTTTTGGCACCGGATTCATGATGTCTAGGCTTCCGCTTCCACCTCGATTTTAGGTTTTTATGAAGAAAATGTGAAAAAAATAGATGCAGAAATTAACCAACTATTTTTGCAAATTGTTGGTTAACGATAAAAATCTTCAAGCCGCTTTTCACGAAAGATCAATTCCTGCATCTATTTTTTTTTTTACGTTTTCTTTATAAAAACCTAAAATCGAGGTGGAAGGTAAATCCTGGACATCATGAATTTTGGGTAAAAAATTTTCATTTTCGACAGCGGATTTTTGAGAATTTTTTCAGATTTTTAAATTAGGGCCCTCGAGGTTTTCGAAAAAAATGTGCAAAAAATCATAATGTACTCGAATTTGGTTTTAAAAATCTAAAAAAAATTCTGAATGCTATTTTGAGTTGGAAGAATCATGTAAAAAATTGTAAACGAAATCAGCGAGGTCGAGGGTCACACTCAGGTCGACTTGGTATGGAATGCTCCATATACATAGATGTATCCTGTTATATGTTATACAAGGGTTATTTTGTGTGCTATAGCGTAGAGGCAGGGGTCTATAGTGATCTGCTGGGGGTTCTGCAGGCCAGACAGGCATAACTGGGGCTGTCACTAACTTGTCGGATCTCGTGACGAGCCGTTGATTCAAAAGTCAAATGTTGATGCACGCGAACGTGCCAAGTAGCTCGTCTCATCTTGAAAACGCATATCCTACCGTACAGTGGAACTTTATGCAGGTTAAAATGGGGCATTTGTGCCAATTTTCGAACGCATATCTTTCCCGCCTTTTTAAGACGGTATTCTGGACTAGAGACATATATTTTGAGCGTTTTGTCGAGCTCGGAAAAAAAAATTTTGTTTACCATATATATATATTATATATGGTCAAATTATATAAATGGGTCATTCCATGTCAAATCGACCAACAGTTGGAATCGGCCCCTTTCAATTTCGATGAAATTTGGTCAGAAGCTTTCTCTTATCATAAAACTCTACCAAAGGAAAAAAATTGATTTTTTTTTTCAAAAATTCAAATTTCCACCATTTTTTCCATTTTTCAAGTGTATTTTTTTAATATTTCGAAAACTATTATAGTCACGAAAAAATTGTGCTGGGTTCGTCTTGAAGAGTATACTTAGGGCTACGAAAAAAAAAAAATATTCCGAAATTTTTTTTTGAAAAATGATGAATTTGGAGAATTTTGAATTTTTTAAATCCGTAAAAATCCACGATCAACATTCAATTGTTGGTTGAATTTTTTTTATACAATATCTTGTACTGATCTTCAAAGATCCTGAAATTTTCAGAAAGGTCATTTTTTTTTAAATATGAATTTTTGGATTTTGGTAAAAAACTTTTTTTTAACCTCTAAGTTAAGTAAAGTTGAGCAATCATGTAATTTTTACTGCTCTAAGTTACAAAATTACATGATTGCTCAATTTTACTTGACTTGTAGGTAAAAAAAAAATTTTTTTTTACCAATATTCAAAAATTCATATTTTTGAAAAAAAAACTTTCTGAAAATTTCAGGATCTTTTAATATCAGAACAACGTAATATATTTAAAAAATTGAACAAAAAATTTAATGTCGATTGTGGATTTTCACGATTTTTAAAAATTCATAATTTTCTAAGTTCCAGAGGAACCCAGAGCGATTTTTTCGTAGCTATAATAGTTTTCGAGATATTTAAAAAATAAGCTTGAAAAATTGAAAAAATGGTAAAAGTTTGAATTTTGCATAACTTTCGAAAAAAAAAATCAGTCTTTTCCTTTGGCAGAACTTCGTTTTATGATAAAAGAAAACTTCTGACCAAATTTCATCTAAATTGAAAGGCGTCGATTCCAACTATTGGTCGATTTGACACGGAATGACCCATATACATTATATTAATATATATGAGGCATTCCACGCCATTTCGATGAAAATCTTGCCTTGATGATTCCGATTTTCCTCTTAATTTTTTTACATAAAAAACACATTGAAATACATTTTCCCAAATTTTGTCAGAATTTTTTTGGCCACGCGTTTTTTGAATTTTATTATTATTTTTTTTTTTTTAAAGGACCACTTTGTAAAATCTGAAAAAAATCAGAAAAATCTAATAAAATATAACAACATTATTGGGCTTCGTTCCAAAATGGAGATTTTAATACTCTATGAGTAAAATTCAAAAAATTGCAAAAAAAAAAAACTTATTCATAGTGTATTAAAATCTCCATTTTGGAACAAAGCCCAAAAATGTTGTTATATTTTATTACATTTTTCCGAATTTTTTCAGATTTTACAAAGTGGTCCTTTTTTTGAAAAAAAATAATAAAATTCAAAAAAAGCGTGACCAAAAAATTCTGAATTTGGGAAAATGTATTTCAATGTGTTTTGTTACATTAAAAATTTAGAGGAAAATCGAAATCATCAAGGCAAGATTTTGATCGAAATGGCGTGGAATGCCTCATATATTAAATATACATTAAATATATATATATATTAATGAATATTAAATGATATATTTAATGTATAAATAATATATTAAATCCAGATGGACGTCTAATAAAAGTAGCACCTGAAATTCCAAAAATGCCCAAAAAGAAACATTCTTGCCTATCATGGAAGCGTTTATTTTCAAATTGACTTTGGTTAATCCTTGACCAATTCAATTATAGTGAATTTGGAATCGATAATTGCTTGGAGAACACGAATATACAATCTGAAATATATTATTTATAATAAATTTAAAAAAAATAGTCCACATATGGTGTATTATATTTTTCCCATAACGTCATATTTCCATGCAAAAAAATTCTCTGCCACGCTTCTTCGTTCGACTGTTGCATATCCGAGAGCCAGGGACGTTTCATAAAAAATTTTAAAAAAAAATTAAAAAAAAAAAAAAAAAATCGGTGTATTACGCACGTTTCGTTCGTTCTCTCTCTTTCTCTCAAAGGGTCTACTTCAGTCGCTGAAACTCTATCTAGGACATCCGCAGGATCTAGTCAGATGTACCACGGATTTCGAGGTAAGCTATACAGATATATTATTCACGGAGTTGTTTTCCCAAGTCCTGCATCCTCGAGTCCTTGAATTTTAATGGACCGTGAAAAATTAAATTTCGCTCTCATCGCCCCTTCCTAATACCCCTTTTATCCCTTTCGCGAGAGAGACGACGATTTTTGTTCTCCGAATTTTCCTGCAATAGAAAATTAGTTGATGCATTCAAAGAAAAAGGATTCGCCAAATATGGAGCATTTGCGAAAATAGGACTATGATTGAGAGTCGCAAAAGTCGATTGACGATCGATAAAGGGCCATCGATAAATCGCTGAGTTTTTGGGATTTTGGTCCTGAAAGATCCCTGAATTTGGAAAATGCGGATTAGCTCTCACAAAGGATAACCATAATTTTAGAAAAAAAAAAAAAAAACGAAATCAACTCACACCACACATTCATTTTTATGGAAAATCTATTACTGTACTTTCAGTTCTTAACTGTAGATTCTGGCTCGGGTGACGACAGTTCGAGTTCACTCGACGATACTTCCGGATTCTTTGACTTTGACAAGGTAGAAAAGTAACTGCTTTACGAGTGCAGAGAAAAGAAAAATGCCAGGGCGATGATAATTGTTCAATAACCTGTGATAAAAAACTATATTAATTGCATATATCATGTATTAAAATATATTAACATTAATATATCGATAATATATTATTATTATATTGATTATTATTTGAAACGCTTTGCGCATCAAATTATAAGACGATGATACTTCCGGATTGATTGATCTTGAAAATGTCAAAAAGTAACTGCTTTATGAGAGCAGAGAGAAAACAAATGGCAGCTTGATTATAATTGCTCAATTAATCTCTCATAAAAATAATAATAATTGCATATATCATATATTAAAATATAATGGGTCAAATCGACCAATAGTCGGAATGGACCCCTTTCAATTTCGATGAAATTTGGTCAGAAGTTTTCTTTTATCATAAAACGAAATTCTACCGAAGGAAAAATATTGAAATTTTTTTTTTTCGAAAGTTATGCAGAATTCGAAATTTCATCATTGTTTCAATTTTTCAGGTTTATTTTTTAAAGATCTCGAAAATTGATGTAGTTACGAAAAAATCATTCTGAGTTCGTCAAAAAGAGTATACTTGCGGCTACAAAAAAAAAAAAAATCCGAAAAGAAAAATTTGAAAAATGATGAATTTAGAGAATTTTGAATTTTTAAAATCGTGAAAATCCACGATCAACAATAAATTTTTTGTTCAATTTTTTGTATACCATATTACCTTGTACTGAACTTAAAAGATCCTGAAATTTTCAGCCTGGCGGTTTTTTTTCAAAAATATAAATTTTTGAATTTTGGTAAAAAAAAAATTCCCTTTAAGTTAAGTTGAGCAATAATGTAATTTTATCATTTTTTACTGCTCAAAATTACAAAATTACATGATTGCTTAACTTTACTTAACTTAGAGGAAACAAACAATTTTTTTTCCAAAATTCAAAAATGCATATTTTTGAAGAAAAAAACCGCAATTCTGAAAATTTCAGGATCTTTTAATATCAGTACAAGGTATTTTATAAAAAAAAATTGAACCAACAATTTAATATTGATCGTGGATTTACACGATTTTTAAAAGTTCAAAATTCATCATTTTTCACAAAAAAATTTCGGATTTTTTTTTTTCGTAACCCCAAGTACATTCTTTAAGACAAACGCAGAACGATTTTTTCGTACCTATAATAGTTTTCGAGATATTAAAAAAAAAACTTGAAAAATTGAAAAAATTGCGAAATTTTGAATTTTGCATAACTTTCGAAAAAAAAATTTAATTTTTTTCCTTCAGTAGAACTTCGTTTTATGATAAAAGAAAACTTCTGACCAAATTTCATCGAAATTGAAAGGGACCGATTCCAACCATTGGTCGATTTTACATGGAATGACCCATTAATATGATATTATATTAATATATTGATTATATATTATTGTTATATTGATACAATTGATATAATTGATATAATTGATATAATACTACCTAATATATCATATTCAATTATATTAATATACTATGTACGTCAAGGGCAAAATATTATAAAAATGCTTCGGCGCCAAAGTATAATTCTGTATTGCATACGTCGAGTCATAAAAATGATAATATGCAACTATAAAAATGATAAAGGGGGAAAAACCGATTATTCCAAATACAAAAGCATTCTCGAACTTCTATATCGTCTCGTGAGTCATTTTTTTCAATCTATTTATATTTTCTGCTTTTTTTTTTAATACACACAGTCCAGATGCAAGTCGCATGCATTTATGAAATCACTCTTCACTCACCGCATAAATTTTTATTCAATGCTTATCGTCTCAAGTGAAACATGACTCAACCATGGACAATGTTCTTCATACATCTTTTTTTTTTTTTAATATGGATATAAACCACCTTATCGCATCTTTGGCTCCGGTTGATTATTATTAAATAGTTGCCCCATTCTTTCAATCTTCTCCCTGCCAAAAGTGTGTCATCAATGTATGCTTGAATAAACTCATTTTGTAAATAATATACAGATTCTTCGTTTGTTTGCTGTGGAACGTAAATTTACATGATTAGAGGAATTTTGATGAATCGATTATTAAAATGTTGCTCAGTTTGGCCAAGAAGACACCGACGAGTTGGAGGAGGCAACCGACGATGATTATACTCCACCGCCGATCATAGCGCCACCACCGCCAAATTCAATAGGTAAAATTTGTGATATCTGAATTTTTTAATTTACGAAAATACCATTTTTTCGATTTAAATAAGTTGAAATTAAATAAGTAAATTAATAAATTCAAATAAGTTAAAATTAAATAAGTTATAAGCTAGTAAAGTTGGGGCTACAAAAAGTTGGTGTGCACTAAAATAGCCATAACTCTGTAAATTATTGGAATTTAAAAATTTCCTTTCGAGGATATATTCTCAAAGGCCTAAACTTTGAGAATATGCAAAGAAAATCAAAATTCTAGACCAGAATACTTCTCCAAATGGGACACCCTGTATAGATGGTGATACATAACTGTATACCGGTCATTCCATGTCAAATCGACCAAGAGCTGGAATCGACAACTTTCAAGTTTATTTTTTAAATATCTCGAAATATATTATAGTTACGAAAAAGTCGTTCTGGGTTCGTCTTGGAGAGTATACTTGTGCCTTCGAAAAAAAAAAATATTCCGAAAAAAAATGTTGAAAAATGATGAATTTGGAGAATTTTGAATTTTCAAAAATCGTGTAAATCCACGATCAACATTAAATTTTTGGTTAAATTTTTTGTATATCATACCTTGGACTGATTTTAAAAGATCCTGAAACTTTCAGGATGGTGTTGTTTTGTTTTTAAAATATACATTTTTTATTTTTGGTAAAAAAAAAAAAATTTCTTACAAAAATTGAAAAATTTATATTTTTGGAACAAAACAACACAGTCCTGAAAACTTCAGGATCTTTTGAGGTATTATATTATATAAACAAAATTTAACCTTTATACTTGTGCCTATGAAAAAAAAAAATATTCCGAAAAAAAATGTTGAAAAATGATGAATTTGGAGAATTTTGAATTTTCAAAAATCGTGTAAATCCACGATCAACATTAAATTTTTGGTTAAATTTTTTGTATATCATACCTTGGACTGATTTTAAAAGATCCTGAAAGTTTCAGGATGGTGTTGTTTTGTTTTAAAAATATACATTTTTTATTTTTGGTAAAAAAAAAAAAATTTCTTACAAAAATTGAAAAATTTATATTTTTGGAACAAAACAACACAGTCCTGAAAACTTCAGGATCTTTTGAGGTATTATATTATATAAACAAAATTTAACCAAAGGTTTAATGTTGATCGTGGATTTACAAGATTTTTAAAAATTCAAAAATTCATATTTTCGAAAAAACAAAAAACACCTTTCTGAAAATTTCAGGATTTTTTAACATCAGTACAAGGTATTATATAAAAAAAATGGAACCAAGAATTTAATGTGGAAAGTGGATTTGCACGATTTTTAAAAATTCAAAATTCTCCACATTCATCATTTTTCAAAATTTCGTTTCGGAATATTTTTTCTCATAGCCCCAAGTATACTTTTCAAGACAAATTCAGAAAGATTTTTTGTAACTATAATAGTTTCCGAGATATTAAAAAAAAAACTTGAAAGACTTGAAAAATTGTGAAGTTTTGAATTATGGATAACTTTCGAAAATTTTTTTTTTAATTTTCTTCCTTTGGTAGAACTTCATTTTGTTGATAACGAAAACTTCTGAGCAAATTTCATCGAAATTGAAAGGGTTCGATTTGACATGGAATGACCCAGCTATAACTCCGTGAATTATGGGAATTAAAAAATTTCCTTTCGAAGGATATATTCTCAAAGGTCTAAGCTTTAAATATATGCAAACAAAAAAAAATTCAAACTTCCAGACCAGAATCCTCCTCCAAATGGGACACCCTTTATAGATGGTGATACATAACTATACATGTTGTATCCTTGAGTAGTTAAATCAATTGGATGAGGAATTGGATGAGGAGGCACAGTGTAAACCTGAATCGTTGTGTAGTTTACTGTGCATAATCGATCTTTGAAATGATTACAGTGAAGGGAGCTAAAGGCGATAAGGGTGACAAGGGTGAGAGTGTGCGTGGGCCGCCAGGTCCACCTGGACCACCAGGAACAGCTGTTTATGATTCCATCGACGACTCTGCAAGTGCCGCC
The DNA here is from genome assembly GCA_946863875.1 of Alloplasta piceator. Lineage (NCBI taxonomy): Eukaryota > Metazoa > Arthropoda > Insecta > Hymenoptera > Ichneumonidae > Alloplasta > Alloplasta piceator. The sequence goes on from OX333071.1 coordinate 4,046,039, forward strand.
ATTGCTAATGCTGCTCATCGGGTAATCAACAATTTTTTCACAAATTACAAATCATCATAATCGTCGCGGGCATCAGTGAACTTACAACTCTACCAGAAATAAGCTAAGACATCAAAACTCTACTAAAACATCCCAATCGTATGACAACTCTACCGGATCACACATCACGGCCAAATGAAAGGGTTTAGATATGCCAAAAGTCGAACGAGACTCACAGATTCATCTCTACCGAAAAGCAATCCCGCCGGGAGAGTTATTATTCGGTAGGGATTGATTGATGGAAGTTTTATCGTTGATTAGGGACATCAAAGGGCCCTCATTTGGCAGAGACGTTAAACGGTAGAGTCATCGTCGAGAGATGTTAATGGCATTTCTCATAGTAAAATATGAGGTATTTTCGCTCCACGGGACCCCCTTTTAGGCCGACCTCTTTCGATTTTCTTGAAACTCGGATATGTTTTAGTGTTGTCTGAAAGTATACAGGGTGTTAAGTAACTAGATAACCTGACTAGGTACACCGTGTAGAGCGCGCCAAGACAAAAATTTAGCTTTTTTTAAAATTGTTATACGACAAAAATTGGCTTAGTTATTAATGTTTTAAGCTGACCAATGATGGCTAGAATCTAGGAGCAATGCTACTGGCGAGCCGCGTGGTGGGGGTAACGGTGAGCGTGGCGTAAAAACCCCCACCAGCGGCATTTCTCCTAGATTCTAGTCGTCATTGGTCAACTTTAAAAACATTGATAGTTCAGCCAATTTTCATCGTACAAAATTTTTTAAAAAAGGAAAATTTTTGTCTTGATGCGCTCTACACGGCGAACCTAGTCAGGTTATCTAATTGCTTAACATCCTGTATTGTACACCAATTTTCGGATCTCTGACTATAATACTTTTTGGAATACACCAAAAGTTATATTTCAAACTTTTTGCGTATTCAGCGCTTCGGAGCTTTGACACGGCGCGAAATAAAATCGAAAAAATTCTTTAACAATACCTTTCGATCGGAAATTTCCTGCGCTTTTCGAAAAAAATATCGGCAATTCCGAAAAAAAACGAATTTATTTGAATTTCGGCCAAAAACCGAAAAAATTGATTTACAAAAAAAGAGCATAATTTTTTTCGGCGGAACAATTTTTTTCATGTTTTGTATATATTTGAGAAGTCACGATATAAATTTCAAGTTGGGACTCGCATCCGTTTACTAATGTCAAGTCTTTTAGTAGGATAAAATTTCTGAAATATTGGGTTTTTCGTATTCAACAGTTCTCTGATATATTATATAGTTTTTTTCAACGAATTTCGAATTTAATAAATTTATTAAATTCAAAATTTAATGAATTTAATTTAATAAATTGAATAAATTTGATTTAATAAATTTAATTTAATAAATTGAATAAATTTGATTATTGAAACAATTTGAATTAATTAATTTAATTAATTTACTAAATTCAAAATTCGTTAAAAAACGCTATATAATACATCAGGAAACTGTTGAATACGAAAAACACGATATTTAAGAATTTTTATCCTACTAAGAGACTTGGCATTAGTAAACGGATGTGAGTTGCAACTTGAAATTTACATCGTGACTTCTCAGATATATACAAAACATGAAAAAAATTGTTCCGCCGAATTAAATTATGCTCTTTTTTTTGGAAATCAATTTTTTCGGTTTTTGGCCGAAATTTGAATGAATTCGTTTTTTTTTCGGAATCGCTGATATTTTTTTTCGGAAAGCGCAGGAAATTTCCGATCGAAAGCTATTGTCAAAGAATTTTTTCGATTTTATTTCGCGCCGAGCCAAAGCTCCAAAGCGCTGAATACGCAAAAAGTTTGAAATATAACTTTTGGTATATTCCAAAGAGTATTATAGTTAGAGATCTGAAAATTGGTGTACAATATACTTTCAGGCAACACTAAAACATACTCGAGTTTCAAGAAAATCGAAAGAGGTCGGCCTAAAAGGGGGTCCCGTTGAGCGGGAATACCTCATATATAAACTGCCGAAGCTGTGAACGTGACTTGACATCGCTGAAATCGTCGATAACGAAAACCAAACTTTATGCAACAACAAAGCAGGGCTGGTCTCGTACGAAGAATGAAAACGACGATGACGAGGAATGGCTCAATCGAGCTATCGGACAAAAGGGTGAACCCGGTAGCTGCTCCTGCAACGCGACAGCCCTCATAGCGAGTTTCATCATGCCAAAGATGATAGAAGGGCCCAAAGGGGAGCCGGGCTTGCCCGGGAAAGAGGGAAAACAGGGACAAATGGGCCTCACGGTAATCAACAAAAAATCAAAACATTTCCCTTGATGTAAATCTCTTACCCGACGTTCAATTGTTTTATAAAAAATTATTATTTTCAGAAATAATTAAATAATTAAACCCAAATCATTAAAAACCAGAAAATTCAATTTAAAAAAATTATCTAAAATTTTAATTCCGATATAATTGTGACATTGTATAAAATATCTGATATACAATATCAGCTATAATGATAATTATTACTATGATAAATAACAATTTTCAGATATTTTAGACATTGCCATCATTATTGAAATTAAATTTTTCGATAATTTTGCTTCCTCATAAAGGAAGCTTTGTTTTCACGAATTTTTTTTTCTGGATTTTTATGCCAATGTGTTCAAAAGGTCCTAAAACATCGAGAAATCATATTTAGAAAAAATGTCCGGATCGGCGTGTATGTGTGTGTGTGTGTGTGTGTGTCCTGAATTTCAGATGGAAATGATTAATATTTATTATATATATATATATTTATTTATTATGAAATTTTTTGATTTCAATTCTAACGGGTTATCAGATTTTCTCGACTTTTTTTCGTTTTTGCAAGAATGGTGTAAACGCTCTAGTTCCTGCAATTTTCAAGATATTGCACTCAAACTTTTTACAGAATTATTATAGTTGTTAAGGTTGTTTGGTGTTGAATTTTGCAAAAATCCATCGAGGAATTGAAATGTTATGAAATTTTGCATTTTTTAAAAAATAGCGCAAAATTGTGCAATTTTGAAGATATTATACTGAAACTTTGCAGAAAGCTAATATAGCTGTCAAAGTTGTTCGCTATTAAATTTGGTGAAAATCCATGGAGGGATTAAATTTTTATAAAATTTTTTGAAAAATATCGTTAGTGCTCTGACTTGTGCAATTTTTAAGATATTGCACTGAAACTTTACACAGAGCTAATATTGCTATCGAGGATGTTCGTTATTAAATTTGGCGAAAATCGATCGAATGATTGAGTCTTTATCAATTTTTTTTTTGTTTTGAATAGCGTACTCTAATATCCGCTATTTGCGAGATATTGTGCTGAAATTTTGTACACACTCAAAATAGTGATCGAGGTTGTTCGCTATTGAACTTGGCAAATATCAAATTTAGCAAGAATCAAATTTGAAAGAATTTGGCAAATTTGCAGGTTGATTGCCCATGTTTTTTGATAGTTAACAAAGCTTCCTTTATGAGGAAGCCAAATTTGATTGTCATACTTTGTAATGAAGGGAGCTATGTGATTAATATGAGGAAGCAATGTGCAAATGTCCAATTTGCAGGGTTTTTTTTTTGTTTCTATCTGACTTTTGGATTTTATACATTGCAAGGCACTTATTGAAAACTTGTAAAATTTTAATTTCGATAATTATGACAATAATTAAAATATCTTATATATAATATCAAATATAATAATAATAACAATAATAATTATTACACCCAAAAAAAAGATCTAGTCGTAGGTACTATAATCGTTTATTTGATTATTTTTTAGTTACTTTAAAGAAAATTTTCTTCCCATCCAATTTCGGGCGATATTTACTTCCACTATATTTATTTATTTGAATTCCCTGTCATCGAGAAACAGGCGTTGAAGAAAAATTCTATTCGTTGTTACTAAATACCTATTCACCCGTAATCTCATCCGATCATATCTGCAGATTTGTCAGTACCCCAAAAATCCGCCAGGTGGCCGCCTCTCGCGCAAGCGAACCTGCCTGTCGACGCCTATATCCTTCCCAAGCTCGTCTATGTTCGATATCCTTATTTTTCAATATGGATATTTAATACATTGAATATTGCGGCAAAACGCAAGATGGTCGAATCCCCGAAAAGGATTCCCATAAAAAGGGTCTTTTTTCTTTTCCCTTCTGTTAAAGAACAGACGAAGCTCAACGAAATTGTGGACTTCATATGTGTAGCTATACATTCAAAGATTGAAATGTTTAAAAATATATATTGTGTAAATATTGTAAAAAAAAATTATTTTATTTAAATACATATTTGTTCAGTTTGAAATAATATTTATTAATATTAAATAAAAATTTATTAGATCGCAATATATTTTCCTAGTAGGTCATTAAAAAAAAAAAATTTCATTGACATGAATAGAGTTGTATTAGGCCGGCCTACAACTAAAAAAATTTATTTAGCTTGACTAGGATTTAGTTAAATGTACTAGATCCTTTTTCTGGGTGTATTATAAATAACAATTATCAGATATTTTAGACATTGTCGTAATTATTGAAATTACAATTTTAGATAATTTTTCGTTTCTATCTACTTCAACGGACGTCAACGTTTTCAGGGATCAGCAGGAGCGCCAGGTGAGAGAGGTCGACCCGGAGAACATGGAGCGAAGGGGGATCAGGGAAATGTCGGTCCGATTGGGCCCGAGGGTCCTCAGGGTCAAAAAGGTGCGCCCGGGAGAGATGCTGTGCCAGGAGAAAAGGGGGCGCAAGGACCACCGGGTCCCCCTGGCAAGGGCGAATTTTCCGTTCATGATGTGAGTTTACGCTATTTTCCGTCTTCTTTGCCTTATGATGTTAATGAAACATATTTCGTACAAACTGCAGCCGCTTGGTGGCGCTACGGAGCCAGAGCCATTTCTAGTGCAAAAATTATCCACCAGAGTTCCCTAAGGCCATTAAACTTGGTGAACTATTATCAAGCTTAGTGAGAAAAGCCAGCAAAAAAAATATAGAAAATAGTTCAACATAACTTCAAATTATTAAAACACTTTTCTTGAAATGGGAGCCATAAGAGTAGTGATGCCACCTCCGTAAATAATGAGTTCAGATGGTTGGACTTTTTATTTTTTAGTTCATAAAGTGTTCGAGAAAGATGTGTTCAAACCACTTAGTTGTATCGCCCCCACACTCGGACATCAAAAAGCGGGGTTGGCCCTCGGGGGAGACTTTGAGCCTCTCCTTTGCAGCAACCCACAATGCATACAATGTCAAATACAGTGATGCACACACCCACACATTCGTGATTACTGAGTGTGCTCACCAGTCCCGCAATTTCTCCAGAGAATAGGCAGTAACTAATTTCAGCATACAGCTAAGAGTTTCCGCGTGACTTCCTACCCGATACATAAATATACCGTATATAGAGCAATATAGTTATTACTAAGGTCCACCATGCGCGCTTTTGCGCGCAATTGATTTACTATCAGCGCTGCAGCCCTTCAATCAAAAATCCGTCATACTTGACTCACAGAGGGTCTGCATTACTTAAGAAAAAGTTGTTTGAAGGTTCAAAGCGTGTATTTTAAATCGGAAATTCATTGGGAAATACGAATAAGCTATTTGCGATAAAAAATTCGTTACGGATCATGCTTGAAAGTGCCGAATCCTTTTTGGCGGATCCATTTGCACATGACCTCGGCTGATCCGAGCGCGAAGCTATGGGAATTTTTTTTCCGTCGTTTCAAGGTTCAAAGCCTGTGTTTCGAATCGGAAATTGCCTGGGGATCACGATTAAGCTATTTGCGATACTAAAATTCCTTACGGATCATGCTTAAAAATGACAAAAATCATTTTGGCAGATCCATTTGCGAAATTTTTTTTTGAAATTCCATTCCATTCTATGGAAAAAAAATTTCATCGTTTCAAGGTTCAAAGCTTGTGTTTTGAATCGGAAATTTCCTGGGGATCACGATTAAACTATTTGCGATACTAAAATTCCTTACGGATCATGCTTAAAAATGACAAAAATCATTTTGGCAGATCCATTTGTGAATTTTTTTTTTGACATTCCATTCCATTCCATGAAAAAAAATGTCATCGTTTCAAGGTTCAACGCCTGTGTTTCGAATCGGAAATTGCCTGGGGATCACATTTAAGCTATTTGTGGCACTTTTTGCCACAATTCTGCATTTGCCGATCATACTGTCATCCCGATCGGTTGTTTTGTTTCGGAGAAATCACAATTCGCGTTTTTCAAGTGGAGCGTGTGCGACATAGGGCGATCGAATTGTAAATCAGCTGATCGTCGAAATGCCTGAAAATAGTAGTAATTAGAATATTAATGGACATGTGTTGTATATGAATGTACATTATTTTAAAATAATTTGCATGCAGCCAAGCTGGACGCCACGAGGCATCTCGAGGGTAAGTATGCGGATCAACAAAATAGCCGCATTTCGTCCAAAGCCCTAAAGCAAAAGACAAACAACTTGCTGACGTCAAGATTATAATTAAAATTATACGTTAACGTAACAATCATTGTTTAATGCTATAAATAAAAATCACAGGATGGAATAACGATGAGACCAGGCTTGCCGGGTCACAAAGGGGAACCAGGCATCCCAGGAAGTATTGGACCAAAAGGAGAGCCGGGGATTCCTGGTGACAAAGGGACGAAGGGTGAAACGAGTAGCAAAGGATCGAAGGGCGAAAACGGCAAGGACGGTCCCAGAGGGACACAGGGTTTGTAATATTTTTCGGGTAATATAAATTAATAAGGCAATATTCGTGGTTATAATTTGACCAAAATACATGCATAAAATAACGACACGATTAAGTAAGACAATTTTATTTTTCTGGCGTATCTCTTTACATATATTCATTTCATTCACATCGATATTAAAAAGCCCAATCAAACATTCTCCACACACTGTATCTGAGACAAAAAATATCGTCGCAACTTATCTTTATTGATGGCTCTTTCGTAAATCTCTGGGGCTCGCTGAATCTCTGGAAAACTTCGATGAATTCATTCCGACAATAAGAAGAGAGCTGGCAAAGCCCTTTGAAGCGTCAAACGCGGTGATGATAGATTTCGCTCTGCTTCGTATAGATTGTCTTCCGAGATCCAATAGTGTTCGATGCGTGTAGCTCAACGTCCCCAAAGCGAAAGAGGACAATCAGTGTTGCCAACCCTACCCTACACTAAAACTGTATATGAGGAGTTCTTTTTCAACTGGACCACTTTTTTTTCACCCTCTCAAATTTTTTTCAAAATCTGCCAGTTTGAAATATTAGTCAAAAGGAACGTCTGTGATTTTTTTTAGATTTTTTTAGGCGTCCGTTCAAGATCTTCAATTTTTCATTACGAACACTGTATCTCAAAAAATATTCATCAAATTAAAAAAAACATAAGAATAAAAACTTTTATTTTTTCCACTTTATCGAAAAAAATTAAAATCATAATTTTTCTGCCCTGAGAAAATGAAAATTTGGCAAAAAAATGAGAATACAATTTTTTTAGACCTAATAACACACTTTCGATTTCGGTACAAATTTTACAGGATGTCTGTCATTGGGTAAAGAGTTTGCAAAAAAAATTTCAGAATGGCACATGCAATGGTGACGATGAAAAAAAAATAAAAACCCTGCGAAATCTATATGCGATTATGAGATTTCGCAGGGTTTTTATTTTTTTTTCATCGTAATCATTGCAGGTGCCATTCTGAAAATTTTCTCGCAGACTCTTTACCCAATGACAGACATCCTGTAAAATTTGTATCGAAATCGAAAGTGTGTTATTAGGTTAAAAAAAAATTTATTCTCATTTTTTTGCCAAATTTCTATTTTCTCAATGCAGAAAAATTATGATTTTAATTTTTTTCGATAAAGTGGAGAAAATAAATAAGTTTTAATTCTCATGTTTTTTTTTATGAATATTTTTTAAGATACAGTGTTCATAATGAAAAATTGAAAATCTTGAACGGACGCCTAAAAAAATCTAAAAAAAATCACGGACGTTCTTTTTGATTAATATTTCAAACTGGCAGATTTTGAAAAAAATTGGAGAAGGTGAAAAAAAAAGTAGACCGGTTGAAAAATAACTCCTCATAAATGGTTTAAAAAAACTGTAGAAAACTGTAAATATTAAAACAAAAAACGGTCAACCTACAGTTTTTTAACAACACGCTTTTATTAGCGTAATGTCCCGAATTAGGATAAACAAAAAATGACTAATTTTACAGGATAAACGTTAAACGCATAACATCCATAGAATGGCAATAAATATTGTCCTTCTTGACCTTCATCAAGTCTTACCTTTATAGAAAATGGTACAATTGTGATGTAGATGTCGCTAAAAAGTTTTTCTGTTTTTTAAAATTTGCTTCAATGAAGTAAAATGCATTACAATCTAACGCGTTTTTTGTTTATACTAAAGAATTTAAAAATAAATTGTAGTTTAAAAAAACTAAAAAATAACACGCTTTAATAGCAAACCGAACTAAAAAAATAAAAAATAATTTTAAAAATAAAAAAAATTCATTTTATTGTAAAAAAGCGTGGGGTGCTTGATATCTATTGTTATAAATATTTCATTCGCAGCTATTTGTAAAAGGAGAGTTATTATAAAAATATAGTAAAATACACCCCACGCTTTTTTACAATAAAATGCATTTCTTTTTTAAAATTATTTTCGACTTTTTCTTTCGGTTTGCTATTAGGGCATGTTTTTTTTAGTTTTTTTAAAACTATAATTTATTCTTATTTTGTATTACCTAATGATAGTAACTAGTAATAAATGGACCGCATATAGAGATTAGGGAAGGAATTATTCAACAAAAAATCACGTGTGGATCAACAAACTTTAAATCAGATCAATAAACTTGGAAATAAAATATAATCATTATCATAATCATTACGATAATCATTTATAAGATATTATTTATTAGATGTCATCCCTCATCAGCTTCAGCTAATCAGCCACTATCTCATTTTCAATTTGCAAATCTTCTTGATTTTCCGTTTCATCTTTGTTTTTGAAATCGTACATATGTTTATTGCACTCCGTGCGTAAAGTGCCCATTTTACGCCCACTTCGTGTGCATAAAATAGCACTCTCCGCACTCGTGCAATAAAATTTTGCACGAAACTCGTGCGAGAAACTTTTTCTCAACTCGTGTGATTGCAACATTCGCCTTCGGCTCATGCTGAAAACTCACACTCGTCAGAAAAAGTTTCAACGCACTCGTATCGTAATGTACTATTATTAAATTTCTTAAAATGATTACTTGTCACATCGAACTCGAAACAATTTTTGATTTTTGATTTTGTGCGCAAAGTACCTTTTATCGTGGTCGTAGAAAGTTTATTTCTAAGTTTGGTTTTCATAACATTAATGGTCGAAAACGAGCGTTCTACCGCAGCAGTATTATGTGACAGACACAGAAGCTTTTTGGTCAAATTCGATAGTAGTGGAAATTTTGCAGAATTCATCGCCTTTTTTTAATTTTGAAACAAGGCCCCAAAATTGTTCCACATCGAAAGTCGCAGTCTCATTGAAATTCAAGTTGGTATTGCGAAGGAAACTGAGTTGATGTGCGAATTACGCAGCAAATAAAATGGATGCCGCTAGTATCTTATAAAAAACTGTAGATTTGAAGGCCTAAACTGAAAATTGAGAAGATTTCTAAAAAACTGTAAATCTACAATGAAAACTGTAGGGTTGGCTACACTGACGCTGACACTTAACGTTGGGAATAAATTATCGCGATTTTTCGACCATGCGCCTTTGTCGAGTAGCCCTCTGGGCGTGCGCCTAACTAATTATTCATGTGGCGCGGCATGTAATTAAAATAGCGCTTTCTGTTCGTTGCACTGAGTGTGCACTGAGTGCGCACTTGTTTGGCGAGCGTGTTCTGTTGGGAATTCCGGTGCATGAATCTTGCACTGAGTGCGTAAAATATTGCCCTGAAACGGCGAGTCGGTGTCACTCCAGTGCACGACATTTGTCGGTATCCGATAACCAATCGCAAGCTGGGCATTCCCTAGAATCTTTCGTACGATTGGCTGTCGGGTACCGACAGATGTCGCTACAGGTGATAACGAGTTTGGGCATTCCCCAGAATCTTTCGTACGATTGGCTGTCGGGTACCGACAGATGTCGCTACAGGTCATAAAGATAAGCGTGTTCCATTGGGGTTTTTGTGCACTGACACGGGGCAATATGCACACACTGAGGGCCACCAGTGTGCACTCAGTGCAAGCCAGTGCACCCAAAAGAAAGCGCTATCATATTTGACGCGCTATCTTTCAAATTTCATAATCGCTCCTTACAGGTTTCAAGGGCGAACCTGGAGTTCCGGGGATTGCTGGGATTGCGGGTTCACCAGGGGAGAATGGTCGACCTGCTGAAAAAGGATCGAAGGGTGACATTGGCCCCGAAGGGAAGCAGGGACCGCCGGGGCCGCCTGGTGAACCTGCGACCGCTCTAATCGGACCAGAATTTTCTCGAGAGAAATTCGCCGTTTCAGCAGGTATTTAATTAATTCATCCAGAAATTACCTCTTTTGCTTCCTAATTCAAAAGTAAGCTTTTTTTCGAGAATTTTATATCAGTATGTTCAAAATGTCCCAAAACGTCTAAAAACGCATTTAGAAAAAATGTCCAAACGTGTGTGTGTGTGTGTGGTTGTGTGTTGGTGTGATTGTGTTGTGTGCAAGTGCGCACGCGTGTGTCTGTGTAAGTGTGTGTGTGTCTGTTGTGTCGTGTCGTGTTATTACGGTGTCTCGATAACAAAAAATATATATTTTTATTTACAACATACTAGGGTCCTACGCGCGCGTGACTGTTTTACTAGCAGGGCTACAGCGCTTCAGCCAAAAATCTTTCATACTTGAGTCACAGAGGGTTCGCATTGCCTAAGAAAATTGAATATGTTATTTGCGATAAGTGCTTTGCCAAAAACCATTTCGGGAGATTTGAAAATTAGAAAAATCCTAAACAATATAAAAAAACTCGTCCTTTTTCTTGTGAACATGATTTGGCTTGTATCTTGACGATATAACTAAAGACAATGCCGTTTTATTTCGCACTCTCCGACTCCTAATTTTCTTATTCCGAATCTCCAAATGCATAAAAACAATGTTTTCATCTATTTCTCTTGGTGATTTCTTTTTTATTCATCCATATTCGTGATCAGTGGTCGATTTCCCATCGATATAGCCCCTGAGACGTGAATAAAATTCGATAGAACAAAAAAATGATTTTTCGGCGCCATGAAACCTTTCCATTTGCCCATATCTACTTTCGCTGATCCTTGACCCCGGCTGAAGGTCAAATCTTTTTTTGTCGTAGAGAGGTTCAAAACCAGTGTTTTGGATCGGAAATTTCCCGAGCAACACGAATATGCTATTTGCTATGGTACAATCCTTGCAGATCATGCCTAGAAGAGCGAAAAACCATTTCGGGAAGCTTGCAAAAATGAAAATCTCGTCGTTTTCGTTCCGACCATAATTCAGCATGTATCTTGACGATATACTGAAAACAATGCCATTTTATTTAGTTCTCTCCCGAATCTTATCCTGAATCTCTAAATGCATGTTAACAGTGTTTTTGCCTATTTCTCGTGGTGATTTTTAATTCACACATGCATATTCGTGATCAGCGGTCGATTTCGTATCGATATTGCTCTTGAGATGTTAATAAAGATGAACAGAAAAAAAAGTTGATATTTCGGTGCCATGACCCCTGTCTATTTGCATATCCACCTTGGCTGATCCTTGACCCCGGCTCAAGGTCAAATTTTTTTTCCCCCAATTTAGAGGTTCAAAACCTGTGTTTTGAGTCGGAAATTTCCCGGGCTGTCTGTGTCTATCTGTCTGGGTCTGTCGATGTCTGTGTCTGTCTGTCGTTTCGTTTCGTGTCGTCTCGTCTCGTCTGTGTGTCTGTCCTTGGAGTCTGTTGTGTCTTTCTTTGGAGAACCTTTGAAAATAAATGATTTATTAGGACAATTTTTTTTGGCTGACTTTTTTTAAGGAATGATCGGAACGAAGGGTGACAAAGGCGAAATTGGTTCACGAGGGCCACCTGCTGACACCGGTCCCAAGGGTGAAAAGGGCGACCGAGGTGAATCTGGGGCTCCTGGGATTCCTGGGACAAATGGTATTCAGGTAGGGTTACCATATCTCAGAATTAATTGTCTAACTTTAGAAGGCCAAAAAAAGAAATTTTTGAAGATTTTTTGTTCTCAGCACCTTTATCAGATATGACTATAAAACTGCTATTACAATATTATTTCATTCTTCGAAAGTACAAAACAAAAATTTATTTTCTATTTCGATTCTTTGAATAATTTATAGAAGGCGCCAAAGTCGAAAATTTTTTATTTTTTTTATTTTTTTGTTTCGGACTTCCCAATCCTGAGATTAACTTACTGTCGGCCATGGGAAAACACATTTTCGACTTATTATATTTTCGAAGCAAAAAAATAGGAATCTAAACAAACGAATTTCCATAGAGGGAAATCTAAACAAACGAATTACCCTGTAAAACATTTGGGGGAATAACACATACAATCTGAGATGTATCATTCTTACGCATTATGATTATAAAAAATCATACGAAAAGGAAGATTTCATTGACATTGCTCTCTACATACAGAAATTATTTTTATTCCTTTAAACCATTACTCAAAGTAATACATTATTTATAGATGTAATGCATTATTTGAAGTAATGCACTGCTCGATGTAATGTGTTACTCAAAGTAATGAATTGCTCAATGTAATGCATTACTAAAAGTAATGCATTGCTCAATGTAATGCATTACTCAAAGTAATGCATTGCTCAATGTAATGCATTACTCCAAGTAATACATTATTCTTTGGTTTTGTACCATTCATTACTATAGTAATGAAAATTTGTTTCTACTTTGAATGACCCATTACTGTAATAATGGACAATGGCAGCGTTTAGCATTATCCATTACTGTTGTAACGAATAATGTTACGTTTTTTGCATTATTCATTATTAATTTAATGCATAATCGATAGGTTTCACATTTTTCATTACAAAAATAATGCTTAATGTTTCTATCATAGAATTTTCATTATTTCTAAAATAAATAATGCATTATTTTTACATTGTAATTTCGGCAAATCTGTGTGAAACTGATCAGTTTTATCACACTTGCTTTGCGCAATTACGTTTGCGACAAAGTCTCAGAACTTTTCTATGGAAATCAGGCTCTATGTCAGGACTTTTCAATTTTACATCTTGTAACCCTATATTCAGGGGCCTCTCGGTGACAAGGGAGAGCCTGGGAAGGATGGGATTTTGGGTTTCGGTGGTGTCAAAGGTGCCAAGGGCGATCGCGGAGAGCGTGGTCCACCAGGGGAAACTATTTTCGCAGGCTCGGGTGATTACATCGCAATCAAGGGCGAAAAGGGCGCCGAAGGTAAAAGAGGGAAACGAGGCCGCCCTGGGCCACCGGGGCCACCTGGAAAATCGGGTAGCGACGGGGAAATCGGGTTACCCGGATGGATGGTACTTCACCTAAAACATATTTTATTTTAGCTCTACTCGAACGATCGATCATGATAATTATAATTCTCATCGTTGTCTTACACGCGCCCCGAAGAGTTCTCTCAAGGTACGACTTGTAGGACACTCGTGTCCATTGGAGTCTTCTAAAATTCCCACTCTAGTTTTTAATTAAAAAATTTGAAAGAAATTTTTATCTTTGATACTCATCAAAAATTCTGAAATTAATTTTTGGTTTTATTTTTCAATTCTTTTCATGGAAGAAGTTGTGGAATAATGAGAAATATAGTATAAAATTGATTCTTTTAAGTTCATATGAATGAGGTTGTAGTGAAAAAAATATTTAATATTTATTAAATTTGAACCAAAATGTTTTTCAAACGATTGAATGTTGAAGAGCAAAATAAGAAAAATGCAATTTCTCTATAAAAAATATAAATATAAATTAGTAGTGCGTATATTCAAGCTCAAAATGTTTTATTATCCCCAATTTTACGCCTAAAACCTATTCCAATTTGTGATTTGAAAAACCTTGTGATAACGTTGATGAAAAAAAAATGATTTGGAAGTTTGAAAAATTTCTCTCACTGCGTATCGATTTCAAGAATCTCATAACTCCAATATATTTTTTGAGTACCAAAAAAAAAATGTGAATAACATATGAGACATTCCATACGAAACCGATTAATCCGTAGCCCCGACCATTTTTTATTTTTTTGAAAATCTTCTATTCTTTTGTACGTACTGAAAGAAGTCTTTCAGAATTTCTTCAGATTTTTGTCTCAACCCTTATAACCACAAGAAATTTTTCAAAATTTTACACAATTCTTTTCAAATGCGCATAACTTTTTATATAACGGAGATATCAAAATAAAACAGAAGATCATTTTTTTTCGTCTTGAGTTGTAGTTTTATTAAAAAAAAAAATATCGACATTCATTTTCATATTTTTTTTCAATTTCAAACCCAAAATATTTTTTTTTTTAAACTTAGACCATTCTAATTTTTTTGAAATAATTCACCATTGTTTGAGAGCCATTTTTACAAGTACTAAAAAATTCGCAGCTTGCGATGTTCATAACTTGTATTTTTTTAAAGCTACTTTTGAAAAAAATCGTGCGAAATTTTGAAAAATTTATTGTGGTTAGCAGGGTTGAGACAAAAATCTAAAAAAACTCTGAAAGACTGCTTTCAGTACGTACAAAAAAAAAAGATTTCATAAAAATAAAAAATGTTCAGGGTTATGGATCGGTCGATTTCGTACGGAATGCCCTATATATATTAGACCGTGCGGAAAAAAATCGATATTTTTTTTTCGGTTGCATCCACCAAAAAAGGTGAATTAAGATAAAAAATGAAGAACCCCCGAAGGAGAGCTCAAAAAAAATTATTTCGAACGGCGCATTGCATTTGAATATTTTCCATAAGAATAACGCAGGAAAATATTGGCACTTCTGAACGTCGTAGTAGAACTCTTCAGAAAAAAATCTCACAAAAATGTCATTATGATATTCTGATAGAAAATTGAATTCCCTACAAAAAAAGTTCTCATGAACAATTAGCTTGGAACAACCGTTCAAGTGGTATCGCTGTTTATTGGGCATAGTGCAAAATCATCAACAGAAATACCCCAATTGCAAAAAACAGACTTTTAAAAAAAGGAACGATGATTATTAAGCATTATAATGTAAAAACAAATTATTTTATCTTATTAAACCAAATTCATTCAATAAAACATTTCGAAACACGATCAATGATGGACGTCGTTTCTTTTATATGCCTTGTTGTACTTGATTCTTTTTTGTATTAGAGAAATATTTTGAGAACGATTCCATGCAAATTTTATGTTAGAGCAGAACATTCTCTACAAAAAAAAACCGAAAAAGTTTTTTCGTAAAGCGAAAAATTCGATTTTTCAGCCTTTTGAATTTTTTTTTCTATCAATTCAATTTCAGACAGCGATACCACTTGAACGGTTGTTCCAAGCTAATTGTTCGTAAGGACTTTTTTTGTTGAGAATTCAATTCTCTATCAGAATATCGTAGTGACTTTTTTGTGAGATTTTTTTCTTAAGAGTTCTACTACGACGTTCAGAAGTGCCAATATTTTCCTGTATTATTCTTATGGAAAATATTTAAATGCAATGCGCCGTTCGAAATAATTTTTTTTTGGGCTCTCCTTCGGGGATTCTTCATTTCTCACCTTATTTCACCTTTTTTTGGTGGATGCAACCGAAAAAAAAATATCGATTTTTTTTCGCACAGTCTAATATATATCCTTGATTGTTTGAAGGGTCGAACGGGGAATCCAGGCGCGCCAGGAAATCAAGGAGTTCAAGGTCCGAAAGGAGAAAAGGGTGATGCTGGTGCACCGAGTCCACTTGGAGTGAGCGTCGGGGTAAAATTGCCAAAATTGTTTCATCGATGGGATTTAATAAAATGAAGAAAAAAAATTTAAAAAAAAACCCTGCAAATTGAAATTTACACATTGCTTTCTCATCTTTATTTATAGTTCACACAGCTTCCTTTATCGAAAAGTATGGCCATCAAATTTGGCTTCCTCATAAAGGAAGCTTTGTCAACTATCGAAAACATGAGTAATCAATATGCAAATTTTTCAAATTATTTCAAATTTACTTCTTGCCAAATTCAATAGCGAATAACCTTGGTCACTATTTTGAATGTGTGCAAAATTTCAGTACAATATATCTCGCAAATAGCCGAAGTTAGAGTACGCTATTTAAAAAAAAATCAAAATTTGATAAAATTTTAATCATTCGATCGATTTTCGCCAAATTTAATAATGAACATTTTCGATAGCTATACTAGCTCTGTGCAAAGTTTCAGTGGAACATCTTAAAAATTGTTCAAGTTGGAGCGTTTACGCTATTTAAAAAAAAAAAAAAAAATTTCATAAAATTTTAATCCCTCAATGGATTTTCGCCAAATTTAATAGCGAACAACCTTGATAGCTATATTAGTCCGGTACAAAGTTTCAGTGCAATATCTTGAAAATTGCAGAAATTAGAGCGTTCACGCTCTCTTGAAAAAAAAAGTTTTTTTACGAAAACAAAGCTTCCTAATAAGCTTCCTAAGCTAAATAATGATAGACTATGACTTGCAGCTCAAGGGTGAGAAGGGTTCGGATGGTTTTCCGGGGATACCGGGCCAGCCAGGCCGTGACGGGGAGCGGGGACCGATCGGGGCCCCGGGCCCACCCGGTATGCCGTCACAGGGTAATTACGTACCGGTTCCTGGGCCCCCAGGCCCCCCCGGAAATCCGGGCCCACCGGGTCTCTCGTTGATCGGTCAAAAGGGCGAACCCGGTATCGGCAGGAGCCGAATCTTCGAGGATCGAGATTCCTACGCCTCGAGACAGGGTACGTATCACACGATATTATTTTTCATTATTACATGAAGAGAAAAAAAAAAGAATTTTCGAAAATCTGCCAAGACAAAAAAAAATCCGATGAGTAACACGAAACGTATGCGTCGTTGTACACGCTGCAAGGAGCAAGAATTAGTGAACTCAAGGCTCTCCGAGAATTGAAACAATTGAAAGAATTGAAGGCGCATTTGGGTGACGTCACATTATATATACATATATACATAAAATCTGTGTTTATCTTAATATAGGTGTTTGTGTGTGAAATATGAGAACATAATTATTTTTCATAATTATGGGTTTTTTTATTTTTTGTTTTTTTAAATATCAATCATTCAACAGGAAGTGCTGGTGCCGGATCGGGAATAACGGGCTCGAGAGCACCGTCGGAAAGTTTAACTAGGATAGTACCAGGTGCGGTGACTTTTCAAAATACCGAGGCAATGACCAAGGTAATTTTTTGAATTTCGTTTTACTCTAGTTAAATTATTTTTCTTATTTTTCCACTTTTACTTTTGCACTTATTCTTACTGAATTAAAAATTCTAGTGTTAGATTGTGTTCTTTTGATAATTATAAATTTTCTGCTCTAATGCAATAAAAAAAGCACCTCAGAATTTTATTTTGCAATTTTCAAAAAATCCAACGCTTAAAAAGAATTTCTTATATTTTTTTTTTAACTGTTCATTTTTGGAGTTTTCTGGGAGTAATGGCTTTTTTTCTTGTATTATGTATTTCAATAAGATTTTTTATTATATTTGAAATTTAATAGATGTCTAGTGTGAGTCCGGTTGGCACACTCGCGTACATTATCGACGAGGAAGCATTGCTCGTTCGAGTTAACAATGGATGGCAATATATAGCGGTCAGTATATGAAAAAAATATTTTTAGGAGATCTTTTTACGATAGAAGAATAATTGGAATTGAGTAATCAAGCCCAAGTGGTTGCGAATTTCGAAAGAATCGGTTCACGGATTCAATTCCGAAAAAATCTTTGAATTTTCCGCAAAATTCTCTTGAATGCTTCACCTCTCGTAATTTCGAAATTATCGGTGTGAAATGTTTTCCGTGAATGTATTAGTTTTCTCGTTTATTTTCATCGTTCGTTAAGCTTCCTTTATGGGGAAGCCATAATCAAACAACTCATCATACAGCAGCTCGGCGAAGAGTCTTGGCAAACAATGGAAAAAGAAAATATAACAACGAGAAATTTGAAAAATAATTTAGAACTTAGAAATTTGCATGATTTTAAAAATTCTGATTACCACAAAATATAGAATAAAACATAAGAATGTGCAAATTTCATAATTTTCACTATTCTTAAAATTCCCAATACCATAAAATGTAGAACAGAATATAAGAGCGTACAAATTGTGCTCGATTTCTACAAATAGAAATTAGAACTTGGAAATTTGCACCATTTTAAACATTCTGATACCACAAAATATAGAATAAAACATAAGAATGTGCAAATTTCATCATTTTCACTATTCTTAAAATTCCAAATACTATAAAATGTAGAATAGAATATAAGAGCGTACAAATTGTGCGTGATTTTTACGAATAGAAATTAGAACTTAGAAATTTGCACGTCTTTAAAAATACTGATGATCACAAAATATAGAATAAAACATAAGAATGTGCAAATTTCATTATTTTCACTATTTTTCAATTCCTAATATCATAAAATGTAGAATAGAATATAAGAGCGTAAAATTGTGCGTGATTTTTACGAATAGAAATTAGAACTTAGAAATTTGCACAATTTCACAAATTCTGATTACCACAAAATATAGAATAAAACATAAGAATGTGCAAATTTCATAATTTTCACTATTCTTAAAATTCCCAATACCATAAAATGTAGAACAGAATATAAGAGCGTACAAATTGTGCTCGATTTCTACAAATAGAAATTAGAACTTGGAAATTTGCACCATTTTAAACATTCTGATACCACAAAATATAGAATAAAACATAAGAATGTGCAAATTTCATAATTTTCACTATTCTTAAAATTCCAAATACCATAAAATGTAGAATAGAAAAAAGCGAGTACAAATTGTGCGTGATTTTCACAAATACAAAATGAGAACTTGGAAATTTGTACGTCTTTAAATATACTGGTGACCACAAAATATAGAATAAAACATAAGATTGTGCAAATTTCATTATTTTCACTATTTTTCAATTCCTAATATCACAAAATGTAGAATAGAATATAAGAGCGTAAAATTGTGCGTGATTTTTACGAATAAATTATTTACAGTTGGGTTCTCTCTTGCCAATAACAACGCCAACGCCGCCAACGACACTGTCGCCTCCGGCAAATCCTCCGTTCGAGGCGTCAAATTTGATCAATCAGATCCCGATGAAGGCAGATGGCACAGGGGTAAGTAAACTCGATACGTCGATATTAACCCTTCAGAAATTTTATACAAACTTGCATAATATCTTGAAATCTAAATTAATGGACGCAAACATAATACATAAATTACGTCAGTGGTATCCAAAGATGGTGAGCTATGATTAATATTGTGTTTGATGAAAAAAAGCCTTTGAGATAGGAAAAATTGTCAAACGAATAAATAAATTATACCGACAGTTGAGAATGGCTGCACTGAACGAACCCTCGACGGGTGACTTGCACGGTGTACGTGGGGCAGATTATGCCTGTTATCGACAATCCAAACGAGCAGGATTGAAGGGAACTTTCCGGGCGTTCCTCAGCTCGAGGGTCCAAAATGTCGATACCATTGTTCGACTTGGCGACAGGGATCTGCCAATCGTGAACATAAAGGGCGATGTTCTCTTCAATTCATGGAAGGACATGTTCAACGGCAACGGCGCATATTTCTCCCAAAATCCAAGAATCTACAGTTTCAATGGAAAAAACATAATTACTGATTTTGGATGGTGAGCATAGAGCAGAGTTGTAAATGTATTTATTGTATTTATTATCCATTATACTGCATAATGTGAAATGGATAAGTGCACCATTACAAAATACAAAAGTAATGTGTAATGAATGCGTGCTCCATTACAAATAAAAAAAGTAATGTATAATGGATGCATGTGCCATTACAAATAAAAAAAGTAATGTGTAATGGATAAATGCTCCATTGCAAATTACAATTGAAAAAAAAGTAATTTATAGTGAAAAACATTTTATTACAAATTAGTGTTTCTACCACAATTTGGAGCAGGTACTATTTTGCTCAAAGGTAAGACTATTAATTTCTCAATGAAAATAATTTGTGTGTATCAAGTTTTTTAAAACTTTACTATCGTAGTGGTAAATGGAGTAATAATTACTCGAAAAAATAACTGTTCATACATTTACCACTACGATAGTACAGTTAAAAAAATCTTGATACACACAAATTATTGATACACACTTACCTTTGAGCAAAATAGTACCTGCTCCAAATTGTGGTAAAAACACACTAATTTGTAATGAAATATTCTCGTACAAATTACTACAAATTTACTACAAATTGATTTGTAATGAAATATTTTTCTACAAATTACTACAAATTACTTTTTTTCAATTGTAATTTGTAATGGAGCACGCATTCATTACACGTTATTTTTTGAAATTTGTAATGGCACATGCATCCATTAGACATTACTTTTATTATTTGTAATGGAACATGCATACATTACACAGTACTATTTTCATTTGTAATGGAACATTCATTCATTACACGTTACTATTGTAATTTGTAATGAAAAACTTATCCAATACACATTGTTTAAAGTAATGCATTACTTTTACATTACTATTTTCACAACTCTCGTAAAAAGGCAATTGTGGCAATATATTTTTAAAAAATCTTCTTGTTTGGATGTTGATTGATCTTGATTGATTCGGGAAGCCATGACAATTAGCAATTAGCCATAAAAATTAAGGAAATATTTTTTGAAAATTGTTGTAGTAGGAAATATTACCTTTATATTTGCTGCTAAATACCATTTCTACATAATTTATCTTAAATTTCAAAATTTTACATCTAGAACTAAATATTTACTTTGAGCCTTACTGGCATAAAAATCCCTAAAAAAAACTTTCTCAAAAACAATAGGTCTTTTATGAAGAAGCAAATCTCTTGATTTTCAAACTTTAAAATTTTAAAAAATTATTTTGTTATCGCAGGCCGGAAAAAGTTGTCTGGCACGGTTCGCACAAGCTCGGTGATCGCGCGATGGACACTTTCTGCGACGCTTGGCACAGCAGTAGCTCGGATCGTTACGGTTTGGCTTCGCCATTGTCGGGAGGCCGATTGCTCGAGGAAATTCGTTACTCTTGCGACAGCAAATTTGCGCTATTGTGCATCGAGGTGACGAGCGAGACAGCGCGACGTCGCAAACGAAGCAGCATCTCCGAGGATCGAGACGAAACGGATGAAAATGTCGAATTCACGGAGATGGAATACGCGAGACACCTCGAAAAATGCATGACACAATGATCCATGACGATTATTAAGAGAAAAAAAATTGATTTAACAAAATAAAATAAAAAATTTCCATATCCATCGAGAATTCTCGATAATCACGTCCAATAATCGCGTACAATCACGATGACTCGTATCACGCTAAATGTTGTAATTCACAAATGAAAGATTTATAATCGACAACGATGACGATCATTGTCCAAAAAGTAACTCAATAATGCACATGTATACTCGCACTCCAACTGCCCATATAATGCTTTCGTGTTATATTTAAAAAAAAAATATGAAAAGACTGTTTTTCGTGTGCATGTCTCTCTGTATGTACGTATGTGTGTCTCTGAGCAATTTACGCAAATTTCTCACATTGCATTACCGTTCATTAATGATAAAATATAAATTTCGCGGAATTTACCGTTTAAAAATTTTCCTATATATATATATATAAAAATAATGCGTCGTCGATGCGGCAAATGTGTTCTAAAGTAAGAGAAACGAAGAACAGCTTTGCGTTATTATTAGTAAACAAATAAAATGTTGTAAAACTTTTTTCGTTCATTATTCCATTTTCGGCAGTGCGGAGAAAACAATTGTCGCACAAAAATAATAGCCGTTGAGGAAAAAAAAACAATAAAATAATTTAAAGAAATTTACACCTCGCTGATGACAGTTTATTCACGATTTTAATACCGCGAGTGCTTCGGTCAAATTAAGGCCCTCGAGGATGTACGATAAATTCTCAACGGACGCATCCTCGTCCTCCTCGGCCCAAATTTCCAGCATACTTTTGCACTGCTCGAACGGCGTCGGTTTTCCTTGGAAAAATGTAATCTGAAATACAAAATTCGATAAATAAACCGACGACGACGTTCGTATGGGAGGATTACGCTGAATGGAAATTTTACTACATCCAATTTAGATAATCTGGCGATCTCAATATTTATCATTACCAAGTAAATATTTTCCAATTGAAATTGAAAAAAAAAACATGAAAGTTAATGTGCGTTTAGTAGCGCAAGAGATTTATAAGAGAACTTTGAATTGAAACTTGGGTCATTCCATGTTAAATCAACCAATACGGTCAGAAGTTTCCTTTTATCATAATACGAACTTCTACGAAAGGAAAAAAATAAAAAAATTTTTTTTCAGAAGTTATGCAAAATCCAAAATTCCACTATTTTTTCAAATTTTTAAGTTTATTTTTTAAATATCTCGAAAACTATTATAGTCACGAAAAAATCGTTTGGAGGATGTTGAATTTTTAAAAATCATCAAAATCCACGATCAACATTAAATTTTTTTAATAAAATTTAATCTTGTACTGATCTTATAAGATCCTGAAATTTTTAGAAAGGCGTTTTTTTCAAAAATGTGAATTTTTGAATTTTGGTAACATTTTTTTTTACCTTTGAGTTAAGTAAAGTTGAGCAATCATGTAATTTTTTAATTTTGAGCAGTCAAAATTACAAGATATTTTTTTTACCAAAATTCAAAAACTCTTATTTAAAAAAAAACGAACTCCGTTCTGAAATGTTTAGGATCTTTTAAGATCAGTACAAGGTATTATATTTAAAAAATTGAACAAAACATTTAATGTTGATCGTGGATCTTCACGATTTTTAAAAATTCAAAATTCTCCAAATTCATCATTTTTCAATTTTTTTTTGAGAATATTTTTTTTCGTAGCCCCAAGTATACTCTTTGAGACGGACCCGAGACCATTTTTCCGTAACTATAATAGTTCTCGAGTTATTTAAAAAATAAACTTGGAACGTTGAAAAAAAGTGAAATTTAGAAATTACGAAAAAAAAATTTTAATTTTTTCTTCTAGTTTCGTTTTATGATAAAAGAAAACTTCTAACCAAATTTCATCGAAATTGAAACGGGTCGATTCCAACCATTAATCGATTTGACATAGAATGACCCACTTACAAAAAGTATCCAGGAATATCGATTATTTTCTGTCATCGACCCTAGATTATTTTTATTATCATTATACAAATCATAATTACCTCGTCACTCGTATAACCGAGTTTCAAGGCTAATTTTTGCCAATCTTCCTTAAGAGCTTCCGACAAACGAGCCACCATATCGGGATTTACGAGATTCAACTTGCGTGCTTTGCTCGGATCAACGCTTTCCGAATCAACTTGCTCGGAATCCTGCTTGAGAACATCCTCGTTAAATTCTTGATCGTTCGATTCCGGTGGCGGAGTTTCTTCAGTCTCGGCTTTTACATCGGAATGAGCTTGCTGAAGGACATGAAAAGAATTAAACATCTACAACATTAATTACAATTACAAGAGCCGAAAAAAAAACTCACCGGTCTGTCTTTAGCAATTTTTTTGATCATCGTTTCGAGATATTCGGGAAGCTTGTTTATCGGATAATTTCCATGTACGAAAAAGTGAGGACTTCTTCTGGCTAATAATCTTAAAGCTCTCCAGCCAAAATTACCGTCGTTGACTTTTCTGGAAATAAATCACGAAATGTAAACTCCGCTGTTTTTTCGACGAGACGGAAGAGAGAGAGAGAGAGAGAGAGAGAGAGAGAGAGAGATTAAAGCAAAAAATTACTGTACTTGTATTCGTCATCCACCATCGCGGATGGATCCAATTGCATAATTGCCTCTTCAAAGTACGTTTCTAATTGCGGTAGAAAATCTCGATCCTTGGATTTGCAAGCCTCGAGATTGTTCGGGCAAAGATTCCATAATTTCGTCAGCTCAGTACTGAAAAAAAAAAATTCGTGAATTCGTTGTTTTGCAATTATTAATATCATTGTGTAAAACAGCTTGCAGAGTGATCTTGATCTTGACCGAAATAGAATTTTCACGATTTTTCAAAAGGCATCGAAAAATCGTTATATAAAATTGGCGGTATTTTTTAGTAAATGCAACCGACGAATAATTTTTCATCGATATTTTTATGCCAAAATCATTAGAAATCCTGAAACAGGGACGAGATACAGTGCCTTACTTTCCCATGTGGAATTTACCGACGCTCTCGGCGTCTCTAATGACATCGCCAATTCTACGGCGTGGTCTTTTGACACGTCGAGGTTCATCGTTATCGCCATTAGCGTTAGCGCCATCGATCGCTGGCCTCTTGAATGCCGGACAACCCTCGTTTTTCCACGCGTTCCAGTGCTCCTCTCGTCGAAGAATGTTCTTTACGCTCTCGGAAAAATTCGCGCCGTCTGGCGGTGTTTCCTCCAGTAGCGCGTAAACCTGATTCGTCGTTGATTTGACCCAATCTATCTGATCGGGCTTGAGCTCGTGACTCTCACTGTCGAATCAACGTTCTAATTATTTTTTCTCCCTTTTCGTTCTATGTTATCACTGAGTCATTCCATGTCAAATCGACCAAGAGGTGGAATCGACCGCTTTCAATTTCGATGAAATTTGGTCAGAAGTTTTCGTTTTTAATAAAAGGAAGTTCTACCAAGGGAAAAAAATTAAATTTTTTTTTTTGAAAGTTATGCAAGATTCAAAATTTCACAACTTTTTAAATCTTTTAAGTTTATTGTCTAAATATCTCGAAAACTATTATAGTTACGAAAAAATCGTCCAGGTTCGTCTTGAAGAGTATACTTGTGGCTAAAAAAAAAAAAATATTACGAAAAATATTTTTGAAATATGATGAATTTGGAGAATTTTTAATTTTTAGAAATCGTGAAAATCCACTTTCAACATCACATTTTTGGTTCAATTTTTTTTATATAATACCTTGATATTAAAGATATTAAAAGATCCTGAAATTTTCAGAAAGGTGTTTTTTGTCTTTTCAAAAATATGAATTTTTGAATTTTTTAAAAGTCTAAATCCACGACCAATATAAAATTTTTGGTTAATTTTTTTTTATAGAATACTTTGTACTGATCTTAAAAGATCCTGAAATTTTTAGGATCGTGTTTTTTGTTTAAAAAATATAAATTTTTGAATTTTGGTAAAATAAAATTTTTTTGTTACCAAACTTTCACTTTTTTTTTACTGCTAAAAATTACAAAACTACATGATTGCTCAACTTTACTTAACTGAGAAATGAAAAAAAAAATTTTTTTTACCAAAATTCAAAAATTTACATTTTTGAAACAGATCCTGAAAATTTCAGGATCTTTCAAGATCAGTGCAAGGTATTATATAAAAAAAAATGTAACCAAAAATTTAATGTTGATCAAGGATTTGCACGATTTTAAAAATTTAAAAATTCATATTTTTGCAAAACAAAAAACACCTTTCTGAAAATTTCAGTATCTTTTAATATATTTAATATCAAGGTATTATATTTAAAAAATTGAACCAAAAATTTCATGTTGAAAGTGAATTTTCACGATTTTCGAAAATTCCAAATTCTCCAAATTCCTCATTTTTCAAAAAAAATTTCGGAATGTTTTTTTTTTCGTAGCAACAAGTGTACCCTTCAAGACGAACCAAGAACGATTTTTTCGTAACTATAATAGTTTTCGGGATATTTAGAAAATAACCTTGAAGCTTTAAAAAAATGTGAAGTTATGAACCTTGCATAACTTTCGAAAAAAAAATTTTTTATTTTTTTCCTTTGGTAGAACTTCGTTTTATTAAAAACGAAAATTTCTGACCAAATTTCATCGAAATTGGAAGGGGTCGATTCCAACTCTTGGCCAATTTGACATGGAATGACGGAAATACATTTCAGTATTTCTTCGGGTTTCATACTCACGCTTTAAATTTCACCGTACTGTTGAGATACTGGAAGATAATGAGAAATTGCAATAACACGTAGCGCCGAAAATTCGAATCCGAGAGCTGAAGTTCGAGCAACTTTTGATTCGTCAAATACTTTGCGAAATAATGCGTCTCTTTGCAAGGCGCATCGGACGTGGAACATCCACGCTGTTCTTCGAGTTTAAATGATGAAAAAGCCGCTAATACGTTTGATGCATGCTGAAAAATAAAAAGAAATAATAAATAAAATACTTTAGATACGTGATCAAAAAATATTGAGAATATTTGTAAAACATACCGCGGAAAAGACTTTCCAGTGTACTTTGTTGTAACATTGATTGGGATTTCGGAAAAAGTCCTGCAAAGCCCAGAACTTTCTATAGAGATTATAATCAATGAGTATTTTGTTTTCCGGCGTTTCTTCCGTGTGCATATTATCCAAAATATCGTCGTCCTGCGATTGTGCATTGTCGGCTCCAAATTCCGTGTGATTTTCGAGATTAAATTCGCTGACGATATTGAGACCGGATCGTTCGGAGAAGGGAAAAAATTTTGCAAGAAAGAGGAGTATTCTGCCGCAGAATACAGTCTGCTGAGAGCGCGACAATCGTCTCAGAAGATCGTTGCACATACGAAGCAAATTGTTTTTGCAGGAGCTGAAAAAAATGTCCTCCTTCCACACTGCGACGTTGTTCTCGACGAAAGTAAAGAGCAATTCGCATCTTTTCAAGGTCATGGCGGCGAATATGTCGCTTAAGAGCATGACGGGCATGCTGGCAGTTGCCAAATCTCGTCTGCACATTTCAATCGAGAATTTGATGTAAGGCTCAGGATTACGAACGTTTCCGGTCGCATCGTCGCGAATTATCGTCAACAAATAATCCCTGAGCGCCTGATCTATCGCGGCTTTTCGCTCCGAATCGTTTGCGCATAGTTGCAAACATTTTTTTTGAAATTTCGTCAAATCTGACGTGCTGCCGAAACAATCCTTTACATAATTCTGCAATTTCATTAAAGGAAATTTGAAGGATAAAATGTTCCGGCGGAAAGACGTACGAATACACTCGTGTATAACCTCAAATTTTGCTTTTCATCACGAGAATTTGATAAAGTCGATAACTTACGGTGTATTCTTTTCGAAGATCCTCAAACATTGCCATAATGGTTTTACAACAATAATTGCGATTTGAAATACGTTTTTATTTTTTAAATAAACGCGAATAAAGATTTTATTTTGCAAGACGACGCCGAGAACAGCGACGACTACGGCACATTTCTGGATCTCTATCTATCTCTCCGTCGGTAACTTGAATATCGTCGATAAAGAAGATCGATGGAAGGGGTGGTGGTTTTTCTGCTCGAGGTAAATTTAAAATTCCTGTGAGTTGAATATATACAGGGTGTCACAAAAGTAACGGGACAGCTGAATATTTCGTAAGATATTTTATAAAAAGGTCAAGGTCATGCTTGTAGTAACTTTTTACGAGGAATTCAATGGTGACCTTAATTTTGACCTTGACGATAACCTTCAAGGTTATTTGAAGCTCAACTTTGTTATTTCAAATGGAAACCCTCTTTTTTGGAATCTGCAATCGATAGAGCGGAAAATGTCACGTTCAAATGTGTTTTTAGGTCATGGTACAATTTGACCTTGGAGGAGTCCTCTAAAGTCAATTAAACTTAAGCAAAGTGTGGATCCTTCTGGGAATAGAAGCTTTTCAAATTCTTTCGTAATGACCAAAGTTATTAATTTTAACCAGGCGTATTTAATAGTGACTTTGACGATGACCTTCAAGGCTATTTTACGGTCAAATTTTTTTTGTATGGAAAACTGTATTCCCGAGTTCTGAAATTAAACTTATTCCGAAAAAGTTGATTGATCTTTTCCGAATCATTAAATGTAAATGTAAAATTGTCTGTCCCAGACTCAGAACTCGAAAATACAGGTTTTAATTAAAAAAACAAAATTTGACCTTGAAATCACCTTGAAAGTCATCGTCAAGGTCAGTACTAATGCGCCGCCTTGATTAAATTAATAACTTTGGTCGTTACGAAAGAATTTGAAAAGCTTCTATTCCCAGACTGCACACCTTTGTTTAAAGTTTTGACTTTAGAGGACCCGCAAGGTCAAATTGTACCTATGATCTAAGAACATATTTGAACGTGAAATTTTCCGCTCTATCGATTGCCGATGTCAAAAAAGGGGGGTTTCCATTTGAAAAAACAAAGTTGGTCTTCAAATAAACTTGAAGGTTATCGTCAAGGTCAAAATGAAGGTCATCATTGAATTCTTCGTACAAAGTTACTACGAGAATGATCTTGACCTCTTTGAAAAATGGCTGAGGAAATATTCAGTCGTCCCGTTACTTTTGTGACACCCTGTATGACTCGCTTAGTGAAGCTTTTCGCAGTTTCGCCCTCTAACCGCGCGTGGCGCTGCGCTGCAAGAACTTTACCGTGGTCGTGGTCCACGAGGTGTTGAACGTCGAATTTTCAGTTCTTCCAGTTAACAATAAAAAGATAATTACTTCTTCCTCATTATTGAGTAGTTACATCAATAACGATTGAGAGGAGAAAAAAAAGGGGGGAAAAAAGTACGACTCAAATGACATTTTGTCCGATGGTAAATACACAATACTTTGCAGTTTTATAGCCTATATCTTGACCAAGTGACCGGTACATTCCGCCGATTTTACGTCGCACAAGAGAAAAAACAAAATATCCGAAATTATTCTATATATTATTCAACTTTCAAGCCTATCATTACAATTTCAACTTCCACTTAACTTTGCACTTTAAATGTTTTCCCATGTCAATCCAATCTGACATGGAATAAACATCAGAATCTTTCAATTCTAACTTCCTTAATTAATTCTAAAACCGCTAATATTTGAATGCGATCGAAGGAATAAAGTATAGAATGTTCAAAGATAAGAAGGGGTTTTTTTGTTTCAGAATTGAGTATTTTTTTCACGAGCTGACGAATGCTCGATACAAAATTTGGCGACATCATGAGCGTACCCAATGTGGAGGGCTCCTTGAAGGAGGCTCTCTACGATACTCTCAGCGGCATTTTATCGCCTCACAGAGAGGCTCGTCAAGCTGCGGAGCAGAGAATACAAGCACTGGAAGTTACGGACGAATTTGGCATACATCTGACGGAATTCGTCGTCGATCCCAATGGTTCGTTGCCAATACGTCAATTGGCGTCGGTTCTCCTGAAGCAATACGTCGAGTCTCATTGGTGCTCGACGGCGGACAAATTTAGGCCACCCGAAATTACATGTACTACTAAGGAGAGGATAAAGGAATTGTTGCCGCTCGGACTCAGAGAGTCCATCAGTAAAGTAACGAAAGAAAAAAATATCAAAATTTTTGGTTGCATTTTTTTAATAGGCTTTATAAACCAAATTCAAAATTGTGAGCGCTCATTAGCTCAAGTACAGTCGTAGATGAGATTATGAATCAAGTCTGAGCAAAAGAGACTGATTTTGGGAAAGAATCGATTTTCAAATCGATTTTAAATCGAATCAAGAGAATCGATTTTAAATCGAATCAAGAGAATCGATTTCCATGAAAAATCTAATCCAAAGAATGGATTTCATAAAAATCGATTTTTAAAAATAAAAATTTAAAAAAATCAGTTTTTGCTACAGAAAGTGGTTAAATTGGATTAATTTATTTTTAATACACGATTTTTTGTATATTTTCACTTTCGATTATTTTTTTCGTTGAATCATGTTTTCAACATTTTAACTTTTAATTTTTTTTTTACTCTTTTTCTCACGTTTTCAAATTTTCACATACTTTTTTGGTCTTTTGATCTTGACGTTGATGTTTCATTAACTTTTGTCAATCTTTATTCAATTGCCAATTTTTAATAGATAATTAATTTAATCGAAAAATCGAATTTTCGATTTTTAAGGTAAAAAATCAATTCACCTAAAGTTCGAAAAGGACAGAATCGATTCATAAGATCGATTTTTTGAACAAAAGAATCGAATCGGAATCGAACATCCCTACTCTGATTGATTTACCACGAAATACCTCATTCATATATTTTTGTTTATCTTTTTAGGTAAGATCTGCTGTTGCGTATGCGATATCGGCAATAGCCCACTGGGATTGGCCCGAAAATTGGCCAGGACTGTTCGATATATTGGTAAGCTGTCTCAGCGGTGATAGCAAATTCGCTGTTCACGGAGCAATGAGAGTTCTAACGGAATTCACGCGCGATCTCACCGACAATCAGCTACCGAATGTTGGACCCGTTATACTCGAGGAAATGTACAGAATATTTCAGTCCGAAAACGTAAGTATATCGATTATTGTAATATTGCACATGGTTCTTTAATCATAAAATTTAAATAATGTCCTGCAACGAAGCGTAAATTTTCATCTCCAAAAAACAAGATTCCTAGATTTAAAATTATATTCTAATTACATTCTATACATTCTAATTACAAATTACAAATGTAATTAGTAATTAGAAAAATTCAATTACAAATGTAATTAGTAATTAGAAAAATTCAAATTACAAATGTAATTAGTAATTAGAAAAAATCAAATTACAAATGTAATTAGTAATTAGAAAAATTCAAATTACAAATCGACGGCAGTATGGAAGAACGTGCTATCTCAAATTGTGCTAGAAGAACGTGCTATCTCAAATTGTGTTAGAAAAACGTGCTATCTCAAATTGTGCTAGAAGAACGTGCTATCTCAAATTGTGCTAGAAGAACGTGCTATTTCAAATTATGAGAGAAGAAGGTGGTATCTCAAATTGTGCTAGAAGAACGTGCTATCTCAAATTATGAGAGATTATTGTGATCAATTGGAGATACCACCTTCTTCTCTCATAATTTGAGATAGCACGTTCTTCTAGCACAATTTGAGATAGCACGTTCTTCTAGCACAATTTGACATAGCACGTTCTTTTAGCACAATTTGAGATAGCACGTTCTTCTAGCACAATTTGAGATAGCACGTTCTTCTAACACAATTTGAGAAAGCACGTTCTTCCATACTGCCGTCGAAATGTACCAATTACAAATTACAAAAACAAAGGTTCAAATTTCGCACTAATTACATTTTATCGATGTGTTTAGAGTCAACTTTGACTATAACTACATGTAATTAGTCGGTAATTTGATCCTAATTATATTAAAAAATGTAATTAGTCGAAAATTTGCTTCTAATTACATGTAATTAGAGTCAAATTTGAATCTAATTACATCGATAAAATGTAACTATTGAGAAATTTCAACCTAATTACATTTGTAATTTGTAATTAGAATTTTTCGTATTAATAATTACATTTGTAATTTGTTATTAAGAAATTTTGAATTAATAATTACATTTGTAATTTGTAATTAGAAATTTCTCAATTACTAATTACATTGTAATTTGTAATTAGAAAACATTAAATTACAAATTACATTTTGTAATTTGCCGCTCGCCAATTCTAAGTTGGATTTGATGTACTGGCTTTCCTTGCCAAAAAGAATAGATGATCCAGAAATAATATTTTGTCGAGAAAAGCGTATCCCGACAGAAGTTTCACTTCTACCGTGTGGTCATCAGCACACACCAATTTTTTTCATACATTTTTTTACAATACACAAAATTTCACCTCTGTATTTTTTATTTTTCAGCAATATTCCATTAGAACGCGAGGCAGAGCGGTGGAGATATTTTCAACGATCGCTAATCTCGTCGCTTCGATGGAATTGTTCCAAAAAGGTTTTATACGACAATATCTCGAGCCCGTTATACCAATGTTTGTGGAAAAATTCGTTCAATATTTGAGAGTACCCAACGGTCCGACGAGCGACAGCGGTCTCAAGACCGATATCATAAAATCCATAAATTGCCTGATAAGAGATTTGCCGAAATACGTGACGAATTTTTTGCCACAAATATTGCCGCCTGTTTGGGAAACGATGACGCAAAGTGCGAAGGTTTATCAGGACGAGACGGTCAATGGCGACGGTGACATAAATGAGAAGGAAGTCGATTCCGACGGTAAGTCGATTCAGAGAAAATTGGAACAGGAAGAGGACAAAAAAAATGTAATTCTTAATTTTATCATCCCTCACAGGTGAAATAATAAATTTTAACAATTTAATAATCGCCACTATCGAGTTTATACACGTGCTTATCGATCATTCGAGCAACGATCGCAAAAGATTCTCGAGCCTTTTGGACAATCTTCTTCAAGAAACTATGTACTATCTCGTGATATTCATGCAAATAACGGACGAACAGATCGAACTGTGGACAAATGATCCCAGTCAGTTTGTCGAGGAAGATGATCAGGGATTCGCTTATAACGTTCGTATATCGACCCAAGAACTTTTGACCGTGAGTGTTACAAAAAATATATGTATATAGGGCGTTCCATCCCAAATCGGACAGTTTGATTTTTTTTTTCCTCACATTTTTTATATTTTTTAGTACCCACAAAAGACCCTTCCTGTTAAATTTTGAGATTTTTTTGATTACCCCTTCACAAGATATTAAATGTTTAATAAAACCGCTCTTTTTTCGGTTTTTTGGTCATTACTTCTTTAATAATGGTTCAAAGTAAGTGGTTTTTTTTTTCAAAATTTTTGTTTTTTATGGCCTTTTCCGAAAAAAATACAAAATAAATATTCAACGTGTGTTTGAATAAGTTTTTTGAGGTTTCAACTTTGAATCGTGTTTTTAAGAGTAAGTGCATACTTTGATTTATTTGAAAAAAAAAATTTTTCAACTTCTATTTATTCAACAACTTTTAAGACTCTGGGCCCTTCATAATTACTAATTTTTTTCAATTATTAAAGATGAATTTAAAAAAACAAAATTCCATAAATCATTATGAATATCAGTTTTGTTGCTATATACACTGTATCGTCTATTTTTTCATTATTTAGAATTTATTTTGACACTTTTTTTTATTGTTAACAGGTTCTTAAAATTAATAATTAATCGTTAAGTCTGTTTATGAACAATAATAACAGTTTTTATTTATTCACGTATTCTTTTGAAAATCTTAAATATACGATTATTTCCTGGATTCGAATACTCTTTTGCCAATACGTTTCCGTTGCTCATTGGAATAATTGAATGAAATTTTTGTGTCCCTGTGATTGACTTAGCACTATTGCATCGCAAATAAAATCTTTTTTTTGCATCTAAGTAGTGTTTCTCAGGTGAAAATTTGACAGCAATATTCGGTAAACTATTTGAGTTCGATGTCCAGTCATACAATTCTTGAACTGTTGTTATTTGCTCATCGATTTATTATTAATTATTAATTTTAAAAATTTGTTAACAATAAAAAGTGTCAAAATAAATTCTAAATAATGAAAAAAAGACTATATACTGTATACAGCAACAAAAATTGATATTCATAATGATTTACAGAATTTTTTTTTTCTTTGCCAAAATTGAACAAAAATAGTAATTATGGAGGGCCCACGACCGGATTAAGCTTAAAAGTTGTTGAATAGATAGAACTTTGAAATAAAATGTTTTCAAAAAAATCAAAATATGCACTCACTTTTAAAAACACGATTCAAAGTTTGAAACTCAAAAAACTTATTCAAAAACACGTCGAATATTTTTTTTGTATTTTTTTCTGAAAAGGCCATAAAAAACAAAAATGTTGAGAAAAAAAACGCTTAATTTGGACACTTTTTAAAGAAGTTATGACCAAAAAACCGAAAGAAGAGCGGTTTATTTAAATTTAATATCTTGTGAACGGGTAATCGAAAAAATCTCAAAATTTAACAGGAAGGGTCTTTTGATGGGTACTAAAAAATATAAAAAAATTGAGGATATAAAAAAAAACAGTTTTTCAAACTCCGATTTGGGACGGAACGCCCCATATATATGAAGAATCATCGATGCTTATCATAAATATGTTATAACTAATATAATAAATACAAATAAAATATATAATAAATATATAATAATAAATAAATAATACATAATAATAAAAATATATAATAAATATAATATAACTACAAATAAACTAAACCCCTCAAAACAGAAATCTTTGAAAAATTATCTTTTTTCGCAGGCTCTCGTTGCTCATTGGGAGATGACCTCTGTAAATACCCTCTGCGAGGTCGTTACTCGACACGTCGAAGAGATCAACGGACAGCGTACAGCTGCGACCGCAGCGGGTCGAGCGATGAATGAAAATGCATGGAAAATGTACGAATCATCGATTCTCGCATTGTGCGTCGTCAAGGACGAACTGATGGAGATGCTCCAAAATGGAAGCCTTCACTTTGACCTCGTTGGTTTTTTGAACAGGGTCGTTCTCGTGACCCTCAATGATTCCGGTAAACGATTTTGATACTCGATACTGATAAAGTGCTGAATGCTTATCTCCTGCACTATGATCCGCCGCTTCAGCAAGATTTTATCATCTTTTTTCCCCGCCCTCAAAAGGAGCTCATCCGTTTCTTCTCGGTCGTTGTCTGTGCGCCGGTGGACGTTACGCCCCAAAATTACCGCCCGACATGTGCTGTCGTTTCCTCGAGGCTACGGTCAACGGTTTAGCGGAAAATCAACCGGCCTGTATTCGCATAAGCGCCGTTAAAGCCGTTTATTGGTACTGCGAGGCATCGACGACCAGCAATCCCGCGATCGCCGCCATAATGCGCAACCATTTGCCCGCTATATTTCAGGGTCTCTTCAGCCTCACGAATCAACCTACAGGACAAGTTTTGACACTTGTTATGGAAACATTCGCCGTTTTGGTTACGGTAATAACGGTTTTTTTTCCAACAATCATTCGCTTTGCGGAATTTAAAAATATTTTAATCATTACGAATATCTAATTTCTACGATTTCTTTACTACACAACAGGATTGCGAAATTTTTATTGAAAAAGTAATGCATTAATCTGATTAATCATTACTTTTTCCATTAACCATTAAATGTTAATGGTTAATGGAAATGATTTTCGTTAACCATTAAAATTTGATGGCTAATGGAAATAACTTCCTTTAACCATTAAAATTTAATGGCTAATGGAAATGATTTCGATTAACCATTAAAATTTAATGGTTGGTGGAAATAACTTCCTTTAGCCATTAAAATGTAATGGCTAATAGTTAATGAAAATAATTTCCACTAACCAATGAAAAAGAAATGATTAATGCATTACTTTTTCATTAAAAATTTTGCAACCCTGTGGCGGAGTGATTGAATCTAAAACCAAATTGGGTATTGGCGATAATTTCACGATCTTCGCAGTGGGAGAGGAGTAATTTTTGTATCAGTATTTCATAAACTTTACTGATTGCCAGGGTTAAGCTAATTGGTCTGTAGCTAGAATGTTCATGAGAATCTTTGTCTTTTTCGAGGATTGGATAGATTTTAGAAGATTTTCTAGCTTTGGGAAAATATTGCATGTTTCAAGTGTTATTAAAAAGAACGGTATAATCTTTGATAATTTTGGGTGGAATGTGTTCGCAAACAATAGGTGGAATATTTTCGGGGCTACTGGAGGATTTGTTTGGTAATTTTTTAAATGTGTTCCGAACCTGTGTTATTGATGTCAAAAATGATTTAAACTCTGCAGTTGTAGAGCGCGAGCCTTATTGTTATCATTGAATATAGTGTTGTCTTGTTGTTTCCATTAACCATTTAATGGTTAATCGAAATAACTCCCATTAACTATCAACATGTAATGGTTAATGGAAATAACTTCAACGGTTAATGATAATTATTTTCATTAACCATTAACATTAAATGGTTCATGGAAATTATTTTAATTAACTATCAACATTCAATAGTTAATGGAAATTATTTCAATTAATCAATTAGGGTTGATGGTTATTGAAAATGTAAATGCATTAAAAAAAGTAATGCATTATTTGCAACCCTGCTACACAATCTCTGTGGTCGAAAAATCGTAAATAATCGTTTTAAAAAAAAAATCTTATTTCCTACAGCTGGACAAAGCCTTCACGGAAAGCATCGAGAACAAAATATGTCCATTCACGATAGCGGTATTTCTGAAGTTTCACAGCGATCCGGAAATTCTCGCGTTGTGCCAAGATATATTCAAAGCGCTTACGGAAAATCCTCAGTGCATCGGTCCGTTGCAAACGCGAATCGTGCCGACTCTCATAAGCATGATGGCCGATAATCCAATGAGCAAAACCAAAGACGGTATAATATTTTCTGCAAATATGAGATTTCTTACGTTAATACTAAAAAAAACCCTGCAAATTGGAATTTGCACATTGCTTCCTCATCTTTATCCATAGTTCACATAGCTTCCTTTAACACACAGTAGCGATCAAATTTGGCTTCCTCATAAAGGAAGCTTTGTTAAGTATTGAAAAATATTAGCAATCAATGTGCAAATTCGATCGATTTTCCCCAAATTTGATGGCAAATAACATTAATAGCTATACTGGCTCTTCACAAAATTTCATTGCAATATCTAAAAAAATTCAAAAGTTATAGCGTTTACGCTTCTTTGATAAAAATTAAGAATTTGATAAAAATTTAATCATTCGATCGATTTTCGCTAAATTTAATAACGAACATCCTCGATAGCAATATTAGCTCTGTGTAAAGTTTCAGTGCAATTTAATAGCGAACAACCTCGATAGCTATATTAGCTCTGTGCAAAGTTTCAGTACAATATCTTGAAAATTGCACAAGTTAGAGCGTTTAGGCTATTTTTGAAAAAATTCAAAATTTCATAAAATTTTAATCTCTCGATGGATTTTCGCCAAATTCAATACCAAACAACCTTAATAGCTATACTTATTCTGTACAAAGTTTGAGTGCAATATCTTGAAAATTGCAGAGGTTAGAGCGTTTACGCCATTCTTGCAAAAACGAAAAAAGTTGATAAAATCTAAACACCCGTTATAATTAACACACATTTTTTTCATAATGAAGAGCAATTCGTGCTTGACAAGTGTGGTAAAATTTTAGCTTGATATCTCGAAGCGTTTTCGAGTTATTAATTATTTACATCTGAAACTCAGGATACACACACACATCCGGGCATTTTTTCTAAATATGATTTCTCAATGTTTTGGGACATTTTGAACACATTGGCATAAAAATGTCGGAAGAAAATTTGCCCGAAAACAAAGCTTCCCTTATGAGGAAGCAAAACAGGACATTTTGGAAAATAACGTCTCTAGAACACGGGACATTTATTTCTTTACGAAAACAAAGCTCTCTACGAGGAAGATAAAATAAACAAATTTCCTCTCTCTTCAATCAGAGGGCATTCGAAGCGTCGCCATGGACGTGCTGCAAGTACTGGTGCAATATTCACCGACCCCGTTGAGCAGCGCACTCGTGGAAAACGCTTTTCCAGAAGCTTGTCACTGTATTCTAAATTCGGAGGACAATGCAACGTTGCAGAACGGCGGTGAAGTAATAAGGACTTATTTGTCGGTCGCGGCGCGTCAAGTCACGGATCATCGGGACAGCGATGGTTGCACAGGATTACAATATATTTTGCAGATAGTCGCGCAACTTTTAAATCCACGTGTGAGTAAAGAAAAATTTGAGCACAGAACCAACAAATTTTTTTTTGCAAATTCGACAAAAATGCCTGAGTAAAGATAAATAATCTACCAGTACACTCATTTTTTGCCTGTATAACGTTTTTATTAATATTATATTTCAACGCTGGAATATTTTAAACACACTGATACAAAAATGTCTTAAAAGCTTCCTCTGTGAGGAAGTCAATGCAATGACAAAGCAATGTTCAAATTCTAATCTGCATGAAATTTGCCCTTGAAATACATTTGCAGTGTTTGTAAATAATAAAGAAAAATAATTTTATTACAGTCCAGCGAATTCACGGCAACGTTCGTCGGCAAATTGGTAACGACCCTCATACGTAAGGTCGGCAGTAATTTGGGAGGTGACCTTGATCTTCTGTTGAAAGCGGTACTCAGCAAGATGCAAGGCGTCGAGACGGTGACGGTGATGCAGAGTCTCATAATGATTTATGCTCATCTTATAAATACGGAATTCGACGCGGTATTGAATTTTTTGTCAACCGTACCGGGACCAACGGGCGAGAGCGCCCTGGCCTTCGTTCTCGGCGAATGGGTCAGCAGGCAGCATTTATTTTTCGGTGCTTACGACAGAAAAGTAACGATGGTCGCCTTATCGAAGATACTCGAGCACGGTGTCACGAATGACGACACGAGATTAAACGAAATAACCGTGAGAGGAGATGAAATATTCACAGGTTTGTGTAATTTTCATTGAATAATAGAGTGAAACCAGCAGGTCAAAAAAATCAATGTCTCCGATCATACTCTCGATATTTTCCTGTGCTCTCTATCATGAGAAAACATTGCTGTTAAATCGCTAGCCCAAAATAAAATTATTTGTACGAGTTACGATTTTTTGAAAATTGCGTACTTTCAACGATTCGAAAAACAACTTTTTTGCTTTTGTGTATAACTCCGCCGGATTTTGGAATTCGAGAATTTCACTTCGAGAAATCGAAAATGTATTCAAAACCCTCCAAAATGAGCACAAAGTAACCTCATTCAGGTGCCACAATCGTAAAACTACGATTTTTCGAAAATCAAAAACTGAAAAATCTCATTTTTTT
Source organism: Alloplasta piceator (assembly GCA_946863875.1). Taxonomy (NCBI): domain Eukaryota; kingdom Metazoa; phylum Arthropoda; class Insecta; order Hymenoptera; family Ichneumonidae; genus Alloplasta; species Alloplasta piceator. The sequence goes on from OX333071.1 coordinate 4,084,708, forward strand.
TAATCTGAAAAAATCATATTAAATTTTTACGACAAAAAATCTATATTTCTGTGGAGTTTGATCTGGTTCTGACCAAAAGATTTTGAATTATTGATCAAGTTCATCTTTTAGAAATCAGTTTCAGCTGTTTTGGGACATTCAGGTTTTGACTTTAGGTTTTCTGAGAATTACGAATAATTGCTTTTTCCGCAACTTTGAATCTGAAGTTGCAAAAAAGCAATTATTTGTAAATATCATCATTTGATGGAGATGGATGTCAAAGAATTGTAAATAAATTGTTTTATAATTTTTTGCAATTTAAACAATCGCAACTTTAGACCTAAAGTTGCAGAAAAAGCAATTATTCGTAAATATTATCATCATTTGATGGAGATGGATCTCAAAGAATTGTAAATAAATTGTTTTATAATTTTTTGAAACAACGACTATCGATTTTATTGATTTTATTATCGATTTTATTCAAGTGCGTCATAAATGCACTAAATGAGGTTACTTTGTGCTCATTTTGAATACAGTTTCGATTTCTCGAATTCCAAAATCCAGCGGAGTTATACACAACAGCAAAAAATATGTTTTTCGAGTCGTTAAAAGTACGCAATGTTCAAAAAATCATAACTCGTACAAATAATTTTATTTTGGGCTAGCGATTTAACAGCAATGTTTTCTCATGATAGAGAATACAGGAAAATATCGAGCGTATGATCGGGGACATCGATTTTTGGACCTGCTGGTTTGACGAGGAATCACTCAATAATTAAACTTTTTTCATTATTCTTCTAATCGAAAAAAAATCGATTACGACGGTATTTTTTTCTTGGCTAAAGAAAATGACGGGGTTAAAACGAGAAGCAAAGCTCTCAGGCAACCTTATCAGTGGACAACGATTCCCGTACTCGTGAAAATTTTGAAACTCATTCTCAACGAATTGGCGAGTGATATGGAGGCCGTTTGCGCTGACGACGATACGGAGGTTTGTCAACATTTATTTCATCAAATATTGTCCCAAATATATTTTTTTATTATTTGAGAATTTCTCTAAATTGTCTTCAGAACTCTGGTGACGATGATAACGATGAGGATGGAGGCCACGAGGTGATATTGAATCCGGGCGATGGATCGGAGTTACTTCGTGAGTATAATTTCGTCGAACAATACGAATTTCTGCTGGTCATAATTTGCACATGGGTCATTCCATGTCAAATCGATCGAGGGTTGGAATCGACCCCTTTCAATTTCGATGAAATTTGGTCAGAATTTTTCGTTTTTAATAAAGCGGAGTTCTACCAAAGTAAAAAAATTGATTTTTTTAAAAGTTATGCAAGATTCAAAATTTCAAAATTTGATTAATCTTTCGAGTTTATTTTTTAAATATCTCGGAAACTATTATAGTTACGAAAAAAGGGTTCTGGGTTCGTCTTGAACAGTATAGTTGTGGTTACGAAAAAAAAATATTCCGAAATTAAAAAAAAAAAAATGATGAATTTGGAGAATTTTGAATTTTCAAAAATCGTGAAAATCCAAGTTCTACATTAAATTTTTTGTTCAATTTTTTTTATATAATACCTTGTACAGATCTTAAAAGATCCTGAAATTTTGAGGATGGTGTTTTTTTGTTTTTTTCAAAAATATGAATTGTGGGATTTTTAAAAATCGTAGAAATCCACGATCAACGGTAAAAAAAAATGTTCTTACCAAAATACTGTTACTTTTACTTTTTTTTACTGCTCAAAATTACAAAACTACATTATTGCTTAACTTTACTGAACTGAGAGGTAACAAATATTTTTTTTTACCTTAATTCAAAAATTTATATTTTTGAAACAAAAAAACACCATCCTGAAAATTTCAGGATCTTCGAAGATCAGTACAAGGTTTCATATTTAAAAAAAAATAAGCAAAAATTTAATTTTGATCGTGGACTTTCACGATTTTTAAAAATGCAAAAATTCATATTTTTGAAAAAACAAAAAACACCTTTCTGAAAATTTCAGGATCTTTTAAGATCAGTACCAGGTATTATATAAAAAAAATTGAACAAAAAATTCAATGTTGAACTTGGATTTTCACGATTTTTGAGGATTCAAAATTCTCCAAATTCATCATTTTTCAAAATTTTGTTTCGGAATATTTTTTTTTTCGTAGCTACAAGTATACTCTTCAAGACGAACCCCGAACGATTTTTTCGTAACTATAATAGTTCTCGAGATATTTAAAAAATAAACTTGAAAGATTTAAAAAATTGTAACATTTTGAATCTTGCATAACTTGAAAAAAAAAATATATATTTTTTTCCTTTGGTAGAACTTTGTTTCATTAAAAACGAAAACTTCTAACCAAATTTCATCGAAATTGAAAGGGGTCGATTCCAACTCTTGGTCTATTTGACATGGAACGACCCACATTAATATTTCATCCTTTTTCTTCCGTTGTTTGAAAAATTGATTATTGTAAATCCGAAAATTTCCATTATCAGGTATCGAGGACGACGACGATGATGAAAAGGAGGAGGATCCGGATCTGCTTCAAGATTCGATATATCACTTGAACTTGAATCAGTATCTTGGCGAGTTTCTCACAAATTTCTCGTCGCATCATTGCTTTCCAGTGTTCGTTCAGCATCTCACGATACCGGAGCGCAAGGTACTCACAAATTTGAGCATAAATGCGACGTATGCGTGAAAGAAAAACAAAAAACAATTAATAATAATTTTTAAAAAATGATAGAATCACAGATTCGAGACTTGTAATTTTCATAATAAAGCAATCTATCGTTTAATGATTTCTCTCTCTCTCTCTCTCTCTCTTTCGTCGTTTATCGATATACAGGCAAGCGTTCGCATATGACTTTTGATCTCGGTGTGGCTGTGCGAGTTTTTGCGTATGGAGATTAGAGAAACATTAGGAACCAGAGGAACAGCCAAATCCGAGCTAATTTTCTTCAGTTTTATCGCTAACTTCATTTTTTTTCGTTTCGTTCTCCTAACATATCAATATATAGGTGACATTTTTTTTTTGACATACGAGACACTCATCTAAATGGCGTATTTTTCGTGTATCGATGCCATTGCGCCGGGACACGTTTATTATACATATCTACAAGCCTGATATATATATATATTTGTATATATATACGTTTTTTTCGTCATTCGTATATTCTTACCAGCGTTGCCAGAAATCCGTTATTTCGTACTCGATTCCCGGAATCTGACAATAGATTCTTTTGTTTATTTAAATAATCTAGTATGAATTAACCGTCTTCTGGCAACGCTGATTCTTACGCGATAGTTTATCTTGGTGTAAAATATCCTAAATCTAACGGCAGCGGCGTTTTTTATATCTTCATTATTTCATACAATGAAAAATCGTTATTTACAAATTCGAAAGATACGCGAGTCTCGATTATCCGTTAAATTTAAATCTTTCGATTGTTTTTCTCGCGGTTTCGCGTTACGGATGTCATAAGATTCAGACGGTCGTGACGGAAAGTAAACCCATCAGTTTACTTCCGGTCGTGACGGTCACTCCGCCGGTTCCGACTCGATTTCCATGAACGAGAATTTCCTGAACGGTGGCAAAATCATCGATCGCAGCGGCTTTTTTTCTCGACGTCTTTTTGCAATTAGTTTCCATGATGTTCAGAGGCTTCTTCGGAGATTTTTCCTCGTTGAGCTCGCACAACGGTTGATCGTTGTTGCACTGTTGCAATTGTTGCTGAATAAACGTTTCCTGCTGACGCTGCTTTCTCTCACGCGCACGCTCGAGTTGCCTTTTGCGCTCCTCTTTGCTCCAATAACGTCCAACCTTCGACGTGGGACAGAAGAAAGAACAAAAAAAAATTAGATATGTTAATGCAATAAGTTTATTCAGTTATTTGGCTAATTGCTTTTTTTCTTGTGATTTTTTCAACGACTTTCGAAAATTCAAAAAAAGGAATACCGATGCGTGAAATCTTAATTTTTTACAAGCTGCAGCTAAATTATAAAAATTTTATTTGCGTGGAAGAAACATGCATCGAGCTCGAGTTACGAAAAACTGTGGTTCCATTAAAACAAAAACTAAAAAAATTCGAAACTATTCCTACCTATTTTCATTTAAAGGGTAGAGCCGGTTTTCAATTTCTAATTGAAAAAAAAAAAATTCCTGAAAATTTCTGCTTTTAAACTCAAAAAGTGACGACATAATTCAAAAAAATGTGTTTTCGGTATTTATTTTATTGGAACTATTCTACTGAATATTTTTTTACAACAATTTGTTTGCTAAGAATTACCGATAAGAGACGTTGGAAAGTAATTTTCTCATAAGTTTTTAAGCATTACTTTTTTTTTTTAATAAAAAAGTTTTTGTCGCTATATTTGAATATGTTCCATTCGGGTGTCAATCACGAATGTTCCACAGAAAACTCCATTCTTGCTCTTCTTTATACAGTAAAATTTCCAACTTGATCCATTTGGTGCAACGTAGTCAAAAAAAATAAAATTCTTTTTTTTCACATTCTCTTCGAATATTATTTACTATTTACTTGGAATATTTTTTTTTTTCATTTCAAAATATAAAGCAACCCTGATATTATTTCGCATACTATTGGGGAAAATTATTCAGTAATACAATAAAAACAAAATTTCTAATTTTATAAATTATGTTATAACATAATTGATAAAATTAAAAATTAAAAAAGCTAGAATTTTTTTAAAACTTTATTTGAGAGGTTTAATAGTTTAAAAAAAAATTAAAAAATAAATAACTAAAAATTTGAGTTTTTGTTAACTTCAAGCTATCAACACCACATTTAAAATTCGATTTTCTTAGAAAAAAAGAGCTGATAATTTTTTTTCAACAGTATTTGAGAGCTCAAAAATAGCCAAAAATTCAGGGACCCGAACGATGGCGTCTAACTATGGAAACAAAAAAGGAGCGCTAATTTTTGTTAAGGGGAGGCTAAATACCGACATTAGCACCTCGAAAATGGATTCCAAACTTGCTCTGGCACGAATGGATGAAAATCAATAAAATTTTGACAGTATCATCAGAATTATGGCACAAATGGAGCCCCACTAAAATTTTTTCGGAAAACGAAAAAAAAAAATTACAGATCCGATTATCATCAAAAATCTGTAATTGAAAATATTCAATTATAATGTTTTTACGGCATTTCGGCTAAAACCAAGAGTGGGGCTCCATAACCAACACCAAAGTACGAATATCGATATGTCTTTGACATTATTTTATGACAAAACCGCGACGTAAGTTTGGAATCCAAATCACGAGATAAATGTTGATGAATTTCGTGTTTTATCGAAAAAAAAAATGGCGAAATTAAGTTAACAGAAATCCGAAATCCGAAACCCATGTGGAATTCCTATGAAATAAACATTACTTTCATCAGACTTCTATCCAAACTGTCTGAGAAGTTAGTGGCAATTAACGAAAACGTTGATTTATGTCTCGCATTTGCATTTTGCAATTCATTCATCATTAATTCATAACTTTAATTAATTTTCTTCCACCGGTATTGGAAAAAGTTTGGACAGCGATTTTGAGTCGATAATGTAGGGCTTCAGTAATAATGTCGGTATTTAGCCTCGCCTTAACTTCAAGCTATCAACACCACATTCGAAATTCGATTTTCTCGAAAGAAAAAGAGTGAAGAATTTTTTTTCAACGGTATTGGAGAGCTCAAAAATAGCCTTCAATTCAGGGACCCGAACGATGCATCTAACTATGAAAACAAAAAAGTAGCACTAATGTTTGCTAACTTCAAGCTATCAACACCACATTAAAAATTCGATTTTTTTCGAAACAAAAAGGGCTAAGAATTTGTTTTCACCGGTATTTAAGAGCTCAAAAATAGCCTTAAATTCAGAGTTTGCCTTATCCCCAGATTTTAGTTTACCCTTTTCAGAGGATAAACAAAAATCTCAACAGATCACTTCTCATGAAGAAGCAAAACAAAAAAACCGCAATATTCAAGATAACAGGACTAAAGCGATAAGAACGATAATTACGAGAAGTGCAATGATAAAAAGTGCACCTTCATTTCCGACATGGTGTCATCCTCGGTGGTGTGTCCGGCTCGTTCCTCGGATATCTTGATAGCGCGATTTCTCAGTACCCGACTTCTGATCGGTCTACGCGCAATGTATCTCGTACCGTCGGGACGTCTCTTGACTTTCCACTCCATCTGCACGTCATTCTTATCGTCCGGTGAATTCCACGAATTCATCGTCGTCGTTGTCGCGCAAATTTGCTGACTACCGATAAACTGATATTGCGTTAGATTGGGCGCTTGGAAATTGCCGTGAGACTTTGATTTTCTGGTACCTTGACCTTCGCGAGTAATGATATTTTTTCTATTCAACGCCTGTTTGAACAATTGCTGTTGCAGCATCATGGTTTGTTGCAAATTCGCGACATTGGTGTACATCGTATCGGCTGGTAATGTTGCGTTCGACGTTCCATTGCCATCGCGTTCACGATGATGATGCTGCTGCTGCTGATGATGATGTTGATGTTGATGATGCTGCGAGCTTTTCTTCGAGGTTTGACTCTTTCCAAACGGAGCTTTTCCTGTCTGAGAAGCGATTGGCATTGGACAGGAGCAATTCATGTTTTGTCCGATATTGTTGATAGGTGGAATCGCCGTTGGAGTGCAAAGTACGAGGGTGCTCTTGTGACAATCGGGTTTTTCGATCTGATGAAGCTCGAGGGTCAACGGATTGCTGTGACAAGATTCGCCGGTATTGTAAGCGCTGGAGCTGTCCTTTTCCTCACCCGAACTGTTGCTCTTCGACGATGAATTCCAAGCTTTCGTTGTTCCCGTTGTGACGTCGTTTGGCTCGCAATGTTTGATTATTCGCTCGCGATTGTTCATCCATTGTTGGCGATGCTCGTACGGCGACGAGTATATCGGCTCGTTGTCAGATTCCGGTATCGTCTCGTAAATGTGCTCGGTATCGCTCCAAACGTGACTCGAATAAGCCTCGACGAGTTTCACCGACGAATTTTTCATGTTTCCCGCTGGATTTATCAACTGCTGAGATCTTGGGCCCATCGTCTCGACCCGCTTTGTACATTCTTTGAGGGCATCCTGAAGCCACTGTTTACGGTCTTCGTTCTGATGAGCCGGTGAACTCGATGATTTTCCAGATTTTTGGGAATTCTGCGACGAACACGTTGACGATGAATTCTGCGCCACGTTTGTCCCGATGATCGTGACACTCTGCGACGTGTGACTCGGCACCGGCGGAGCACCGACTGATCTTTGATTCGACGTCAAATTTCCATCGTTCTCCTTGTTATTCGTCTCGGCGGGATTTTGAAATTGTTGTGGCTGCTGTTGCTGCTGCTGTTGCTGTCGTATCAATTGCTCGATCATGCTGTTCTGATAAGCTGGGATGTTGTCCGGTGATATCGGCGGTGAGCCCTGATGAAAGGAAAATATTTTGATTAATGTTTCATGAATCAAAAGAAAATTTGGTTTGATTTCTTGATCTTGTTTTCTTATTTTGCCAGAGAGGCTAATTGTGTTTTGGGAAAAATACAAGTGGAAATTGCTCTTTTACGATTGTCGTTGCTTTCATTTGAGATTTTTTTGAAATTCGTTGGAACTTCGAATTTTTTTTACACGTTTTTGAGTTTATGCTTATTTGGAAAAACAATTGAATTACTATATAGAAAAATAATTGAATTTACGATTATAAATCCGATTATAAATTTGACTTTCCAAAGTATGAACATATACTTCCGGCGAAAAGTTTCCAGACAAAACTTCAAAAAAGGTCTGGAACGTTTTTTAATGCCATTTCGTCGGAAGTCAGTGTGAACTAATTTAAAAAACGGCATTTTAAAGGGGAAGAATTCAGCTTTATTTCCTGTTTATTGAATTGTTTTTACAATTTGTTTTTAGATTTGGACTTTATTTTGAAAACAACTGTTTTTCGCCCTTTTTCCCCTCTCTTCAGGTGCATCCATCTTCTAGAGGAAATTTGTTTATACATTTTTACGATTGGATTCATAGAGAAGAAAGTTTGAGCTACAATTTCCTTTTTTTTTTAATAGTTTTGAGCAAATTTTTTTTCCAAACTGTTTTTTGTGAAAAACGAGTAAATTTGAAAAATCCCGTATAACACGAAAACAAAGACGATTTATGAAAAACTTTAAGATAGCAAAAAGTTGCGTCTGTTTTCGTTAAGTTCAAAGGAATTTTATCAGATTTTTTTTCCAAATTTTTTTTTTCTCATTTTCTGGGTCTTACATAAAATACTTTATTTTACTACTTTCAACACATTGGAATTTTTTTTAAAATTTTTTCTTCAGCCTCAACATGAGAAAAAAAAATCTGGAAAAAAAATCTAAAAAAATTCCTCTAAACTCAACGAAAACAGACGCAATTTTTTGCTCTTTTGAAGTTTTTCATGAATCCTCTTTGTTTTTGTGTTATACGGGATTTTTCAAATTTCCTCTTTTTTCACAAAAAATAGAATAACTTTGGAAAAAAAAATCGCTCCATGTTTTGAAAAGAAGGAAATTGAAGCTCAAACTTTTCCGTTTATGAATCTAATCGTAAAAACGTATTTAAAAAAAATCTTCTATAAGATGGGTGCGCCTGAAGAGAGGACAAAAAAAGGCGAAAAACAGTTGTTTTTAAAATAGAGTCCAAATCTAAAAACAAATTGTAAAAATAATTTAAAAAACAGGAAATGAAGTTGAATTCTTCCCCTTTAAAATGCCGGTGTTGAATGAGTTTACGTTGACTTCCGGCAAAATGGTATAAAAAAAAAGGTTCCAGACCTTTTTTGAAGGTTTGTCCGGAAACTTTTCGCCGGTTAATTCAGATTTTGGAAAAACAAATTTATAATTATATTTCGATGTAAACTAGTAAGCGCTTATTCTGAAAATCTGCAAATTGCAAACAATATTTTGAGCCCTTCGGATTAAACTAAATTTCGAAATTCTTCAAAAATCAACTAAACTTTCAACCCTTTTTCGCAAACTTATTTTTTATTTTTTCACCCTTACTCTACACAAACGCCCACCAAAGTAGCTAAAATATCATCTCATCCCGTTTAACGATGGAAAGAAAAAATGCGTTGGAAAAAATTCAACGTGCTTTGTCGGCGTAAACTCAACGATTCCACATTGTTCCCAAAATTGAATTACTCCACCACGTATGTCAATATTGAATTACCCGAATGTAAAGGCGTCTGTCGTCGTAATCCTCATCCTGAAAGAAGAAAAGGATTTTTAAAAACCGTAAATAGAGGGGGTGTTTTATATTTCTTTTTTCTTGCAATCTTGTATACACTTTTGTGAGAGCCCTTGTTGAAGGGAGTGGGAAATTTTTTTGTTTCTTTTTGGACTTACTTGATACAGACAACGACTGACGAGTATGGTAACTGCATTATTCGTCTCGGCAAAGAGATTTTCCGTCTGTTCTTTGTTCGCCACATCCTTCCCATTAACCTGCAACGAGAAAAACGCGAGGGAGTGATTTTTCGGTACAGTATGATATTCATACAAAGCAGAGTGTGTTGAATAAAGAATTTAATGATTTTAGAGAAAAAAAATGAAGAGAGAGAAGGAGGAAGAAAAAGAAACGTTGAAAGGGGTGAAACTGTCGACTGTGATTTTTCGTGAAATCTGAGGGGGAAATATTATATATCGTGGCATGAAGAATATGTACATAATACTGGAACGTGTAAAACACGCACATGTTTCATGATAACAGGCCGTTGAGACGGTGCAAGGAGAAAGAGAGAGGGAGCGGGAGAGAGGGAGCGGGAGAGAGGGAGCGGGAGAGAGAGAGAGAGAGAGAGAGAGAGAGAGAGAGAGAGAGAGAGAGAGAGGACGCGTTACAAACTCGATTGAGTGTACCAGATGTATAGAGAAGATGCGGGATGATGGGCACGAGCGCAAAAAAAGGGCTCCGTGTGAAATACGAGGGTTGCACGTCCAGCTGGATTTACCAAAGGAGGGTGAAAACTTTTGCCTCTCTCTCTCTCTCTCTCTCTCGCTCCTCATCTCCATCGTTCGTTACACATATGATTCAGACGTTAAGAGGAATGAAGAAAAGCTCGATAATCGAGAAACCATCGCCGTTTGTTCGCCGATGGATAATTCGTACGATAAAAAAGTATTCATCAATATCCAATTTTCTTCCCAAATCTCGAAACAAAACCAAAAGCCTCAGAATTTATCTAAATTGATTTTAATGTTTTCGTGAAATTTTTTTTTTCGACATTTAAATGTCAGTATGTTCAAAATGTCCCAAAACTTCTAAAAACGTATTTAGAAATTTTTTTCTATCGAGATTTTCATGTCAGTAATCAGTATGTTCGAAATGTCCTAAGACGTCCAAAAACGCATTTAGAAGATTTTTTTGAAAGATTTTTATGTCAGTATGTTTAAAATGTCTCAAAAAGTCTAAAAACGCATTTAGAATTTTTTTTCGAGATTTTCATGTCAATATGTTCAAAATGTTCCAAAACATCCAAAAACGGATTTAGATTTTTTTTTAATTGCAAAATAATTGTCAATTTGGAGGGATCTCGAATTTTTTGTAAAAGGTTTGTGGATCGTCTAACTTTCGTAATTTTGCATTTATCACCCTGAAATTTTATGCGCAGATACACTTTATAATAAATACGGTTGGGATTCAATTTTAGAAAAATCCCTCAAGCGTTTCGGATAATTTTTTTTTTAATTTTTTCGCAAAACATTTGTAAGTTCTCTAATTTCTGTGATTTTGCATCTAGCTGATTTTTTTGTGAGCAATAGCAACCAAAAATAATACAGAATTTCAGAAAAATCGCTTAAGAGGTTCGGTTAAAATTTTTTTTTTTAATTATCAAACAAATTTTGTTAACGCTCCAACATTCACATTTTTAGAAGTATCGAGCTGAATTTTTTAACACGAATACACTAGAGGACAAGAATAGTTAGTGTTGAATTCGGTGAAAAACGCTCGAGAGGTTCGATGTCAAATTTTTTTGGAAATTTTCGAAAAATATTTGTGAACACTAAGTTTTCTAATTTAGCAGCTACGAGTCAACTTATTTAGCACCAATACACTAGATGACAAAAACAATTTATAATGTGATTGAACGGTATTGCTAAAAAATCCTGCAAATTGCACATTAGCACATAGCTTCGTCTTTTTTCCGTCGTTCGTCAAGCTTCCTTTATGAGGAAGTCATAATAATAAACATACTTGCTATAAAGATGATCAAGAAGATCCTATCAAAGGAGGTTTGACGAACGACGGAAAAAATGTGGGAGCTATGTGCGAATTTAAAATTTGCATGATTTTTTTCGTGATAAACAAAAACAGGGGGATGAAAAATAATGCGGGATCGACAAAAAGATATTGGAGTTGATGTAAGCATATTCGAAAGGTTCCTTTGAAGACCAAAACTTTTGAGGCTCTCGAGTGACGCCCCATCTCGCGGCGAGCTTTTTCCGCGACAAAGTAATCGCGTTTTATATCGGCGTATACACTAGACAGGGATGGCAAAAAAAAGGAGGAAAAAAACCGTACGAGAGTCTGAGCCGCGAGTAAAAATAATGCATGAGAGATAATGTTGAGGGAAGAGCTCGTTAATTTCGCGCGTTCGCGTTGAGGTTAGATATGACAGCGGAACAGCTGTTCGAGACCGCAATGGCGGCTTCGGCGTCGCGAGATACGGCAGCCATTACCTACCCCGCGAAAAACAAAGGTATGGAAGATAAAAAGGGAAGAAGAGAAAAAACGATGAAACTTGATGACGCAGAGGAAGTAAATTCCTTCATCCCACCGTTATATACATATGTAATATATTTTAAATATATATATGTATATAATCCACGTCGTTTCCTCTTGTGGCGTCCGCTCTATCCGCCACTTTGCGCGAGAAATGATAATCTCCGGCTAAAGGGATTAGACTCAAAGAAGCGAGACGTAGTGAGCGAGACACAGAGAGTGCGTTATTCTTCGAAAGCTCTCGAAATTTATTACACGTTGAAGAATCGTGCAAGATCATCTGGCAAAATTTGCATATTCTCGCGAGTGAAATATACACACTTTTTTGTTTCCTCGTTAAGGGAGCTTTTTATATGATATTTTCTTTGATAAAATGGTATTAAAATTTTCAAAAAATGGGTCATAATTTCAAAAAAATCATATTTTGGAAAAAAAATTCAAATTTGGATGAATTATTGACAAATCAATGTTTTTTCTAGATGATTCGCCATGACCTATCTCTTGGATATGAAAAGGAAAATTATGGGAAGACTGACAGAGGATTTGGTGAAATTACCCGTAATATTTGATCGCCCTCGCGCAAACGACCGTCCCTAGCGGCCAGACTTTCGGGTATTATTTCCGAGATGTATACCTCGGTGTCGGCATCCTCGCTGCTCGAGCCCGAGCTGTAGCACACGGTTAGACCGAGTTTCTCGGCGTTTCCGGTCTTTCGCAGCGTAACTTCCTGAAAATTGAATTATCTCGTCAGAATGCACAATAACGAACCCACAAACACGCGAAAACGTAATGCCAAAAATTAGAAAATAATGTCACCAGAAAATTTGAAATGAGATGCAAAAATGTGAAAATGAAAATATAAAAGTATGCGCGGAAAAAAATTCCACGGACATTTTGCTCACTTTTCATTATTCATTTTAATAAAAAAATTTCTCTTTCAGCAGATCAATTACCAAAAATAACAAGATAAATTAGGGTTTTTATTTACAACCGTTTATTTTATTTTTGGTGTTTCTGCTCATATATTGTTATTTTTTTCCACCTTTTATTTAATTCTATAGTTATTATTTTTCTTGAAAGTCAACTGATACAAAAATCCGAATTAAATCTTTCTTTTTTTAAATAATTTGCTCGTTTTTTTTCTAATTTCTTTTTAAGGGAGTATTCTGGCCTAGCATTTTAAAAATCATTTTTTTTTGCATATTCTTAAAGTTTAGACTTTTAAGAATACCCCTTTTTACCTACCACACCTCAAAATAATTCCAAGTTGGTCACACTGGGTCAATTTGATCCGATCGACTTTTTGGATGGTTGTAAATAAATAGTAAAAAAATAGTATCTATCCGATTGACTCAGAAAAAAATATAGGAATTATCTTTGAACATTTCAGTATATAAAACTATTGTTTTTTTTTATTTTTACATGGAAAAAAAATCATGAAAAAAAAGACTTTCGAAAATCCGGTTTTTTACTTAAAAAATCATAACTCTTTCAGTTTTAAAGATTTTTTCGGAAAATTTCTACACGATTCTCTCAATATATGATACTTTAATAAATAAAAAAATGAAACTCTCAATATATGGTACTTTAAGAAAAAAAAATACTTCGAATGAATACGTTCCAAAAAAGGTATTTATTCCGCTATGTGAAAATATCAAAAATCTATTATAGCTGCCTACAATAAATACTTCAAACTTTCACCAGAGGGTCGGGAAAAGCTCACGAAGGCCCGGATAGTGAGAGATATTTGAGCTCAAAGTGAGAGCTCGGGTCAATTTGACCCGCGGTGACCAACAAGGGTTAATAAATATGATGTAAAACAAAAAAATTGGTAAAAATATTTTTTTTTTCGAGCTCGACAAAACGCTCGAAATGTATATGGGGTATTCCATACCAAGTCGATCTGAGTGTGACCCTCGACCTCGCTGATTTCGTTTACGATTTTTTATACGATTCTTCCAAATCAAAATAACATTCAGAATTTTTTTCAGATTTTTAAAACCAAATTTGCGTACGTTATGATTTTTCGAACATTTTTTTCGAAAACTTTGAGGGCCGTGATTTAAAAATCTGAAAAAATTCTCAAAAATCCGGTGTCAAAAATGAAAATTTTTGATCAAAAATTCATGATGTCCAGGATTTTCCTTCCACCTCGATTTTAGGTTTTTATGAAGGAAACGTAAAAAAAAATATATGCAGAAATTCATCTACCGTGAAAAGTGGCTTGAATATTTTTATCGTTAACCAACAATTTCCAAAAATAGTTGGTTAATTTCTGCATCAATTTTTTTTACGTTTTCTTCATAAAACCCTAAAATCGAGGTGGAAGCGGAGGTCTGGGCATAATGAATTTTAGGTCAAAAATTTTCATTTCTGACAGCGGGTTTTTGAGAATTTGTTCAGATTTTCAAATCACGGCCATCGAGGTTTTCGAAAAAAGTGTTCAAAAAATCATAACGTACTCAAATTTGGTTTCAAAAATCTGAAAAAAATTCTGAATGCCATTTTGAGTTGGAAGAATCATATAAAAAATCGGAAACGAAATCAGAGAGGTCGAGGGTCACACTCAGGTCGACTTGGTATGGGAATGGCCCATATATGTCTCTAGACCAGAATACCGCCTCAATTAATTATGCTCCAATTTTTTTTTTCATCTTTTCGTTCTTATGTACCTCAAAATCGATGTCATGAGTGAGAAAATCCTCGAAGCTATCGTTGGTACGTTCATCGGGGTTCAACGAGACCGGAAATAGTTCATCCTCGTCAACGAGCCCCGCCCAGTCGGTTTGTACACCGGTCGAGACGAATGGAAAGGTCGACGAGTTCGCGGAGAGGGAATTTCTCTTCGGGCTTGAATTTTTGTTACTCGTAGTCGTCAAGACCGTCGTCTCGTCGTTCGTAATCCCGTCGACGTTCCCCGTTGTCATCGTCGTCGACGTCGTCGTCGTCGTTGTCGTCGTCGTCGTCGCCGTCGTCATTTGGCCATTTCCGGTTGGCAACGTTCCCCGTTCGATCGTATCATCGATGCTTTTATCATTCTCGTTTCTTCTCGTGACGTTGTTGGATAAGGAACCGATAACTTGTCCCGGTTGTCGTCGAAGTACCTCCACTATTATCGGCTCCTGGGCCGATTGGAAGCAACGAACCGCATCCTCGTGACTTGAATTTGAAACATCTTGGCCGTTTACCTGTAAATAAAAAAAAGTAACAGTTGAAATAATATTAAGGATGTTGAGTCCCTACACTGAGAGAAAAAATCACCAGAACCAATGAAATAAAGTTTTGAAGGCAAAAAATCATTTTTTTCATTATTTGCCAAAACATATTAGATTGGTTCCTTTATATATTTACTTGGTTCATTTTTTTCAGTCAATTCCATAAATTTTTGTTTCAATAAACGAATTTAATTGAATCTAACAATATGTTGTCAATTATATGTAATATGCTGTTTGAATCAAGAACACATTTTATCATTCAAAACATGCGTGTCTTTTGATACAGGAAGCACTGAGAAAAAAAATTTGTTGAATCAACAAATTAATTAGTCCAATCAACAGGAAAAATGATTGATTCAATCAAATGCGTGTTTATTAATTGTTGCTAAACATTTTATAAAAAATATATAGCTCTTGCGAAATAATTTAATATGCATAGTTTAGTGACCCCAAAAAGAGATAAATAGAAAAAAACGACAAATCTGCGCCAATTCTCCAATCTAATTTCTCTGTCCGACCGAGATTCGAACCCTCGACCCTACCTACCATCATACCTATCCTACCTAACTACCTAACACGCTACCTATTACGCTATCTACTACTACTGTGCACTTGAAAAAAGTTAGGAGTTATGAAGATTCGAATATAAGAAAACATTTGAAAAACCAATTTTTTAATTTTTAACAACTTATGTAAACTATTAAAGTATACTATAGAAATGATAGTTCTTTGCTTGAAGGAAATAAAAATTTCATCATTCCAAACAAATATTCTATTGGAATAAAATAATGTGTTATTTATTTTACTACAGCTTTTTTTTAAATAATCACAATCAATTTTACATCTAATAAATATTGAAAATACTACAGAAATATTTTTAGAAGTAAAATAATGATGAATTTATTGCAAAGAAATAATTTTGTTCGAAAAAAATAATTTAATATTGATGTCGTTTTTCAGATTCAAATAATCTCATGTTTGTGATGCCATAATTAATTTTCTTCAAAAAAAATAATTTCGTATTGAAGTCGTTTTTAGATCCAAATAATCATCATTTTAGATTCAAATAATCTAATGTTTATGATGCGATCAATGTAATTGATCCAATGAATACAAATTTAATCAAATCTATCATGCATTTAATTGTTACTATTAAATAAGAGTTTAATATAATGGAGGAATAGATTCGTGAAAATATTTTTTTAAATGAAGAGTGATTTTCTTAGTTCAACAAATAAATAATCGAATTAATACTTTCATTTAATAAATAAATTCATGTTCTCAAATTCAGTAATTTTTTCTCTCGGTGTATGAAATCTTATAATGTTAATTGTTCAATAAATAGCTTCTTAATCGTCGTGAAATTTTTACACGACCTTCTGAATACTTCGTGTAAAAACATATTAAATTTTCAGAATTCTATCATCATTACTTCAACCTCCTTAAGGGTTAAAGTGAAAGTTTTTTGTTTATTAGGCCAAAAAATAGATGAAAAAACAATCATTCGATCAGATACTAGATTTTTAGGTCTAGAACAAAGTCAAAAAATCTATTAGCTTTAAAATATTAATCTTCATGATTCAAACTATAAAAAGCAATAATTTGACGGTAGAACAATTCTGTAAAATTATTTTAATAAAAATTTTAATAAAATTGAACATTTGAAGCGATTAAAACAATCTAAGAGAACATTATTGTTAATTATGAGAATCAGCAGGTTTTTTTTTTTAAAGGAAAATTGTAAAGAATGTGCAGATTTCCAATTGGAAAGTCGAAATACGAGCTTCCTATATAAATAAATATATACATATACATTTCTGATAATAAAACAAAGTGAAAATGTAATCCAGCTGTCGATGGAGATTTGTGAGTATATGCACAGCTGCAAACGTGCGGTCGCATAAGATACAGTCGCCATGTATAAAAAGGGACATTTTGAGCGGAGGGTTAAAAAAGGGGCATTTTGAGTCGAGGGTTAACAAATACGAATGAATTGGCGCCGGAGTGAGAATAATTTTCCAAAATTCTTCATTTCGATATTCATTCAAATCCCATTATTTTCCTAAAAAGGAAATGATTTTGGAAAATTTTGGAAATGAAAATTTTCGAAATAATTTTCCAAAATGACTCACTCCATTATTTATTTAAATCTAATAATTTTTTTAAAACGAATTAAATACCCAAAACTCTTCAAAAACCGAGGGCAATGCGCTTTGAACAAACTGGAGACAGTAAAAATAATTTATAAAAATTTGCGTAATTATTTAGTTCAGTGTCCTTTCAAAAAAACGACGGGAAATTTTTTTTTGCCATGAATTACACCATAAAAAGTGATATTCAGTTGAGGGAAGTGAAATTTTCTACTAAATTATTGTACTAAATTTTTATACCGAATTTTTTTTTTTCAGCTATGTCCTCATTTATTTAGTTACAAATAGATATTTAGGTAAACTAAATAATTACCAAAATTTATCACTTTATAGATCAAATATGATACAATACAAAATATAATTAAATCGGAAACCTGATTTTGCTTTCCAAAATCGAGCTAAAATGTAATACTGTGTGACTGTAAAATTCGAGTTGAGGCTCAACAATTTACTAAAATGTCCAAAAAAAATTTGTTCACCCCTTTCTACGTGGCCAAAGCTGCACTTTGCGGGTAAATATATACGCGTGCTGCGTCAGGATGATAAAAAAAAGAAGAGGAGAAAATATACGGGTGTGTCATCGAGAGCATAAAATGGCATTATGAAGTTGTAATTCGAGTCCATCGACAAACATTATAAATCAGAGACCTCTCGTTATTCAAGTAGAGGCGTGGCGAGGGACAGGAAGACAAAAAAAATCGCGCCTCTTTCTCATCCCCCAAAGCACCCTAAACGATATATACAATATATATGGGACGTTCCATGTCAACTCAACACCCCCATAAATTAGTTGCATATGTAAATTGTAAGAGATTCATCATTAAAAAAAAGGAGGGACATTATGTGGGTTTTCTAGAATCAGAATTTGGAAATTAATTCCCAAAAAATTGCAAATTCGATGTTATCATTTTTTATATGCATTCTAAATTGTTTTTCACCACTTTCAACAAAAAAATACGTCCGAATATTTATTAATCATGAAAAAAACGTTTTAATTTCCGTAAAAAAAAGTGCGTTTGAAATTTGAGGATTTTTGATAGACATAAAATCATTGATCGGCCCCAATATTTGTAACTATAAAAAGTAGTTGATTAAAACAGTTTTGTTGACTAAATTCTTCGCTCATTTCGCGGTAAAACGACCCCTTAAAATCGATTATGCAATAATGTATATATTGCGCGTATAATCTTGGCAATTAATCTGCATTTAATTGAGGTATAAATAAACATAGAGTTTGAGTGAGTGCTATGCTTAAAATTAGTTCTCTGTGCTCAAAATCAGTATACTGTCCCTTCGAACTAATCGTAAATCCTCACCCTTTCTCATCCCTCCCTCCCTCTTTTCTTCACAGGAGCATGGGCGAGCAATTTCCCCATTGTTTTCATTCGCACTATATATAGTATATATGGGGTATTCCGTCCCAAATCGGACAGTTTAAAAAACTTTTTTTTTATGTCCTCAAATTTTTTATTTTTTTTAGTACCCATCAAAACATCCTTGCTGAAAATTTTGAGATTTTTTTGATTACTCGTTCAAAAGTCCAAAAAACGGCTCTTTTTTCGGTACTTTGGTCATAACTTCTGTAACAATGATCCAAATTAAAGGTTTTTTTTTCATTTTTCTTTTTTCATGGCATTTTCAGAAAAATACAACAATAATACTCGACGGGTTTTTGAATGAGTTTTTTGAGTTTTCAACTTTAAATCGCGTTTCTAAAAGAGAGTTTATATTTTGATTTGTTTAAAAAAAATTTCTATTTAACATCTATCTATTCAACAACTTTTAAGACTAGTCCGATCGTGGGATTTCCGAAACTACTATTTTTTCGATTTTTGAAAATCATTTTTTTTTTTTTTTTATAAATTACTATGAATACCAATTTTCGTTACTGTATAGTATTTTTTTTCATTATTAAGAATTTGTTTTGACACTTTTTTATAGAACTATTTAAATAAAAAAATTTTTTTTAGTTTTCAAAAATCGAAAAAAATAGTAGTTATGGAAAGGCCACGATCGGACTGGTCTTAAAAGTTGTTGAATAGATAGACGTTTAAAAGAAAAAATTTTGAAAAAAAATCAACATATACACTCACTTTTGAAAACGCGATTCAAAGTTTAAAGTTTAAAGTAATAAAAAAAAATCTCAAAATTTACCAGCAAGGGTCTTTTTATGGGTACTAAAAAATATAAAAAATTTGAGGAAATAAAAAAAAAGTTTTTCAAACTGTCCGATTTGGGATGGAATGCCCCATATATATCGGTGGTGTTTCTCGTTTCTATCTCTCTCCACATGCTCCAAGTTGGTGATAACAAGAATATCATCAATCTCACCGCAATTAACGGAAGTGTAATGCAATCACGATGTACATCGTCGAGAGTGGAAAAGCAGAGACATAACATATATATTAGACTGATTAAAAAAAGCGACTATTTTTTTTTTTTTAATTCCCTATTAAATACTTTTAGAGAGGTGGAAAAAGATGCCTGTTAAAAATAGAGCTCTTGATATAAATATTTAGATACGGCTCATCGCAAATTTCATTTCCCATTTAAATAACACAGGAAAAAAAAATTCAAACTTTGAAATTTTATACCACGGCTTCAATTCAATGCACTGAAATGAACGATACGTATTCTTGTAGGGAATTGAACGCTCTACAAAAAAGGTCTCTTATGATTTTTCGATAAACTCACTCCTTCAAAAGTTATTCACGGTCTAATATATATGGGGCATTCCATATCAAGCCGACCAATCTGTGGACCCGATCATTTTATATTTTGTTGAAAATTTTATATTTTTTTGTACGTACTGAAAGAAGTCTTTCAGAATTTTTATAGATTTTTGTCTCAATTCTTCTTACCACAATAAAATTTTCAAAATTTCACACAATTTTTTTCGAAATGTTCGTAACTTTTTTAGAAACGGAGATATCAAACTAAGATAGGTGATCATTTTTTTCCGTCCAGAGTTGTAGTTTCATGAAAAAAATACAAAAAAAAAATATCGACATTTACTTTCATGTTTTTTCAGTTTCAAACCCAAAATATATTTTTTTATCAACTTGGACCATTTTGATTTTTTTGAAAAAATGTACCACTTTTTAAGAGACATTTTCAGAGGTGCTCAAAAATTGGCAGCTTGTGATATTCATAACTTGTATTTTTTATATATTTTTGAAGCCCTAAAAAACATTAAAAAAGTGCCAAAAACCATTTTAGGAGGCTTGAAAAATTAAAATTAAAATTAAATCCTCTTCTTCGTAGCGGACATAATCAGACTTATGTCTTGACGATATACTGAAGAGCATGCCATTTTATTCCGCTCTCTGACCTCTCATTTTCTTAGATTGATTAAAATGAATCAATTTTTTTTAAATGCAGGCTCAGTGAAAATTTACTGCGAAATAAGAGCACGATAAATTGTGTTCTTCGAGGGAGTACTTGAAGAACACGACTTTTTTAGTACATGGCATTAAATAGCATATATTGTACGAGTGTAACATTATATTTTGTGCTTTTTGCCCCCTAAAAACGTAGCGCGTGCCTATAGAATACACAAAATACAGATATATATGGGGCATTCCATATCAAGTCGACCTGAGTGTGACCCTCGACCTCGCTGATTTCGTTTATGATTTTTAATATGATTTTTCGAACTCAAAATAGCATTCAGAATTTTTTTCAAATTTTTAAAACCAAATTTGAGTACGTTATGATTTTTTGAATATTTTTTTCGAAAACCTCGAGGGCCATAATTTAAAAATCTGAAAAAATTCTCAAAAATCCGGTGTCAAGAATGAAAATTTTTGACCCAAAATTCACGAAGTCCAGGATTTCCCTTCCACCTCGATTTTAGGTTTTTATGAAGAAAACGTAAAAAAAAAAAAATAGATACAGAAATTGATCTACCGTGAAAAGTGGCTTGAATATTGTTATCGCTAACCAACAATTTCCAAAAATAGTTGGTCAATTTCTGCATCAATTTTTTTTACGTTTTCTTCATAAAAACCTAAAATCGAGGTGGAAGCGAAAGCCTGGATATCATGAATTTTGGGTCGAAAATTTTCATTTTTGACACCGGATTTTTGAGAATTTGTTCAGATTTTTAAATTACGGCCCTCGAGGTTTTCGAAAAAAATGTTCAAAAAATCATAACGTGCTCAAATTTGGTTTTAAAAATCTGAAAAAAATTCTGAACGCTATTTTGAGTTGGAAGAATCATATAAAAAATCGTAAACGAAATCAACGAGGTCGAGGGTCACACTCAGGTCGACTTGGTATGGAATACCTCATATATATTTTGGCGTAGATCTGTAAGCGGATGCTGAAGAAGATCGTGCACGTCCCTCCAGACGTTCCAGTATGTCGCGCTCTGTTGCTTCCCTCGCTTTTCCTTTTTCCTTCCCTCGCGAGAGCTTTTGCGAGACTGATTTACGAGGAAATAAATCATTCGCCCAGCCCTGTGCTTTTATACCTTTCCGGCCACCTCCCCCCCCCCTCTCTCCTTCCCTCTCTCTCGCGCTTTCCCCCTCTCACGTACACACATATTTCCTCTTTCCTTATTTTTCCGCCTTGGTCATTCCGATTTTATCCTCGCGGTATACGATAAAAAAAAACAAAAAAATTATTCATGATTCACGACGCCATATTCCGACGAAAAACAATTCCATCTCATATTTTTGTCAGAAACCACTTTTCCTGACGAAATTTTTATCGAAGAGTTTCTGGATTTTTTTCCCAATCATTTAAAAAATGCATGCCCCAAAATATCTGGCAAATTGATTTTTTGATCGGCTGATTTTATTACAAACGTGAGATCGATAAATTTTCCAAATGGTACTTTTTATTTAGATAGAGTTGAATAGAAAAACAATACATTTTTTTGCCCATCAAGAGTTTGATTATTTTGGAAATCAATTTTTGATTCATGATGAGGCGAAAAACACTTTAATTGAGGGGGTATTTTGGTCTAGAATTTTGAAAAAATATTTTTTTTTGCATATTCTTAAAATTTAGACCTTAAACCCTTACTTGACACACTGGGGTCGTTTTTACCCCAGCGATAAAAATTATTTTAAAAAATATGCCATTTAATATTTCAACTTGTAAATTTTGTTAAAACTTTTTAAGAGGTTACTTCCCAAAGTTAAGAGGATTTATGGTAAAATATCAAAGTTAAATGTGATAAAAACATTTCAATATCCAAAAAACTGAAAAAATGACAACTTTTACGAAAAAAATCATAAATTTTGTATTTTTCGACAAAAATGGTTAAAAATTTAACTAGTAGTAAAGTAATTTAAGTAGTAAAATAATATCACAAGAAAAAAAATTCGATAGATGTCACTATAGGTACCATTTTTTGTACCCCAGTGTGTTTTGGCTGTATGGGATATTTTTCCCAAAGCCTTTTCTTTTCTTTAATAAAAAAAAAAAATAAAAAAAAATACCCCAGTGTGTTAAGTAAGGGGTCAAGAATATGTCCTCGACAGGAAATTCTTCAATTCCAATAATTTACGAAGTTATAGCTATTTGAATGACGCAGCAAATCGGTCTAGAGACGTTTTTTTCAAAATTGCTTTTCTCAACACAGCTGACATGATATCTCAAGTTCTACTCGACCGATTTACTTCAAATTTTTTACCGATCTCTCTATCGGCCCTACCACTTTTGTATGAAAATTATTTTTTTTACTATTCTAAAAAAATTCATAAAGAAGAGTCGAAAAACGCCTTTTTTCAGACCACCGCCATTTTGCAATTTTTTTTCCGTTTTCTCTGAGATAGGAACTATAACGACATTCTTAATAATTATTAAGAATCTTTTTTTAAATTTTGTATCGGATAACTAAAAAGCCACACCCAGAAAAAAGTCTAGTACATTTAACTAAATTCTAGTCAAGCCAAATATTTTTTTTTAGTTGTAGGCCGGCCTAATACAACTCTATTCATGTCAACGAATTTTTTTTTTTGAATGACCAACTAGGAAAATATATTGCGATCTAATAAATTTTTATTTAATATCAATAAATATTATTTCAAACTGAGCAAATATGTATTTAAATGAAATAATTTTTTTTTAAATATTCACACAATATATATTTTTAAACATTTCAATCTTTGAATGTATAGCTACACGTATGAAGTCTACAATTTCGTAAAGCTTCGTCTTTTCTTCAATAGAAGGGAAAAGAAAAAATACCCTTTTTTATGGGAATCCTTTTCGGGGATTCGACCATCTTGCGTTTTGTCACAATGTTCAATGTATTTGATATCCATACTGAAAAATAGGGATATCAAACATAGACGAGCTTGGAAAGGATATAGGCGTCGAGAGGCAGGTTCGCTTGTGCGAGAGGTAGCCACCTGGCGGATTTTTGGGGTACTGACAAATCTGCAGATATGATCGGATGAGATTACGGGTGAATAGGTATTTAGTAACAACGAATAGAATTTTTCTTCAACGCCTGTTTCTCGATGACAGGGAATTCGAATAAATAAATATCGCCCAAAATTGGATGGAAAGAAAATTTTCTTTAAAGTAACTAAAAAATAATCAAATAAACGATTATAGTATCTACGACTAGATATTTTTTCTGGGTGCAGGACAACCTTTTTTGAGCCCCAAATTTACCAGCTTACAACTTATTTAATTTTCATTTTCTTCTCGAAATTTAATTTTTATTGTTAAAACATAAATAAGTATGTTGTAAAAAAAAGAATGGTAAGAATGTTTTTTTTTTATCTCGACAAAGCACTCAAAATGTATGTCTCTAGACCAGAATACCGCCTTAAATAATTCCTCCACCCTTCCACTGATGGGAGTCACTAATTTCAAAAGTCTCATTAAAAATTGCTCTGATGCACAAAATAAATTAAGGTATTAAAAAAAAAGATGGCGTTCGATGTTATCCCTGAAAACGCGTCCCTCGCTAATAAATCACTGGGATGAAGGAGGGGAGAGTAAGATGAAAAAAAAATGCTACAAGCGTCTATATTAATCCAGGGGCTAATGATAAAATTTCTCGAGTTTTCCACCCTCCGGTGTTATTAGCGCGACGGATTTTCCTGCTCTCCGCCTCGTCGTCTTTTTCCTCCTCAGGAACGAGGAGAACGGGGACAAACTTGAGGATAAAGTTTGATCGGAGCTTAGCGGAGACGATGGCCCTTGATCGACGTGAAGGGCGATGTTTATAATGGCGGTATACATGCACAAAAGTTTTCCGAGGACGAAGACGACGCCGAAGAACAGGAGGAATATGAGAGTAAGCGGCGAGAGGGAGAGAGAGAGAAAGAGGGTGGAGAGACCGATAAGGGCGAGAAGAGGAAGATTCAAGAGGTAAACCCGGAGAGTTGATGTCAGAGGTTTGCTGGAATGAAAGAGACGCTAAAAAGGAACGAGAGAAAGGGAGAAAGAAGGCAAAAGGGAGGAAATGGAGCTCGAGGGATTCGTCAACATCGTAAAATCGTCCCTCGAGGAACAAATCCGTGTTCAGGTCTTTATCTACATTCCCATCAACATTCCATCAATCTTTCCTTTCTATACGAACATTGTGTACCATATACATGTATATATATGTCAGTATTAGGGTAGCCGAAGAAAACACAATTCATCGGATTGCCACCCTCATCGACACTTTTGTAGCTTTTCCCTAAAAAAATAGATCTCGCACGAGCGAAAGTCTGAAAGAGTTTATTTCACTGCCGCATCAACGGTGATATTTTTGGAAAAAAACGTTTTTGGAAATTCCAAAATTCAGACATCACGAAATTGAAATGTCACAAAATACTTGATATGGTGATGACGACGTTAAAATAACAGAAACAGAAAAGAAGGTTAAATTTTTTTTCTTTTGTTATTTAAGGGTTTGTAAGGTGAGTTTGGAATGGGACATTTTCTGGGAAACACGAATATGCTATTTGCGACCGAAAATTCCGGACCGATCACGCTAAAAAATGTCAAAAAGCATTTTAACCACGTCTATTTGCGTATCGACTTTGGTTAAGTCCCAGGGGATTGGTCAATTTATTTGATCATTTAGGGGTTTGTAGGGTGAGTTTCGAATGGGAAATTTCTTGGGAAACACGAATATGCTATTTGCAACCGAAAATTCTTTACCGATCACGCTCAAAAATGTCAAAAAGCATGTTAACCACGTCTATTTGCAAATCAACTTTGGTTAATTCTTGTCCCAGGGGAATGGTCAATTTATTTGATCATTCAGGGGTTTATAGGGTGAGTTTCGAATGGGAAATTTCTTGGGAAACACGAATATGCTATTTGCAACCAAAAATTCTTTACCGATCACGCTCAAAAATGTCAAAAAGCATGTTAACCACGTCTATTTGCAAATCGACTTTGGTTAAGCCTTGTCCCAGGAGAATGGTCAATTAATTTGCTCATTTAAGGGTTTGTACGGTGAGTTTGGAATCGGAAATTTCCTGGAGAATACGAATATGTTATTTGCGACCGAAAATTCTTTACCGATCACGCTAAAAAATGTCAAAAAGCATTTTAACCACGTCTATTTGCAAATCGACTTTGGTTAAGCCTTGTCCCAGGGGAATGGTAAATTAATTTGTTCATTTAGGGGTTTATAGGGTGAGTTTGGAATCGGAAATTTCCTGGGGAACACGAATATGTTATTTGCGACCGAAAATTCTTTACCGATCACGCTAAAAAATGTCAAAAAGCATTTTAACCACGTCTATTTGCAAATCGACTTTGGTTAAGCCTTGTCCCAGAAGAATGGTCAATTAATTTGCTCATTTAAGGGTTTGTAGGGTGAGTTTTGAATGGGAAATTTTCTGGGAAACACGAATATGCTATCTGCAACCAAAATTTTTTTAGACTATGCTCCTTATAATCAAAATTTCTTAATTTTCTAGATTTTAGAATTTTCAATGTTTTTCGATAATTTTAAAGTGTGGCTGTTTTTCTCTCGATCACCATTTTGTCCCGTTTTCCCCTGTGCAATGTGTCTATGGAAAAATCGAGGCATACATGTCGAGATAAATAAAGAGAGACCATTTTGCTGGCCAGCAATTGGGCACACGTTAGTACTGATTCCTCGGGGTGTACACACATTTCTCCACAACAAATGGTAACCGTTAAATGTGCATAAAACGAGTGAGAATAAAGTTTTTTGGCACGTGGCCCGAATCGCGCGATGTCGTTTCATTTGTATGTTAAAAAGAAAAAAAATGTCCCTCAACCTTTGCGGTTATTCGTATATACATATTATTTATATGTATACATAAATAACCGCAATTGCTGTCCTTTCCTTTTCTGCCGTCGAAAACGAAAAAAGAGACAAAAAAAATTTCAACTCTACATTTGACGCTTTTTATATACGAGAAATCTGCCTGAAACTGTCCAAACTGTACATGAAAAAACTTCCCTCTCCAGCTCACCACAAATTAACCTCCTTTTCTTCAAATTTCGTTCTACTTCAAATTATCAATATAAATTTCGATTCTCAGACCCAAAACCTCAAGGACAATTGGGACAATTCCAAGGACAAATGACTGGGTTTAAAAAAAATCTTTAATCTCTAAATCTAAAATCTCTACTGCAGGCATTCAAAAAAAACCAAAGGATTAATCCTGCGCACAGAGACATGTTTAAGGCCCCGTTTTCAACTCTACCGGTTATGACTCCACCATAAATAAATCCCTAGAGAGTAGAGCCCTAAATGCGTCGAATATAAAGCGTGGGTTTTTGCTGAGAGATCTGCATCATCGTTTTGCGAAAACTGTTGGCTCTGTTGATATCGTTATCTCTCTCTCTCTCTCTTTCGATGCGACTCTTTTTTTCGATTCCACTCTTCATCAAATTCTCCTGCGAACCGATTCCCATCAATATCCTCATAATACACATTGCGTCTACCGAATAGAGACACGATGGACTACTGTTCGAGCCCTATTGACGAATATATAGAGGCATCGTTCGTGTTTAGGAAGACCAGAATATGTACATACTGAGAGCATCGGCAGCGTGAGCATTGTTGCGGTTGTTCGAGCAGCCCACAATAATGGCCCTGATGACAATGCGCCTCGCCGCGCCGTTCTCCCGAATCGTCGTCGTCATTCCCCTCTTGCAACATTTTGCCCACAGAATTGCTCCCACATACCCACGATGGTATTCGTATACATCCGTACGTACAAATCGGACTTTCCGTGCAAAATATGTATCGAAAATTAAGAAACTAAAAAATTACCACCCGGAAGGTTTTTGATTTTTGAAAAAATGAAGTTTGAAAGGATCTTGAAATAATTTCCGAGAATTCATTCTATATGTTTGAAGGTGAATAAGGATAAGAAAAATAAATACCCCCAGAAAGGAGGATAAATAGGGCCCACGATTTTTGAAAAAATGGGCTTTGAAATGGATCATAAACAAAATTTTGAAAACTCTTTCTATATTTAAAAATACATAAAAGGTGAATAAAAGTAAGACAAATAAATACCCCCAGAAAAGAGGATAAATAGGGCCCACGATTTTTGAAAAAATAGGGTTTGAAAGAATCTTAAACAAAATTTTGAAAATTCATTCAATGTTCAAAAATACATACAAGGTACATAAAAATAAGAAAAATGAATATCCCCAGAAAGGAGGATAAATAGGGCCCACGATTTTTGAAAAAATGGGGTTTGAAAGAATCTTGAACAAAATTTTGAAAATTCATTACATGTTCAAAAATTTATACAAGGTGTATAAAAATAAGAAAAATGAATACCCCCAGAAAGGAGGATAAATAGGGCCCATGATTTTTTAAAAAATGAGGTTGGAAAGAATCTTGAACAAAATTTTGAAAACTCATTCTATGTTCAAGAATACATAAAAGTTGAATAAAAATAAGAAAAATAAATACCCAAGAAAGGAGGATAAATAGGGCCCACGATTTTTGAAAAAATTGAGTTTGAAAGGATCTTGAACAAAATTTTGAAAACTCATTCTATGTTCAAGAATACATAAAAGTTGAATAAAAATAAGAAAAATAAATACCCAAGAAAAGAGGATAAATAGGGCCCACGATTTTTGAAAAAATTGAGTTTGAAAGGATCTTGAACAAAATTTTGAAAATACATTCTATGTTGACAAATACATACAAGGTGCATAAAAATAATAAAATTGGATACTCCCAGAAAGGAGAATAAATAGGGCCCACGATTTTTGAAAAAATAAGGTTTGAAAGAATCTTGAACAAAATTTTGAAAATTCATCCTATGTTCAAAAATGAATAAAAGGTCAATAAAAATAAGAAAAAAAATACCCCTATAATGGAAGATCAATATAGCCCACAAATTTCGAAAAAATCGATTTTAAACGAATTTTGAAAAAAAAATTAAAATTCGCGTGAATTTTATGATAACAAATATATGCAAAATGGAAAAAAATAGACAAATTACCATAAAAAAAACCGATAAATACAGCTCACAAATTAAAAAAAAATCAACTTTAGAATGATCTTGAACCAAATTTAAAAAATTCGCAGTTATTCTATGATCAAAAATACAAAATGAAAAAGAAAATTACCACTAGGCAGAAAGATAAAAGATTCCACAATTTTGAAAAAATCAACTTCTGAATGACTCTGAACAAAATTTAAAGAATTTGCAATTATTCCATGATCCAAATTACAAAATGAAAAAAGTAGAAGAAAATACCACTAGGAAAAAGAATAAAGGAGCCCACGAATTTTGAAAAAATGGACTTCAAAAAGATCTTAATCAAAACTGAAAAAATTCGCCATAATTCTAGGATAAAAAATACATCAAAAAATTAATACAAAATAATAAAATAATTAGAAATAGAGAGGAGGATAAGTAGAGCTCACAAATTTCGAAAAAATCAATTTCGACTTTTGAGCATTAGAAAAATTTGCAATCATTCTACGATCAAAAATATAATTTTTAAAGCCCCGAGGGAAAATTGGGATCTCGCGATATTTCGATTGTTTCGAAAGATTTTTGACTTTTTTCGAGTTGGAAGTTTCAACGATTGATATTCGATGTGAAACAACGAATTTCTCCCATCGTCCGATGCACTCGTGGGTGATTCGACTTCAATCAGTGGCTCGGTAGATTGGAATTCCCCGAAGCGAAGTGTCCTCGTGCTTACGGGCCGACTCGAATGCTCCCCCCCCCCCCTACTCTGGAACACGCGATAACGCAATGTAGGATCACGAAATTTGATACGTAGTCACGTGATCGATCTTACACAAAGGATTCCGTCTGTGTAGAGCGAAAGTGGGGCAAAATGGGACGGTTGATAGATTGGAAGATTTTTACCTATTCATTAGCCTTGTACTTTAGGCTAAGAACCTCTGAAGCGAAAAAATGATGACGAGACCTTCATTCGAGACATTCATTCGAGACCTTCATTCGAGACGTTCGAAATAATAACTTCATTTGCATGTAATAGTTGAATTTATAAAAGTGGTCCATTTTACCCCACATCGGTCCATATTAACCCTAATTTCACTCCAAACATTACATCCGTACGTTACAGATGTCTATGATTACAGAACAATGTAAAAATTTCGCAATTCCAGCATTTATGGGATTTAATTTTCCACTCTTTGTCCTTATTTCGCTCATCAGGATTGTATTTCGGGCGGAGATGCTTCTGAAGCGGAAAAATTTTAACAATTTCGGGATAACGTTTTTTTCGAACATCATTATTGTTATCTTGGTATTTATTTTTTGGAATATTTTTCAAAATTAAGTTCGAAAATTAGTTTTTTTGGACGTCATTTCTCGCTGTCCGGCTCCAAATTAATCGTGGTGGTCCATTTTGCCCCACATTGGTCAATATTGCCCCACATTTGCCTCTGAAGCGTGTATATATATATATATATATATATATATATGTATATAGATGAATGTACGGGGGTGCCTAATACCAGAGAAGCGAGAGGTACTCTCCGCTCTTCGCCCAGTCTGATGTACTTGAAACGCGCGTTTGCAGCCTACGGACTAAAGGTATTTCTCTACTCCGTCAGTCGCGATCGCATATTCCGCGCATACGCTGCATATCCATATGCATATGGGGTGTTCCATCCCAAGTCGGACAGTTTGAATTTTTTTTTTTCCTCAAATTTTTTACATTTTTTAGTACCCATCAAAAGACCCTTTTTCGTAAATTTTGAGATTTTTTTGATTACCCGTTCACAAGATATATCAAATTTTCAAAAAATCGCTCTTTTTCGGTTTTTTCGTCATAACATCTTTTATAATGGTCCAAAATAAGTGTTTTTTTTTCAAAATTTTTGTATTTTATGGCCTTTTCATAAAAAAATACATCAAAAATATTCGACGTGTTTTCGAATAAGTTTTATGAGTTTTAAACTTCGAATCATGTTTTTAAAAGTGAGTGCATATTTTGATTTCTTTGAAATTTTTTTACTTTAAACTTCTATCTATTCAACGACTTTTAAGACCAGTTCGGCCATGGGCCCTCCATAATTATTTTTTTTTTCGATTTTTGAAAATAAAAAAAATAAAAAATTTCTATAAATCATTATGAATATCAATTTTTGTTACTGTATACACTGTACACTCTTTTTTTCATTATTTAGAATTTTGTTTGACACTTTTTAATTGTTAACAGGTTCTTAAAATTAATAATTAATCGTTAAGTCGGTTTACGAACAATAATAACAACAGTTCTTATTTATTCACGTATTCTTTTGAACATTTTGAAAAAGTGTCAAAATTAATTCATAATTATTTAAAAAAATACTATACAGTGACAAAAATTGGTATTCATAATGATTTACGGATTTTTTTTTTTTAATTTTCAAAAATCGATAAAAAATAGTAATTATGGAGAGCCCACGACCGGACTGGTCTTAAAAGTTGTTGAATCGATCGAAGTTTAAGATGAAAAAATTTCAAAAAAATCAAAATATGCGCTCACTTTTAAAAACACGATTCAAAGTTTAAAACTCAAAAAAATTATTCAAAAACACGTCGAACATTATTTAAATTTTTTTCTGAAAAGGCCATAGAAAAACAAACATTTTGAAGACAAAAAACACTTAATTTGGACCATTATTAAAGAAGTTATGACCAAAAAACCGAAAAAAGAGCGATTTTTTTTTTAATTTAATTTCTTGTGAATGGGTATGTAAAAAAATTTCAAAATTTACCAGGAAGGCTCTTTTGATGGGTACTAAAAAATATAAAAAATTTGAAGAAATCGAAATAATTTTTTTTTCAAACTGCCCGATTTGGGATGGAACGCCCCATATATATCTATATATATATATAGGTATAAGCGCGTGGCGTAGCAATTTCTCGTGTACCACTGATAATTTACAGAATTTCATGCTCAAACGACGAGGAGGAATTTGCAGTATTGGCGTTGATATAACTATACATCGTCTATGCCTGATTGAAAATTGGTACTTTGATAATCGATCACGGTACAAACGCGCGCGCGAATCACTCGTCTCGATTATAAATCGAACGTTGTGAATACACGAATTTTTCGCGATAATTCAACTTTTGCAGTTGCAAATCAAATAATTTAATTTGTTTGATTTTTTTTTAAATTTTATTTTTTATTTATTTATTTATTTATTTATTTTATATTATTAATTCCCTCGTTTTGGCGGATCGTATTTTTTGCACCCTTCAATATGTTTTTCTTCGGGCTTCGGGCAATATGTACTGAAAATGGAGAAAAGTAAAATAGGTCGATTGAATGAAAATTTAATTTAAAAAAAAAATTAATCAGCACAAAAAATGGAAAAAATTATGAAAAATATTTTGAGGTGTCTCGAACAACCCTCTAATTTTTCATCTTGATATTATCGATAGATCAGTCAGAAATTAATGATGAAAATTTTTTTCTGCGACGAAAAGCGTCGACTTGACGATTTTTCATTGACAATTTTTTTGCAAATGAATATCGATAGTTATTCGACGTTGAATTTTTTTTCCGGCCTTATCAGTGTCTGAGATAAGCGGTGAGGGGAAAAATTCGGTACTCGAAGCCGGAAAATTAGGTTTAAAAAATTGACAATGCGAGGAAGAATTGAAGGAAATTGTTGGACGTAAAGTAAATGAGTAACTATAAGTTGACGACTTGTAATTCGACTTGGCTCGAGAGATTGAGAAACGGGGTGGGGAAAAATAGCGAGAGGGAGGGTCGGAGAGAGGGGGGGAAATGAAAAGTTGAGGAGGGATGGCGGTCGAGAGGATCCAAAGGAGAGAATCTTGTTGGAAAGCCAGCGGAGAGTGGAGTTGACTCTTGGCAACGAGAGGGAGCATCCCCGATGAAAATTTCAAGGTGAACGAGCGTGATGGAACACAACGAACCGTGAAAATTCTCCGACGCGCGCGGAAACGTATATTTGCTCAGTTTGCTCTGCAGCATCAATGTTAAACACTATACATGGGGGATTCCGAGTCAACCCAAACAACTTCCGACCTCTCGGATTTGGTTCAGGATTTTTTTTTTCATTCCACCGAAGCTAAGCAGCAAATTTTTTTCAAATTTTTTTCATCAACCGGTCGCTCAAAATAATTTTTTCATTACAAAAATACAAAAATTTTGACAATCGAAAAAAAATTTAGACGAGCCAGAATTGAACAATCTTTTTCCAATCTCATTTTTTTTTCCTTGAAGCAAAAACCGTGTAATTAAGAACATCCAAACAAATTAAATAAAAATTCATCCTTCAATGGCGTGGGAAAAACCCTCTAATTTTTCATAATTTTTTATCGCAATGTTTCTTAAAAATTTAATACAAGTTTTTTTTCAAATTATTTTTATGCTTTTAGTCATTATTCTTATTCTTCTTAATTATTGTGAAGAAACAGTTAATGGGGAAAACAGGACTGGTCCATTTTACCCCATAATTTACAATTTCTTCTCTAAAATGGCAAATTCTTGGGGAATTCTTGTAGATTTTTTCTGCAAATATTGATGAAGAAAAAATAAATTTAAAAAAAGAAGGCTGAAGGAAAAAATCGTAGAAAAAATCATGAACCAGATCCAAATAAAGTGAAGGTCAAACTTTATAATTAATGACAATTAGAATAAAAATCAGGGTTGCGAAATTTTTAATGAAAAAGTAATGCATTAACCATTACTTTGGCTAATGGCTAATGAAATTAATTTCCATTAAACATTAAAATTTAATGGTTAATGGAAATATTTTCCATTAGCCATTAAAATTTAATGGTTAATGGAAATTATTTTCATTAACCATTAAAATTTAATGGTTCATGGAAATTATTTTCATTAACCCTTAAAATTTAATGGTTAATGGAAATTATTTTCATTAACCATTAAAATTGAATGGTTAGTGGAAATTATTTTCATTAACCATTAAAATTTAATGGTTAAAGGAAATTATTTTAATTAACCATTAAAATTTAATGGTTAATGGTCAATGAAAATAATTTCCATTAACCATTGAAATTTAATGGTTAATGGTTAATGAAAATAATTTCCATTAATCATTAAATTTTAATGGAAATTATTTCCAATAACCATTAAATGTTAATGGTTAATGAAAATGCAAATGCATTAAAAAAAAGTAATGCATTATTTGCAACCCTGATAAAAATAATAAATAGTTAATTAATTAACAAATTATATAAGTCAATAAGTTTTTTATTTTAAAAAGCGTTTTTACAAAATGTTTTTTGCCTTCAGAGACAAAAGGATTGGATGAATTGTCAATGGGGAAAATTATGGAAATTAGTGTCTGTTATCCTGTAGGATTTTCCAGAGGCCGTGATTTCGTAGCAATAATCGTTGTCGATAAATCAGTGGCCCGAGCTTTAATTGCTGGTTTCTCGAGTGTCCCCATCGGGACGCGACGAAACTTGACGTTAATTGAATACGGCGTTTCCGCGTGCATATATAGTATATACATATATATAGACATATAAATGTAGGCAGTAGATAGAGCGAGAGATCGTGAAATCGTCAAGGGAAACCGAGAGATGCGAGGGGGAGCAAAGTTGCATTGGTTCTCGGGTCGTTCACGTCCAACCTAAACCGCAGGATCGATCGACCGCACACGAGAGCGACGCGTGTGTGTGCTTTACCCTCCAACTTGGGGAATCTCCTCGCGCGCGCTGCGAGAGGGCTTTCCCCTTCTCTGCTGCTCCCCCCTCCCCTTCCCCTCATCCAGCAAACGCGGAAAAGTCTCATTTCGCGTGCCGACGTCAATCGTCGACAATTTCCCGTATTTGCTTTCTCGAATTCCCAATCTCTTTTATCCGTAATTCATATATCTCAAAATTCCAATATATCTGAATCGAGGAATCATTATTTTTACTCAAATTTGCATTTTAGACTGATTCAAAAAAAGCGACTATTTTTTATTTTTCGAAGTAACATATTTAATACTTTCGGGGAGGTGAAAAAAGATGCCTGTTAAAAGCCGAGCTCTTGATATAAATATTTAGATGTGTCTCATCGCAAATTCCTATTTCCTATTTAAATAACACAGGAAATTTTTTTTTAACTTTGGAATTTTATATCTCGACTTCGAGTCAATGTACGACAATGAACGACACATAATCTTGTAGAGAATTGAACGCTCTACAAAAAAGATCTCTTATGATTTTTCGATAAACTTACTCCTTCAAAAGTTATTCAAGGTTAAAGTTAAATTTGAAGCCAAGGTATAAAATTTCAAAGATTGAAAATTTTTTTTCTGTGTTATTTAAATGGGAAATAGAAATTTGCGATAAGACGTATCTCAATATTTATATTAAGAGCTCTGCTTTAGCAGGCATCTTTTTTCACCTCCTCGAAAGTATTTAATATGTTATTTCGAAAAACAAAAAATAGTCGCTTTTTTTGAATCAGTCTAATAAACATGCAACTTTCAACAATCAAATGCTACTGTATTTCGTTTTCATATAACAATTTTTTTTATTTAGAAAAAGATTTTGAGGAAAAGATTGCAGGTATTATGTTTTTGAGAATTCTTGATTCTTTTTGCTTCCTCATAAAGGAAGCTTTGTTATCGCGAAAAAATTTTTTTTCGCAATTTTCATGTCAGTATGTTCAAAATGTCCTAAAACGTCGAGAAATCACATTTAGAAAAAATGTCCGGACGTACGTATGTGTGTGTGTGTGTGTGTGTGTGTGTGTGTGTGTGTGTGTGTGTACGGTTTGTGCTTTTATTAAAATGAATATATCTAGAGAACGGTTTAAGTTATCGAGTTGAAATTTAGTATGCAAGTAGATCATCTATGTCCCTCTACTCAGTGCAAATTTTTTCAAAATTGTAAAATAATTGTCAATTTGGCGAGACTTTGTATTTTCTGTAAATTGTTTGTTCGTCGTCTAACTTTCGTAATTTTGAAGTTATCGCTCTGAAATTTTTTATGTAGATACACTTTATAGTAAGGACGGCTGGGATTGAATTTGAGGAAAATCGCTCAAGAGGTTCGGTTTAAAAAAAAAAGTTAATTTTTCGCAAAAAATTTGTAAGTTCTCTAACTTTTGCAATTTTACATATATTGAGCTAAATTTTTTTGTGATGATACATTCAATGAAAACGAAAAATACTACTGAATTTCAGAAAAATCGCTTGAGAGGTTCATTTAAAAAAAAAATTTGAAATTTTCAAACAAATTTTGTTAACGCTCCTACATTCGCATTTTTGCAAGTATCAGGCTAAAATTTTTTGCACAAATACACTAGATAATAAGAATTGTTAGGGTCAAATTTGGTGGAAAACGCTAGAAAGGTTTGTTCTAAAAAAAATTTAGACATTTCCAGAAAAATGCTTGTGAACCCTTTCGTAATTAAGCAGCTGTTTTGCAGTTGGCACCCTGAAATTTTATGTGTAGATACACTTTATAATAAGAACTATTTGAATTGAATTTGGGAAACTTTGCTCAAGATGTTTGGTTTAAAAAAAATTATTATTTTTCGCAAAAAAAGTGTAAGCTCTGTAGCTTTTGTAATTTTGCATCTATCGAGGTGAATTGTTTTATGCTGACACATTAAATACCAAGGAAAAACAATATAGAATTTCGGAAAAAATGCATGAGGGGCTTGGCTGAAGAAAAATTTTGAAATTTTCAAAAAATTATTATCAGCGTTTCAGCTTTCGTAATTTTGCAAGTATCTAGATGAAATTTCACACAAATGCATAAGGTGATGAATAAATTGATATTGAATGAGCAGCAAGAGATCGTAGAATATTACAATTTTATGAAAATGATGAATAAATCGTGCAAATTGGAAATTTGCACATAGCTTCCTCATTTGTTTTCGTCTATCGTCAAGCTTCCTTTATGAGGAAGCCATGAAAATCAACATACATGAAATAAAGGTGGTCAAGAAGGACCTCATAGAGGAGGCCTGACGATAGATGAAAACAAATGAGGAAGCTATGTGCAAATTTCCAATTTGCACGATTTTTCTTAATTTATGGAATAATGAACTTCGACTGCTTTTATTTTTTCCAATATCACAACTTTGTTGACGATCTGGGGTTCTCTGGTCTAAAAAAAATTTCGAAAAATTTTTGTTTTTGGGAAGAGCCATATTTGGGATTTTTGTTTCGAAAAAAGCTTTGATTTTGTTCATTTTTTTGTTTAATCTATGAAGTAATGCAATTTTTATTGATCAATGTGTTTCGTATTTCGTTTTAAGGGGTAAGATGGGTTTGAAAATTTCAAAAATTTATTTTTTATCGAATAGTACAGCTTTTTTTTCTGAAAACACAATTTTTAAAGTCGGTGAATTTTGCCAAAAATTATAGTATTTTGCATACGACTCTGTCAAAAATTCAAATTTCCATTTTTTCAAAATCCCTCGTCCAACCGGAATCTACAATTATTTGCTATCAGCCAAAATTTGGTTTTTTAATTTTAGATAAAGTTATGATGATCTAATCCTGACGACTACGAGGACACTTTTTTTAGGGGTCACTGGAGACCCAAAGGCTGAATTTTCAAAAACTTTCAATGAAATTTTTATAAAATATTGTTTAAATGTTGCTTTTTTATGTCGCGTGCCTAATGCCAAAAGGGCCTATAAAAGTTATAGGCCCTTTTGGCTTTGCAAAACCAAAAGGGCCTATAATTTTTTTTTTTTGCGCCAATCGTTTTGCCAACATTTTCTAAGCCTAAAGACAAAAAAAAATTTTCCAAAGCCAAAAGGGCCTATGTCTCAAATTTTGGCTTTGGGACATTGAAAATTTAGTGATCTAAAGCCAAAAGGGCCTATAATTTTTTTTTTTACTTTCCGCTAAGAAAATTGAAAATTTTTTTTGGAAATTTTTTTTTTTTTTTTGAAAAAAAAATTTTTTTTTTTGAAAAAAAATTTTTTTTTTTGAATTTTTTTTTTTTTTTTTGGAAAAAAATCTTTCTTTTTTGAAATTTTTTTTTTTTTTAATTTTTTTTTTTCTATGGAAAAAAAAGTTGAAATCATTTGTTATTATTTATTTGTTTCAACAATTTGTTATTGTTTATTTGTTTCAACAATTTGTTTTTTTTTATTTGTTTAAAGAATTTGTTATTGTTTATTTGTTCAAACAAATAAACAATAACAAATTATTTAAACAAATAAACTATAACAAATTGTTTAAAAAAAGAACAAATTGTTTGAACAAATAAACAATAACAAATTCTTTAAGCAAATAAAAAATAACAAATTGTTTAAATAAATAAGAACAAATTGTTGAAACAAATAAACAATAACAAATTACTTCAACTTTTTTTCTGCAAAAAAAAAAAAATGAAAACAAGTCAAATAATTTAAACAAACGTTTAAACAAATAAAAAATAACAAAATGTTGAAACAAATAAACAATAACAAATTATTTAAACTTTTTTTAAAAAAAAAAAAAAAAAAAATTTCCAAAAAAAAAATTTTTTTTCCAAAAAAAAAAAAAAAAATTCCAAAAAAAAAATTTTTTTCCAAAAAAAAATTCTTTTTAAAAAAAAAATGCTCTGGTATGCAATTTCTATTCAAAACTTTGAAAAATTTTGATTTTTTTTATAGGCCCTTTTGGTTTTAGGCTGACAATTTCCTAAAACCAAAAGGACCTATGTCTTAAGATAGGCCCTTTTGGTTTTAGTACATCAAAATTTTTTTTTTTACAGATCTTCACGTTTCAAGCAATTTTAAGAAGAATGGCAAAAAAAAAATTTTTTATAGGCCCTTTTGGCATGGACCCCTATCTTCTTGCTGTAATAGGCCCTTTTGGCATTAGGCACGCGATGTGTTTAAGATTTCGAATAAAATAATTTATTTATAATACATTTAAAAAAATAAAATAAATAAAAAAAGCGTTTTTCAATCCTCGAAATCCATGCAACTCCTTAATGTCATAAATTTATGGACGAGTTGAGCTTTTCTTTTATTTGCTTATATCTGTTCCTATATTTTCTAATTTTTTTTTCTATCAATGCTTTCCCTTTTCAGTGCAAAAATCTATCTCACTCCTCTGAGTCTCTTCTCTCCCCCAAACCCTTTCTCCTTTCTAAGGGGAGGTTTTTTTCAATTTTTTTTTCCCCATTCATCGATTTCTACGCCGGTGCGCTTATTAGTGCACAACCGATGCATCACATCTGAGCGAGCTTTAATGATCGATCAGTCGATTCTTCGAGGGGGAGGGAAATGAAAAAAGAACGATCGAAAGGTAGGAAAAAAGAGGGAGGATTGCTGCAAAAATGGAGAGGCGAAAAACGCGATTGGGGGAGGGGGGGGGGGGTTTGAAGGAGAAAGGGAGATTATAGAGTCCATAATGACGTTTTTTGTCGGTCTGAAAAATGGCGCTGAAGGGTTTTATCGACTAACAAAACGGTACTTTAAGGTTTAAAAAAAAGTTGCGATGCTTTGGGAAATTTGGGTCCCTGTAAATTTGGGTCTCCCAGAAGAAGAAATAGGTCGAGAAAAAAAATTTGATAAAATAGAACTTAAAAGTTGTGCCTTTATTCCCTCATTGAGACTCTAAAAATTGGTCCACGTATATCTTGCCAAAGTGAAGAGAAAAAATTCAAAGCACGACGAATGAAGGAGAGAAACAATGTGGCAAATTTTCAAGTTCCTTTCCTCGGACAGTTCTTTTTCCTCCCCTTTGTTTCATCGATTTTAGGGAGGAGACATTAATAATATTATTATAATTAAATTATTATTAGGCCATTCCATGTCAAATCGACCAATTTGGTCAGAAATTTTCTTTCATCATAAAACAAAGTTCTACCAAAGGAAAAAATTAAAAAAAAAAAATTCGAAAGTTATGCCAAATTCAAAATTTCACAATTTTTTCAATTTTTCAAGTTTATTTTTTAAATATCTCGAAAACTATTATAGTTACGAAAAAATCGTTTTCGGTTCGTCTTGAAGAATATATACTTGAGGCTACAAAAAAAAAATATGCCGACTTTTTTTTTTTTGAAAAATGATGAATTTTGAATTTTTTAAAATCGTGAAAATCCACGATCAATATTAAATTTTTGGTTCAATTTTTTAAATACAATATCTTGTACTTATCTTGAAAGATCCTGAAATTTTCGGAAGGGGTTTTTTTTCTTCAAAAATATGAATTTTTGAATTTTGGTAAAAATTTTTTTTTTTTACCTCTACGTTAAGTTGAATAATTATTAAGTTGAATAATCATATAATTTTATAATTTTGAGCAGTAAAAATTTCATTTAATGACATAAGAATTTCAATTATGTTTCTGTTTTTATACATTCTTATGTAATATCCTCTCTTTCCATTACAAACAAAACTGGGGGCAATTCATTTTGAGGGAGTATTCTGGTCTAGAATTTTGAAAAAATCGATTTTTTTGCATATTCTCAAAGTTTAGACCTTTAAGAAAATATCCTTGAAAGGAAGTTTTTTAATTTTAATCATTTTTTAATTTTAGTAATTTCAAATTTAATTTAAGGAGCTATAGCTATATATTTTAGTTTATCTTCAATCTTCAATGCATAACTCTCTATCACCCCTATTACTTTTGTATCACAATTTTTTTTTTTTTACTATTGTAAAAAAATTCAAAATTATGAAAAAAGAGTTGAAAAACGCGTTTTTTTGTTCAGACAGCGGCCATTTTGCGAAATTTTTATTTTCCGTTTTCTCAGAGGTAGCGGCTATAACGACATTCTTACTAATGAAATTTTTTTTTTTTAATTTCTGTCGGATGACTAGAAAGGTTGCAATCGTGTCAACCAGCAAACCCCCTTTTTTTAGCCCCAACTTTACCAGCTTATAACTTATTAAATTTTCATTTTTTTCCTCAAATTTTTTTTCGATTATTCTCAAAATAATAAATATGTTGTAAAAAAATGAATGGTTAACATATATATATATATTTTTTTATCAAGCTCGACAAAACGCTCAAAATGCATGTCTCTATAGACCAGAATACCGCCTTAATATTCTCACTGGGGAAAACAATAGTTCACGCGAATTTGCAAAAACTCGATTTATCGCGGCTCTAGTTCATTTTTTAATAATTTTTTTTTCCCACAAGAACCGCCCTTCGTGGCAAAGCGCACCCTTCGAAAGCTTAATTCTCTTTGAAGATGAATTGCCGGTGGCAATTTCCGGGCAGCAGCCCCCGCGTGAATCAGCGCTTATGTACGGCTTTCACGCTTCTAAATATATAGATATACATATCTTCATCTCACGTATGAAATTTTCAGTTTATTATAGAAAATGAGGATAAGTAGCTTTTCCTTTCTTCCATTGTTGAAAATCAGGGCGCGAGAAGCGTTGGATTCGCGAAAATATATAATAAAATGAGAATTTTGCTCGTGGCATCTGCAACCTTCATCTTTATTTTTTGCCATTCTCTATTTTAATATAAGGATAGTAAAAATGATGACGCCGAAACGATAATTCGCTTCCAATAAAAAATTTCACGTTTCCCTTTTGCAAAATTATAGCCGGTTAAATTACAAAAATTAGTCACGAGAACTTTCCTTGAGTTTCAAAATTTTTTTCTAAAAATTACAAACTATTACAAAATTGTTGAAATAACCACAACGATGAATTTCTGTCGGAATTGAATGATGAATTAACCAATAAAAGCTTTTTATACATTTCTCCCCTTAAATTATATATATAAATATGTAATTTATATTTGAATA
The DNA here is from genome assembly GCA_946863875.1 of Alloplasta piceator. Lineage (NCBI taxonomy): Eukaryota > Metazoa > Arthropoda > Insecta > Hymenoptera > Ichneumonidae > Alloplasta > Alloplasta piceator. The sequence continues at coordinate 4,125,908 of OX333071.1, forward strand.
TAATTTTAATCAATTGTATATATGGGTCATTCCATGTCAAATCGACCAAGAGTTGGAATCGACCCCTTTCAATTTCGATGAAATTTGGTCAGAAGTTTTCGTTTTCAATAAAACGAAGTTCTACCAAAGGATAAAAAATAAAAAATATTTTTTCGAAAGTTATGCAAAATTCAAAATTTTTCAAATCTGTCAAGTTCATTTTTTAAATATCTTGAAAACTATTATAGTTACGAAAAATTGTTTTGAATTCATTTTAGAGAGTATACTTGGGGCTACGAAAAAAAAATATTCCGAGAAAATTTTCGGAAAAATGATGAATATGGAGAATTTTGAATTTTCAAAAATCGTAAAAACCCAAGTTCCATATTTTATTTTTGGTTTAATTTTTTTTATACAATACCTTGTACTGATCTTAAAAGATCCTGAAATTTTCAGAGGTATTTTTCTTGTTTCAAAAATACAAATTTTTGAATTTTTAAAAATCGTGCAAATCCACGATCAACATTAAATTTTTGGTTTAATTTTTTTTATGTAACACCTTGTACTGATCTTGAAAGATCCTGAAAATTTCAGGATGGTGGGTTTTTGTTTCAAAAATTTAAATTTTTGAATTTTGGTAAAAAAAATTTTTACTAATAGTTTTATAATAGTTTTATAATAGTACTCGAGATATTTGAAAAATAAACTTCGGAGATTTGAAAAATTGTGAAATTTTTAATTTTGAATAACTTTTGAAAAAAAATTTTTAAATTCTTTTCCTTTTGGAGAACTCTGTTTTATTGAAAACGAAAATTTCTGACCAAATTTCATCAAAATTGAGAGGGGTCGATTCCAACTCTTGGTCGATTCGACATGGAATGACCGATATAAATAAATTTTTGACCAAGAACTTTTTTCATCATACAACAGGGCATTAATTATCGAGCATTTTTTGTTCTATCCTGATCGATAATGATGTGAAAGAATTTCATAATAACGATGATAATAATAACAATAACAATTTCTGTTAATACGGATTAGTAAAATGATCCAAGTGGCGGAGGAGCCAACGTGATCTCTGGATGAGAAAATGGCTGCTGTACGGACGAATATAACATTGAAAGAATTCAGTGACCGGCTTTAAAATCTACATTTATACACATACATACATATATATATATATAAATCCTCTGCCCTCGATTTTACGCTCTGTGTGATTCTCCCCGTATTGCTACCGGTAAAATACATTCGGATTATCCTTAGGATTACCATATCGGATATCAACGCGTTTATCCTACTCAAACTCTCCTTTTTTTTCGATCCTCAGATATCGCGAGACCAGCTCGGGGCATTTGTGAGGTACGATTAACTATTCTGGCAGTGCAATCCAAAAAAAAATGTGTAAAATCATCAAATCCCGTCGATTTTGTACGGTTCTGTAACGAAATATCCGGGACAAAATATCCGCAGTCAAAATATTTGCGGTAAAAAATATCCGCGATTACAAATATCTGCAGTCAAAAATATCCGCCGTTAAAAATATCTGTGATGAAAAATATCCGCGGTGAGAATATCCACGACAGAATATCCGCAGTCAAAATATCCGCGGTTAAGATATCCGCTGTCAGAATATCCGCGGTTAAAAACAACAACAGTTAACTTTATCCATATATATTTCTAACCGCAGATATTCTGTCACGGATGTTCCGACAGCGGATATTTTTTACCACGGATATTTTTAACCGCGGATATTTTTTACCGCGAATATTTTAACTGGGGATATCTTGTCACGGATATTCTGTCGCGGATATTGTGTCCACGGATATTTCGTTGTGACACCTTTTGAACATCCGGAAAAAGTTTCAAGAATTTTAGGAAGCTCGAACAATAACTAAAATCACCCAGAGTCAATTATACAAAACGTCTGTAGCAGACTTTAGAAGAGCCAAAAGTGCGCGATAAATGAAAAGAATAAAGAATACAAATAAAAAGAATTATAAAACAATGTTTAATTGTTAAAATTGATTTTAAAAAAACTTTCCTCTCGAGTTTGATAATTAAGGAATAATCATACGATGAAAAGAGTGAATGATTACAAAACTACGTCCAAAAACAATGAATCAGTCCTGCCATCAAGAGGCGCCGATGAGGGGGCGAATATTTCGTCAACAAAATGCCGTAAACAAAAGAAACGCGCGTCGCAATACATCCGGAGTTTCCGCGAAACGTGAAAATTCATTATTAAAAAGAAAAATCTCGTCGGTTGATGACTGCGAGGGATGAAAAAGGAGCTAAAGATGCGCGTAGAAAGGACCAAAGTGAATGTGAAACAGAGGAGGCACAAAGAAGGACTCGAAATGAGGGAACAGACAAAACAAAACAAAAAAGTTGGGACAATAAGTGTCGAACGAAAAAGCTGGTAAAAGATTTAACGGAGTTGTACAATTGTTGAGGCGTTAACGAGCTCGCGTGGAAATGATGACTGGTTATTGAATGCCTTCGCGCGCCGTAAATCCGCAGCGATGTGTGAAAACAAAAAACGTTAAAGAACGGAGGGGGTGCGTTGAGAAAAAGAAAATAAAAATAAAAAGGGAAAAAAAACAGAAAAAAGAATTTCCGACACGCGTTTTTCCAACGAGTTCTTGCAGAGTCTCGACGGGCGCGCACGAGGGAGAAATCCATTGCGGGCAATAATGCGATGTGGCGTCGAACGAGCCACGAATGTACTAGCACCGACAGGGGGCAGCACGGCGCGCGACGAGAGGGAGAAGCGATACGCCGCAACCGCTCCTCCCTCTCGCTCGCACCTCATTCTTCGCAGAATTTTTTTTTTGTTTCGTCTCACGCGTCTCACGCTTTTTCTCCCGCTGTTTTTATTGTATAGCATTTTCTTTTTGTCACGTTTACTTTTCACATTTGCCCCGCACTTTTTCTTTTCTCCCTCACTCTCTCGTTCGTGCCGAGGCGGCTCTTTTAGCAGTCTCGTTATAAAGATTCTCACATATGACACTTATAATACGCACGATGTTATATCATTATCATTATTAATGCGAAACATTGGTAATAATGATTATAATGAACGATAAAGTGTAGAAGACGGCGTTGTTGAGAGGGGACGTGAAAAAAGTGGCATTAGAGAGAATGTTTAATTTGTTGCAGGGTTGCAAATAATGCATTGAAAAAATAATGGAATCAGAACTCGAGTTAAGATTTTTTTTGTTTGCTAATTCTAAAAACTCGAATTAAAAATAATTTCTAAATTTCTAATGCAAATTTTTCGAATTAATTTCTAATTCAAATTCTTTGAATTAAAAAATTCGCAACCCTGATTTGTTGTGATAAAAAAAATAAGCCTTGGAAGTAATTATGTGGCGAGAAGGGAACTTTTTTATAACAGCGATGATTTTTTTTATAATTGCAACAATCATTAACCCTCATTAAGGTGTTTCTAATTGATTTTCTTAATATTCCGGATCTTTGTATCTTCGAATGGACTGTTCAACAAATAAGCTCGGATAAAAACCAATTTATCGCATGCAATTTCTTTCCTCCATTAAAAAATGAAGAAATTTAAGTGCCATTAAGGGGCTTTGTTTCTGCAGAAGCGATTCCACGATGAATGAACGATAAAATGAGAACTATTGTATCGAAGATCAATTCCTATGCAATTCAATTAATTCGGGGTTAATTATGCAGTCAATCAAATGGAAAAAAAAACGAACCTCGAGCTCATCGTGGAGATTTAAGGGTGCGGCTGATCAACAGTGCGGCCGAGAAAACTGCGGTCATGGGGTAGTTCGTGCGGTTTCTTACTAATAGGGTTGTTAGCACCGCTTTGCATAAATATTCCCATTTAGTGAGCGAATCCCCTTCAACCCCTTCATCCCCGGCGCGTATCGACACTGCGGCGTATCTTCCATTCGCCGTTCTGGCCTCTCTCTTATCTCCCCCACCCCCTCTCTCATTCCACTTAAGGGGTGGGGAAGAGGGTTGGTCTCACGGGATCTGGATTGGGGTGTGCCTTATTTATTCGTGACGCATGTGCTCTCCGTAATTTTCCTTATTCTCTCTCTTCCTACTCGAGTCATATATCCACCCCCTTTAAAATCATGACTCCGGAAGCCACGAATCCCCCATCGACGTTTTTCCAACGACACTTTTCTTTCCCAACGGCTTTCAGGGGGTTCATTTTTTTTGTAAATTAATTTCGCGATACTTCCCATTATAAACGGGGGTGAATATTTGATGTTTTAAAGTTTTTTTTTGTATAAAATTATTTTTTATTTCTTGTAATTTTATTTTTTTGCTTCGTCGAACTTATCAATCCCCAATGTTTTTCTTTTGGGTCTACGAGACTAATTTTTGGGTTTGTCTTTTTCGGTACAGTTTTTTGTTCCGGGATGATTCAATCTCACTTCAAATCGGTGCCAAGTGTTTTTATCGTTATTTCACGTTGAAACTATACACTAAGAGAAAAAATTGTTGAATTTGAGAACATGAATTTGTTTATTAAATGAAAGTATTAATTCGATTATTTATTTGTTGAACCAAGTAAATCACTCTTCATTAAAAAATATTTTCACGAATCTATTACTCCATTATATTAAACTATTATTTGATAGTAACATTAGTAACAATTAAATGCATGATACATTTGATTAAATTTGTATTCATAAGATTAATTACATCGATCGCATCATAAACATGAGATTATTTGAATCTAAAAAACGACTTCAATACGAAATTTTTTTTTTGAAGAAAATTATTTATGGCATCATAAACATGAGATTATTTGGATCTAAAAAATGACTTCAATACGAAATTATTTTTTTCGAACAAAATTATTCTTTGCATAAATTCATCATTATTTTACTTCCAAAAATATCTTTATTTAGAAAGATTTTAATAAATTTGCATTCATTGGATTAATTAGATGCATCATAAACATGAGATTATTTGAATCTGAAAAACGACATCAATATCAAATTATTTTCTTCGAACAAAATTATTTCTTTGCAATAAATGCATCATTATTTTACTTCTAAAAATATTTCTGTAGTATTTTCAATATTTATTAGATATAAAATTGATTATGATTATTTTAAAAGAAGCTGTAGTACAATAAATAACACATTATTTTATTCCAATAAAATATCTGTTTGGATTGATTAAATTTTCATTTCCTTCAAGCAACCAACTATCATTTCTATAGTATACTTTAATAGTATACATAAGTTGTTAAAAATTAAAAAACTGGTTTTTTAAATGTTTTCTTATATTCGAATCTTCATGACTCCTAACTTTTTTCAAGTGCATAGCAGTAGTCGATAGCGTAATAGGTAGCGTGTCAGGTAGTTAGGTAGGATAAGTATGATGGTAGGTAGGGTCGAGGGTTCGAATCTCGGTCGGACAGAGAAATTAGATCGGAGAATTGGCACAGATTTGTCTTTTTTTTCTATTTATCTCTTTTTGAGGTCCCTAAACTATGCATATTAAATTATTTGGCATGGGCTATATATTTTTTATGAAATGTTTAGCAACAATTAATAAACACGCATTTGTTTGAATCAATCATTTTTCCTGTTGATTGGACTAATTAATTTGTTGATTCAACAAATTATTTTTCTCAGTGCTTCCTGTATTAAAAGACATGCATGTTTTGAATGATAAAATGTGTTCTTGATTCAAACAACATATTACATATAATTGATAACATATTGTTATATTCAAGTAAATTCGTTTATTGAAATAGAAATTTATGGAATTGACTGAAAAAAATGAACCAAGTAAATACATAAGGGAACCAATCTAATACGTTTCGGCAAATAATGAAAAAAATGATTTTTTGCCTTCAAAACTTTACTTCATTGGTTCTAGTAATTTTTTCTCTCAGTGTACGTATATCCGCGTGTATAACCGAATTTATATGACACAACGAGACATTAAACGAGAATGAAGAAATATGGAAAGGGATTTTGAGGGGGAAAAAAGAGATATACGATAAGAGGGAAATAGAAAAAGTCGAGAAGATGGTTTGTCGTGAAAGGAGAATCGTTTCCACGGAACGTCCCTCTCTAACGCCCACTCGACTTTTTTCATCCCCCTCGTTTTTCTTTTTCTTTCTCTCTCTCTCTACACATTTATTCGCGAGGCTCTCTGACATCATTTTCTTATTCGCGCAAGTATTTCGTTTGATATACTCGAAAATTTGTGGTCGTTTGTCGTCGCACACGACAAATGCATTCAAAAATATTCTCGTATTCGTGCAATCGCCCATTCGACATTATACTTTGTCGTTGGCGATGAATGAATCTTGTTCTGTTTTCGCATCTCTTTCTTTTTTTTTTGTGCAAGAGAATTTTCCTTTGTCCAAGAAAAATTCGCGATCAAAGGAACCATCGAAAAATTTCTGTTGTTACAAATGAGGAAATCATTCACTTTTATTCCTTACTTGACACACTTTCGCAGAATAACGTACTTGACACAGTGGGGTCGTTTCTGCCCCACCGACAAAAATTCTTATAAAAAATATACCATTTCATATTTCAGCTTGCAAATTTTTTTAGAACCTCTCAAGAGCTTACTTCCCAAAGTCATACAGGATTTATAGTAAAATATCAAAGTTGAATATGATAAAAAAATTTTAATATCCAAAAAAACTGAAAAAATGACAACGTTTACAAAAAAAATCATAACTTTTTTATTTTTCGACGAAAATGGTTAAAAATTTAACTGAGTTTGCTCAATATACAGCACTACGAGAAAAAAATAGTAGAAGTAAAATAATATAACAAGAAAAAAATTCGCACGACATTTTCGCACTCGACCTTACTTGACAGACTGGGGCGAGACCACTCGACTTTGGATGGCTACTACATAAAAACTTATTGTTTTAGAGTGATGCTATAAGCTTGAGGAAGTAGTGGCATCTTCGAGCTAACGACAGATGTCGCTATAGGTCCCATTTTTTAAAATTTAGGTACTTAAAATTAAGGAAATTTAGGCCTGGGGTGTTTTGTACCCCAGTTTGTCAGGTAAGGGTTGAATCTCATTTCCCCAAATGGTTATTAAACAATTTTAACTTTGAATATGTAGAATAACTTTCAAATAAATTTTACAACAATCAGAGTATTCAATTTCAAGTTATTAAAGAGTATCCGGACTGATAGGCTCTGGCGCGTAAAGGCAATTTCAATGAAAGAAGTCGACTTTACTCGATTCACGAATTTTTGGTTGGATGCAATTGAAACTCATTCGTGAGCGAATTAATTTCGCGAGAGTGGATGGACTGTCGACGAATTTGCAGATTAAAAAAAACGAAAAAACAGAGAGAGAGAGAGAGAGAGAGAGAGAGAGAGAGAGAGACATAGGAATGTGCGTATCACTGCAAACAATTTCATCAATCAATTAAATTATTTTGCGGTTGTCTCGTTGGTGGGCCAATAACTCGTTTTATTGCACACGATCGAGTGCATGTCGATATGTATATGAGGCATTCCACGACATTTCGATCAAAATCCTGCCTTGATGATGCTTATTTTTCTCTAAATTTTTTTTATAAACAAACACATCGAAAAAAAATTCCCAAATTTTTTCAGATTTTTTAGGTCACGCGTTTTTTTGGATTTTTTTTTTTCAAAGGTACCACTTTGTAAAATCTGAAAAATTCAAAATAATCTAATAAAATATAACAAAATTTTTAGGCTTTGTTCCAAAATGAAGATTTTAGTACTCTAGGAGTAAAATTCGACAAATTGAAAAAAAAAAAAAAATCACTCATAAAGTTTTAAAATCTCCATTTTGGAACAAAGCCTAAACATTTTGTTATATTTTATTAGATTATTCTGAATTCTTTCCGATTTTACCCTTTTCCCCCTTTCCCCATTTTCGCTTAAAAAAAAAAAAATTCCAAAGAACGCGTGATTGACAAGTTCTGATAAAATTTCGGAAATTTTGTTTCAATGTGTTTTTTTATATAAAAAATTGAGAGGAAAATCGAAATCTTTTGTATAAAAAAACACATTGAAAAAAAAAATCCCAAATGATTTCAGTATTTTTCGATCACGCGTTCTTTGGATTTTTTTTTTTAGAAAAAAGGGACCCCTTTGTAAAATCCTAAAAAATGCAGAATCATCTAATAAAATATAACAAAATTTTTGGACTTTGTTCGAAAATGGAGATTTTAATACTCTATGAGTAAAATTTTTCATTTGGCAATTTTTTGAGTTTTACTCACAGAGTATTAAAATCTCCATTTTGGAACAGATCCCAAAAATTTTGTTATCTTTTATTGGGTTATTCTAATTTTTTTCAGATTTTACAAAGTGGTCCCTTTTTAAAAAAAAGAAATCCAAAAAACGCGTGACCAAAAAATTCTGAAAAAATTTGGGAATTTTTTTCTCAATGTGTTTGTTCATATAAAAAATTTATAGGAAAATGGAAATCATGGAGGCAAGATTTTGATCGAAATGTCGTGGAATGCCTCATATAGGCTTTTTCAGGCTTTTTTTTGTCGATGCATTTCGTGTACATCCGATGCCAATACCCTTTTTCCCCCCCGGTTATATATGTATTACCTATCACCCGGGGGCGTTTTTTGACACCGCTCTCACAAAAGAGGAAAGCACGACTGGCGGGTATAAAACCGTTGCACGCAGCGATAAAAACGACAAATTGATAAAAATTGTCCCATCAGAGAGGGATTCACACACCCACATATATATATATCTCGTAAATTTTTATATATATGTCGGAAAAACGTCCGGCGGGCTTTTCCTCGTATCCGGAATTTCATTCGACCATGCGACTAATTCGATAAACTCTCTCTCTGTCGCGCTTCCTCCACGCAAATGGTACAGAGATGACTTGTGGCCATGTCGTCCATAAAAAGGAGGGGAAAAAACCGAGTATTTTTTTCCCCTCCTTTTTATCTCTGAGCAATGATTTTTCCAACCACGTTTCATTTGACAAAACACTTCATTCGCCTGTGTCAAGCGTGAGCGAGTGAAGCTTCGTGTCCGGAGCGACTTCGCTAGTGCGCGAAAAATCCGCCAGGCGGCGGATCTGAGCGCGGCGCTCTCGCGCAACCGAAGCGTCCGCGCCAAATCTATAAGGCGCTTCTCCCATCGCCCTCGTTTCCTCGGCAAAAATAGCGCCGTGGGTTTCGACAAGGGAAAAAAAAGGATAATGAGGGTAGTAAAAGCTCAATAATGTGAAAAATTACATTCACATAAAGCCTTAGTAGTATTATACTATATATGTAGGATTGTACATTATCGAGTGCACGTCTGGCGGAGAAAACCGGCGTGAGAAAAAGTTCTTGCTTGCATTGGGGCTAATTCGACAGGGCTTTCGAAGGGGGCTCTCGCTTTTTTTATCTTTTACTATATCTTCGATCCCTTTCGCACTTTACTTTCTCTGTACACATCTATATATATATATATTAGGGTGGTCCTTATTTAGGCTATGTTGTTTTTCCTTTTGACGATAGTGCTGAATCGGTTTTAAATAAATAAATAGAAACTCATACTAAATTTCAGCTCGATATCTTAATTCTAACCTGGCCCCCACGGCAGTCAAAGTTTTAAAGGGGAAATACGTGTATTTTATACGGTCTATGATTTTAACATTTTTTCAACTTAGTTAATATTGATTTAAAAATTTGAAACTTGGCACATATATTGCTCATAGTATAAGGTATATTTGTAGTATTTTATCAGATTTTTCATCTTCGATTTTCGACATACCCTCCCGCTAAAAAGTTTGGACACATTCGTCGAATTTCGCACCACACTAAAAGTTTGATTGCGAAATAAATAATGAAGATAGCTAAATTTTCCAAGTGGCGTTTGAAAGAGGACATATTAACCTTCATTTTGCTTTTTTAGAAATTCCCCTACGATTTTTTTTGAGCCCGGTACGCACTTTTGAACATGGCAAATGGCCATGTTCAAAAGTGCGTACCGGGTCAATGACCATGTTTAAAAGTGCGTACCGGGCTCAAAAAAAATCGTAGAGAAATTTCTAAAAAAGCAAAATGAAGGTTGATATATCCTCTTTCAAACGCCGCTTGGAAAATATAACTATCTTCATTATTGACTCCGCAATCAAACTTTTAGTGTGGTGCGAAATTCGACAAATGTGTCCAAACTTTTTAGCGGGAGGGTATGTGGAAAATCGAGGATGAAAAATCTGATAAAATACTACAAATATACCTTATACTATGAGCAATATATGTGCCAAGTTTCAAATTTTTAAATCAATATTAACCAAGTTGAAAAAATGTAAAAATCATTGACCGTATAAAATACACGTATTTCCCCTTTAAAACTTCGACTGCCGTGGGGGCCAGGTTAAAATTGAGATATTGAGCTGAAATTTGGTATGCATTTTTATTTATTTTTTTCAAACCGATTTAACACTATCGTCAACAGAAAAAACAACAAAGCCTAAATAAGGACCACCCTAATATATATATATATATATGACGTTCTTCTGGTTTCTCGTTGAAGAAACGACGAAGAAGTAGCAGGAAAACTCTGCGTTTCGCTCCGACGAAACTTAACTTTCTCCTTCTTTCCCTCTTCCTCCAATAAATGGATATATATATCTATATTATTGGTATTGCGCCCGCGGAATCATTACGAATCCATTGTGCGACGGTGCACACGCGGCTATACATATGTACGTGTATATAGGAATGCAAGAAAAGGGTATGAGGATGGCGATACGCGCGACGACAATTTCGATTGCTTTGCAAAACTCTCTCGGGGAGGGTAAAAAGTTTCGCGGGCGACCCGCAAAATTCCCGCCCTCCTCGTGCTCCCTCTTGCTTCGCCGTTTTCCTTTTTCTTCTCTTTTTTCTTTATCCTGTACTCTTCGAGACTGCAAACTATATACATCATCAAATAATACCCTTTTCGCGTTTTCTTAGTCGTAAAGTTTGTCATTCCCATTTATAAACTCCAAGACGGAAAACTTGACGCAACTACTATTTCCCATGATTTACGAATCTGTGTATAATAATAATAATAATAATAATAGTAATAACGGCTTATACTTATTTCATTCAATTTAAACGTCACGTTATTATACGAAAGGCAGTCTCTATGATTTATCCTGTTTAAGGGGACCGAGTCAGCATCAAAACGCTGATTTTTGAACATGCCTTCGTCTGTAAACGTTTTTTTGGCACCGGTTTCTGTATACCTGGGTCGTTCGCGTCCCGGCGTTATTTCGTTGAGTTAATGAACTCGAAAAAATTTGATAACATTTGTGCTACTGTTCGAAACCTTCAACTTAATGTGCCAACTATAAAATTTGCGAAAAGTTTATTTTTACATATATTTTTTATTTAAAAGATGGAGCAACTCCGTAAGAAATTAATAGTTTACTTGAAAAATCATAACTTTTCGAAAAATTTAGATATTTTAATGTACTTTACGGCAAATTGAAGCTGAATCATGCACCTTTAAGGGAAAAAATATTAGATTTTATTCGTTTAATATTAAATGCTTAAGTTTGGTGGGTAAAATGGGCAATGAATCATGTAATGAAATGAACGCATTTTCTTATCGAAAAACATTTTTTTTCTTGTAAACTGTATTATTTTCAACTTATAATTGTTAATTCTACTTTAATAAGTAAAATTTTATGTTCCCAAATGAAATTATTATTCCCGTAATTTTTTTAGGGGGGGGATAGTGGTACCCATCGCTCGCTCATTCGGAAGGATTCGGCGGAAACAATTTTGGGTAGGACAAAAATGACCCAGGTTTACAGACGAAGGGATATAAGTATTCAAAAATCAGCGTTTCGACGCTGACTCGGTCTCCTTAAAAAGGACTGGTCTACATTACCGACGGAGCCTTTCTAATCTCTTTTGGCCTATTCCAATTTTCTTTTACATAAAAAAAGCTTTATTTTCGTGAAATTTTTTGCACGAATGTACAGCAGGATAATTGGATGGAATAAAATTTAGAAAACTCCAAAATTTATGAGAAAATCGTGTGAAAATCGGTACTCGCGCTGTGGTAAGATAATCTTACCCGGAAACGAGTGACAAATCGATCGCGTTTCGATGGAAGTCGGAGGACATTTTCAGGAGTGTTGAAAAACCATGAAAATATATATTATCGCTACACGGTTGGGAATAAATAATACACGGGGGATGAAAAATGTGTGAACTTGGATGAAATTTGTTTTCTCGGGCGTTGAAAAAATTCCCCTGGTGACGGAAGAGCAAGCATCCCCTTAATGCAGGAGGAGAGCGTCTCTCTTCGTGTAAACACGCACATTTCTTTTTTTTTTTGCCCCCGGAAAAGCGCTCCAACCTTCTTTTTCCTTTTTCCTCATGGCGCTCTTCAATCACCGCAGAGGGAGAAATTTGACGTCTGTCGACGCGTCAAGAAGAATAAAAAAATTTGAAAAAATGAAAAAAAAAAATAAACTCACGGTACGCGAGGATCGACGAGTGTGAAACGAGACGCGCGAATAAAAGCGCGCCACGAGGGAATACGAAAATATCGCGAATATGTCGACGATTTTTCATAATAATCAAGTGAAACGGTAAACAGCGCGAGGATTGAGCCACTCGAGTGCAATTTTTTTTTTCTATTAATCAAAATCATCGTTCATTAATTTTACTCGAATTATGATCGAGTAAATAAATTCAAGCAATGGCGTCTATAGCCGGATATTCAATATTTTTCTTCGCGTAACAACGAATTCAGCAATTGCAAATTTTTTTTTTTTACGTTTTTAGAAATATCAGCGAATTATCTGAAAAGCAAAAAGTAAACCGTATCTGAAAATTGAATACTCTAAAAATTAACCAAAAATAAAAAAAATGTAATAAAATTAAATTATATAATAATGGAATACAAAAATATATTCGTTCATTTCATCAGGTTTGTACAAAAATAAAAAAATTTTAAGACACTTTGAAAAGTTTCAAAGACTTCGCGCCACAGTAATCGGCAAAAAAAAATTTTAGATTTTTAATTAATCGTTATTTACAAAATAAATATCACCATCCATTATTTGTTTAGGTATTTCGATAATCAGTAATATAAAGACCAATACTATGAATTATTTGGATATTGAATATGTGTATTCTTTGAATTATTCATTATTAGAAAAACTAGTAATTGAATTATTTTAATGACTAATTATTAGAATAATTTATAATTGAATTATGTCAATTATTGATTATTTGAATAATTAGTAATGTATCTATCTAAATTACTAATTATTCAAGTAATTAGTAATTGAACTATTTCAATTATGAATTATTTAAATAATTAATAATTTAGATATACGAATTACTAATTCATTATAAATTCCTTCACGATTTAAGTACAACTTGACTACAAATAATTGTAGATGTTATTTGAGTGAACTTGTACAAAAGTTCGAGTATATTTTGTGTACAGTTTGCCTAAAACTTGTATTCAATTACCGGCCGTAGATTTCGATCAACTTGTATCCAAATGTTGCTCACCAAAAACTTATCGCAAACTTGGCGTCAAATTGATTCCAAGCTACACATGACCTCGCACATGACCAAGTTTTTATAGAGTATAACACTGGCTCTCAGGGTTCCTGCTCAACTTCACTAAACAAATTTACAAGCATAAATCAAATAATCCATTATCAAATAATTAATAATTGCAAAGAATAATTAACTAATTTTTTGAAAAATTATTAATTAGAAGAATTAATTATCTAATTATTCGAATAATTAATAATTGGAAAGAATAATTAACTAATTTCATAAAAACCTAGTAAGTAGAGTACTTAAGTATTTAATTACTTGGATAATGAATCATTAGAAGGAACAATTACCTAATTTTTAGAAAAATCAGTAATTCATGAGAACAACATATTAATTACTTGGTTATTGAATAATTATTCGATCTAAATTACAAGTCATAGGTTTATTGAATAATAATCGAACATGAATTCTCGAATTTTCGAATATTAGAAATACCTTACTGCCTAATTACTGAGTGCCTTAATAATGAGTAATATTTATTGGAACAATTGTAAAATTTTCTAACACCGAGTAATTAGCGGTAATTAAATTAATAAAAATATCGATTTTGCCGATCACTGCTTCGCCATCAAAAAGTACATAAATGATTCTAAAAATTTCAAAACGGAAATTCCAAAATAGAGGGAAAATCCTAAAAAAAATTCAAATGCGTTCAGAAAAATGAACGCATTCGATTTGTTTAAGAAAAAAAAGAACTTACTGAAAAAATGTTGAATAATTAGTTGTTTAAACAATTTATTAATATCTTTTGTTCAATATTATTATTGATAATTGTTGTTTATGGCATGCCGAATGTTGCTGAATTTTTTCATATTTTTATTGTATCACGAAGTACGGAAATTTTAATCAAATAAAATTTTTGGCTGGGACTGTAGGGGCAAAGAATCCTTAAAGAGGGGTTGAAATTTTGTTAAAAATTGTATCATATCCTGATTCTCATGATTTTCCATCGCTCCATCGAGCTTTGGCTCCTCAATCGAAATCCCAAAACACAGAAGTGAACCGTTTTTCCGGATTTTCATTTTCTTAAAAAAAAAAAATACATATTAAAGTATCAAGGATGTTGAGTCCCTATGAAACTTGTTAATATTAATGGTTCAATAAATAACTTCTCAATCGTTGTAAAATTTTTACACGACCTCCTGAATACTTCGTGTAAAAACATACCAAATTTACAGAATTCTATCATCATTACTTCAACCTCCTTAAGGGTTAAAATGAAAAACGATGAGAAAATTCTGAAAATTTGATATGTTTTTGGATGAAGTATTTAAGATGTCTGGTAAAAATTACACGACGATTAGGAAGCTCGTTATTAAAAAACTAACATTTTGTTAAAAACAATTTTTTAAACAAATTTAAAAAAAAATATTTATCAATAAACTTCGTTTTGTTTCCGTTGCTTTCAATATATTGTAGGTATTAAAAAATTGAGAGGTCAAAAAAAAAAAACTTATCGCAAAGTTATATCAGTTTCCATGAGACTACATTTAATTTAATTTAATTTGTTAATGTTAATTGTTCGATAACGAGCTTCCTAATCGTCGTGAAATTTTTACACGACCTCTTAAATACTTCATTCAAAAACATACCAAATTTTCAGAATTTTCTCATCATTTGCGATTTGGGACTCAACATCCTTAAGGGGAGGCCAAATACCATTTTCGTTCAATCCCTACATTATCGACTTATCACCGTCGTCCAGTCTTTCTCCCAAAACCGTAAATGAAAATTTATTAAATTTTGAAAATTCAGAGGAGGATAAGTTAATTAACAATTAATTGATAATTAAGGGGCTAAAACGCGTCACAACCAACTCCAACGAATTCATTGGAGCCCCAAAAATATTAGGTTACTCGTCAGAATCCATGGTGCTGCCCTCCCTCGCACGTTTGTAAACTAGATTTCGCCATTTCGTGTTTCGATAAAACTACAATTTATCGATATTTATCTCCTTATGCGCCATCCAAACTTACGATGTGTCTTTTCCATAAAATAATGTCGAAAACGTCTTGATATTTGTGTCTTGGCGTTCTTCCTGGAGCCTCACTCTTAGTTTAGACGAAATACAGTAAAAAGTCTCATAATTCAAGATTTTCAATTACAGATTCCTGATGGTAATCGGATCTATAATGTTTTTTTTGATTTTTCAAAAAAACTTTAGTGAGGCTCCATTTGTGCCATAATTCCGATTATGCTGTTAAAATTTTATTGAATTCCATTCATTCGTATGAGAGCAAGTTTGGATGGCGATTTCGAAGCGTAGTGTCGGTATTTAGCCTCCTCTTAAGGGAGTGATTTTGCGAAGAAGGTGAGAGACGGCGATGGCGGAAAAACGCTTCACCAGACTGCCGCGTTACGCCACGTTAAGCTCGACGAGTTTCAATGATGCGAAAACTCTGCGGATGGGGTTTGCTCCCTGTGCCTTTTTTTCCGTTGTAAAAAAAAAAAAAGGAAAAAAAGAACAACCCCCCTTACTTTGTGTCGTCTTGTTTATCATTTTTTTCTCCCTCATTCTCTCCGTCGAATATTGATGTTAAACAAAAAGACTATAGAAGAGGGTGGAGGCAACACGTGAATGAGCGAGACGTGAAAAATATTTGCGCGGTTGAGCCCAAAGAGAAATTCGATAAAAAATAATGCTTTAAAAACACGATAAATTCTTCGCCAAAAGTTGTGTGCCAAAAATGTCCCACACATTGGCGTGGAGAACTGTACATTTATAACCTCAAAATGAAGGTGGAAAGAGAAGCAAACGCTAGCTTCAAGATTTGGCACATCAACATCTCTACCGGATGAAACTCTACCGTCAAAAACTTTTTGACAATTTTCAAGTTTTCCGGTACATATTTACCATTTTACAGACCCATCGAATGATGTGCAAAATATACCCAAAACATCGCTCCCGCAGAAAAAATTTTCCGGAAACAACTCTACCGAATAGAACGTTTTCCTGAGGAAAAATTATTCTAAGAGGACCGTAACCGAGAAAAAGGTTTGGTAAAGTGAAAAAAATTTGGCTTGAATTAACTAAACCCTGCGGTTACGGGTGGCGAACGAAATGTGTAATTCAGTTAACTCAAAACGTGTATCAAAATGGAAACAAAAATTGCATTCCCATAAATACATATATCCTTGACCCAACAGAGTAGATAATCCGTTCAATTGAAAATTACATTGTTTTGATTCTATATTTGGTAAAATGCACTCAATATGCGAATGCATAACCAAAGGGTTTGGTTGAATGAACAGTTTATATTTTCTATGCAATTCAGATGTTGTTCACCGAAAAAAAAATGCATTCAATACAAAGCTAGAAAATTTCAATTGAATTAACAAAAAATTTGATGATATGCAATATTTGTTTAAGCTACGAGGGCTTTTACTCAACCAATTAATCATGAGATTAAACAGTTGAGTGAAAATTTAACTTATTTATGTTTGCGCCCATAAAGCGCCACCAAAATGCAATGGTGATATTGTTCAAATATGTAGTCTTTAGTCAATAGAACTGCGCGACCACAGAGCGCGGGTAATGTTCCATCAATTCAAAGTTAATCGAGGACTCCGATGCTGGTAATACACTGGTACTTATCGGTGCTCGGTGGCTGTCTCGCTGGCGCGAGAGCGCGCGCCGATCGTCGCCACCTTACGGATCTCGGGCGAAGTGCCGAGATCGTGGTAGTTACCATATACGTACTATCGACCAAATGTGTTGTGGCCGCATTGAAATATTAAGTCAAATTTATCAAACAATTTGATCGACTTGAAAGCATTTACTATTCTTTTTAACTGGATGAATAGCTCAAATAAAAACTAGATTTTGTTGATGAGACGAAACATACAGTTAAAACAATCAAGAGTCGCGGTAGCGACTCGAGACAAGTATATCGTCGCATTTATTTCAGTTTTTTAAATAATTAATTATTATTAAATTAATAAATACTTTAGTGATTTGTGCTCCCGCAATAAAATAATTTTGAATTTATTGCGATATGTCAGAAAAATTTTGAAGTTCTTGATATCTTTTTTTGACTGCTGAACAGTTTTTTTCTATATTGCTACGCCATAGGACTAGGAAATGTGAAAAAAGTGTTCTTCGATGAAGGAACAAAGAGGCAAAGCGCTCTAAATGTTCTCATTAAGTAATGAGAGAACTTGAAGCATTTCAATCTCAACTCCCTCAATGAACATCTTTATTCACATTTGCTAGTCCTACAGTGTAGAAGTATACCCTTTAGAAATAACTCTTGAACTTAGAACAAATGTTAACGGTAAAATTAAAAAAAATAGTCAAATCAAGTGAAAATTGTCAACAAAGAGAAATTATCAATGAACAAAAATAATCAAAAAAATAAAAAGTACTTGGCGAGTTCCTTTTTAACAGAATATAAATCAAAACGGTTTTTCAGTAAACAGGTGAACACCAAAATGTCAATACCAATATGCTCAGTGAAAAAACTCGCCAAGTACTTTTTATTTTTTAAATTTATTTTTGTTCATTGATAATTTCTCTTTGTTGACAATTTTCACTTGATTTGACTATTTTTTTAAATTTTACCGTTGACATTTGTTCTAATTTTTTTATTTCTGCTCCGCTCTTAAAAATCATGATTGCAAAGTTAAAGTTACATTAGAAAAGAAGATGCACTTGGCAATGCGTGTTGTGAGTTTCATGTCTATTTATTTCACAACTTTTGGTAAGAAGACTAAACTAGAGATACTTCCGTAAATGTACTTGTCTCCAATTTTTGTACACCATTTTTGGTGTTTTTTGGGGGTATTATTTACTTCCAGAAAATGACTTAATATTCGATTGAATGAGAAAACAAGTTGTTGAATCAATCTCGTTTGAAGTCATTTTGATCCAATGTTGTAATTGCGGTGAATGCAGTAAACATTCGAAACAACGACACCAGTTTTATTATTTCAACAACGGGGTAATCAAATCAAATATGTGACGATTGATTCAAACGAATTTTCCGCGATCGCAGCTGGGTAGTTGATATTACTAAACCTTTTTTTCGGTGGAGAAGCTCTCGTCTAGAGGAATAATTGATATCTGAAAACGGGAAATATGAGACCATGAGGTCCAAATTTATTCTGATATTTGGGAGAATAAGTCACAAATTACACTGTAAAAAATTCTTGTATTAAATTTAATAAAAAAAATATGAAGTTTTTATGCATATACAATATATTAATTTTAATATACGTTCGTATATCAAAATTCCAATACAAGTATATGAAAAATCAAATAACTTCTTTTAATTTTAATATACGTTCGTATATTAAAATTCCAATACATAGTATGATTTTTAAAGCAAAATCATGAAAAAAATATGAAATTTAATATTCTTTTGTACATTCAAATTAAAAGAAGTTATTTGATTTTTCATATACTTATAATGGAATATTACTGTACACATTGTATATGAAATTTAGTATCCTGTATATTCATAAAAACTTCATATTTTTTAATTAAATTTAATACAAACATTTCTTACAGTGCAACTAAAATTGTACGCCCGAGATATCCACATTGTAGGGATATTCGCAAGGGTCAGCTCGACCGAAAGTGCAATGGAAGAGCTTCGCATTGGAGGAACTGCCTTAATCATCGCGGTATAACCTCTGCGCCAGGTAAGTATATTGGGCACGCTGGGCGTCCGGTATATAACACCGTCATACGCCTATTTCGCCTGGGCACAGAGGTCCGAGCGCATGCGACGCATAGTGGTGGATGCGTCAACTAGCACTGCCGCTGACGTTGATTGTAATTTTGGAAAATAAGTGTATTAATTTCCAATAACGTATCTTAAGAATGCGAAAAAGTATATAGAAACCATTTTCATATACGGGGATTTGAATTTTCAACGTTCATCTCTTAATTTTAATATCCAAATATTAATTTTAAGATGAAATTGTTAATTTTCCAATACCATGTATATTAATTTCGAGTTCGTATACTTGTTATTGAAATTCCCTATACTGTATATTAAATTTCATTACAATATTGAAAAAAAATTTCAACGGTTGATTGCAATTTTAAGAAATAAGTGTTTTAATTTTCAATAATGTATTTGAAAATTGCGAAAAAGTATACAAAAACTATTTTCATATACGGGTATATTAATTTTCAATGCTCACTCTTTTAATTTTAATATACAAATATTAAATTTAAGATGAAATTGTTAATTTTCCGATACCTTGTATATTAATTTCGATTTCATATACTTATTTTTGAAATTTAATATACTTTTGTATATTAAATTTAATAACATTTTTTACAGTGATATATATACTTTTTCACACTCTATCTCTCTTTTTACAATGTATATTCATTCGTCAGAGAAAACTCGGTTTGGTTATCACTGAAGGAGAAGAGAATCAAGCGCAATTAATCTTCGTCCTCTCTTTCTCGCGACTCGTCGTAATTAATCTCCTGGAAATTAAGGAGTCGGGATACCTGCCGCACAAGAGTGAATGAATGATAAAGAGAGAGAGAGAGAGAGAGAGAGAGAAAAGGGTTCGCGACCTTTTTGTGATTGCGGATGAATTCTCCTCGTTTCAGCGGTCTCGTCCTTCCGCCCATTTTAAATTACCACATAAAAGTAACATATATTTTTTAAAATGAAAATAAATAACAAAGTGTCACAGTACGAAAATTACTATCAAAATAAATATAGTCCAGTAGCAAAGATTAAAGGCGCATTTGCATTCGGTTAAAACTCCATTGAAATATAATCCTGACGATATACACTCCCGAACAAAAGGTTTTGCTGCTCTTTTAAAAATAAAGATAATTTGATTCGCCACGCGGCGTTTTGAAGGGGACATATTCAGCCTCATTTCGCTTTTTTTAAAAAATGTTGGCGATTTTTTTGGAACCCGTACGCCCTTTGAAACATGGTCGTTTTTCAGCTTTTTTTTTTGCATTGTTATTTTGGCGTACGACCCATGCAAATTTTTTTCAACAGTTTTTCACACAAAAAACATGTAGCGGAGAGTATTAGCTTTAATTTAGTTTTTTGAAAAGTTTCGTACGATTTTTGTTTGCAAAGATATTCAATCTTTCGCAAAAAACGACCATATTTATAAAATGTAGCGTAACTCCAAAACTACTGAGTTTTCGAGAAATCACTGAGAGAATAAAAAGTTGCATACAATCATTATGGATTTAATGAAATTTTTTTGGTCGGCACTATTTTACAACTCTACCGAATAATAATCTCCACCAAATGCAAAAACAATCTCTACCAGAAAAAAACATCACTCGCAAGAAAAGCTCTACCGAATAACACAAGTCATTCAGAGAGTCGTTATCAGTGCACCCAGAAAAAAGATCTAGTCGCAGGTACTATAATCGTTTATTTGATTATTTTTTAGTTACTTTAAAGAAAATTTTCTTTCCATCCAATTTTGGGCGATATTTACTTCCACTATATTTATTTATTCGAATTCCCTGTCATCGAGAAACAGGCATAGAAGAAAAATTCTATTCGTTGTTACTAAATACCTATTCACCCGTAATCTCATCCGATCATATCTGCAGATTTGTCAGTACCCCAAAAATCCGCCAGGTGGCTACCTCTCGCACAAGCGAACCTGCCTCTCGACGCCTATATCCTTTCCAAGCTCGTCTATGTTTGATATCCTTATTTTTCAGTATGGATATCAAATACATTGAACATTGCGGCAAAACGCAAGATGGTCGAATCCCCGAAAAGGATTCCCATAAAAAAGGGTCTTTTTTCTTTTCCCTTCGGTTAAAGAAGGAACGAAGCTCAACGAAATTATTGACTTCATATGTGTAGCTATACATTTAAGGATTGAAATGTTTAAAAATATATATTGTGTAAATATTAAAAAAAAATTATTTCATTTAAATACATATTTGTTCTAGGGATGGGCGATGTTGCAAATAAAATCGATTTTTGAAAAAAACATCGATTCAAAAATCGCTATGTTTAAAAAAAAACATCGATACATCGATATATCGGTGAAAAAAATTAATTTAATCATTTTTCACTACAGAATGATCTCTTTCATTTTTGATAAGCGGTTTATTAGCAAAAATCCGGTTGCATACTGGAAATACAGTAGAACCTCATATAACTTAATTCGAAGGGACCGGAAACCTCGCATAACTTAAATTTCCCCTGTATTCTCCCACTCACGTCTCTAAGCGCATGCGTACTATCATGTTAGCAATAGGCATACAATATATTTTTTTACCCACCAGCGAAGTTTCCTTCTCATTATTAACACGTTTTAGGCACATTCATTATACTTAGTAAAATTCATCCGATGGAATCCAATCGTGCATATTTTCGCGAGAAAATTTGACAAGTTGAGGTTATGGTGCTCTGTGTGACACGCAGTCAAGGTTTGAAGTGGGGAGAAACGGCCATAGGGAAAGTTAAGATATGCGAGGTCGTTGCCATGGTAATGAGTCAAGATATGCGAGTAATTCGGGGTTAAGTGTTCTGAGGTTCTACTGTATTGGAGAGGCCAATTTCCACCATTTTCTTCACTTGTTCACTAGCCAAGCAAAATAAAAAAAAACATTATCGATGTTTGCCAAAAAAAAATCGAAGATCGATTAATCGAGCGGAGAAAACATCGACCGAAAAAATCGATTTATCGGACAAAAAAAATCGACGTGTTCGATTAATCGAAAAACATCGCCAATCCCTAATTTTGTTCAGTTTGAAATAATATTTATTAATATTAAATAAAAATTTATTATATCGCAATATATTTTCCTAGTAGGTCATTCAAAAAAAAAAAAAATTCGTTGACACGAATAAGGTTGTATTAGGCCGGCCTACACCCATGCAGAAATTTCGATAGGGACACCCTACGTCCCATCAAATCCCTGTCGGGATTCGGCATGGACTCCCCAAAACGGGCGTCCCTATGGGGATCCCTATCGGGATTTGCTATAGATTCCCCAAAACGGGCGTCCCTATGGGGGTCTCTATCTAGGATTTACTATGGATTCCCCAAAGCGGGCGTCCCTATGGGCGTTCTTATTAGGATTTGTTATGGATTCCCGAATACGGGCGTCCCTATGGGCGCTCCTATCGGGATTTGCTGTGGATTCCCCAAATCGGGACTCCCTATTAAAATCCAGGTTGCATCGCCATATGGCGTCACTCCCATTTACCATGTCCCCATAAGATTCCTATGTGGATCGAGTATGACGGTCGTAGGTCTGGATCATATAGATGGCGTACTCGTGAGCCGTGCGGGATTTAGTATTATTACCTGTGCGATGCCAGTGAGGTTATGTCGTGTGTTTATTTTGTGCTTTCAATATATTTGGTGATCTGATTCTATTATTGATGAACAACGAAATGAATGAGCGTGAGAAAACTCGCATTCGCGTACAACGATGTCGGAAAATACGTCGGGAAATTAATCTCGAACTGCAACGCCATGCCGAAGCACGTGCTTCAATTCCAGGTTAGGAACAATACAAGTTTTCCACCGTTTTGATAACGATTATAATAGTTAATAAATATTTATTATTCATTAAAAATAAATACTTGAGATTGGGAGCTTTGTAAAACCTTTCACAGACTTTAACAAAATAAAAAAATTAATATAAATTCTAATAAAAATTGATTCGGTTCGGTATCCCTACAGGATACCGTTTGGTATCCCTACAGGATCCCGGTTGGGTATCCCTACAGGATCCCGTTTGCGTATCCCCATTCGAATCTAATGGGCGGATGTTACAATCACGATTGGAATCCAATCTGACGTCGCATTAGATCCCGATGGGGAGGCCGGGATGCGCGCCAGAATCCCACCGGATCCCTATCGAAATTTCTGCATGGGCAACTAAAAAAATTTATTTGGCTTGACTAGGATTTAGTTAAATGTACTAGATCTTTTTTCTGGGTGTGGGAGATTTTATGGTGGAATGTTTTTTGCGGTAGAGACGAAGAGAAATAACTGGAACAGCCGTAAATGTGCCATTACATTCGCCAAGAATCGCCAGAAGGTGTAAGACAGGAATTGACTCTGCGTCTTCGTGGATGTTAGAGAGTCGATGAAAGACGTCGGGATGTCCCCGAGGGCTTTAATCGTCGGACTTTTCTCGCGAGAGTTTCTCCTTGCGAGGGTCAGATTCGCGACACCGTTCGGCGACATTTCCCCGTGTGCAAATACCGTCATCGTGAACGACAGTCCGTGGGTACACAATATTATCACGCGGTAGCGATCTAAAAAAAAAAACTGTCCACCTCCGAAGTTGGCTCAGGCTCTTTTACGCCTTAAGAAGAAGAAGAGAGAGAGAGAGAGAGAGAGAGAGAGAGAGAGAGAAAAGCCCTTTACCGTGTGCACTTGAAGCGCCCGACGAGCTCATTCGCGGGAATAAGCGTGCGGGAAGAAAAAAAAATAAGAAAAAAGATGAAGAAGAAGAAGAAGAAAAGGGAAAACGCGAGAAGAGCGCGGGAGGGCTTTATCGCCCGGGAGAGGGCGATGGCGAAAGTCGAGAGAGGAAGAGATGATGATGATGATGATGATGATGATGAGTTGAAGTTGAAACGAGTCTCGTGAGAAGAAAAAAAGGAACGAAACGAAGAAAAATAAAATGTCGAATAAACGCTCTCTTGGAGTGAGACCTCTTTTTGGCGGAAAAAAGTTTTCCGCGTTTACTTTCGACGGAATGAGAGAGAGAGAGAAAGAGGGAGAGAAAAGGGGGGAAGGCGACGTTGAATCGAGAAGATCGTCGTCTTTCGTCACGCCAGTTTTCTTGGCTCGACAAAATGGCCACGTACACACCTTTACAAGGTGTAATAGGTGTACGTGTACTTTTTCTTCTCGCCATTTTCTTCAAATGCTGCTCTTATGCGAAATACGTGTGTATGACTCCGGGCGTTTACCCGGAGTTTTCTCTCTCTCTCTCTCTCTCTCTCTCTCTCTCTCTCTCTCTCTCTCTCTCTCTCTTCCTCTCTCTCTCTTCCTCTCTTTCTCTCTCTTAAGATGGATGTGCATGTGTGAGTGTCAAAAAGCACCGATGGAACGAGCAAAGAACCGCGCTTCTTTGACGAGAAGAAGCAAAAACGTGTGCTCTCACTTTTCCCTCCGCGAGGAATAAGGAGAAAAAGAAGGAGGAGAGGAAGAGGGAGAAGAAAAAGCTCCTCTTTTGCGCCGCGAATCGTGGAATACGTAACCCTTGCGTCAAATGTAGGCCCATTGTGGGGACCTAGAGTAGACCTTCCGGCAAAATTTTTTTCTTTTTTTTTCTTTTTTCTTTTCTCTCATTCATCCCTTCACTGTGTCGCGGCTCTTCGATGTACGATATTGAACGCTCGACTTTTTTTTTTTTTTTTAACCATTCTCGAGAATGATACTTCATTCAATCGCGTTTTCTGGGGCATCGCGATGCTTTTTCCACACTCATTTCTTCGTGTTTCGTCGATTCGACGTTTTCTCGAAGCACACTCAAGAAAATGAGAAAGAAACGCTTTTCCAGAGTCTTTTTGGATGAGAAAGTTTTTGAAGCTTTTGGGAAATTGACGAGCTTTTTTATTTTCTCTGCTCCATTTTTAGCTCGGGACACACTTCAGCTGGAAATTAGAGTTGAAAATTTTTTTTGAGAAATTTTGGCAATTTAGAAAAAATTTTGATCGATTTTTTTTTTCGCGACGACAATAATTGACATACCGATATTAATCCAACGCTATTTTGTTAAGTCTAAGGTTGACGAAAACTTAAAAAAAAAATTTATTTCTTTCTCAGAAAAATTTCAAATTTTTTTAAATTAATTGAAATTATTAATTTAATTGATTGAGTTAATTAAATTTATTAAATAAATATTTGCATTATCGAAATTATTGAATAAACTAATGTCAGTAGCTGAAAATAAAGCAGATTTCAGAACGAGGAAGAAAAACAGTCATCGATCGTAACAATAAAAAATCATTTCTTATTTACCATTCAATAATTGTTAAAACTCAGAAAGAGAAACTAAAGATAACGATTGACTTTTTTTTATTGTCGTTAAAATTTTTTCAAAATTTCGTAGAAATATATATATTGCAGATAAATACAAAAATTATAACTTTTGAAAAACTCAATTACACTTGACTAATAATCAGCGTATTGAATTTATTTGTTAATTTTTCTAACGATATATTTTCATAATATTTAAAAAAATATTTTTAATTTTACATTTCATTAAAAGATTGGTGATGAAACATTCTTTTAAAAGTTATGTTTTATTAAAATTTTCTTGAGTAGTGAGTTTAAAAAAAAACATTATGATCAAGTTAAATATATGATGGAACAACATAACTTCTTCATCGAAATCGATCAGTTTAAGAGCAAAAAATAATTATTCGAATAATTCGAATGATTCGAATGCTATTCGCACTCCTCTAAATTGAAAAAAAAATTTTTTGTATTTTTACTCAGGAAAATTGTTTAATTTTTCCTCATAACAAATTTTTTTAATTTCTATCTATTAAACCCTCAAAATCCCGTACAAAAAAATTCAAAATTTCGCCGTGCATTATAGTGAAAAAAAAGTATTAAAATGAATTTTTCAACAAAATAACAGCACAATTTTCAAAAGCATCACAAACATTCATCAGTGTAAAATCCACATTTTGTAAATTACTGGTTGATAAACGAAAATGATATTTTTCAGAAAAATTAAATCAAACGAAACCTAAAAATGTTTAAATGTTTTCTCACGAAAATTTCAATTGTTTTTAAATCAATCAAATTAATCAAGTTGATTGATTAATTAGAGTAATTAATAAAATGAATTTAGTTTAATTTTTCCTCATAATAATTTTCAAATTTTTTCTCAGGAAAATGTTGAGAAAATTTCCTCCCCTAAAATCTTGATCCGCAATGAAGAATTCAACATTTTCGCGCTTTCGCTCATCGAGGGATAATTTTTTCTTACTCTTTTTCCCATCCCCGTCCCATTTCTTTTCACGTTAGACTCTCTCGTCTTACACGGATCTCACAGCTTGAAGCATCAGCAACACTTCCGGCGTCTCAGAGAGATTTTAATCGGGAAAAAAGCTTCGACCCTCTCAATTCATCGCGCCTCCCTCCCTCGTGTCGTTCATCCCCCGCGATCTTGCATCGCATTTTCTTTTCTCTTCCCTCTCTCTCTCTCTCTCTCTCTCTCTCTCTTTCTCGCTCTCTCTGCCCATCAACCCAGCAGCGCCGTCTTTCACGCTTTATCTTGCAAAGTGAATAAAAAGTTTATATAAACACGACTATACTACGGACATACACAGCGAATAGTTGTGCGACATATGGGTCATTCCATGTCAAATCGACCAAGAGCCGCAATCGACTCCTCTCAATTTCGATGAAATTTGGTCAGAAGTTTTCGTTTTCAGTAAAAGTAGCAAAGGAGAGAAAATTGATTTTTTTTTTTCGAAAGTTATGCAAAATTCAAAATTTCACAATTTTTCAAATCTGTCAAGTTTATTTTTTAAATATCTTGAAAACTATTATAGTTACGAAAAATCGTTCTGAATTTGTTTTGAAAGAGTATACTTGGGGCTACGAAAAAAAAATATATATTCCGAAATTTTTCTTTGAAAAATGATGAATTTGGAGAATTTTGAATGTTAAAAAATAGTAAAAATCCAAGTTCCATATTTTATAATTGGTTTAATTTTTTTAATATAATACCTTGTACTGATCTTCAAAGATCCTGAAATTTTCAGAGAGGTGTTTTTTTTTGTTTCGAAAATATAAATTTTTGAATTTTGGTAAAAAAAATGTTTTTTTTTTAAATTGTCATTAATTGAAATTTTTACTGCTCAAAATTACAGAATTACACGATTGCTCAACTTTACTTAATTTAGACGAAAAACAAAAAACATTTTTTTTACCAAAATTCGAAAACTTTAATTTTTGAAAAAAAAAACACACCACCCTAAAAAAAATCAGGATCTTTTAAGATTAGAACAAGGTATTATATAAAAAAAATTTAACCAAAAAATTAATGTTTATCGTAGATTTGCACGATTTTTAAAAATTCAAAAATTTATATTTTTGAAACGAAAAAAACACTTCTCTGATACTTTCAGGCTCTTTCAAGATCAGTACAAGGTATTATATATACAAAAAATTAAACCAAATATAAAATATGGAACTTGGATTTTTACGATTTTTGAACATTCAAAATTCTCCAAATTCATCATTTTTCAACGTTTTTTTTCGGAATATTTTTTTTTTTCGTAGCCCCAAGTATACTCTTTGAAACTAATTCAGAACGATTTTTCGTAACTATAATAGTTTTCAAGGTATTTAAAAAATAAACTTGACAGATTTGAAAAATTGTGGAATTTTGAATTTTGCATAACTTTCGAAAAAAAAATTCAATTTCTTTTTCCTTGGTAGAACTTTGTTTTATTGAAAACGAAAACTTCTGACCAAATTTCATCGAAAATGAAAGGGGTCGATTCCAACTCTTGGTCGATTTGACATGGAATGACCCATGTACCATATATCGGGTGTATCAAATGTCGAGGATTTCGAGCACGGAGCCAGGGCCGTTAATGAAATTGATCTTGGACGTCGAGAGGGGTGGGGAGGACATTCAAGCGGCCGGAAGATCTCGTGGAAAACTGTTTGAGGAAAATTCGAGCGAGAGTAAGGAACCTCCTTGTCGATATTATATTGGTAATTTCGCGTCTCTAAATGGAGGACGAAGGCTTTTAAAATCGACGTCTTTCTTCATTAAACCGGTCATTGAATTATGGAAGAGTGTCTCTCAACGCTGTACCATTAAAAAAAAAAAAAAATTAAAAAAAAAAAAAAATACTTCACTATACAGTCGAACCTCGCTAGCTCGGAAAAAACGACTTAGGTGTGGTAACAAAAAATTAGTTGACACAACCAACTATGTCAGTGCTCTCAGCGTCTACTACATCGTTACAATAACTACTATTCATAGTTATTGTAACGAAGCAGATGGTTACGGTAACCGAAATATACCCAATCAACTAATGATCAGTTGGTTGTCCCAACCAACCATTTTTCGCCGTGTTCGATAAGACGAAACCTCTCTTACTCGAAGATATCTGCCCCTGAGATTGGAGTTAGCGAGGTTCGACTGTAGAATAATCAGTAGGGTGGCCCGAAAATCCGCTTTTTTGGAATTCTTTTAGCAATACCGAAAATATTGTTTATTAGGCTACAAAAAAAATCTGTGTGAAGGGAAAAAATTATGAGTCAACATCCTAGGCTCGCCCAAGTTCGTTAAAGTTCAAAGTGTTAAAAAAAAAAATTTCTCAGCTTATTTTATTGGAAATTTAATTCTCTACAAAAAAGGTCCTCATATCAAATCATATAGGATCGACAGTTTCTAAGATAATTGCTGTTTTAGTGAAAAATTTGTCATTTTCCTCTATATTTATACTATTTATGAGTAAACAAATATTTGATAATATTCTTATTGTATAGGAAATTCGATTCTCTACAAAAAAGGTCCTTGTAGGTCATGTAGGATTGATGGTTTCCAAGATAATTGCAAATTTACTTAAAAATAGTCATTTTTCTTTCTATAAATATTTTTCCTATGAAACAAAAAATTTCCTTCCTTTTTCTTATTATTATTTTTTTTTTAGTACTGGCGATGTGACGTTTGTACTCGCAGTGAATTCGAAACACAGCCTAATCGTAAGTCGGAACAAATGTTGGGTGTTCTCTTCGTGAAATACCAGCACCAGAGGTAAAAATGTTGCGAATTTTAGGGAAAATCGGTTCCATATGATCAAAGGTCGCGATAGCGAGCCTTTTTACATACGACGCGACCTCTGCTTATAAAAGCAGAACTACAGAAAGCATGGATGAACCCGGCCATTGAATGCACCCAGAAAAAAGATCCAGTCGTAGGTACTATAATCGTTTATTTGATTATTTTTTAGTTACTTCAAAGAAAATTTTATTTCCATCCAATTTTGGGCGATATTTACTTCCACTATATTTATTTATTTGAATTCCCTGTCATCGAGAAACAGGCGTTGAAGGAAAATTCTGTTCGTTGTTACTAAATATCTATTCACCCGTAATCTCATCCGATCAAATCTGCAGATTTGTCAGTACCCCAAAAATCCGCCAGGTGGCTACCTCTCGCACAAGCGAACCTGCCTCTCGACGCCTATATCCTTTCCAAGCTCGTCTATGTTTGATATCCTTATTTTTCAGTATGGATATCAAATACATTGAACATTGCGGCAAAACGCAAGATGGTCGAATCCCCGAAAAGGATTCCCATAAAAAAGGATATTTTTTCTTTTCCCTTCTGTTAAAGAAAAGACGAAGCTTTACGAAATTGTAGAATTCATACGTGTAGCTTAGGGCGATTTTTTTTCGACTTTTTTTAATTTTCATACCTCCTCACCCAAAATGCTGTTGCATATGTCTAAAAGAAACTACCCTGAAAGTTGCAGCCCTTAATATTAATATTAAATACTCGCCCTTCGCGTGAAAAGATTTCCCATCTAAAATACACGTAAATAAAAAACTTTTTTCTTCAAATTGCTATAACTCCGCGGCATTTTATGGTATCATATTGTCCTTGATCGCAATTTACGCAGAATTGAAAGTTTTTCAAAAGTGTCCTGAGCAGCATAAGTGTAATTTACACTGGTGAGATGGTACGAGTCACTAAAGTTGGTTTTAACCCACACTTCTCGTTTTTTTGCTGTTATTTTTGAAATGATCAGCGTTATCGAAAAATTGCAAAGAAAAGTTTTGTTGGAAATTTAATTTCCTACAAAAAAGGTCCTTTAGACCTACTTGAGAAAATTGATATTTCTTGAGATATTGAACCTTAATTTATTTGCGGTATAAAATTTTTACGGTTTATCGAACCAAAAGTTCTTAATTGTTGATATTCCATATCATTTCGCCACTGGTGATATGATATGTGATATGGTGATATGATATAGAATATCAAAAAATTGAAACTTTTGGTTGAATAAACCATAAAAATTGTATACCAAAACCAAGTTAAGGTCCAATATCTCAAGAAATATCAATTTTCGCAAGTAGGTCTAAAGGACCTTTTCTGTAGGAAATTAAATTTTCAACAAAACTTTCCTTTGCAATTTTTCGATAACGCTGATCATTTCAAAAATAACAGCAAAAAAACGAGAAGTGTGGGTCAAAATCAACTTTAGTGACTCGTACCATCTCACCAGTGTAAATTACACTTATGCTGCTCAGGACACTTTTGAAGAACGTTCAATTCTGCGTAAATTGCGACCAAGGACAATATGATAGCATAAAATGCCGCGGAGTTATAGCAATTTGAAGAAAAAAGTTTTTTATTTACGTGTATTTTAGATGGGAAATCTTTTCACGCGAAGGGCGAGTACTTAATATTAATATTAAGGGCTGCAACTTTCAGGGTAGTTTCTTTCACACATATGCAACAACATTTTAGGTGGGGAGTGAAAAAAATAAAAAAAGTAAAAAAAAAATCGCCTAGTGTAGCTATACATTCAAAGATTGAAATGTTTAAAAATATATATTGTGTAAATATAAAAAAAAAATTATTTCATTTAAATACATATTTGTTCAGTTTGAAATAATATTTATTAATATTAAATAAAAATTTATTAGATCGCAATATATTTTCCTAGTAGGTCATTCAAAAAAAAAAAATTTCGTTGACACGAATACAGTTGTATTAGGCCTACAGCTAAAAAAATTTATTTGGCTTGACTAGGATTTAGTTAAATGTACTAGATCTTTTTTCTGGGTGTGAACTCACAGGAAATGTTACTTACGGAAAACGTAGCCAATTTTTAATTGTTATTATGAAAAAATCTGTTTGGAAGAATAAAAATTGTTACAATAAGCGACAATTTCAAAATATACATATGATATTGAAGTAAATAGACTCGACGATTGCTTTCGTAGAGAATCTATTAAAAAAGGAAAGGTAATTTTTTTTTTCTTCACAGGAAAAATATTTATAGAAAGAAAAATGACTAATTTAAGTAAATTTGCAATTATTTCAGAAACTATCAATCCTACATGATTTCATTTAAAGACTTTTTTGTAGAGAATTAAATTTCCTACGAAATATGGAGTATATCAATTGTTTTTCAACCATAAAAAATGTAAATATAGAGGAAAATTACAATTTTTTTACCAAATTGCAATTATCTTAGATACCATCGATCCTACATGAATTCATATGAGGACCTTTTTTGTAGAGAATTAAATTTCCAATAAAAATAAGCCGATACAAAAAATTTCAACACTTTGAACTTCAACGAACTTTGGCGAGCCTAGGATGTTAACGCAAAATGTTTTCCCTTCACACAGATTTTTTTCGTAGCATAATGAACAATATTATCGGTATTGCTAGAAGAATTTCAAAAAAAGCGGATTTTCGGCCCACCCTAATAATCAGCTTATGTATTATTTGTCGCGAGTCGAATTTTCATCGAGAGACCAAAAATTTGGGCCCAAAGAGCAGTCCCAATTTCACAGAATCCCATATACTTGCGCCCTTTCATTTGGTCGGCGGGGCGATTATACGCGCGACGTTTCTAAATTCTCCGTCCAACGAGAGGCGGCCTCTCGCGTCCAGCGATAAATTAAATTAAATGACCTGTGCGCGTGCGATATTGTAGACGAGTGAGGGTGGTGCCAGGGGCGAGGTAGATCCGTCTCTGTCTCTCGCCACTTCGCATCGGGTCAGGAGGCGATATATACGGGGTGGAGATACCTGATAATTTAATCACTCGGGGGCGCTGCTGCATCGGTGAATAAACTAATTTGTCGCTTGTCCTTTGTGCCTCCAACGGCCAGGTCGAAAAAAATTGTACAGGACGACGTGAAAGGCACCGCTGCAAATTCGATGAAAAGTGTGAAGTACGCGTCGAATAATGAAATTTAAGAGAAAAGAGCGTGAGAAGAACAGCGGGGGTCGGAAATTGGGCAAATTTGCACATTTCTTCCTCGAGGCATTTTTGGTTTTTTTTTCTACTTCTTTCTTCAACGAGGCTCCAGGTTTGCCTCGAAATATATAACGAGGAAGAATGTGCACTTTCTGATTTGGAGATTTTTTTCCTAGTTTAAGGCGGTATTCCGGTCCAGAGACACACACCTTAAGGGTGCTTTGCCTCTACAGTCCCAGCCAAAAATTTTATCTCATTGAAATTTCCGTACTTCGTGATACAATAAAAATCTGAAAAAATTCGGCAACTTTTGGCGTGCTATAAACAACAATTGTCAATAATAATATTGCCCAAAAGTTATTATCAAGATGTTTAAACAAATAATTATTCAACAACTTTTCGCCAAGTTCATTTTTTTTCGTAGACAAATAGAACGCGTTATATTTCTGAACGCATATGAATTTTTTCAGAATTTTCTCTCTATTATGAAATATTATAAAAAAACATTCTGAAATACAAACAAAAGATTGCCAATTTTGCATGTGTTTTTGCACACAGGTTTAGCATCAGCTGTGAAAAGTTTCAATGACACTAGGCAAAAAAAAAAATACATAAATACAGCCATTCTAAAAATGTCAAAACGGAAATTTCAAAATGAAGGGAAAATTTTGAAAAAATATGCGTTTAGAAAATTGAACGCATTCGATTTGTTTAAAAAAAAAACTTACCGAAAAATTGTTGAATTATTATTTGTTGAAACAATTTATTAATAACTTTTGGGCAATATTATTATTGATAATTGTCGTTCATGCCAAATGTTGTTAAATTTTCCAGATTTTTTTTGTACCATAAAAAACAAAAAATATTTTTACCATTCTTTTTTTACAAAATATTTATTAATATTTTGACAATAAACAACAAAAATTTTGAGAAAAAAAATGAAAATTAAATAAGTCATAAGCTGCTAAAGTTGGAGCTAAAAAAAGGGGTGTGTTGGTGGATACAAAATTAAAAAAATTGATTTTTTCAAAATTCTAGACCAGAGTACTCCCATAATAGTGATTCTTATGGTTACTCGATTTAGTTGCGGAAAAACAAGGTTAACTTCATAATTGCAAAATTACGAAAGTTGGACCATTAACTTAAAGAAATGGTTTACTATATTCATTAACTGCTTCAAAAAAAAACATTTTTTTGTTTTTTGTTTTCCTACTTCATGAAACTATAGTTTATAACATAATATTGAACCTCGCGGAAGGAAATCACTGTGCGATTTTTTTTAGCGGTGACTCTTTGACTTTTTATTTTTGCCATTTGATTAACACGTAAGAAATTATGTTCTGACGTTTGGAGGGAGATAATAATTTTTCTATACAACGAACGGTACTCTGCATAGTTGCGTTTGACAACTTACATGTTTCTTTGAATCGGGGCGTCGTAGAAAATTTTTAAAGGGACGATCCTTCGAGATATGGGGAGTTCTTTTTCAAGTGAGCCACTTTTTTCACGGCGATTTCCTTCCGCGAGGTTCAATATTATGTTATAAACTATAGTTCCATGAAGTAGGAAAACAAAAAACAAAAAAAAGTTTTTTTTTAAGCAGTCTAATATTCATAGTAGTTTCAGAAATTTTAGAGTAAACAAAAGTACGGAGAGTAACTTTGAATGAGTAACTACGCGGTAATGACTATTTGGTTAAAGTTGCAAAGTTCATAGTTGCGGTTATGATTTGTCAAAATTGAAACTATATAATTTTTATAGTCGCGGTTGCCGTATTTTTGTCGGGGTTACAATGGGAGAAGTGGTTTACTACATTTATAGTAGCTTAACGAATTTCATAGTAACCACAACCAAAAATACGCTAACCACAACGACAAAACAACTATAACTAAATAACTACGCATCAATTATTCGGTTGAAGCTAAAATTCTTATAGTCGGGCTTACCGAAGTTTAAGTTGTGGTTACACTGAAAGAAGTGGTTTACACGACTAAAATTATGTTAACTACAACCACGAAACTTAATTTGAACTAACTAACAACTCGATAATTACTTTTTAGGTAAAGTTATAGTCCTAAACTTGTGGTTACCGTAGTTTTTAGCTCGGTTTACTATAAAAAGTTGCAGTTTCTCAAACCACGCTAGATATACTAAGTTTATAAGTGCGGACGCGTTTGAACGGATAGGACGAAAGCTCGAGAGTTTTGAGGATACAGAGAACGGATAGTGAGCGAGATTCAGTGAGTCGAAGGGGGTTGGGGGCGGGGGGAGAGGCTGGGGGTTGGACGAAACTAGATAGGATCGAGATTGGATCACGCCAAGATAGAATTGGATGATATAGCACTGATGCTCGAGGTTCAGGGATGATCGTGTATGTATATATATGGGTCATTCCATGTCAAATCGACCAAGAGTTGCAATCGACCCCTTTCAATTTCGATGAACTTTGGTCAGAAGTTTTCG
The DNA here is from genome assembly GCA_946863875.1 of Alloplasta piceator. NCBI lineage: Eukaryota > Metazoa > Arthropoda > Insecta > Hymenoptera > Ichneumonidae > Alloplasta > Alloplasta piceator. Next base: position 4,160,816 of record OX333071.1, read on the forward strand.
TTTTCAATAAAACGAAGTTCCACCAAAGGAAAAAAAAGTAAAAAATTTTCTTCGAAAGTTATGCAAAATTCAAAATTTCACAATTTTTCAAATCTTCCAAGTTTATTTTTGCAATATCTCGAAAACTATTATAGTTACGGAAAATCGTTCTGAATTCGTCGTGAATTCGTCTACGAAAAAAAAAAAATATTCCGAATTTTTTTTTTTTTAAATGATGAATTTGGAGAAATTTGAATTTTTAAAAATCGTTAAAATCCAATTCCGTATTAAATTTTTGGTTAAATTTTTTTTATATAATACCTTGTACTGATCTTAAAAGATCCTGAAATTTTCAGAAAGGTGTTTTTTGTTTTTTCAAAAATATGAATTTTTGAGTTTTTAAAAATCGTGTAAATCCACGATCAGCATTAAATTTTTGGTTAAATTTTTTTTTATACAATACCTTTACTGATCTTAGAAGATCCTGAAATTTTCAGGATGGTGTTTTTTTTGTTTCAAAAATATAAATCTTTGAATTTTGGTAAACAATTTTTTTTTTTAAACCAAAATCCTGTTACTTTTACTTTTCTTTACTGCTCGAAATTACAAAGCTACATGATTGCTCAACTTTACTTAACTGAGAGGTAAAAAAAAATATTTTTTTACCATCATTGAAAAATTTATATTTTTGAAACAAAAAAACACCATCCCGAAAATGTCAGGATCTTTTAAGATCAGTACGAGGTATTATATGAACAAAAATTGAACAAAAAATTAAATGTTGATCGTGGATTTACAGGATTTTTAAAAATTCAAAAAATCATATTTTTGAAAAAACAAAAAACCCCTTTCTGAAAATTTCAGGATCTTTCAAGATCAGTACAAGGTATTATATCAAAAAAATTGAAGCAAAAATTTAATACGGTACTTGGATTTTCACGATTTTTGAAAATTCAAAATTCTCCAAATGCATCATTTTTCAAAAAAAAGTTTCGGAATATTTTGTTTTTCGTAGCCGCAAGTATACTCTTCAAGACGAATTCAGAACGATTTTTCGTAACTATAATAGTTTTCGAGATATTTAAAAAATAAACTAGAAAGATTTGAAAAATTGTGAAATTTTGAATTTTGCATAACTTTCGAAGAAAATTTTTTGCATTTTTTTCGTTTGGTGGAACTTCGTTCTATTGAAAACGAAAACGACTGACCAAATTTCATCTAAATTGAAAGGGCCCGATTCAAACTCTTCGTCGATTTGACATGGAATGACTCATATATATTTATATATATATCCTATATATATACCCTATATATATATATATATATATATATAGGGTATGTGTGTTTGGTCTCCCTGACGTTGGTAACCGCAGCTACCGCATATATTCATCCGGTGTGTGCAACCCTGTCCCTCGCTCACATACATAAACCGCCTCGGTAAACCTTTGAAATTTATTCGATCAATTTCCCGACAACCGCAAGGCAAGGACGAAGGAAGCGCGCCAGAGAGGAAGTAGAAGGAAAACTCGAAGATGACGATAATCAAGCAAACGTATAAAAAAAAAAGGGAGAGAGAGACAAATCGCATCCGCGATCAAATGCAATTCTATGCATCACAAATTTTTGTTCGCCAGAGATACTCTTTTATGGATTACAATAACATGATTAATATTAATCTTGGACTGACCCGAAAAATTGAGTTGTTTCTCTCGGATGTTTTCCGTCTGACGTACCTGCAAGCAGAAAAGATAATTTTTTTTATTAGCATCAAGTTTAGCTGGATCGACTGGAAAGTCGCATTTTATATAATTGTTTAAGGGGGTCAGCGTCAAAACGCCGATTTTTTAACACAAATATAAATGTTCGTTGAATACGTGTAAGCCTGACCAATGCTGGGCCGTCATCTGACGTATCAAATGAATTAATTTTTGACACTAGTTAGAACCCTTAAGGTGCAGCGGTTCTCTCATAAATCAATTTTTTAGTCTTACTACGCTGTGCACGATCCTAACCAAACCGTTTTTGACGGATCTTATTCTACGACGTCTCATTTGCTTCGTTTTTTGAGGTCCTTATTGTGGAGTTACAAGCCTTTTTTTGAATTTTTGACCCATTTTTTGTTTCAAAAATTCAAAAGTGGACTGTGACTCTATAAAAAGGACTTAAGAGGAGGCTAAATACCATTTTCGTTCAATCCCTACATTATCGACTTATCACCGTCGTCCAGTCTTTCTCCCAAAACCGTTAATGAAAATTTATTAAATTTTGAAAATTCCGAGGAGGATAAGTTAATTAACAATTAATTGATAATTAAGGGGCTAAAACGCGTCACAACTAACTCCAACGAATTCATTGGAGCCCCAAAAATATTAGGTTACTCGTCAGAATCCATGGTGCTGCCCTCCCTCGCACGTTTGTAAACTAGATTTCGCCATTTCGTGTTTCGATAAAACTACAATTTATCGATATTTATCTCCTTATGCGCCATCCAAACTTACGATGTGTCTTTTCCATAAAATAATGTCGAAAACGTCTTGATATTTGTGTCTTGGCGTTCTTCCTGGAGCCTCACTCTTAGTTTAGACGAAATACAGTAAAAAGTCTCATAATTCAAGATTTTCAATTACAGATTCCTGATGGTAATCGGATCTATAATTTTTTTTTTTTTTTTCAAAAAATTTTTAGTGAGGCTCCATTTGTGCCATAATTCCGATTATGCTGTTAAAACTTTATTGAATTCCATTCATTCGTATGAGAGCAAGTTTGGATGGCGATTTCGAAGCGTAGTGTCGGTATTTAGCCTCCTCTTAACGTGCCGCACTTAAGCGGTCCGGAAAAGTGTTATGAAGAAAATGAATAAGATCCGTCAAACGGTTTGGTCAGGATCGTTCACAGCGCAGTGAAACTCAAAAATTGATTTTTTTCACATTTTTCGCAAGATAATAATCTTAAGAAGATGTTGTAAAAGTTTCAGACCGAAATTAAAAATATTTTAAAAGTTATAGCCAAAAGAAGAGAACAATTAACTAATAAGTTAATATTAAAAATAACTAATTACTACACCGAGAAAATGGTTTGGTAAAGTGAAAAAAATTTGGCTTGAATCAACTAAACCCGGCGGTTACGGGTGGCGAACGAAATGTGTAATTCAGTTAACTCAAAACGTGTGTATCAAAATGGAAACAAAAATTGCATTCCCATAAATACATATATCCTTGGCCCAACAGAGTAGAGAATCCGTTCAATTGAAAATTACATTGTTTTGATTCTATATTTGGTAAAATGCACTCAATATGCGATTGCATAACCAAATGGTTTGGTCGAATGAACAGTTTATATTTTCTATGCAATTCAGATGTTGTTCACCGCAAAAAAATGCATTCAATAGAAAGCTAGAAAATTTCAATTGAATTAACAAAACATTTGATGATATGCAATATTTGTTTGAGCTACGAGGGCTTTTACCTAACCAATTAATCGTGAGATTATCATTCAAATGTGTAGTCTTAACCTTAAGTCCATAGAACTGCGCGACCACAGAGCGCGGGTATGTTCCATCAATTTATGGTTAATCGAGGACTCCGATGCTGGTAATACACTGGTACTTATGGGTGCTCGGTGGCTGCCTCGCTGGCGCGAGAGCGCGCGCCGATCGTCGCCACCTTACGGATCTCGGGCGAAGTGCCGAGATCGTGGTAGTTACCATACGTACCATCGACCAAATGTGTTGTGGCCGCATTGAAATATTTAGTCAAATTTATCAAACAATTTGATCGGCTTGAAAGCATTTACTATTCTTTTTAACTGGATGAATAGCTCGAATTAAAACTAGATTTTGTTGATGAGACGAAACATACACCAGTGAAAACAATTTTATTTACTTCCAGTAACTGACTAGATATTCGATTGAATGAGAAAACAAGTTGTTGAATCAATCTCGTTTGAAATCATTTTGAGCCAATGTTGTAATTGCGATGAATGCAGTACGCACATTCGAAACAACAACACCCGTTATATTATTTCAACAACGGGGTAATCAAATCAAATATGTGACGATTGATTCAAACGAATTTTCCGTGATCGCAGCTGGGTAGTTGATATTACTAAACCTTTTTTTTCGGTGCAGGCATAGATTAATGCAAGGATAATTTTTTAATACAAAATCTGTTGTCAAAACTTTAAACGCATTTTTCTCGAAACTACGTTTTCGAAATTTCGAGGAAGCACTGACTAAAAACTATTCAATCGATTTTGCTAAAAATTTTACCCATTATTTTAGACACACATAGGTAAATACCTAATCTTTAAAACATTCAATTTTTTAATAATAAATGAATTTTTTTAAACAATTTATCCAAAAAAATCGATTTCGAAGACCTTTTTGTTCACAAGTCAGCCATTTCGTGTTTTTTCCCTTAAAATATGCATATTATAGGTTAGAGCACTAGAATTAAGCCTACAAAACAATAATCTCTTTGGATTTTTTTATTTCAGATGACCACGGAAGGCTTCCCCGAAACAAGTCACCTTTTGGTGACTTTCTTCGAAAATTGGCCTTTCAGCGCTGACTCGGTCCCCTTAATCGTACAATCGATGTAAAAATAATATTTAATAGATATAAAGTAATATATAACAAGTATCACGGGTAAAAATGAAATTGACTCTATGAGGAGTCACAATTGCAAAAATTTTAGCGAGCATTCTAACGCAGAGATTCTTCCCTCAACCCTCCCAACCCTCTTGTATCGACTACCAAACTCTTGTGATATTCCGGTTTTTTTTTTTTAACTCAATATTTTCGTTATCGGGGCAGTTTGAGTGCTAGGTAAACTGCTGTAAATATCACTGAAAAGTTTCACAGGGTTTATTTTCCGTTAGGCTTGACCTCAGACACTCCTTTACCAACGTGCACTCTGCTCTGCATTCTCTCTCTCTCTCTCTCTCTCTCTCTCTCTCTCTCTCTCTCTCTCTCTCTCTCTCTCGCTCTCGCCCTCTCTGTCCCGGCCGACACTACCACTTTGATGCTGTCTGCAAAAGCTTTTACGTCGTGTGGTGTCGTCGACCGTCGTCGTCGAGTAGTATAGTCGCACAGTCACTTGGTCTGGCCTGGCCGTCGTCGTCGTCGTCGTCGCAGCACTCTCACACGAATGTCACACTCGCAACTTTTGCCGTATGCTATATACCGTTTCCATCGTGGAAACTTGAAGCTTTCCTCTTAGCACACATCCTCAGGGGGGGAAGTGTACTATTCCCCAAGAGGCATGCAAACCAGACCATACCGGAGAGAGAAAGAGAGAGATGGAGCTTTCACTAACTTTTGACAACATCAAGTCGCGTCCCAAGCGCTTCAGCTAAATCGAATGAAAAAAAAACCTCCAAGTCGACGTAAACAAAATATGAACAATTAAGGGGTTAGGCGACTGTAGGATTTTCTAAAATACGATTTAAAAAAAAAAGCTACTCCCATAGAAAAGATTTATTTGATTGTACCGCTTCCTATGAATAGTGGCCTAATAAATCTCTTATTGAGCCGGTATTTCAATAAAATTTTATTTATTTCAAATAAATTTATTCGAATCAAATAAATTATTTTTCTGGGTATAGCTTAAGCATGTATAGAATTATGTTCCAAAAGGTTAGGTGCGTGCAAAATTCCTAAGTACTCGATTTTCGTATTCAAGCGCAAGCCCACTTCATCCGCAGCGAGCTTTCTACAAGCTTAAGGTTGTTTAGAAGCAAATCACGTTTAATGAGAAAATTCTGAAAATTTTGTATGTTTTTCAATGAAGTATTTAAGAGGTCGTGTAAAAATTTCACGACGATTAGGAAGCTCGTTATTGAGAAATTAACGTTTTGTTAAGAACAATTTTGTAAACAAATAAAAAAAATATTTATCAATAAACTTCGTTTTCTTCCCGTTGCTTTCAGTATATTGTGGATATTAAAAAATTGAGAGGTCAAAAAAAAACTCATCGCAAAGTTATATCAGTCCCCATATATGGGGACTGATATAACTCGTACAAAAACATACCAAATTTTCAGAATTTTCTCATTGTTTTTTATTTTAACCCTTAAGGAGGTTGAAGTAATGATGATGGAATTCTGAAAATTTGGTATGTTGTTACATAAAGTATTCAGGAGGTCTTGTAAAAATTTCACTACGATTAAGAAGCTATTTATTGAACAATTAACATTAAAACATTTCATAGGGACTCAACATCCTTAAAACGCGTTTATCTCAAAGCTATATTTTTCAAGATGGCCGTACTTGTAACTCAAGCAAATTTCAACCGCGGATTCATTTGAAATTTTAACTGTACATTCATCATTGTGTTCTCAAAGGCAGGATTTTTTCGATATATTGCTTAGTTCCTTTTTTATAAGCAATTTACTGACGACTTTCTCATAGCATTTTACATACTTCTTCATATAGAAACGCGCCATCTTTTCAAAAAACAACATATCAAAAAAAAAATCCTACGTACTTCCATAGCTACTTTATATACGATCGAAAAAACTTTAGAGCCTCATAGTAACTCAACAATTATAGGAGCTGTTGGTGTCGACCTTCCAGAAATAAAGGCGTCATCGGAAAAATGCTGCACAGTCGCCATTTTGGCATATATATCGCCGTGAAAAAATAATCTTATATTGCCAATTAGATGTGTAATGAAACAACGTAATTGTAAATCCGATTTATTTTATGGTTTCGCTGAACAAAAATCACGAAAAATGCCCTTTTTTGGTCTGTAGAGTGGCCTAAAGCCCTTAAATTGAAATTCGAAATGAATGAAAAAAATGAAGTAAAATGATCAAACTCAAACATGGAGAAAATCAAACGCTTCTCTGCGAGTTGGAATTCATGGCAAATGCGGAAAAAATGTGAAAACCATTAGTGGGACCAAAACACCTCCTATTTCCTAGATGAAGGGAGGGGGAGGGGGTGGGGGGTACGAGTGCTCAACATCACTCTCCTTTTTTTTTGAATCTTTTTTTTTCCGAGTAACGAACCTGAACCGGTGATCAAAGTGCATAAACGAGAAGCAAAAGGCAAAGAGAGATAAAGGGAATTTATTTCGCGCGATTTTTGCGAATCGACTCGTTCAGCAAGCAATCGGCAAAAATCACCGTTTCGCCCAATGCGTAATGGGCTTGGTGGAAGCGAGTGCGAGAGAGAGAGAGAGAGCGAGAGAGAGAGAGAGAGAGAGAGAGAGAGAAAGAGAGAGAGAGAGACAGAGAGGAAAATAACGCGCTGTTGCCTCTCGCGAACGAAAAAAAGGAAGAAAAAAACAAAGCTGCATTCATTTTTGGCACATTAACATCTCTACCGGTTAAAACTTTACGATCTAAAAATTTTGTTGAAAATAGTCGTGTTGCTACACTGAGAAAATTTTTTTGTTGAAAATGCAAAAATTTGTTTAATTTAATGGTTAATGAAAATAATTTCCATTAACCGTTGAAATTTAATGGTTAATGAAAATAATTTCCAATAAACATTTAAATTTAATGGTTAATGAAAATAATTCCCATTACCCATTAAAACTTAATGGTTAATAAAAATAATTTCCATTAACCATTAACCATTAAATTTTCATTAACTATTAAATTTCAATGGTTAATGGAAATTATTTTCATTAACCATTAACCATTGAAATGCAAATGCATTTAAAAAAAGTAATGCAATATTTGCAACCCTGCTAGAAATCAACGAAATATTTCTGTACAGCAACTCAGAAACGTGTAAATTGGACTAAACTGTATCTGGACATTGACCAAATAATTTCGTTCACCTCATATCTTATAGTTAACCAAATCCATTTTTTGAATTAATTATAGTTTCATTATTTCAAAGAAATTAATATTTAAGCAACTAAATTTTTTCCAACTAAATGGATTTAGTTGTTTTAGCTGAACTTTTTTCTCAGTGTACATCTCTATCATCTTATAAGTCTATAAAGTAAATAAAAAACATTTAATTGAGGTAACTTTGAAAAAAATGATCTACCATAGATTTATAGTAGTTTGAGGAATATCTACGTTCAATAGTATTCCAACTAGAAACTATAAAAGTAAAGGTAAAGGCAGCTATAAAAGTACAAGGTCAATTGGAGGATAGTGAATAGTTATTGAGTTCAAGTTATTTTTGTAGTCGTGGTGTATTATTATAGTTGGAGTCACTACGATATATAAGGATTCCTTAAACTGCTATAAACATAGTAATATTGTTTATATTTTACAGTGGAAACATTACTAAATATATGATAACCGCAACTATGGAAATAACCGTGAGTGAATAGCGGGTTATAATTTAGTTGAAGTTATTTTTGTAGTTGCGGCAACTATTAAATGTAGGGAATCCTTAAACCATTATAAATAGTATATCAAACTATTCCTTTCAATGTAACCTGGATTCAAAATAAGATAACCACAACTATAAACACTACTACTTCAATAATAAAAATTGACCACCGGGTAATCGTTTAGTTCACGTTATTTTTGTATAGTTATCGCTATATTTTAAATTGGAGTTACAATAAAATGTATAAGGATTTCAAAAACTACTATAAACATAGTAAACCAATTCTTTCATTGTAGCCCCAACTGAAAATGAAGTAACCAAGGCAATAACAATTATAACTCCAACCACAAAAGTAAATAGCGAGTAACCACTAAGGTTAAGTCGTTTTAGTTCTTGTGGTTAATATAATTTTTAGTTGGGGTTACTATAAAATCCAGGAATTTTTTACAGTACTACAAATATAATTGAACATTCCTTTCAATGTAACCTTGCGTAAAAACATAATAACCACAACTACAAAAATTATAACTTCGAGTAAGCAAATTGGACATCGGGCAATCTTTAGTTGGACACTTATTTCCGTATAGTTGTTACTATATTTTTAGTTGGAGTTACAATAAAATCGATAACGATTTTTGAAGCGACTATAAATATGGGGAACCATTTTTTTCAGTGCAGAAATATAATTTGGGGAAATCGCAAAATTTTATCATTCATTCGATGAGGGAGTTGTATCCGGTAAAGTTTCAAGTTAGCTACGATTTCACGGTTGCTCTCTGACTGTGAATTCAGACCACTGGAAAAAAGGGATTTCGAGAGAGAATTTTCGAAGCTAAAAGGGAAGCGAATGTAAACTAGTCCAGTCATTATATACATTCGAAGCTCGTTAAGTAATCGCATAAATATATATATATATATATATATATATATATATATATATAGAAAACCCCAATGAATATAAAAATTATCTGCAGGCATCATGGACTATAATATACGATCTATAGAAAATCGTTCGAAATTGATTGTAAAACGCGATGAATACATAGGTTTTTTTTTCTATTTTTATTTTTCCCCCACTCTCGTCGTCCGATATTCAACAGACTCTTTGTGTCGCCACAAAGCCAAATCGTCGGGAGATATAAATATACATAATTATTAATTTTTTGTATTTTTTTTCTTTTCATGTATATGGGGCATTTCATGTCAAATCAATCACTTTTAAATCCGACCCCTTCCGATTTAGCTGATTTTTTTCCTTTTCTACCCCATTTCAGGAAATTTTCAAATTTTTTTACAGAACCCAAAAAAAGGCTTTTTTTTCAAATAGCTATAACTTCTTCAAAAGTTGACTAATTGGGACGATTTTTTATAAAAACTTTCGTCTTCAAATGTACTTTCCGAAAAAAAAATACAAAAACATTTTACGATATTAAAATCTATGAAATTTTTTACTTTCTCGAGAAAAATCATATTTTTCTCGAAGTTCGCCCTTTTAATTTTTTTTTTTCACTCAAAAAATACTTTGATCACTTCCGGAAAAATTGCCGCCCAACGTGGAGTGGGCCGAAATTTCCTTCTATTTTTTTTTATCGATTGAAAAAAAAAATTGAAAAAAAAATTATAATGGACCCCAGAGTTTGAAAAATTGAGAAGAAAAAAAAGATCGTGGTAGTCCTCGAAAAGTTTTTGATTTTTTTTTCAAAAAAGTGAAGAAAAAAAAATAGAAGGAAAAGTCGGCCAACTCCATGTTGGGCGGCATTTTTTCCGGAATTGATCAAAGTTTGTTTGGAGTGAAAAAAAAAATTAAAAATGGCGAATTTCGAGAAAAAGATGATTTTTCTCGAAAAAGTGAAAAATTCATAACTTGAAATTTTTTTCTATTTTTGTCGGAAAGTACATTTAAAGACGAAAATTTTGAAAAAAAACGTCCCAATCTGTCAATTTTTTAAAAAGTTATAGCTATTTGAAAAAAAAAAGCCTTTTTTTTGGGTTGGGTAAAAAAATTTGAAAATTTCCCGAAAAATGTTTTTAACGGGGTAGAAATGGAAAAAAAAAATGCATCCAAATCGAAAGGGGTCGGGTTCAAAAGTGGTCGATTTCACACGGACTGACCCATATCTTATTGTAAGTATACATTAGTTTATACATATTTTTTTATTTTTACATACTTTTTTCTCTCGTTTCTCGCGCAAAGGAAAATTCGGCATAAAAAATCATACGATTAAAGACCAGGTTCAGGGAAACTTTTTTTTTTTTATGATTCCTGAAAAATATTGAAATTTGTCGTAAGGCAACCCCGGCTGAATACAATTTCGTCGGCGAAATGCAATATGCAAGCGCGCGGCATTCTGCCGTTCGCTTTTGACGCGCTAGAGCGCGGAAAAATAAAGGAAAAGGAGAGCACGGAGCGCGCAGAAACGAGGCCTTTGACGGTGCGCGAGGGGATCTCGGTATCACATTGGGAAAAAATGCGCTATCGCGCGCAAAAGTCGCGAGGGCGTCGCGACTTTTTCCATAGAACCTGCGTTTCTGCGTATCTGGGCGTTAATATTTTCTTCGTTTTTTCTTGCGCCCTCTCTCACTCTCCCTCGGTATCACCCTCGGCGCACTTGGTTCATTTCTCACTTTCCATTCCCTTTTCTACCCTCATATACAGGGCATTCCGTGTAAACTCGACCAAATTCGAACGTCATCCCCTTGAATTTGATCCATGATTTTTCCAACATTCTTCTGGGGCTAAATAGCTCAGTTTTTTCAGATTTTTATAAAACATCTTTTTCAACAAAAAAAAAATTTCCCAAAACTTCTTTCCAAATGTTTCATTTTTTAATTCAAGATTTAAAGATTCAATTGAACAATTTAATTTGGGCATTCGGGCTCTGATTTGTTAATTTTAGCTCAAAATTTTAGCTGCGATTTTTACCAATTTTTGGCAGATTCCTCAAATTTTGGTGTTTTTCCACCGAGACCAAAATTTTCATTCCCCATTTTGTATTCCTTGGAAATAAAAATATAATTCGATCATTCTGGCTTTATGAATCATAAATTTTGATACAAGCCGACGATTGTGAAAATTTTGAAAATCCAGCGTTGAAAGGAAAAAAATAAAATGAAGCATCTCACAGGAAAAAGAAAATTTGTGAATAAATGAATTTAATTACAGAAGTGCGGAATGTTAAGAATTTTTCTATTTGGGGGAAAGAACAAAAAATTGCTCAAAAATTTGTAAATTATATTTTCAATTTTTTTTCAATTATCCGTTTTATTTCAGGTCGTCGAGGCTCTTAAACGAAGAGAAAAAAATTAAGTTTCACTGGAAAAATATTTTTGTTGATGGTGTTTTTCTCACTACAAGAAAAAATCGAAATTAGAAATAATAAAAAAAAAAAAATACAAAAAAAAAATAGTCATTATTTTTGGCCCATTATCGAACTACGACGAAAATATCTGTTTCGGGCCCTAGTTTCTGTGAAAAAATTTCATTAATTTGAAAAATGCCCCTCTTTGTGTTTTCCCTCAATTTAATGATTTTTGAGCTCGGGCAACCCCTAAAAAATGAAATAAAAATTTCTAAAAATTTGAGGTCATATTTTGGGCCCAACGAAACCCACGATTCATCGGACATCAAAATCCGAGGGGATCAGGCCGATGACCGCGTGATTTCACGTGGAATGCCCCATATACAGATATATGCAAGTGAAGAGCACACGATAAGGGAGTGGGGATGAAAAGAGCGAAGGGACCAAAGGGCGCGCAAAAGTTCACAAGCTTCAACCTTTTTGACATTTCGTCTGTGCGTTGCACACAGTCTCTCTTTCGATTCCTTCGTCCCTCTCGTTCGCGAAGGGAAACGTTTTTATCACACAGGTAAGGCCTTTATATCGCGCAGTGCTTATGGAGAATGCGCGGGAATACCGGTGGAGAATTTTCTCTCGTCTCGACACAGCTCTTACTTCCTGCATTTTAATTCGTCTCGTCTCTCTCCAACGTCCTCACGTTTTAGCTCATATATACCCCATTGTATACAATATATGAGGGATTCTCTGTCAATTCAGCCACTTTTTTTTCGACTATCTCAGATGTGCCCCGTAATTGGTTGTATCAAAGTGCTACTAAAAGGCATTCTATGTGAATTTTTTCAGATTTTTTAATTAAAAATTTTAGAAATCGCCGTTTTTTTCCAAATGAATATATCTCGGAAACTTGAAGTAACTGAAAAAAAATGTCTATACATAAAAGTTGTAGTTTTGTGTTGGTATTCAAGCGGAATATCTGAAATAATTTGTACGTTCCGGTAACGCTGATTTTTTACCAAAAAAGGGGGAAATTATTTTTTTATTCAAAAACAGCCATTTTTATTTGGCTGAAAAAATTATAGAGTCTCGATCCGTGCCACTCTGGCGATTTTTATGCAATATCGTTAGATATACAGGAAGACTCCGTGATTTTTTCAGCCAAATAAAAATGGCTATTTTTGAATAAAAAAATAATTTCCCCCTTTTTTGGTAAAACATCGAGGTTCCGGTAGAAAAAAAAATTAATTTGTTTGGTTTTATTTCTTTACCCTATAGAACCTCGATCCGTGCCACTCTGGTGATTTTTTTGCGATATCGTCAGATATACTGAAAGACTCTGTAATTTTTTCAGCCAAAAAAAATGGCCTTTTTTAAATAAAAAAATATTTATCCACTTTTTTTGTAAAAAATCAGCGTTACCGGAACGTAAAAATTATTTCAAGTGATCCGCTCGAAAGATAACACAAAACTACAATTTTTATGTAGAGACATTTTTTTTTCAGTTACTTCAAGTTTCCGAGATATATTCATTTGGAAAAAAAATGGTATTTTCTAAAATGTTGAATTAAAAAATCTGAAAAAATTCACATAGAATGCCTTTTAGTAGTACTTTGATATACCCAATTATGGGGCAGATCTGAAATGGTCGAAAAAAAGTGGCTGAATTGACGGAGAATCCCTCATATATGTGTCATTCCATATCAATTTAACGACGTTTTGACGGTGACCCTTTCGATTTTTTTTATTTTTTAACATGTTATTATACATGCAAAAAGAAGTATCCATGCCAATTTTTAGCTCTCTATCTTAAACCATACCGAAGTTATTGATTTTTCAAGAATATACTTAAAATAATCATAACTTCTACATTAACCAAGATATTGTAATTTGTCAAGGGGTCATTTTCTTTTGTTTTTCAAGGTACTTTTTGAAAAAAATATTTTAAATTAAGAAAAACAAATTTTTTATGTCTTTTTAACTGTTGTCGTTGAATTAATGTGGAATGACACATATATATTTATACTTATATTTATATGGGGTATTCCGAGTAAATTCGACAACATTTTTAGATGAATTGCGAATTGATGGGATTTTTTTCCAAATTCAACCTTTTCGTTCGATGTGATAGAACAAAATAGAAAAACAAGGGCTCACAAAAAAAAGAATTGAGAAAAATTTTCAACACGGAACATTTTTAGATAAGAAAAATAATCCCTGAGCAAAATCACCGAATTTGTTGAAATGAAAAAACTCAAAAAAACTTCGAATTCAAATTTTATGAAACTTGAAATAGAAAATAATCTATTATAGATTAAAAACAAAACACAGAGAACTGAAAATTCTCCTTGCAGAAGAGCTTTAGAAAAATGTTGCAAGTTAGCCAAAGCCTTTTTTTAATTTTCTTTTGGTATGATTAATTTTTTTTACTTTGAATAAAAAAATTTATTATATCAACACAAATCTTTACATCGTTTTTTTGCCTTAAAAATAAGCTAAATCTTCTCCTGTCCATTTTGCCCTACGTCGATTTTTAAAATAATTAAATTCTAAAATCTTCCAAACAAGAATTATTGATTATCTTAAATTTTTAATTAATAGAATAAATTACCTCAGGACTATAATTTTTTTGGATAGATTTTATCGATAAAAAAGTTTACAGCCTTGATATTGAATTGAGATAAAATTTCAATCAACAAATTCGAAATTTTCTAGCAGTGATCGGCAGTATCGATTTTTTCGTCAACGATATTGATTTTATCAATAATTTTTTCGAAAAATTAATAATTAGTCAAAAACTATTCCTAATTTTTTATAAAAATTCGTAATTAGCGGGAAAATATTAGTAATTTTTCTAAAAAATTAGTGGTTAGTAAAAAAATACTTCCAATTTAACAAAAAAAAATTAGTAATTAGTGACAAAATATTTCTAATTTTTGTAAAAAATTAGTATTTAGCGAAAAAATATTTCTAATTTGTCCAAAAAAATTAGTAATTAGCAAAAAAATGATACTAATTAATTTTAAAAAACAGTAATTTGTAGAAAAGTATTGTGTATTTTTACGTACTTGTGTGTACGGATTGATTCATGGTTATAAGCTCAAACAACTCTATTCAAAAACTTGTTTTATTTTTTATAATAACTAGATCTTTTGAATATTTCACACATTAGTATTTATTGTAGCGAATGTCATACGATATCACATAAGTTATTATTAATACAAATATTTATCAGTACTTATGAAAAAAAACAGTAATTTTTCTTTTATTTATTACTTTTTCCAAAATTAATACAACATTTCTTCGCAAATTATTGATTTTTTGGTTTATTTAGCAATATCTTTCTCGCTAATTACTAATTCTTGGAAAAAATTACTAATATTTCTTTGCTAATTATTAATTTTTCGAAAAAATTGGATAATAAAAATAGATCGATTTTTTTTTGCCGATCACTATTTTCTAGTCCATTCGACTATTAAAATCTTGCAAGATTTCAGTTCAGATCAACCTGAGCCAAATTGGATTCTATCCACAAAAAAAATATGAATATTTTTGTACAACGTTATTAATAATTCATTATTCAATTAATTCTATATATAATTAATTATTTATGAATGATATTATTTAAAGAATAAATTCAATTATTTTGTCAGAATAGTGCGTTAAATTTAGAACTTATTTAAATTGCATATAAATATCACTGACGCTCGTGAAATGAAAATTGAAAATGCATACAGAGGAAGAGAGAGAGAGAGAGAGAGAGAGAGAGAGAGAGAGAGAGAAAGAGAGAGAGAAATGGGGCGAAGATAAATGGTCGAGCATATTATCCGTCGTCGTGAATCCTCGAGCGATTTAGTATTTTAATAAAGCGGCGAGTTATTATGCCGAAGAGGGGTTGGAACAGTGAGAGAAAAGGAGATGCGAGATTGTTTGCACCGTGAACGAGAAGATTTTCGGCGTGGAATACGCGGCGACGACGACGACGAGGAGCGATGATCAAGTGCGCCGCCGCAATCCTTCGCTGCGAGAAAGGAGAAACAGAGGCAAAGTGGAGAGAGAGAGAGAGAGAGAAGGAGGACACTAATGGTGGCCATAGATTTTCTCAAACCCCTTCCCAAGAGTCTCTCCGCTCGCTTTATTGAATATGTACGTATATATAGTACGTGTGTACTCTTTGAATATATATATATATATATATATATATATATGTATATATCTAGTCTTGTGCTAATAAGTTGATGGGTGACGAGATTCCCTCTTTAATTTCCGCTCCGCAGAAGTTCGAATCTCGAAAATGTCGATGTATCGATATTTCAAGTTTCAAGAGTCGAGTTCAAGATATGAAAATTAAAAAATGTTGAATTTTTGATTTTGTTTTTTTGGAATATTGAAATTTTGAGTTTCCTCACTCGATGTATGAAAATTTTAAATTGGAGTTTTCGAAAAAACGTAATTTCAAATTGAATGATTTGAAATATGAAAATTACAATTTTACTCATGAGTCTCAAAATCAATGTCTCCGATCATACTCTCGATATTTTCCTGTGTTCTCTATCATGAGAAAACATTGCTGTTAAATTCGCTAGCCCAAAATAAAATTATTTGTACGAATTGTGATTTTTTGAAAATTGCGTACTTTTAACCACTCGAAAAAACAACTTTTTTGCTTTTGCGTATGGCTCCGCCGGATTTTGGAATTCGAGAATTTCACTTCGAGAAATCGAAACTGTATTCAAAACCCTTCAAAATGAGCACAAAGTAACCTCATTTGGTGCATTTATGACGCCACAATCGTAAAAATACGTTTTTTCGAAAATCGAGGATAACTGAATAACCTCATTTTTTTTAATCTGAAAAAATCATATTAAATTTTTACGACAAAAAATCTATATTTCTGTGGAGTTTGAACTAGTTCTGACCAATAGATTTTGAATCATAGATCAATTTCATATTTTAGAAATCAGTTTCAGCTATTTTGGGACATGCAGGTTTTGACTTTAATTTTTTTTGAGAATTTCGTCAATAAAATCAATAGTCATTGTTTCAAAAAATTATAAAACAATTTATTTACAATTATTTGAGATCCATCTCCGTCAAATGATGATAATATTTACGAATAATTGCTTTTTTTGCAACTTTAGATCCAAAACCTGAATGGCCCAAAAGAGCTGAAACTGATTTCTAAAAGATGAACTTTATGAATAATCCAAAATCTATTGGTCAGAACTAGATCGACCTCCACAGAAGTATAGATTTTTTGTCGTAAAAATTTAATATGATTTTTTCAGATTTTTAAAAAATGAGGTTTTTCAGTTATTTTTGATTTTCGAAAAAACGTAATTTTATGATTGTGGCGTCATAAATGCACCAAATGAGGTCAATTAAAAATATCAAAATATCGAAATTTCGACATTGATTGATTGAAGTATCAAATTTTCGAGTTCATTTTCTCGAAATATGGAAATTTTAAATTGAATCGTTTGAAATATGAAAATTTACTCATTTAAAATATACAACATTGCGATTTTGATTATTCGCGAAATCAAAATTTCTATTTCGATTCTTTGAAATATCGAAGATTAGACATTGATTGTTTAAAATATTAAAATTTCGAGTTGGATTTTTCGAAATATCGTAATTCCAAATGGAATTGTTTGAAACATCAGAATTACGAGTTAGATTTTTCGAAATAACATGATTTCAAATTATTATATTCGAAATAACGAAATTTCAAGTTTTCGCATTGAAACTATAATAATTGCGATTTTGATTGTTCAAAAAATCAAGATTTCCACATAAATTATTAAAAATATCTAAATTCCAGGTGTGTCCAAAAAACTCGTAAATTCGAGTTTAATTAACCAAAATAACAATAATGAGCAACGGGACTCCAAAATAAATAAGCTCCGGCCTCTCAAGGAAAAAAGGAAAATCTACACATAGTATATCATATATATAGATGTAACTAATTTTTCCGGTCTTGTATAACAAAAAGTGGATCCGCGAAATCCGTAGACCGGAAGTCAATCACTGCGACTTTTATTAAGAGAGGAAGAGAGAGAGAGAGAGAGAGAGAGAGAGAGAGAGAGAGAGAGAGGAGGAGGAGGAGGAGGAGGAGGAGGAGGAGGAGGAGGAGGAGGAGGAGGAGGAGGAGGTGGAGGAGGAGGAGGAGGAGGAGGAGGAGGAGGAGGAGGCCAAAATAATAAAGAAGGCTGGTAGAAAAATCCTTGAGGGTTGGTAAATCCTCTTGAGAGCGTGAGAAATTCGATCGAATCTCCTCTCGATTGTCCAATAATCCTCTCTTCATTTTCCACCGACCGAGGAGGAAAATCGGGGGATAGAAAAGCCCGAGAAAAGTCGCGTGCCTCGGTGTATATCTATATAAAGATGCCTCTTTTATTTTTCCAGGATTCCCGTTATATTCCATTGGCAGAGGGAGCTTTTGCAACGTCCGAGACGACTCTATATGCTGCACTTGGACAGTCCTTCCATTGAAAATAAGAATCTGTATTGTGCTCCCGTTTTTCTCACCGGATTCGTAATTCGCCCACATAAATATATATACATATATATGGGGCGTTCCATCCCAAATCGGAAAGTTTGAAAAACGTTTTTTTTTTTAATTTCTTCATATTTGTTATATTTTTTAGTACCCATCAAAAGACCCTTCCTCTTAAATTTTAAGATTTTTTTTAAGATATTAAATTTAAAAAAAAACGTTCTCTTTTCGATTTTTTGGTCATAACTTCTTTAATAATGGTCCAAATTCGGTGTTTTTTTTCTTCAAAATTTCTATTTTTTATGGCCTTTTCAGAAAAATGTACAAAAAAAATATTTGACGTGTTTTTGAATAAGTTTTTTGAGTTTCAAAGTTTGAATCGTGTTTTCAAAACTTAGTGTATATTTTGATTCTTTCGAAAAAATTGTATTTTACACTTCTATTTATTCAACAACTTTTAAGACCAGTCCGCTCGTGGGCGGTCCATAATTACTATTTTTTTCGATTTTTGAAAATTAAAAAAAAAAAAATTCTATCAGGCATTTCCGGTAAAATTTCATCAATCTTAATTCACATTAGTGCACTTCTGTAAAGTTAGCAAAGAAAAGTCTCGAAAATAAATTTAAATTGTAATTCTGGTACAAGATAATTTTTTTTTTTAATTTCATATTTGAAAAAATGGGGAAAAAATATTTTTCCTCAGGGTTTAATTTCGTTCAAAATCACTTAAAAATAATTAATTCCCATTATTGTTAACGTTGACTCAACTATTGTTAACGTTAACTTTTCAAATTCAATTTCTGAGGAACCGGAAGTGGCACAAAAATTTCCAATTTAATTCATTTTCCAGATTTGTCTCTGCTAACTTTACAGAGGTCATAATTACATCAGCAAAACTTCACTTTTCCTGTTTATTTTGTAAACTAATTTCTCTCAACAGTTTAGAATTTTGGATTAATTTAATTATAAATAATCTGAAATCTAAAATTGAGCCCTAATTTTCTTATGAATTTTCCCGCAGCAACGAATTAGGAAAAAAAAATCTTTGCGCAACTTGTATACATATATAAAGGAAGTGGGGGCAAAATGGACACTGGAGGGAAAATTAACAGTATCCAAAATTATTGAAATTTTTTTTAAAAATTAGAAAATCAAAGCATAATTATCATTATACTTGGCACGCAAAATCAGATCTGAATTTCATATTTTCATGACGACTTTCTATGAAGAGTTGGAATTTTTTTTTTTAATATCATTCTCATCGCATGAAAAAAAAGAAAACACCCCAAAATACTCCATAATAGTATTATGGTGACCCACTTTTGCTGAAATACGTTTTTTCAGCATATTTCCTTGTTTGCTTGAAATTTCAAAAGAAACTAAATTTCAGAATGGTGTCCATTTTGCCCCCCTCCTTCTCCTATACAGAGTGTTGAGCAACTAGATAACCTGACTAGGTTCACCGTGTAGAGCGTGCCGAGACGAAAAGTCAGCTTTTTTTTAAATTGTTATCCGACAAAAATTAGCTTAGTTATTCATGTTTAAAGCTGACCGATGACGGCTCGATTCTAGGAGCAATGCTACTGGTGAGCCGCGTGGTGGCGGTAACGGTGGGCGTGGCGGGAGAAACCCCCACCCGCGGCATTCCTCTTAGATTCTAGCCGTCATTGGTTAACTTTCAAAACATTAATAACTAAGCCAATTTTTATCGTACAACCTTTTTAAAAAAAGCTAATTTTTTGTCTTGGCGCGCTCTACACGGCGCACCTAGTCAGGCTATCTAGTTGCTCAACATCCAGTATATGAAATATATGGTTCATATATTTTTGCTCGCTCGGCAGATTGACGATAAAACGAATGAATGACGAAGATCCGCGATTCTCAACCCCCGCGACGATTTTCCTTTCATTTCCGTGGACTCGAGAGAATATTACAGCGAGAGAGAAATAGAGAGAGAAATGCAGAGAAAATGAGGACGTCGAGGGCGAAGAAAAGATATCGAAGAGGGAGGCGAAGGAGGGCGGAAGAGGAAATTTAATTATATACCTACTTTTGTTCGTATAACGTCACTGAGCTGCGATATTCACCCTTTCATGGGGAAAAAAACGTGTGTAAATCAATATTTAAACCAAAATAAAAAAATAAAGATGACCAAAAATTTTCAAATTTTAGCAATTGATTTTAGAATTTTCCTATAGAGCAAAAAATGGGCAAAATTGAAAACAAAAATGGTAAACTTCCGTCTGTTGGAATCAGAGGACAGAAGCTTCCCTTGCCAAAAAATTCACGTGCCAAAGATTCTCAGCTACAATCAAGGGCCAAGAAGATGCGGCATATATTATGTGAATATATATATATAAAATAATTTTCAAAAAAAAATGTTTGAATGAACAAAATCTGCAGTCAAATACGTTTAACTAGATATTTATTCGGCCTAACTAAATAATTAGTTTTTTTAACAATTCTGTGCTTGGGTTGACTAAAATATTATTCAGGCAAAAAAATGTTGAATTGTACCAACTAAATATCTAGTTGAACGTATTTGACTACAGATTTCGTTCATTGAAACATTTTTTTCCTCAGCGTTGTTTCCTCATATTTCCTTGATTTATTTCAATTTGTTTTAATCTGCATTATTCAATATTTCGAATCGTCACAATTTTACTCCGCAAGCTTTTTATTTTTTCAAAATCATTTTTTCATCTATTCCATTAATTCCCAGCAATTCCGCGATCTTTTTTTTTTTTTATTAAATTATAATCCTAACTTCTCTAGGCTCGTTTTGGCCAATTGTCACGATTTTTTTAATTTTTTGAAATATTCCATTTTTACAGTCGAATTTTTTTTCTGATTACCAATTTTTACTTTCAACCCAATCCTTAGCTCATCTATTTTGCATTAATTTTAAAGACAGCTAAAAAAAAATTTCGCTTGTTTGCGCTTTGATTCTATTATTGCTATAATTTTATCAAAGTTATGTGAGCAAATTTTTATTTTTGAAACTTCTATTCCCTAGAGAAGAAATTTAATTTGAGCGATTCGATGAAATTTTTTGTAAAAATTAAATATTCACAGCTAGGATGAATGCTTCATATAAACAGTCGAAAAATGTGTTGCCTTTTGAAATGGGGGAGGGGATGGGGGTGAATGAAACTATCTTGGCCATCTGCTCTTATTGCCCAGGCACGACGACAGACTCTTCCTGCTTTCTCAACAATACCTATATTATATTATATATATAATCGACCATGCAGACTGCATAATCCTTGCAAAATCTCTGCAATATGCTATACACGTATACAGACACGAGGTAAAGCACCCCGAACGTGCTATAAGGGTAGTTTTGCGCCAGCACGTAGTGTGATGAGCCACGCCGAGATTTACACACGCGAAGACATAATCTGGTAAATATTACCGAGCAGGATAGTAAAAAAAAAAAAAAAAAAAAAAAACGGCGTTTTCGGGTGGATCGTTTGCCCGGAATATTTTACCATACGATATATTTTATTGGAATATCGATGGATTCCGTAGACTCTCTCTAAGGAGACTAAAATCTGCCTTACCGACGGTGGTAGAGGGCCATTTTGCCAAAATACGTTATTCTAACCATAATTTCCACCAGCGCAACACATAACCACAATTTTGAAGCGTTCTGATTCTTTTCCACAACTTTTGTTTTGGGGAATAGAAAAAAATCGGAGGTTAACCCTTTCGGTGAATTAGTGGTGAAAAAAAATTAATGAAATTAACCAAGTGGCAGCATGAGATTTTGGTCGAATTTTGCGTGAAATACGTTATATATAGGGTTTTTGTCGATTTTACGTGGAATGCCTCGTATATGGGATATTGGTTGATTTTACGTGGAATACGTTACGTATGGAATTTTTGTGGATGTTACGTGGAATACGTTGTATATGATATTTTGGCCGATTTTACGTGGAATGCGTCGTATATGGGATATTGGTCGATTTTACGTGGAACTCGTTATATATGAGATTTTGATAGATTGGACGTGGAATGCGTCGTATATGGGATTTTGATCGATTTTACGCGGAATGCATCGTATATAATTCGTGCATCACACGTGTATTACACGTTCAGGCATCAAATTGTTCATAATTACTGCGGCTCATCCAGCATCGCGAAGGTACAGTGAATATATGATTTTCAAGTGCGTTAAAAAGTTGCTGAGTGGACGAAAAGTGTGATAGAAGTGATAGAACGGGGGTTGGGGTGGAGAAAAGTGGGTATAATCGACGTGGCGTGATACGCGAGTGAAAAAGTTGTGCACTTTCGTGAATCGTTGGCACGTGATAGGTGCGATAAGAGAATATTATGAATCGTCGCCAAGCGGTGAGTGGCCTCTTTGTATCTTGAGACCACTGCGACGAGTATAAATTCCTCGATACTCGTTATAAACGCACTTGAAAGATTCCCAAGTACATGAATAACCAACATTTACATCTCTACCGTTCGAAACTGCATTGACAAATATGCTCTACCGAAAAACACGTCTACCGGTGCATCTCTATTATTTAGAAGCTCTCCCAATCGACAACTCTACCAGAATAGAGCCCTACCGACACATCTCTACCATATTCAACTCTACCAAATACGAAAAATAGAATTTTACACAATATAAACCTCTGACATCAACTCTACCGAATAATAATCCATTTTTGAGGCAATTCTACCGGACGAAAGCGGCACATTTACGTCTCTACCGGTTTAACAACGGACATCTCTACCGGAATACCGTGCTCTCGAGGCATCTCTACCATTTACAACTCTACCAAATACGAAAAATAGAATTTTACACAATAAACCTCTAACATCAACTCTACCGAATAATAATCCACTCTTGAGGCAACTCTACCAGACGAAAGTAGCACATTTACGTCTCTACCGGTTTAACAACGGGCATCTCTACCGGTATACAGTTCCCTCGAGGCATCTCTACCATTTACAACTCTACCAAACACGAAGAATATAATTTTACACAATATAACCATCTGACATCAACTCTACCGAATAACAATCCACTCTTGAGACAACTCTACCAGACGAAAGTGGCACATTTACGTCTCTACCGGTTTAACGACGGACATCTCTACCGGAATACATTGCTCTCGACGCATCTCTACCATTTGCAACTCTAACAAATACGAAAAATAGAATTTTACACAATAAACCTCTGACATCAACTCCACCGAATAATAACCCACTCTTGAGGTTACTCTACCGGACGAAAGTGGCACATTGACGTCTCTACCGGTTTAACAACGGACATCTCTACCGGAATGCAGTGCTCTCGAGGCAGCTCTACACAATAAACCTCTGACATCAACTCTATACCGAATAACAATCCACTCTTGAGACAACTCTACCGGACGAAAGTGGCCCATTTACGTCTCTACCGGTTTAACAACGGACATCTCTACCCGAATACAGTGCTCTCGAGGCAGCTCTACCATTTACAACTCTACCAAATACGAAAAATAGAATTTTACCCAATAAACCTTTGACATCAACTCTACCGAATAACAATCCACTCTTGAGGCAACTCTACCGGACGAAAGTGGCACATTTACGTCTCTACCGGTTTAACGACGGACATCTCTACCGGAATACAGTTCCCTCGAGGCATCTCTACCATTTGCAACTCTACCAAATACGAAAAATAGAATTTTACAAAAGGATCTTTCGCGATTAACTCTACCGAGTAACAATCCACTCTTGAGGCAACTCTGGCGGAGGAAAGTAGCACTTTTACGTCTCTGCCTGATATAACTCTGCAAAACAAACATCTCTACCGGACAAAAGTGACACGTTTACGTCTCTACCGGTTGTAACTCTAGCAAAGGACATCTCTACCGGACAAAACTGGCACGTTTACGTCTCTACCGATCATTACTCTACAAACGTTGATCTCTACCGGAATACAACTCACCTACGCCGTCTCTACTATATAGGCAACTGTACCGAATAAATTACCGCCAGAAGAAAACCTCGCTGGTACATCTCTACCGTTAAAAACTCCCCCAAATAATAACTTCATTAAAATGGAGTCCCTGTATCGTTATATCGCTACCATTGGCAACTGTACCACGAAAAAACTATACCGAATCTTTAAAAAAACTCTTCCGTAAAACAGACCTCCGTATTTACATCCCTACCGGAGAAAAATCACTTCGTAAAAATTATTATCGCGACAGCGTGTTTTTTGGTAGAGTTTTCACGGTCATACGAACGACATATATTGCGATGGTCGAATGAAAAAAAAAGTGCTCGAAAGTATAATTGAAATAAACCGAAGGCATAATAACCAGAGAGTTCATTTCTCGATTTTCGCGACACTTTCCTGTACGAAATTCGAAAGCTATGTACTAGCGAGTTTATTCATATTTTTCTGTCAAACTTTTTCCATTATGGAAAGAGAACAAAAATTCCCAGAATTATACACCCGCGCGAACTTTCTCATATTTTTGTTATTCGCGTCCGGTAACGAACTTCCGGGCACGGTGGAGACACCGTATTGCGATAAGATAAAGATACAGGTATACAAACTTACGGTAGATATGACCGAGAAAGAGAGAGAGAGCGAGGGGGAGAGAGGGAGAGAGAGAGAGAGAGAGAGAGAGAAAATAGGAACGAGCTCGAGGTGGAAAAACGAAAAGAAAAAAAACGTCACCGCGATAGGGTCGACGGAAATATTGTCTTTTTTCATTTCCTCCAGCATTACCGACCCATGAAAAAAAAAAATTTGTTAAAAGCTTTTTTTAACCGCATTTAGAAAAACAAACAATTATTATTTTGCCACTGTAAAATTTAAATGTTAAAAGCACTTTTTTGTTGCATTTCAAACAACGATAAATTATTATCTTGCAAGTTTAAAATTTATTTGTTAAAAGCTCTTTTTTGCTGCATTTAAAAAAACAAACAATTATTTTGCAACTGTTCATTAAAATTCCATGACAAAATGACGAATGATTTACAGAATTTATGCACAACGCTGGCTCTTTTGTTTTCCACAATTCTGCTGTGTTAAAAAAAAAAACGTATTCAGCATACGAGCACGATATTAAAATTGTATACACCGGAAGTTGGCCGTGTGGCAATTTTCCAGCTATCGGGTTTCACGCGTATAATGCGGGCAACACAATTTTCCATGACGCCGAGGGAAAATTCGCACATGAAAACGGATGAACGTGTACTATATATATATATATATATATATTAGGGCGATTTTTTTTTACTTTTTTTTATTTTTTTCACTCCCCACCTAAAATATTATTGCATATGTCTGAAAGAAACTACCCTGAAAGTTACAGCCCTTAATATTAATATTAAGTACTCGCCCTTCGCGCGAAAAGATTTCCCATCTAAAATACACGTAAATAAAAAACTTTTTTCTTCAAATTGCTATAACTCCGCGGCATTTTATGCTATCATATTGTCCTTGGTCGCAATTTACGCAGAATTGAACGATCTTCAAAAGTGTCCTCAGCAGCGTAAGTGTAATTTACACTGGTGAGATGGTACGAGTCACTAAAGTTGATTTTGACCTGCACTTCTCGTTTTTTTGCTGTTGTTTTCGAAATTATCAACGTTATCGAAAAATTGCAAAGAAAAGTTTTGTTGGAAATTTAATTTCCTACAGAAAAAGTCCTTTAGACCTACTTGCGAAAATTGATATTTCTTGAGATATTGGACCTTAACTTGGTTTTGGTATACAATTTTTATGGTTTATTCAACCAAAAGTTTTAATTTTTTGATATTCTATATCATATCACCATATCACATATCATATCACCAGTGGCGAAATGATATGGAATATCAAAAATTAAGAACTTTTGGTTCGATAAACCGTAAAAATTTTATACCGCAAATAAATTAAGGTTCAATATCTCAAGAAATATCAATTTTCTCAAGTAGGTCTAAAGGACCTTTTTTGTAGGAAATTAAATTTCCAACAAAACTTTCCTTTGCAATTTTTCGATAACGCCGATCATTTCAAAAATAACAGCAAAAAAACGAGAAGGGTGGGTCAAAATCAACTTTAGTGACTCGTACCATCTCACCAGTGTAAATTACACTGATGCTGCTCGGGACACTTTTGAAGACCGTTCAATTCTGCGTAAATTGCGACCAAGGACAATATGATAGCATGAAATGCCGCGGAGTTATAGCAATTTGAAGAAAAAAGTTTTTTATTTACGTGTATTTTAGATGGGAAATCTTTTCACGCGAAGGGCGAGTACTTAACATTAATATTAAGGGCTGTAACTTTCAGGGTAGTTTCTTTTAGACATATGCAACAGCATTTTCGGTGGGGAGGGATGAAAATTTAAAAAAATCGAAAAAAAAAATCGCCCTAATATATATATGTATATATATATATATAAGGTGGAAAAAGGGGAAAACGAGAAAACTACGGAGTTCGTGTGTAATGTGCCACAATTCGATTTTCCGCAGTTATCTACGTGCATCAGCAGGAGTGAAAGAGAGAGAGGAAGAGAGAGGGAAGAAGAAAAAGGGAGGAAACCCTTTCAGTCCTGTGAGCCGATACCACACTTCCGGTTAACGAGAGCGAGAGAGAGAGAGAGAGAACGGGAGTGAGTGAAAATTGTACTTCTACCGGAAACGTGAAAAGACATTGTGACAGCATCCAGAGATAAAAAAGCAAACGAATAAAATATTGTACATTTTATTTAATAAAATATTATATGAAATACTTTACGTAAATTCGTGCAAAATCTCAACTTCTTCGATTTAATTTGTAATTCTTTTTTTTCTACGTTTATCCTGAAGCTGATTGAGCTGTTTTATCGTGGAGAAAAAAAAATTCACGATCAATTTGAAAATAAAAAAACTTACGAGCAAA
Source organism: Alloplasta piceator (assembly GCA_946863875.1). Taxonomy (NCBI): domain Eukaryota; kingdom Metazoa; phylum Arthropoda; class Insecta; order Hymenoptera; family Ichneumonidae; genus Alloplasta; species Alloplasta piceator. Next base: position 4,187,770 of record OX333071.1, read on the forward strand.
AATGGCTAAAAAAAAATTCAAAGTAGTGCCCGAGAACCTGTAATTTTGTAGGAAAATTCAAAAACCACGATTTCATCTCCGCAATATCTCTTGAGATTCTTTCGAACCGTTATTTTTTATAATTATTTTTTTAAACATTCAATTATTTATTATTATTATTATTATTATTATATAAATCTTTAATTATTTGAACGACTTTGAAATTCGTTTAAAAACAAAAAATTAATTATTATCAATTAATTAATTGATTAATATAATAAAATTATTTATTTGTTGAAAGTTATCGCTATTTATAACGTTACAAAAAAATTAAGAAATCGTAAATCATGATCATTGGAAACAAAATTTACCCGCTAAAAAACATTAAAAATTAAATTAAAATTCGAGGCTTTTAGTTAGTAAAATCGCAGGGAATTTTGTTTAGCATATGCTAGAGATGTATCTATTTATAATAGATTATTATTATACTATTACATATTATTATTATTGTTATTATTATTATTATTATTATTGTTGTTTTTATTGTTGTGATTATTTGGAATATCCTTCAAATTGTGGATTAGAAGAATGTTCAAAAAAGAAGAATCAAACAATGGGAGCAAATAAAAAAAAAGATAAAAGTGTCAAAAAAAAGCATCCAAAGCCGTGATGCAATTAGCTACATCGAGTTTTTAATAGGAGAGAGAATTAACAACGTCCATGAATAGATGAATAAAAAGGGGGGAGTTACGGTATCAATGGAGTCTGTACAAGCTCGGTCCAAACTTCCGTTCAGCAAGCAGAGTCAATAAAGAAAAAAAAATGGACAAAGCCGCCGCGCGAACGACGATGGAAGAAGGAGGGGAGGGAGACTTAATTTCACTCTTTTTTTTCAACTTTTGGACGCGGAGAAAAATGAAAAAAGAATCATTTTCCCGACGCGACACGAACGGGGGTCAATAGGAATTTTCACGTGAAAGGTTTTCGCGTCTCGCCAGGGAGACAGAGAGAGAGAGAGAGAGAGCGAGAGAGAGAGAGAGAGAGAGAGAGAGAGAGAGAGAGAGAGAGAGAGAGAGAGAGAGAGAGAGAGAGAGAGAGAGAGAGAGAGAGAGAGAGAGAGAGACGATGCACAATGAATTTTCATGTAGTTTTCATGGGGTTTTCGCGATGCGTCGGTAAATAGACGAGAAAGGGATCGATGAATATATAATACGAAACAGAGTCGTCCTCATCCAAAAAATGATAATTATTTCGCCCTATTTTGACATCTGTCAAAAATTATAATTGTAATTATATTCAACCCAAATAATAATTGTAAATCACAATCGCAAATTATAACGATGAACAATAGTTATTATAATAAACTTTGGCTAATCCGTGAATCGGGGTAATCGAGAATTTTCCATTTTTTCCAATTTCAGGAACCAAAAATTTCACCAGAGCCAATTCAAGTACAATTTTAGTGCTCAATTAATTTCCAGCAAAAAATCAATTTTCACATGGGGGTGTCTGTCCCTAAAAGCCATTTGCAAAATTTTGAAAAATCTCAAAAACGGTCGGAAAACACAAACTAGTGCATTTTCTTCGAAACATATTTGAGAAAAGAATGGGGAAAAAAATTTCCACGTCCTATTTCGAGCGTGGAAAAAAAAAAGTAAAAAATAAATAAATTTAAAAAAACAGAGAAGAAGGAGGGAAAAAAAAAATGGGAAAATACGTGGATCTCGAATAATCTTGATGGTGGCACTACCGTTGGTGCGAAATAAATTATTCGCTCTTCGGTGGGCTTTTTCTCTCCCTCCCTCTTTTGCTCGGGCAAGTAAAGAGACACGTCGCGGATGGGGTTGCCGTCGAAGCAGCGCAGGGAACAACACACGTTCCATGGAAATATATACGTGCGAATGATTTTGAATACGAGTCTCTCTCTCCCTCTCTCTCTCTCTCCTCTCTCTCTCTCTCTCTCTCTCTCTCTCTCTCTCTCTCTCTCTCTCGCTCTCTCTCTCTCTCTCTTTCTGGTTATAAACCGCACTGGCATGCATGCCATTGGAAAACGGACATCGCAATGGACAGACAGACGTCTGCGTCCGTTTGTCTCGTTCATCTCTATACAATCCTCTCTGGGCTTTCGATCGACGCTTTTCGCACGCGCGGCGCAGATGAGAGGACCCTTTCCCTCCCGCTGTTGTACCCGTTTACGGATATACGGGGACGCATCGTGAAAACCCCAATGGAAACCTCTTTCCAGCGTGAATGCCCGATGGATATAGAAGGACCTTGTATGCAACTTGGCATGTACATATATATATACATGTTGTATATATATATTATATATACTATATATTAGGGTGAATCGAAAATTTTGAAAACCGTTGGCTACACTCAAAAATCAAAGATATCGTTGAAATAAAGGTCTCAGTACAACGATTCGATTTTTTTGACAATATATAGAGGGCGCGCGGGACGTTTAAAAACGCAATTTTTAGCGTTAAGAGAAGGCTAAATACCGACACTACGCTTCGAAATCGCCATCCAAACTTGCTCTCATACGAATGAATGGAATTCAATAAAATTTTAACAGCATAATCGGAATTATGGCACAAATGGAGCCTCACTAAAATTTTTTTGAAGTATGAAAAAAAAAATTATAGATCCGATTACCATCAGGAATCTGTAATTGAAAATCTTGAATTATGAGACTGTTTACTGTATTTCGTCTAAACTAAGAGTGAGGCTCCATGAAGAGCGCCAAGACACAAATATCGAGACGTTTTCGACATTATTTTATGGAAAAGACACATCGTAAGTTTGAATGGCGCATAAGGAGATAAATATCGATAAATTGTAGTTTTATCGAAACACGAAATGGCGAAATCTAGTTTACAAACGTGCGAGGGAGGGCAGCACCATGGATTCTGACGAGTAACCCAATATTTTTGGGGCTCCAATGAATTCGTTGGAGTTAGTTGTGACGCGTTTTAGCCCCTTAATTATCAATTAATTGTTAATTAACTTATCCTCCTCTGAATTTTCAAAATTTAATAAATTTTCATTTACGGTTTTGGGAGAAAGACTGGACGACGGTGATAAGTCGATAATGTAGGGATTGAATGAAAATGGTATTTAGCCTCCTCTTAAATTCACTCTGTCACTGATAAACGGAAAAAGATCATTCAATAAGTACTGAATTTTTTTATATAAGGTGCCCAGATATGTAATCTTTCAAACCCATGTTTACTGAACATTAACAGATGGTTCATATCTTCGAACAAAAATCTCTGAAAATCAATATTTTCACTATTTTTCCATTAATCATATCATTAAATATTGAATGTTGTCTTCCAAGACGTTTTTGTATTTCTTTCATCTTTTTCCTTGTGAAACTCGGTATCTTTATTGCTTACAATGCGAAAATTGCTAAAAAATAAATCTTTATTTTGGAAATTTTCATATTTTATTTCAAAATAAAGATTTATTTTGTATAGCAATTTTCGCATTGTATAAGCAATACTGATACCAAGTTTTACAAGAAAAAAAGATGGAAGAAATACAAAAACGTTTTAGAAGACAAAAATCAATATAATTAATTGAAAAATAGCGAAAATATTGATTTTCAGAGATTCTTCTTCGAAGATGTGAACTATTTGTTAATGTGCAATAAATATGGGTTTGAAAGAGTACATATGTGGGCACCTTGTATACAAAATTCAGAACTTGTTGAATGATCTGTTTCTGTTTATCAGTGATAAAGTGAATTTAACGCTAAAATGCCGTTTTTAAACATCCCGCCCCCCCCCCCCCCCTATATATTGTCAAAAAGTCGAATCGTTGCATTGAGATCTTTATTTCAACTTCAACGATATCTTTGATTTTTGAGGGTAGCCAACAGTTGTCAACATTTTCGATTCACCCCAATATATATATATATATATATATATATATATGTATACTGTATACACTACGGTGGCGATATTTTTGGCACATTTACATCTCTACCGGTTGAAACTCGAAATGGACTCCTTCCGATACAAATCTATCATTTTATAACTCTACCGAAAAATAGTTTCTTCAGAATAATTCGAAAATTGTGCAAATTAGAAATTTCCTCGATATTTTTGGCACATTTGCATCTCTACCGGTTAAAACTCAAAATGGACTCCTTCCGGTACAAATCTATCATTTTGATAACTCTACCGAAAAATAGTTTCTTCAGAATAATTTAAAAATTGTGCAACTTAGAAATTTCCTTGATATTTTTAACACATTTACATCTCTACCGGTTGAAACTCGAAATGGACTTCTTCCGGTATAAATCTTGTATCTGATAACTCTACCAAAAAATAGTTTCTTTAAAAAAAATCGAAAATTGTGCAAATTAGAAATTTCCTCGATATTTTTGGCACATTTAAATCTCTACCGGTTAAAACTCGGAATTTAATTAAATTAATTTTTTGTACGATATTGTTCGGTAGAGACCGAACAATATTCTACAAAAAATGAAAAAAATAATTTAACTCTACCAGAAAAAAATCTCCAAAAATCACTATACCGGAATACAGTCCATAATAATACCAACAACGAAATATTTAAACAAAAAACATCTCTACCGGAAAACAAGTCGCTCTTAATAACTCTACGCTATAAAAAGTTTATTTTGCGAAATCGCGACATCTGATTACCATCACCCGTAAATATTGTTAAAAAAAAAAATCAATTCTATCCTACTCTCTTTCCAAGGATTTAATTTCTTCATTTCACTCTTACCTCTAATATTTCAACTTTAACTCTTCCGTTTATCGAATCGTTTCTTCGAATCGCGAAATTTTCTTATTCGAGACTTTAAAAAAAGAAAAAAAAAGGGAGAAAAACGATTTTTCATGGAAAACCGATGAGGGTGTATCGAAGAGAAGAGAGGCTCGAGAGTAAGCGAGAAAGAGAAAAGGGGCATCTCTGCCGCAGCGACCGCGGTGCAGATCCTTCGAGCTCAAGAATCACCGAGACGGAATAATGTGGCGTCGATAAATGGCAGGCGTTAGCCGCAGATTCGCTGTGGCTGAGGAAAAAGGGAAAAAAAGCCAAGAAATAGCGAAGAGGAGAAAGTAAGAGAGAGAGAGAGAAAAGAGACGTATTTTGCTTCTTCGACTGTGCGGATGATAGGCGGGGTTATATGGTTATATACGGGTCGAGGATTTGTATGAGAGAAGCGCTTCGACGTCGTGTCGAATAGAGTTGAAGAGAAATGTAATAGAACGAGGGGGAAGAGAATAAGGATTGAGGGAGGGCGAGAGAGAGAGAGGGGGGGGAGGAAGAAGATATGGGGGATCCGACGGCGATGGATTGCCGCTCGAGGGGGTAAAACCGAGAAAAGAAAAAGTCCATGACGCGATGAGGAAAACGAAATACATACCCTTGTACACGTGTATGGGTCATTCCATGTCAAATCGACCAAGAGTTGGAACCGACCCCTTTCAATTTCGATGAAATTTGGTCAGAAGTTTTCGTTTTTAATAAAACGAAGTTCTACTAAAGAAAAAATATTAAACATATTTTTTTTTGAGAAAGTTATGCAAAATTCAAAATTTCACAATTTTTCAAATCTTTCAAGTTTATTTTTTTAATATCTCGAAAACTATTATAGTTACGAAAAATCGTTCACGATTCGTCTTTAAGAGTATACTTGAGGATACGAAGAAAAAAAAATATTCCGAATTTTTTTTTTTTTTTAAGAATGATGAATTTGGAGAATTTTGAATTTTCAAAAATCGTGAAAATCCAAGTTCAGTATTAAATTTTTTGTTCATTTATTTAATATAATACCTTGTACTGATCTTAAAAGATCCTGAAATTTTCAGAAAAGTGTTTTTTCAAAAATATGAATTTTTGAATTTTTAAAAATCGTGTAAATCCACGATCAACATTAAATTTATGGTTAAATTTTTTAAACCTATTATAGTTACGAAAAATCGTTCTGAATTCGTTTTAAAGAGTATACTTGGGGGCTACGAAAAAAAAAAATATTCCGAAATTTTTTCTTGAAAAATGATGAATTTAGAGAATTTTGTATTTTCAAAAATCGTGAAAATCCAAGTTCAGTATTAAATTTTTGGTTCATTTTTTTGTGCTTATCTTGAAAGATCCTGAAATTTTCAGGATGGTGTTTTTTTTTGTTTCAAAAATATAAATTTTTTAATTTTGGTAAAAAAAAAGATTTTTTCCACCAAAATACTGTTACTTTTACTTTTTTTACTGCTCAAAATTACAAAGCTACATGATTGCTCAACTTTACTTAACTGAGAGGTAAAAAAATAAAAAAAATTTGTTACCAAAATTCAAAAATTTATATTTTTGAAAAATAAAACAACATCCTGAAAATTTCGGGATCTTTCAAGATCAGTACAAGGAATTATATAAAAAAAATTTAACCAACAATTTAATGTTGATCGTAGATTTACACGATTTTTAACAATTCAAAAATTCATGTTTTTGAAGAAACAAAATACACCTTTCTGAAAGTTTCAGGATCTTTTAAGATCAGTACAATGTATTATATAAAAAAAATGAACCCAAAATTCAATACTGAACTTGGATTTTCACGATTTTTGAAAATTAAAAATTCTCCAAATTCATAATTTTTCAAAAATTTTTTTCGGAATGATTTTTTTTCCGTAGCCTCAAGTATACTCTTTAAAACGAATTCAGAACGATTTTTCGTAACTATAATAGTTTTCGAGATATTTAAATATAGACTTGAAAGATTTGAAAAATTGTGAAATTTTGAATCTTGCATAAATTTTGAACAAAATTTTTTCAATGTTTTCCCTTTGGTAGAATTTCGTTTTATGAAAAACGCAAACTTCTGACCAAATTTCATCGAAATTGAAAGGGGTTGATTCCAACTCTTGGTCGATTCTACATGGAATGACCCATATACGTGTATTATAGTAAAGAGAGAGAGAGAGGGAGAATCTTCGTTCACGCGAAGAACTCCCTGAAAGTGATGAGACATATTAATACCACGCTGGCGTCGTTGAGAGAAAAAAAAAGAAAATTTTCTCCCGGCTGTAACGAGAAATAAGACGAAGAATGACAGAGAGAGAGAGAGTGAGTAATCTCGACCTCTGGCTCATCCCTCTCTCTCTCTCTTTCTCTGAGGCTGTCTCATGGCGCTTCCTGGTTCCCCGTCTTTATTCTATTCGCTGATGATAAAACGCGTGCAACGCGATGCGGAAGAGAGAAAGATTTCGTCGATACGTGGCGACCGTAAACTCGGATGCAGGATACATTCGGATACAAGGGAGAGAAGAGAGCGTGTTTACGACGAACGATGACCAATTTAGCGATGACCTCTTCGACCTTGAGAGCTCACGCATTCATCCTTGGACAAGTAAAACGGGAAAACTTTGAGAATAATCATGAATAAGCGAACCTTTCGACCTACGCTTTCAGGGTTCATCTCTACCGGATGCAGCTTGACCAACGTCCATCGTTGCGAGATTGAAACACCTCAATGGGGTCAGCCCAGACGAGTCCCTAGAATTAATTTAAATATTACCAGAAACAGGTGCTTTTTAAGTGCTAATTTGGTGCCTAATTGGGAATTTTTGTGCTCCCTTCGTTTTTCCAAAAATCGAATTTGAAAAATGCTAGCTTTGACATCAAGCAGAGCAATATTATAATATTGCAGCTCCCAACATATAACCGATCATAATAGTGCCCTACCAGTAATTTTTCACGTGAAATAAGTTCGCGATGCAATGAAAATCTGGAGCAACATCTCTACCAGACACAACTTCGCCAACGGTCAGATTTGCGATATTAAAGACCTCAACATATACCGGAACACAATCGTGTCCTAACAGTAATTTTTTGTCGAAAATAAATCAACGGTGTCGTAAAACTTTACCGCAACAACTCTACCCGATACAACTCTACCGACGGCCACGTTTGCGATGTTGGAGCCTTCAATATGAGCCAGCATGTAATGTAGCTCTCTACTAGCATTTTTTTTTATCGGAAATAAATCCTCGGTGCATTTAAACTCCACTGTAACATCTCTACCCGATACAACTCCACCGACGGCCATATTTTCGATATTGAAGCCTTTAACATATAACAGGACATAATAGAGCCCTAACAGTAACATTTTGTGCCAGAAATAAAATTTATTTCCGGTAAAAAAGGTAGTTTTATTGGTTCAATGAAACTATACACTAACATCTCTACCGGATGCAACTGTACCAATGGTCATCTTTTTCATACCAGGCCTTCAACATATGCCAGGACATAATAGAGCCCTACCAGTAACATATGTTTACCGGAAATGCATCAACGGTGCGATAAAAGTCTACCGCAACGTCTCTACCAGACACAACTTCACCAACGGCCAGCTTTGCGATATTGAAGCCCTCTCAACGTATTCCGGAACACGATGGAGCCCTACCGGTAATTTTTTACAGGAAATAAATCCTCGTATCAACGAAATGCAACATCTCTACCGGACGCAACTCTACACAATGAAAATTTCGCCAGATATCTGCTTTCATATCCGATAGCACACTTCCCAACGAGGAAGGACTCGCAATTTTGTAGGCTTGTATAATGAAAAAAGAATAGATACAGATAGAGAAAGAGATGTTATACATATATATGGGGCATTCCATCCCAAATCGGACAGTTTGAAAAACTTTTTTTTTATTTCCTCAATTTTTTTATACTTTTGAGTACCCTTCAAAAGCCCCTTTCTGTTATATTTTGAGATTTTTTTATTACCCGTTCCAAAGATATTAAATTAACAAAAAAACCGCTCTTTTTTTGGTATTTTGGTCATAACTTCTTCAGAAAAGGTCCAAATTGAAAGTTTTTTTTTCAAAATTTTTGTTTTTTATGGCCTTTTCAGAAAAAAATACAATACAATACAACAAAAATTTTCGACGTGTTTTTGAATGAGTTTTTTGAGTTTTAAAAGTTAAATCACGTTTTTAAAAGTGAATGTCATTTTTGATTTTTTTTAAAATTTTTTGTTTAAAACATTTATCTATTCAACAATTTTTAAGACTAGTCCCATCGTGGGATCTCAATAACTACTTTTTTTTCGATTTTCGAAAATAAAAATAAAAAAAAAATTTCCATAAATTATTATGAATACCAATTTTTATTACTGTATAGTATTTTTTTCAATATTTAGAATTTATTTTGGCCCAATTTTTGTTACTGTATAGTATTTTTTTCAATATTTAGAATTTATTTTGACACTTTTTTATTTTTAACAGGTTCTTAAAATTAATAATTAATCGCTAAGTCTGTTTACGAACAATAATAACAACAGTTTTTATTTATTCGCGTATTTTTTTGAAAACCTTACATATACGATTATTTCCTGAATTAGAATATTCCTTTGCCAATAAATTTCTGCTGCTCATTGGAATAATTGAATGAAATTTTTGTGTCCCCCTGTGATTGACTTCGCAGTATTTTATCGCAAATAAAATTTTTCTTTTGCATCTGAATAATGTTTCCCATGTGAAAATTTCACTCATACAATTCTTGAACTGTTGTTATTTGCTCATCGATTAATTATTAATTTTAAAAATCTGTTAACAATGAAACTGTCCAAATTAATTCAAAATGATTAAAAAAATACTATAAAGTAACAAAAATTGGTATTCATAATAATTTATTTAAAAAAAAAATTAATTTTAAAAAATCGAAAAAAATAGTAGTTATTGAGATCCCACGATCGGACTAGTCTTAAAAATTGTTGAATAGATAGATGTTCGAAACAAAAACTTAAAAAAAAATCAAAAATGCCATTCACTTTTAAAAACGCGATTTAACGTTTAAAACTCAAAAAACTCATTCAAAAACACGTCGAATATTTTTGTTGTATTTTTTTCTGAAAAGGCCATAAAAAAACAAAAATTTTGAAAAAAAAAAAACTTTTATTTTAGACCATTATTGAAGAAGTTATGACCAAAATACCAAAACAAGCTCGGTTTTTTTGTTAATTCAATACCTTTTAAAGGGGTGATAAAAAAAATCTCAAAATTTAACAGGAAGGGTCTTTTGATGGGCATACTCAAAAATATAAAAATATTGAGGAAATAAAAAAAAAAAGTTTTCAAACTGTCCGATTTGGGATGGAATGCTCCATATATATGTATTTACGTACGAGCAATATTATGTGGAGACACACTTTCGGGATGATGAGAAAAATAGGAAATGGAGCACAATGAGAGAAGAAAGAAGGCGCGATTAAAACAATGGATGTTCTATCAACAGTCGGGCTTTAATTTCTTTCTGGAACACGCGCAACGATGACAATGGGACCCTCGAACGCTCATAGTTGTGTACAAAAATCAATGGGGTCAATTTCGCAACACAAATATATTGTGGAAATCTCAAATAAAAGTTTTCTTCTCGGCACGATAAAGCTGACCCTCTTTCCGACACGTGACAATCTACCAATAATTTTCGCAAAAACTCGATATTGTTACAAATATCGTAAACAACATTTTTCAGTGTTTATTTTTGCTACCTTTATTAAATAATTTTTTGCTCGATAAAAAATCTGCGCAATTTGTAATCCGTGATAAATTTGACGAATTTTCCCTGTTTTCATAACCATGAAATTACAGAACTTGTAATATCTCTTTAATAACTCAGCTTATAAAATTAAAAAATAGAATTATAAAAAATGTTTTTTTTACTTAAACGTGAATTTGAACGTGGGAAGAGAGCCGTTTGGTTAAACCCAAAATCTCCGAATTCTTTGGAATCTTCTGGAAAAACTGTGATTTCGATTTATTTGGGAACATAGAAATCACTTTCAATATTTATATATCTATATATATATAATTATATACACAAGTATATATAAAGCTGGAGGAAAGCAACGCCTTTTCCCATCCGTGCTACATCGAGCACGCGCCTCACACGTTCCAGCGACGCTATATACGTGTATATGGGGCATTCCACGTCAAATCAGGCGGCCATCGGCCTGACCCCCTCGGATTTTGATGTCCAATGAATTGTGGGTTTCGTTTGGTCCAAAATATGATGTTGAATTTTTAGAAATTTCAATTTCATTTTTTAGGGGTTTAGCTAAAAAATCATTAAATTGAGTTAAAACATAAAGAGGGGCATTTTTTAAATTAATTAAATTTTTTCACTAAAACTAGGGCCCAAAACAGATATTTTCGTCATAGTTCGATAATGGGCCAAAAATAATTATCATTTTTTAACAAATTTTAATTACTATTACAAAAAAAAAATTAATTATTCGTTTTATTTCAGGTCGTCGAGGTTGATAAATTTTCGAAAAATGTTGTCGTTTCACTCTTAAGACCAAAAAAATTAAGTTTCACTAGACAAATATTTTAGTTGTTATTCTCGCTACAAGAAACAATCAAAATAAGAAATTATAAAAAAAAAAATTTAAATACAAAAAAAATAGTAATTATTTTTGGCCCATTATCGAACTATGACGAAAATATCTGTTTTAGGCCCTAGTTTCTGTGAAAAAATTTCATTAATTTGAAAAAAGGCTCTCTCTATGTTTTCCCTCAATTTAATGATTTTTCAGCTCAGGCAACCCCTAAAAAATGAAGAAAACAAATTCTAAAAATTCGAGGTCACATTTTGGGCCAAACGACACCCACAATTCATTGGACATCAAAATCCGAGGGGGTCAGGCCGATGATCGCGTGATTTATTCACGTGGAATGCCCCATATATATAATATGTAGCAGAAGCCGCACTAATACAAGAGCTGAATAAACAGCCAACTAATAATAGAATCTCTGTACGATGGAGAAGAGATGTGAAACACGATCGGGCAGCAACGACGGGATTGCGAGGACCGATGTTGAGCAGGAGCTTCAACAACTATATTATACACTGCAAATGTAAACATACGATTTGTTGAAAATACGTAATCATTTTTTCATAATAAAATTTCGTCAGTATTTTGTCTGACTAAAGTAATAAATTTTAAATTTACTTCAAAGATAAGTTTATCTTCGTTGATAATTAAAAAAAAATTAATTACAAATTTAATTTTAACCCTCCTGTACACTGGGTCTTCAAAGGCACAGGCCAAATTATAAAATCGAATATCTCTGGGATTGGAAAAATTGTAAAAAAATTTGTTTACTATGAATGGTTTAATAAATGATTGGATCATGGAAAAAAAATGTTATAAAAGTAATGGCAGAATTTTTTCGGTTTTTTTTTAACTTTTTTTTCTTAGAAAAAACATTAGCAAGACTTTAACGACCCAGAGTACAGGCTGTGCCAAAATTTGGGTGTAGGAGGATTAACTTTGAGGGTTGATAGTTTTACCTTGAAATTTTTCTAATATTGCAATATGGAGAATTCATAAATTTGAGCTTATAATAATTCAAGCAAAATTAACTATTTTTATATGTAAATGTTAATGTTTACTTGAAAATATTATTTTATTATTTAAATTGAACAGTATTATAAATGAAATGAAATGGAATTCACGAAAAATATGAAATTGTAATTTTTTTTAAAATAGATTTATCTTTAATACAATTAATTATAAATTTATTTCCAACTTCGAGGGGTGATAGTTACAACTTAAAATTTTTCAACTATTCAAATATTGAAAATTCATGAATCTGAGCTTTTAACAATTAAAACAAATTTAAACACAAATTCATCAAAATGTTTGATATGTACTTAAAAACATTCATTTGTTATTTAAATTGAGAAAAATTATAAATAAAATAGAAAGTCACGATAATGCCCAAATCAACTGACAATAAAAAAATAATGCGTAAAAGACAATAACAAAAGAACGATAACTAAAAATTCGCTCGTTTTTTTTTCTCTTCAGAATATAATGAAAAAATTGTATAAAATCGCAATATCGCTTTCAATGACTTATGACCGAAGAAAAATAGAGTAATGATTCCCGGGGGTTCGTCGGGGGTATGAAAAAAAAAATGCAAGCTGTGATTGCGATGAATTGCTGTTGCACGGGCATTTACATCGGGCTGCGTAGGGATGAAAAGTGTGTGGAAAAAAAAACTCGCATGGAAAGCCGGTAAAAAAAAATGCAGCCTGTATGCAACATGCAATTTGTTGGGAACCTCGATTAATCCGTCGATCAATCTTTCGGTCTGTGCCCTTGCTGATTCGTCCACTGGATTTCTGTCGCCGGCGAACCCAAACAATGTACAGTGGATCAAAAAAGCATTCGTACACTGCGTTTTTTGCCAATAACTTCATGGGTATACATGATATCGAATCCAAACTCATTTCGTTTAATACTCCATCAAGTATAGAGATAATCTGCAAATGAAGAATTTTTTCCTAGGAATAATAAAAGAATTATGCAAAAAAAAAACGAAAATTTTCGGGCAAAAAAAGTATTCGTACATTTACAATTGAGCTGCTGAACCTCGATACTGATTCACGCATGGTATGAACTCTGCGTAAAATGTGAACAAGTCTTGGTTTACACATTGGTTTTGACCTATTCTATGCGATAGTGGATCTTCAAGCTCTGAACAGACATGACGGCAAAGAAAAGCGAAATATCAATATCCATGCGAAATAGAGGGATTTTTCTTCGGAAACGCGGTGAAAGTTACCGAAAAATTAGTAAAGAACTAAATCTAAGTTTCACAATCATGCAATATATAATATAAAAATACAAAACAACAAACAGCACCGAAAATAAGCCACGAACCGGTTGACCGAGATCGAGAGCGTCGGAGTATTGTTAAAGAGGTTACAAAAAAACCGTTCACAAGTGCTCGCAGTTTAGCGAATGATCTCGCGTCAACATTAGGGAAGGTCGTCTGTCCCCAGACTATTCGAAACGTTTTGCATTCTGCCCAAATATACGGCAGAACTGCCCGGAAAAAACCATTAATTGATCATACAAATCGAGAAAAACGTTTAGGTTTCGCAAAAACCTGCAGAAATAAATCTATAGAATTTTGGAAACGTGTCGTATTCTCGGATGAATCGAAATTTAACATCTGCGGCTCCTATAGATTTATTTCTGTAGGTTTTTGCGAAACCCAAACGTTTTTCTCGATTCGTATTATTAATTGATGGTTTTTTTCGGGCAGTTCCGCCGTATATTTGGGCAGAATGCAAAACGTTTCGAATAGTCTGGGGACAGACGATCTTCTTTGATGTTGACGCGAGATCATTCGCTAAACTGCAAGCACTTATGAACGGTTTTTTTGTAGCCTCTTCAACGATACTCCGACGTTCTCGTTCTCGGTCGATCGGTTCGTGGCGTATTTTCGGTGCTGTTTGTAGTTTCGAATTTTTTTATTATCTATTGCACTGTTGTAAAACTTAGATTTAGTTCTTTACTAATTTTTCGGCAACTTTCACCGCATTTCCGAAGAAAAATCACTCTATCTCGCATGGATATTGATATTTTGCTTTTCTTTGCCGTCATGTCTGTCCAGAGCTTGAAGATCCACTATCGCATAGAATAGATCAAGGCCAATGTGTAAACAAAGACTTGTTCACATTTTACGCAGAGTTCGGACCATGCGTGAGTCAGTATCGAGGTTTAGCAGCTCAATTGTAAATGTACGAATACTTTTTTTGCCCGAAAATTTTCGTTTTTTTTGCATAATTCTTTTATTATTCCTGGGAAAAAATTCTTCATTTGCAGATTATCTCTATACTTGATGGAGTATTAAACGAAATAGGTTTGGATTCGATATCATGTATACCTATGAAGTTATTGCCAAAAAACGCGGTGTACGAATACTTTTTTGACCCACTGTACACCAGGGGGCGCATTGGACAAACATTGAGAGTATCATTTGCATTGATGCAACGTCGTAGCTTTAATATACAAACGAGAGAAAGAGAGAGGGAGAGAAAAGTAATTTATTTCGCTTCGGCATTAATCCTCCAGGATCACTAGAGCAATTAGTCAAGTACATTGTAACGTGTTTTAAATTTTCATTGAGTGTCCCATAAAACTAGCCCTAAAAGTAAAAAAAAAAAAAATGTTTTTTAAGGATATTTTTTGACATTCTATCATTTTAGAAATTTTCCTCCAAAATTACTGGAGCAGTCAAGTACATTTTAATGTGTTTAAAATTTTTTTTAAGCAGTCATAACTAGTAAAAGTCATAAATTCGTTTTTTTAAGGATATTTCTAACATTATTTTAGACATTTTTTCTAATAATTTTCAAGATTGTATGATCTTCTAAAATTACTGGATCAATTAGTTAAGTTCATTTTAACGTGTTTTAAATTTTCTTCAAGGAGTCATAACTAGTAAAAGTCGTAAATTAATTTCTTTACGGATATTTTTAGCGTTGTATCATTTTAGAAAATTTGTCTGATGATTTTCAAGATTGTATGATCTTCCAAAATTACTAAAGCAAGTAGTCAAGTACATTGTAACGTGTTTTTAATTTTTTTTTGAGGAGTCATAACTAATAAAAGTTGTAAATTCGTTTTTTAAGGATATTTTTAACATTATATCATTCTAGAATTTTTTTCTGGTAATTTCAAGATTGTATGATGCTCTAAAATTCCTAAAGCAATTAGTCAAATACATTTTAACGTGTCTTACATTTTTTCTAAGAAGTCATAACTAGTAAAAATCATAAATTAGTTTTTTTAAGGATATTTTTAACATTATTTTATTTTAGAAAATTTTTCTGGTAATTTTCAAGATTGTACGATCTTCTAAAATTACTGGATCAATTAGTCAAGTTCATTTTAACGTGTCTTACATTTTTTCTAAGAAGTCATAACTACTAAAAATCATAAATTAGTTTTTTTAAGGATATTTTCAACATTATATCATTTTAGAAATTTTCTCTAATAATTTTCAAGATAGTATGATGCTCTAAAATTTCTGACGCAATTATTCAAGTAGATTAAAACGTGTTTTAAATTTTGTTTGAGGAGTCATAAGTAGTAAAAGTCGAAAATTAGTTTGTTAAAGGATATTTTTAACATTATATCATTTGAGAAAAATTTTCAGGTAATTTTGAAGATTGTATGATTTTCTACATTTACTGGACCAATTAGTCAAGTTCATTTCAACGTGTTTTTAATTTTCTCTAAAGAGTCATAACTAGTAAAAGTCGTAAATTAGTTTTTTCGAGGATATTTTTAACATTATATCATTTCAGAATTTTTTTCTAATAAATTTCAAGATTGCGTGATCCTCTAAAATTCTTGAAGCAATATTAGTCAAGTAGATTTTAACGTGTTGTAAATTTTCTCTGAGAAGTCATAACTAGTAAAAGTCATAAATTAGTTTTTTTAAGGATATTTTTATCATTATATCATTTTAGACATTTTTTCTGGTAATTTTCAAGATTTTATGATCTTCCAAAATTACTGGACCAATTAGTCAAGTTCACGTGTACATGTCACAAATTTTCTCTAAGGAGACATATCTAGTAAAAGTCGTGAATTAATTTTTTCAAAGGATATTTCTTAAAACAAAAATATTTTTTAAAAATTCCCCGATCATTCTTGAAAAATCGAACTGCCTGCGTATAACCCCTTAAGTCAATTTTTTCGATGCGATTAGTTTTGAAAAATATTCAAGCGCGAAAAGATTTTGGTCGTTGAAGGTCAAAATAATCCCCAACTGGTTGAGGTTTTGCGAGATTAATTTTCTCTGCCCATATTTTTCGACCAGAAGGTCAATTTTAGAAAAAAAAAAATTAAAAATTGTGCGACTCTGATATTCATAAAATGCATGTGGATAAATTTCGTGGACACTCGAGGGATTTCTATTCTGCCCTTCAGCCGGAATGTTGCTGTCTCGCATATTGACAGATTCGTTGGTGATGCGCACCGAGTTATTGGCATACTCGTTCGACCATTCGGTATTTAACAGACCCTCGCGTTTCCCATTTCGCCATATCTCCCTCCAACAATATGGGGGAGGGGTCAAAATGGACCCCATAAGAGAATATAACGCAGCCCAGTTAGGACGCTTTACATAGTTCATCGAGGAATACCGTTTTTATCGACAGCGAATAAAAAAAAAAAATTTTG
Source organism: Alloplasta piceator (assembly GCA_946863875.1). Classification (NCBI taxonomy): domain Eukaryota; kingdom Metazoa; phylum Arthropoda; class Insecta; order Hymenoptera; family Ichneumonidae; genus Alloplasta; species Alloplasta piceator. The sequence goes on from OX333071.1 coordinate 4,204,781, forward strand.
CAGGACACCACCCTAAAATTTTGATTTTTCGAAAATTCAAGTAAACGAGGAAAAACGTTCGAAAAAATGATTTTCCTCGCTTCTCAAATCACCTTAATATCGAAGATACTTGGACCAAGTTGCTTGGCATATTTTTGCAATTGAATTTTTGATGATTCCCTCATTTTCTAATTTTCAAGATTATTTTGGAAACTGTCCATTTTGCCCCTACTTCCCCTAAATATTTAACTATACATCCACACTGCAGGATTTGTGGAGATTTTTCGAAATCTTCATTTCTCAAACTTTGTTTATAAGAACCATTTTTTTCTTTTTTTTTTATGGCGGGGAAGGAAGACATGATGAATTTATTGTCAATAATTTTAATCAAGATTGAAAAGACATTGGAAAAAATCTGACTAATTGTGACACTATATGTTATGTATTCTTCTTTAGCCTCCCCCCCCCCCCCTTAACATTTCCCAAATTTTTGAGAACGTTGAGAAGTGAAAGTGGACATTTGTCTTTCCCTTTCCCGTACTTCTATCTGTCAATTAATATTCTCTTTATTCATTCCCAAGGGGTTGGAAAAAAAAACACAAATGAAATATTGAGCAACAAGAGCGTCGATTGAGAAAAAAATGTCGTCGATTCTCGTAAACGAAGCTTGAGATTAATTTTTTTTTTTCGGAAGGAAATTAATATAATTCAAGTGGCGAGGACGAGAGAGAAGGAGGAAAATGTCTGAGAGGAGAAAATAAAAAGAGCTAAATATGTATATGGGTCGTTCCGTATCGAATCCGGGCGTTTCTCAGATTTTTGTCATACTTTTGAAGAATAAATTTATCAACTTAAATTTCCTTTAAAAGCCAGCGAAATCAGGCGTTTTTTTTTTTTAATTCTAAATCACCTCAAATTTGCCTCCTTTCGCCATTTTACATGAAGACAAAGCTTCTTTCCTGAGTAATTAGAATTATAAAAATTCCAAGAGATAAAAAGCGTCTAATTTAACCCTGAATGCCCCATATATGTCCAAATTTTTCAAAAAATTTCAATTTCTATCAAATTTTCAGCTTTTCGCAATTTTCCATGAAAGCGAACCTTCCTCTATGAGGAATTAAAATTATAAAAATTCCAACGGGTAAAAAGCGTCTAATTTAAAGTTGAATGCCCCATATATATCCAAATTTTTCTAAAATTTCAATTTCTATCAAATTTTCACCATTTTTCATGGAAGCGAATCTTTCTCTATGAGAAATTACAACTATAAAAATTTAAACGGATAAATAGCGTCTAATTTAACGTTGCATACCCGATATATGTGTAAATTTTTCTAAAAATGTCTATTCCTATCAAATTTTCACTATTTCGCAATTTTTCATAAAAGCGAATCTTCCTCTGCGAGGAATTAAAATTATAAAAGATCTAGGGAGTAAAAAGCGTCTAATTTGACGTTGAATGCCCCATATATATCTAAATTTTTCCAAAAAAATTTCAATTTCCATTAAATTTGCATTTTTTCCCAATTTTTCATGAAAGCGGGACTTCCTCTATGAGGAATTAAAATTATAAAAATTCCATTGGGTAAAAAGCGTTTAATTTGACGTTGAATGCCCCATATATATCCAAATTTTTCTAAAAAAATTTCAATCTATCAAATTTTCAGTTTTTCGCAATTTTTCATGAAAGCGAATCTTCCTCTATAAGGAATTAAAATTATAAAAATTCCAAGGGGTAAAAAGCGTCTAATTTCACGTTGAATGCCCCATATATATCCAAATTTTTCAAACAAAATTCATTTTCATTTTGCACTTTTTCGCAATTTCCATGAAAGCGGATTTTTCTCTGTAAGGAATTAAAATTATAAAAATTCCATTTGACATGGAATGCCCCATATATATATATATCAAAAAAGCGTATCTCGAGATTATCTCGAGTATGCCAGGGAGCTAAAGAGCTCGATATTTTTTCTTTCCGCATTGAATTTTCCAGCATCCGCGCAACGATTCTATCTTTCTCTCTCACGCCCCCTCTTGATAATAATTATCGCTCAAATATAATTTCAATAAATCTCGGAAGACTCTTCGGAGCTCGCAGGAAAATTCAATCAGTTGAGGGAGAGAGAGAGAAAGAGACAGAGAGATAGACTCGGGGCTTCGACAATGCAATTATAAGGCTACGTTTCCTCCTTTACATCGCCGCCAAAAGCCGCCTCTCTCTCTCTCCCTCTCTCTCTCTCTCTCTCTCTCTCTCCCCCTTCCTCTCTCTCTCGCTCTCTCGATACTCGTCGATGAGGGCGGAATAAAGACGCTTCCGCTCCCTCAGGCGATTCAAGCTGAGGCTGAGCGAATGGAAACAAGAAAAAAGGAGCGCTCATAAAAGTGAAAGGATACGGGGAAAAAAAGGATGTAAAAAGCACCGAGAGCGAGAGAGAGGGGATTGCGAAGTTGGCAGGTTATTCCGCGAATGAGGAGAAACAAAAGTATACGAAAATCGCCCATTGCAAGTGAGTGAGAGAGGGAGAGAGAGAGAGAGAGAGAGAGAGAGAGAGAGAGAGAGAGAGAGAGAGAGAGAGAGAAATCGTTCTTACGTACGATGGAGAAACCCCGCGAAAGTTCGGTTTGCGCGAGGGAACAAAGGAAAAATAAATGATTCGTAAGCGGAAAAGGAAGAAGGAATAAGAGTACGAAAAAGTCTCGTCTACCGCGAGAGTTTCAAAGTTTTCATTTTTTTTATTTTTTATTATTCCTTTCTTCCTTTCGACTCTCCGCAATTGGCGATCGCGCAACACAAAAGAAAAGTTTTTTTTCCCCTCTTTACGCGTGTATCTGCCACTTCCTGCGGTATAAAGTACGAAAAAAAAGGTTATGAAAACTCTCGAGGCTCGAGCGATGTAGAAAAATCGTGCAGATTCATCTCTACCATTCTATAACTCCCTCCTCCTCATAACAGCGCCAAATGAAGAGACCCCTGGGTCACCAGTGACCCCCCGTTACCATTCGCGTTGACTGAAATTGTAAGCTAAGTAAAATTGTTTTTTCCAAATTCTGATGTTTTTTTTTTAAATCATGAATCGATGTTTTTTTTATTATGAAGCGATGAATTAAGCTTACTTGAAAGTTTTTTAACATCAATTTTAATGGATATTCATATTCCTGATTTTTTTTCTTCAAATTTTGATGTTTATCGACTATAAATTGAATAAAAAATAAGACAATGTCTACTTTATTGAAAATTGAACCTCTTTATGTACTTTTAAAAAACTCGATTTTCATCCTCAAAACTTAAGCACTTCTTTTATTCATACAGAATCTCAGTATTTTTTCCTTAAAATACCATTCCCAAGCTTTAATTTCCCGTTTGAAATTTGAAAATAGATTAATTACATCCAAAGTTATGATTTTTTGAACAAAATGGTGTATTCTTCACGTTTACCTTTGTTCATATGACTATATTGTTTAAACAAATGATCAAATCAGCAATACAGTGATTGGTCCTTATTCTAGGATAGTTGATGAGATGTCATGAATTTTGCGGAATTTTTTAGAGCACTTTAGACTCTTTGGAGCACTTTTTTAAAGCGCCAGGCACGAGTGACCCCCCGTTACCGTCTAAAGGTGCCAATGACACGTTACCATTTAAAGGATTAATTTAAATTATGAAGAAATTCAGTCGGGTTTAAAAAGCTTTTAAAAATCAAAAGAAAACGAAGAACCTTTGATCGAGGTCACTGGCGTGGACTAGTTGTCGTTTTTTTCTCTCGCGCACGACTTTCGTGTAATTTTCGCGAACACGTCGACGAAGCGAACAACGCCCTCAAGACTAAACACACGAGGCTTTCATTCTCGTACCCACACGCGTCAACGTTTGACTGACTTATGAAAACAATCGAGAAACGAGCACCGCGCAAACCACGAGAAAAAGCCGCATAAAACCGTCCGTCGAGTTACCAAAGTCTGAGAGGTGTACGAGAAAGAAAAAAATAAAACAAATGGCGGCAAAACGACGCCAAAAGATCTGGTGAATGTTCAAAGTGAAACATTTTTAGCCACGGTGTGAATAAAATTCTTTTCGGAATAAAGAAACTTGCGGTGAAAATCTGTCGCGAATACCCTATTCTCGGTTTCTCCTCTTTGTGCGATCCTTCGCAAATTGCCCCACTATCCGCTGCGGCGAGCGAGAGAGACAGCGAGAGTTGCTGAGAAGTTTCCACTTCCGCCATGTGTGTCGCCACTCTCGATGTTTCAAAGCCACCCTTTTTTTTGTTTCCCTCATACTTTTTCTTTGATTTTTATCAATCATCATCATCATAGCGGAATCATCATCATAGCGGATCATAGCGGAATTTTTGACGAAAGTTTTATTCATAGAATCACGATAGAAACCATTTTGCATAAAGTGTTTTTATTTCTTTCAATTGCACGCTTTTTCCTCATTATCCCTGCGCGCTTCTCCGCCGTTGATTGCATTGGCATACACTCTGCATTATATACACGTTCTCGACCCCCACCACCGCCACTCTACCGCGCCACGGGGCAGGATTTCGAGTCTCTTGTCGCGTGACTTTCAAGCGTCGACCTTCAGACCCCCTTGAATATGTAGAATCGTATGCAAGCGTATATACATATATATATATATGAGCAAGGATACATTCTCTTGTATTGTGAATTTCTGTGGGGGCGCGTGGGGTCGAACGCCAAAATTCTAGACTGCAGCTCTATACGTACGTATGGGCAATTCCATGTAAATTCGACCAATTTCTGAGACTTTCTTTGATTGTCGAAAATGCTTTTTAAAAAATATTTCCACGGTAGAAAAAACTTTCCAACGTTAAAAAAAGAATTCTATCCAAACAGTGAATAAAATGTCGGCAATTAAATATTTTGAGAAGAAAATTCGCAAAAATTTGATAATTTTGTGTACAAAAAAAAATGTTTGCTCTTAAGAATTTTAAAATCAACGAGATAATTAGTCAGAAATCCGTTGAATTATTCTGGAATGCAACATACATTGGTATATTCGTAGAACTCCATGGGGGATGCGACAAGGGAGAGTCTCCAGTCGACCCTGTGCACTTTCTCAACAGTTTCATGTTTCAGGCAAACAGTGGGGGCAAAAAGAAACGAGAAAAAAATAGACAGAGAGAGAAGAGCCAGTGGGATCGTTATTTTCACAAGGACAATTTATCGACAGTGGCAAATACGAATTAAAAATATTCGAATGAATTCTCCCTCACTGAACCTTCATCGCCTGAACGTTTAAATTTATTTTAGAAATTTTTGAAATTCTTCCTAGAATTTTTCAAAACATTATTTTGTGATTTTTTTAGAATTAAAAAAAAAATTATATATAACATAGCATTTTTTTCGCATTTTTGCCCAAATTTAATCGCTTCAGTATATCGCTGAAAAAAAAAAAATTTTAATAAATTGAAAGGTTCATGAATATTCATCTCTCAGAGTTCTCAGCTCGACAGAAAACGGTTAGCTATTATAATATACTAAATCAATATTCCCGACAAAAAACCTTTCCAACGAATTCTCATGTAAAGAACTGTTCTCTCTAGTCTATAGAAGTCTTTTTAGAATTTTATTAATTAATTTTTTAGAACAAACAAAAATTCCAACCACTTGTAAATTTTACAAGCTATTTTTTCAAAAATTGGCATTAACATTCATACAGTGAAATTCATATTTTCAATTCATGATAAATTCAATTGATGGCGGCATGGAAGATCCTGAAATCTTTTTTTTTTTCATATTTCCCTTTAGGCGCACTCGATCCGGAAGTCTCAGCTTCCGGAAAGCCCAACCGTAGGCACTTTCGGGAGGAATTTCACTTTCGTGTATAATAAAAGAAAAAAAATTGCGGGAGGGAAGGAAGGAGGGGCGAATAGCGGAGAAGACAGAAAGCAGCGAGAGGAAAAATAAGAGGGGGGGGGGAGGAATAGCACTCCTCGGCAGTTTGGAAGCGAATGCATTGCAGATATATATATAAATGGGGAATTCCACGTCAAATCACGCGGTCATCAGTCTGACCCCCGCGGATTTTGATGTCCAATGAATTGTGGGTTTCGTTGGGCCCAAAATATGACCTTAAATTTTTAGAAATTTTCATTTCAATTTTTAGGGGTTGCCCGAGTTAAAAATCATTAAATTGAGGGATAACACAAAGAGGGGCCTTTTTTAAATTACTGAATTTTTTTTCACAGAAACTAGGACCCAAAACAGACATTTTCGTCATAGCTCGATAATGGGACAAAGATAATTACTATTTTTTTTTTGTATTTTAATTAATTTATTTTTATAATTTTTTATTTTAATTGTTTCTTGTAGTGAGAATAACAACGACAAAAATATTTTCTTCATTTTTTTTCTTGGTTTAAGAGTGAAACGACAACTTTTTTCGAAAATTTATTAGCCTCGACGACCTCGAAAGAACCAGATAAATTTTTAAAAAATTTTAAAAATAGTAATTATAATTTAAAAAAAAATAGTCATTATTTTTGTCCCATTACCGAACTTTGACGAAAATTTCTGTTTTGGGCCCTAGTTTTTTTGAAAAAAAATTCAATAATGTAAAAAAGGCCTCTCTTTGTGTTTTCCCTCAATTTCATGATTTTTCAACGACAACCCCTAAAAAATGAAATAAAAATTTCTAAAAATTTGAGGTCATATTTTGGGCCAATCGTCACCCACAATTCATTGGACATCAAAATCCGAGGGGGTCAGGCCGATGACCGCGTGATTTGACGTGGAATGCCCCATATATATGTATTCTGTGAGCTGATCCGATTAGCTTTCCCGATATATACATATTCAATGTTGGAAAAAAACAATATTCAATTTTCCGCACGAAACTTGGTAGTTTACCCTCACCCCAATCTCAAGGACACGAACTATTGTTATTATTATCTTTATTATTATTATTATTATTATTATTATTATATCACTGCGATCCTTTGCTATCTAATATTCAAGGCGTTTTCTCTAGATTTTTGAATACGAAAATTTGGCTGAAAATCTTATCAGAACCGTCTAAAATTAAGATCCTAAAAAAACGGCCATTTTTGGCAAATTTTTTGCTCTGCTCCAATAAACGGAATTTCTTCAAATGTGTCGAGTCACTTGACTCGTTGTTCTTTTTTGTTTGAAATAATAAAAATGAGGGATTTCTTAATTTTTATATAATTATTTTTTATGTTAGCCTACGAGATTTATTTGTTGTCGTAAAATTGTTTTCCTGCTATAGCAGAAGCAGTAAAAAAATAAAAATAAAAAAATGATCAAAATTAATAGTGAAAGATTTGTCGTTTATTACTATTTTTTAAATTCGCTTGAATAGAGAAAGGACTTTAAAAATGAAAAAATAACCTACAATTTGCCGCCATTTTGGAAATAATTTAATAATGATAGTTTCATTCGTGTGGATAATACATATATATATTTATATATATATATTTTTTTTCAGATAACCCTTCCTCAAGATATCATGCAAAGAGACAATAGAGAGCAATTTTTGTTGTCGTTAAAATAATGTATCTATACGTTCGTTAATTTTAGAGATTTTTCAATAAAAATTGAATATATACTTAATAAAATAACAATAACAAGATCCATTAATAATTATTTATGTCTGTGCAAAAAATTCTTCTTGTTTCATCCTTTTTTCAAATTGTTTAGTAATTTTGAGATATGCAATGAAACAAAAAAAATCTAAAATATTCGTTTCATCGTGACTGAGAAAAAAATAGCACGAATTACACTTTATATTTTTGGCCTTTCAAACGAGTTTCCTGCTCGAGGAAATTTCTAACAAAAACCATTGTAAATTGTCGGAGGAGAGGTTGGCCCAAACGCGAAAGAAAATTTCGCCGTATGAAAGGTAAAAAAGATGCGAAGCGAAAAGAGAATAAAATTCAGTGGATTTCAAGTTTCACGAACTCGGGAATTTTTCTTTTATCTCAAAAACATTCCTTTCAGGAGCGAAGGTTGTGATTTAAACCGCGTAGAGCTCCGTGAAAGCAATTTTTTCTCTTCTAAATTCATCAAAGTCCTCTTTGTATATCATACAATATAGATATAGGGTGTTCCGTGTCAACGCGACAAACGACTCTCAAATTCTTTTGCGGTCAATAATATTTTCATAATATTGAAGAAAAAAAAATTTGATCAGCCAAAAAGAATTATAAATTCCAGAAGACAGAATCCCATAAAATTTTAATTCACTATTTTTATCAATTCCAAAATTTCAACATTCTCCTTCGTAGAAAAAAAAATTTAGCAGAGTTACGGTTGCCAAAAAAAAATCTAAAAAAAAATTCAATGATGCTCCAGAGACTCAGGACAATGATTTGAAAAATCCAAAACCAAGTCCAAAACCCCGATAGCCCAACAATAGTCCTTTTGAGAAGGAACGCCCCATATACGGATGCCACGGCGGGAAAACTCTGTGCGACGTATTATCCTTTTTTTCCCTCAAATCCCAGTTGCGCTTGAATGATTTTGTCATCGTCATTATCAATTCCAAGCGATATTCTTCGTTTGTCAAAATTGGGCGAGAAAATAGAAGGCAAAGAGTCCAAAAAAATGCCTACAAATTATAAGAATAAAATTTTCAAATAAAAAAAATAAGGACATGAGTAATTATAAAGAAAAATTTGGGATGAGCGTTTGTGGAGAAATGTAGGAAAAGAAATTAAACTATTTCCGGCGACTCTGTTAACGCGTCTGAAGAAGTTACGAATGACCGCACAAAGAGGAGAGGCCGAGAATAGGGAAAAAGCATGGTAAGAGTTATTCTCCTTCCCGTCGCGCGCTTTCACCGCACTTTTGATGCGATTTCAAATTCGAGCCTGGATTTGAAATGGAAAATAAAATAAAAATATATATATGACCAACAGTGTTTGAAAATATCACAGAAATGCGTCCCTCGAGTTTTTTTCGTGTGATGACGGAATTCGCGAGAAGAAGGGGGAGGAAAAGAGGAGGCGAACGATTTTTTAAAGGTTAAACGGAGCAGAAAGGCTCTTGTTCGAGATCCTCATTCCTTCGTGTGTGCGCAGCGTACCACGATTTTTTCTTTGACGTTTCGACAGGACAGGCATACGCGAGAAAGAGAGCGGAAGGCTTTTATTTCCTGCTCTGAGAAGAAAAAAAATGGAAAAGGAAAAAAAAATAATCTTGCGCGATTTTTATAATACTGATGTCTCTACAGACTTTTTCAACCCCCTCCAGGATAAGAAAAGGGTGGAAGGCGCGCAAGAGAGAGAGAGAGAAAGAGAGAGAGAGAGAGATTTTCTTCACGCCGTCAGATTCACCATTTCCCTGAAATCTTTATTCAACAGAGCAGAAGTAATTGACGAGTGGGAATGCACCACGAAGACATGGATGAGAGAGAGAGATATGGCTTTTCGTGACGACTTTTTATCTCACTTTGATTTTTTTCTTAGCACTTTTAATGTATATGCACATATATATATAATGGAAAAGCGCCTCACGTTCATTTCGGCACTTCATCTTCTCCCGCGAGTGCAGTACTTTTTTTCCAATTTTTTTTTCATTCCTTAGCTTAAGTACTGACCATTTTCTTATACTTCTCTCTCTCTCTCAATTTATTTGTCTATCCATCCCCAGCATGTCTTTTTCATCATATCGACGTTAACATACATATACATGTATTTATATGGGGCATTCCACACTGATACGACCTGGGTCTGACTTTTCAACTCTCCGATTTTGTCCGCGATTTTTTATGGTTTTGTAGTACGTCTAAAAAGTACTCAGGATTTTAAAAGAATTTTTTATTATTATTAGCGTAAATATTCTAAAATGGACTCCTCAAACTAAGTATTATTTGGATTATGACATTTCGATGACAATTGCCTGTCAAGAATTGGAAAAATTAAAAGAAAATTGTCATTTCTCGCAGGAAGCAAATTAACCTCGAGATTAGCGAGTTTATTCGCAAAGAAAAATGTCTCGTGGAAATGAATTTTTCCAGTGTGATGAATTTTCGTCTGACAAGAAAATTCTCGCGGTTTTCCGTCGCCGCGAGAAGTTCCAAGCGATTAGCTTAATTAGCAATTATTCCGTTCAACTACACGATTTATTAGTAGCCTCTGCCGAATAATTATAACGCGAGCAATTTTCGTCCCAACGGGCGTTCCTCCACCAGTTTGATTTTTTCGCGGGAAACGCTTTTCCGGTCCGGAAAAATCGTTTCGAAATTTTTGTCATTTTTTTTCCGCAACTCTCAAATCATCCTCATCCAATGGTCATTAAGTAATTATTAAAATGCATTGAATCTAGAAAAAAAGTTAAATATTTTATCATAAAATTTTCGTGGGACTCGGATTGCTGTTATTATCGTTTTTTAAATATTAAAATTTATTCAATTAATTAAATACTCAATTTAATATTAATTACTTAATTACTCCATTTAATACAAAAAAGTCCCCTATTTTAGGGTGCTTTTTACCTCTCAGCACACCTGATCCCTAGGGAATCCCCGGATTTTAGAAACGAGTTTAGTTTTTTGTCCCTAGGGAATTTCTATCTTGAGGGCCTCCTCTATCCTACGGGACATACTATTCCTAGGGAATTCTCTGACTCCAGGTCTTCTAATATTTATTTTTTCCCTAGGAACCCCTTGTTCCTGGAGCCTCCTCGATATGGCAGGGGACACCCAATCTGTCTCCAAGAATCTTTTCTAATTTGTAATTTTTTCCTGGGGGGTCTCTTATTTCTGGAGCCTCCTCAATATCCCAGGGGACAGCCTATCCCTAGGGAATTCTCTGGCTCCAGGAATTTCCTCCGATGTTCAATTCTACTTAAGGAAACTCTTATTCCTGGAGTCTCCTTTATCCTACAAGAATCGCATCCCTGGGGAATTTTTCACCTCCAGGAATCTCTTCCAATATTTAATTCCTCCCTAAGTAGCCCTCATTCCTAAAGCCTCCTCCATCCCGCGGGAATATCGTCCCTAGGGAATTTTTCGCCGCCAGGAATCTCTTCCAATAATTAATTTCTCCCGGTAGGTAACCTTTATTCCTGGAGCCTCCCTCTATCCCGCGGGAAAATTATCCCTAGGGAATTTTTCGCCGCCAGGAATCTCTTCCAATATTTTAATTTCTCCCTAGGTGACCCTTATTTCTGGAGCCCTCTTTGTTCCCTGTATCTATAAATCTCCCTTATTTATTATTTCTCAGGACTTTTCATCCCTCGGGACGTGTCAACCAAATATTTCCATTATATAACGAATACGTGAAAATTCGACAATATTCTGCATTACTATGAATTATAATCAGCACTGGTGAACCTAACAACAGGTTGTGGCTTATCCCCTCGCGTCATCGAGCAATTTTCGTTCGTTTAATTCGATGCTTTGTCGAGAAACATTGAAGCGCAAATCTCACCGGGAGCAATATTGTATCGACGAACTCATCGATTTGGGGGGAATTGAGTATCATTGAAGGGTTTTTGACGCGTCATGAGCCAATTAAAAAGTACCTGCTGGATATAATTAGAAAATATGGGGTTGAGCGCTTGATACAGGGGTATATCAACGACGCCAAACGCAGGAAAGGGGATGATAGGGACGCCAATCCAATCAACGACGAATCCCCTCACCCTCCCCTCTTCAATTATCGAGATGAAATAACTCTATAATCAAACTCTCGAAAAAGATTGTGCAATTTTCTCCGAGGAGAAGGATTTGTTCTGTGGATTTTTCTTTTCTTGTTATCGAATGTGACCAAACTTTTTGAATTTTAAGAGATCAATTGATCAGGGGCCATTCATTAATTACGTAAGGATAATTTCGGCCATTTTCGATCCCCACCCCCCACCCCAAGTAAGGACACGTAAGATTGGTTGGACCCCCCCCCCCCCTCTTACGTAAAATTTTACCTAGTTTTCCTAAAAAGCATTCAACATAATTAAATGTCGTTAGAAAAGGGTCGGTTACACTGAAACACGTTGTTATTATTGGACGAAAAAATATATATATATTTTTTTTAATAATTATTTAGTCTTTGGAAAATGCACATTATAATTAAAGATGAGATTTTGAACAATCTTAAAGTGAGGATCAAATCAGTCAAATCACTACAAACGAATGATACTTTGCGTAAAATAGTGGGTGACTAAATTTGAAATAATCTTAAACGAAATAAGTCAAAGAGTGAAAGTCAGTTCAGCTCAGATCATCAATCGTTGTCCGGGCTGATTTATATGGTGTTGTAACCTTTTGAATTGATTTTTTTAAATAATTAAATGATATAACAGGGTGGCCACTAAATCGGGGGAAAAAAATTCCCTGACATTTTCGAAAATTTCCCTGACAAACCATTCGGATTTGTGAAAGAAGTAACTAGGTAGGAACATCGTATTTTTCATAGAAAAAAAAATTGCAAATTGTAAATTTGCACATGGCTTCCTCAGTATTTTTTCGCATTTACAAATCCTCCTCTATAATGAGCAAATGGCTTTCACAGTTTTGGCTTCCTCATAGAGGAAGCTTTGTAAATTCGAAAAATACTCCGGAAACAATGTGCTATATTACAATTTGCAAGTTTTTTTACTATCTCTGATTATTGGAGTAATAGAACTATATAGTTTTATATCGTAAAATTTTTCACCAAGATTTTTTTGAAAATTTCAAAATCGCATTAAATTTGCACAGCTCAAGCAATTTTTGCAAAATTGAATACCAAGTAACTTCTTCCATTAAACTATCATTATACAAATTTTGAGGCTGATATCGCGAAATATGTGCAAGCTACTGCGATAACGCGTTTATTGTAAAAAAATTCAAAATTTTATAAACGACGAATCCCTTGAGCAATTTTTGCGAAATTCAATATCAACAAACTTTATCACTCAAATTGGCGGTATAGTTATTTTTGACCTGATATCGCAAAATTTGCGGGTGCTACCACGTCCTTTTTTGGAAATTTAAAAGTCGCAAAAAATACACTGAGAGAAAAAATTACTAGAACCAATGAAATAAAGTTTACAAGGCAAAAAAACATTTTTTTCATTATTTGCCAAAACATATTAGATTGGTTCCCTTATATATTTACTTGGTTCATTTTTTTCAGTCAATTCTATAAATTTTCGTTTCAATAAACGAATTTACTTGAATCTAACAATATGTTATCAATTATATGTAATATGTTGTTTGAATCAAGAACACATTTTACCATTCAAAACATGCGTGTCTTTTAATACAGGAAGCACTGGAAAAAAAAATTTGTTGAATCAACAAATTAATTAGTCCAATCAACAGGAAAAATGATTGATTCAATCAAATGCGTGTTTATTAATTGTTGCTAAACATTTTATAAAAAATATATAGCCCTTGCCAAATAATTTAATATGCATAGTTTAGTGACCCCAAAAAGAGATAAATAGAAAAAAACGAAAAATCTGCGCCAATTCTCCGATCTAATTTCTCTGTCCGACGGAGATTCGAACCCTCGACCCTACCTACCATCATACCTATCCTACCTAACTACCTAACACGCTACCCATTACGCTATCGACTACTACTATGCACTTGAAAAAAGTTAGGAGTTATGAAGATTCGAATATAAGAAATTATTTAAAAAACCAGTTTTTTCAATTTTAACAACTTATGTTCAACAACATTTGAAAAATTCTAGAACGACCAAATTGCTCAATGAATTAGGGGAAAAAAATTCAAAAGACAAATTGAACTTTCACGGATCAAATGACGTCCCAAAAAATGACTCAAAATATGCCTGCAGATTAGTTGACTTGAAACGTGTTATTTTAACCTTAAAATCAGACATTTTTTATTCACCACACTGCTCTTTAATCCAAATCTACTTCCGGTTCTTTCTACTTTCTTCTTCAAACGATTTTCGCGTTGACGAATAAAAGAAAGTACTGAAAAGTCTAGATACACTTTTTACACGACTGTATCACGGCGACTACACTAAAAGTTTTGACTTAAAAAAATGGAAAATAAAATAAAAAAGTCTTGTTTCACGTTTACGAATTTCATGAGAAGAGCGAGTCTGCGAGGAACTTTATCGCATTTTCTTTTTTTACTTTTTCATTTTTTTCAAAGAGTAAAAGTACTCTGGAGTCTTTGACATTTATCTATACACACACATACACACGCGCGCGCGCGTATGTTAAAAGCAGTGGTTTCTGACTCTATTGCAGTGTCAGCTGGCAAGCTGACGCCAGTATTTAACGATCTGTGCAAAGTCATGAGGAAATATATTTGTAAAATTTATGCAAGCGAAATTTAAGCGTATACACATTTTTTCTATGTATACAAACGCATATTCATGGTATAAGTAAATTCAAATTCAATTTTAAACTTAAGTTTTCAAAATTTGATTGCTTTTTATTCCATCGAGCCATCTTCGAGAAAATTGTGTTAATCCAGTTTTGTGGTTAACCTTTATCTTCCCCTAAAAGGGTTAACACAAGCTTAAAGTTAAATAAACAACTTTTATGCTGCACAACTATATATCCCGGGGTTAACTTTGGGTTAACTAATTTCCAACAAACGATTTCGTAGCAATTCAAAAAATTAACGGAGTTAAATCAGCCCATGGAGCCCATCTTTGACAAAAATGTGTTAATCCAGTTTTGTGGTTAACCTTTATCTTCCCCTAAAAGGGTTAACACAAGCTTAAATTCAAATAAACGACTTTTATGTTGCACAACTATATATCCCGAGGTTAACTTTGGCTTAACTAATTTCCAACAAACGATTTCGTAGCAATTCAAAAAATTAACGGAGTTAAATCAGCCCATGGAGCCCATCTTTGACAAAAATGTGTTAATCCAGTTTTGTGGTTAACCTTTATCTTCCCCTAAAAGGGTCAACACAAGCTTAAATTCAAATAAACGACTTTTATGTTGCACAACTATATATCCCGAGGTTAACTTTGGCTTAACTAATTTCCAACAAACGATTTCGTAGCAATTCAAAAAATTAACCGAGTTAAATCAGCCCATGGAGCCCATCTTCGACAAAAATGTGTTAATCCAGTTTTGTGGTTAACCTTTATCTTCCCCTAAAAGGGTTTACACAAGCTTAAATTTAAATAAACGACTTTTATGCTGCACAACTATATATCCCGAGGTTAACTTTGGCTTAACTAATTTCCAACAAACGATTTCGTAGAAATTCAAAAAATTGACCGAGTTAAATCAGCTCATGGAGCCCATCTTCGTGAAAAATGTGTTAATCCAGTTTTGTGGTTAACCTTTATCTTCCCCTAAAAGGGTTAACACAAGCTTAAATTTAAATAAACGACTTTTATGTTGCACAACTATATATCCCGAGGTTAACTTTGGCTTAACTAATTTCCAAAAAAAGATTTCGTAGCAATTCAAAAAATTAACCGAGTTAAATCAGCCCATGGAGCCCATCTTCGACAAAAATGTGTTAATCCAGTTTTGTGGTTAACCTTTATCTTCCCCTAAAAGGGTTGACACAAGCTTAAATTTAAATAAACGACTTTTATGTTGCACAACTATATATCCCGAGGTTAACTTTGGCTTAACTAATTTCCAACAAACGATTTCGTAGAAATTCAAAAAATTGACCGAGTTAAATCAGCTCATGGAGCCCATCTTCGTGAAAAATGTGTTAATCCAGTTTTGTGGTTAACCTTTATCTTCCCCTAAAAGGGTTAACACAAGCTTTAATTTAAATAAATGACTTTTATGCTGCACAACTATATATCGCGAGGTTAACTTTGGCTTAACTAATTTCCAACAAACGATTTCGTAGAAATTCAAAAAATTGACCGAGTTAAATCAGCTCATGGAGCCCATCTTCGTGAAAAATGTGTTAATCCAGTTTTGTGGTTAACCTTTATCTTCCCCTAAAAGGGTTAACACAAGCTTAAAGTTAAATAAACAACTTTTATGCTGCACAACTATATATCCCGGGGTTAACTTTGGCTTAACTAATTTCCAACAAACGATTTCGTAGAAATTCAAAAAATTGATCGAGTTAAATCAGCTCATGGAGCCCATCTTCGACAAAAATGTGTTAATCCAGTTTTGTGGTTAATCTTTATCTTCCCCTAAAAGGGTTAACACAAGCTTAAATTTAAATAAACGACTTTTATGCTGCACAACTATATATCCCGAGGTTAACTTTGGCTTAACTAATATCCAACAAACGATCTCGTAAAAAATTCCAAAAATTAACTGAGTTATGATGATTTTCGTGATGGGTCAGGCAAAGCCGGAGGTTCGTACATCAACTGATAAATCCAGATAAATTAAGGGGTGGCAAAACCTCGATGTATCATCCACGCGAATGCGTGTACATGAAGAGATGGCGGTCTGTCTATCACAGAGGGTAACAAACCCTGCATGTCAACCCGGTTGGCCCACGTCGCAACCCCCAAAACCACGATGTATTTCCGCTGCGCCACGAGCAGCGTCGCAGGGAAATCCCTACGATTTCTCATCACGTCGTCATGCAAACTCTTGCACCCGGGAATACGCAATATTCCAATCGGAATCCCTCACATATATAAAGCAGCAAAACATGGGAGTTCAAAGTTGGTTAACCATTAGTAAATTAATCATAATCAAAATTGTTTAACCATTGATAAATTAATCATTCTCTCCGATAAAACACTTCTCGAGTTAAATTGATGGCCGTTTTTAATTTAGCGTAAAAATATATCGACCTACGAGCAAGATTATCAACCCCCTGTTATTGTTAACCACGACTGATAACCACGAGATAGGTTAATCAACTTTAAACGCGCTGTAATTCAATAACAATCGACCATGTAATGGTTAAATTTGATTTATTGCCGTAAGTTCACTAAATGTGCCATTTTGTGGCCATTGACATTACTTATTGCCCTTATCGGTAAATTAATCAATCTGGGGATTAATTTGATGGAATAAAAACAAAGTAGCAATGATTATAGCGGTAAGATGATCTATTAAAGCGTAATGTATTCATGACATAAGTGACTCTTGCAGAGAGAGAGAGAAGAAAAGAGAGTCAAGCAGCACGTTCGGTTCAGCACGTGCTCGACTATTAATTAACCTCCCTCGTGAATCCGACGATTCACTGCGGTGCGAGGTATCCCAATCATCCGATTGTTTACTCAAACCCCGTGTTGTGTGTGTATGTGTTGTGTGGAGAAGAGAGAGAGAGAGAGAGAGAGAGAGAGAGAGAGAGGTGAATATGTACCTTTGATGGCAAATTTACAACTCTACCGATTATTACTCCACGCAAAAGAAAAATACATCCTTGCCACTGAAATGCTGTTGAATTTGTTTAAATGCAACAAAAATAGTTTTTTTTTTTAACGAAAATTAATCATTCCCAAAAAGTTTTTATTTAAAAATCATCGAAATGTATTTTGGAGTCTTAATATCGAGGACGTTTTTTTAAAAATTATTATTATTTCTTTAAAGTATAACTCTGTATTGGGTTTATTTCGAGGACTTGGGATTCTGAATGCACCAGCAAAATTTGACTGAAAATCAATATTTAAAAAAAATCTTATTTTGGGTGGTGATCGAAACTTTAACATCGTAAAACTCTACCATAAAAAAACTCGCCGAATGACATCTCTACCGCACAAAACTGCTGAGTATCAAACTTCGTTTATGAATAATTTTTTTAAGAAATATTCGGCGGAAATTCACTATAATTCTGCTATAATTATACTTTTGGCATTAAAAAAATTATGCAGTGTTCTTTTTGGATGTCACTCTTTGAAATACCAAAAAACGCGTGGAAATATATAATTGAGCGTTTGAAAAAAAAATAGTGAGCTTTTCTGGTAGAGTAATTTCTGGTAGAGGTGCAAATTTGCCCCTTTGATTGCTATCTTTACCTCTCTCTCTCTCTCTCCCTCTTGCGGTCTACACGCGCAATCAGTCTTCACAGAAGCCGAGAATGATCCCTCCAACGCGCTGAAGATGATCGATCGTCTCTCCTATCGTATTCAAGTCCCAAAAACATTGGCATACATTTTCTAGAATGCAGATTTTAGTATCCTAGTCCAGATTACAACGACCCAAAAAAACCCAGACGATAAACCTAAAGCTCACTTTTTAATTAAAAAAAAATCTGTATCTTTTTTTGCAATCAAATAATATTCTAAATTGGATGTGGATTTAGAAGGAAAAGCCATTGTGAAAAATTTTTTTTTTTGCATTTATTTTAGGTATAAGTTCTGAAAAATATACGGGTAAAATTTAGAAATTCTGAATCTAAATTTAGCTACTTTGTTGAAGAATTTTCTTTAACGAAAATCCCTTTTTTCAGAGTTTCAGAATTTCTTCGATTTCTAACATTTACATTTTTTTATATTTCCACAGAAGATGAATTTATAGAAATTACGGATTTTAGGGTTTGCATTATCGTATTCAAGTCCCAAAAGCTTTAGCATACATTTTCGAGAATGCCGCTTTTAGCATCTTAGTCCAGATTATACAAAGACTCAATAAACCCAAACGATAAACCTAAACCTCACTTTTTTAAGAGTTTAAATTTTGAAAAATATTTGAGCAAAATTTAGAAATTCTAAATTTAAATTTAGCTACTTTGTTGCAAAATTTCCTTTTCCGAAAATCTTTTTTTTCAAAGTCTCCCAATTAGTTGGATTTTCGATAATTCAATTTCTTTTAGATTCCCACGGAAAATAATTTTATAAAAATTAAGGATTTTAGGATTTTTCCAAACATTGATTTTGGCTTCTCTCAAACATCGACAATTTTTTCATCCCTCACTGCAGGTTCGCTTGAAAAAATGACATATATTCAACAATTGGAATAAAAATGGACGTCTTGATTTTTTTAAATAAAAATATTCACACAAAATTCTAAAAATCAACAAAGTTTCCGAAAATCTAATATCGGCGATGATTAGTGACAAAATCGATAATTCTTTCGATTTATCGACAGTCCGCTAACGGCTTTGCAAAAAAAAAAAAACGTTGAGTGGAAGTTCTAAATTGGCAAGGATTATTGATGGCTGCTGCGTTAGCAGCAGTGACTTGAGAAAATTCATCATCGAAGTGGAAGGAAGAAAAAAAGCATTTTCATAAAATATCGTTAATCCACGGGACGCTGTTTGCAGCTGTTCTCGCAAAAATAAAAAAATAAAAAAAAAAACAACTTCCATTATAAATTACTGCCATGCTCGCGGGATATTCATTGGCGTCGCGGCGCGTCGAGAGAGACGCCTAAACTTTGCCCTCCACTCACAGTTGTTGCTGGCACGAGCCCCTACCCCCCCCCCCCCTCCCCATCAACTTCTTTCCCCTTTCTTATTTCTCGTCTTCCTCCGTATTACATCGTTGCACATGTATCATAATACATACGGGCTATTCCATATTCCACTCGACCAACATTCAACCACATTCAACCCAAAACTTCTAGAATTTGATTGATGATTTTTCCTACAATCATAACGAGGTTCCCCATTCCCCAAAAGCACTCCCCATTTTTCTCAGATTTTTTCCATCAGTCTCCAATAACTCTTTTTGTTTTTTTTTTGTTCTAAAATTTCTAAACATTCTAAATACAGAAATCTGTGTAAATTCACAAAAACCCAAAACATCAAATTTGAAATTGTGATCCGTGAACTGGGAGTGCCAGTTTCATTTTTCCTATTTGCTTTTATCTGGTGGCATCTTCTTTCTAAAACGAAAACGCCGAAGAGTAAATATCTGAATAATTCTCTAAAATTCGCAATTTTAGATCTAAATTTGAAATCAAAGTGTGCGGTTCGATATTCTTCATCAGTCTTAGTTATCGTTACCATGATCGTCGTGGATTCATTTTTTCAGATTTTTAGATTACGTTATCGTTGTTTTAGAAGGAATTTTTTTTTTCTTTCAAACAGCTGATGATCAAGAAGTTTGACCCCATCATCATATCAGCCTTCGTCGTCGTCGTCATAGCAGATATCAAAATGAAAATCAATTTTTCATAATTTTTAGATTATGTTATCGTTGTTTTAGAAGAATTTTTTTTTTTAAGACGCCGTCGAGAAATTTGACCCGGTCTTCATATCAGCTTTGGTCATCGTTATTATAATAGATAATAAATTGTGGATTAATTTTTCCAGAATTTTAGATTACGTCGTTTTCGTTTTAGAAGAAAAAAATTCTTTCTATCATGTCAACCTTTATCATGGTCATCATAGTAAATATTAAATTGTGGGTCAATTTTTTCTAGATTTTTAGATGACGTCTTTGTTTTAGAAAAACAAATGTTTAAATTGACCCAAGAAAATTTTGTTGGAAATTCATTCAGTTAACCTGAAATAGCCTATGTGGATGTATAGTATATATGTGTCTTAAGTACATATATATGGGGCATTCCATACCAAGTCGACCGGAGTCTGATCCTCGACCTCGTTGATTTCGTTTACGATTTTTTATTTGATTCTTCCAACTCAAAATAGCATTCAGAATTTTTTTCAGATTTTTAAAACTAAATTTGAGTACGTTATGATTTTTTGAACATTTTTTTCGAAAACCTCGAGGGCCGTAATTTAAAAATCTGAAAAAATTATCAAAAATCCGGTGTCAAAAATGAAAATTTTTGACCCAAAATTCATGATGTCCAGGCTTTCGCTTCCACCTCGATTTTAGGTTTTTATGAAGAAAACGTACAAAAAAAATAGACGCAGAAATTGATCTACCGCGAAAAGTGGCTTGAATATTTTTATCGTTAAACAAGAATTTCCAAAAATAGTTGGCTAATTTCTGCATCTATTTTTTTTACGTTTTCTTCATAAAAACCTAAAATCGAGGTGGAAGCGAAAGCCTGGACATCATCAAAATTTTCATTTTTGACAACGGATTTTTGAGAATTTTTTAAGATTTTTAAATTGGCGTCCTCGAGGTTTTCAAAAAGAATGTTCAAAAAATCATAACGTACTCAAATTTGGTTTTAAAAATCTGAAAAAATTCTGAATGCTATTTTGAGTTTGAAGAATCATACCAAAAATCGAAAATCGTAAACGAAATCAGCGAGGTCGAGGGTCACACTCAGGTCGACCTGGTATGGAATGCCCCATATATATGTATAGTGTATAATACTCGATAGTTTTCGCGCCTCTTTCTCGCGCCCTCGTCGCCTAGTCCCGCCATTAATCTCATCTTTCTGGCGTGTGCTCCTTCTTCATGCCTCGTGTGCCGTTCGCGTGCATTCCCGTGACTGGATATATTAATTTTATGCTTGTTCGCAGCAAAAAGCTTCGATGCTGAGAGAAAAAAATATGATGATCGTGTGCGCGGACTCGTTATTAAAATTCTATTTTCGTACACATCCGATCGAGGTTGTTAAATCGAGTGTCTTAAAGCCGATAACTTACCAAATGAAGGATTTTTTTTATTTCTTAAAGAGAAATTTCATCAATTTCAAATTTATTGAAATAATTGATTTTCAATTTTTAATGTTCAAATGTTTTTTTTTTCAACTCCCAAGAAACTAAAAATCTAAGAATGTACAAAAATTCATACGTCTAAAAATTCTAAAATCAGAAAATACTTTTTTTCTATGGATTTAAAATTTAAAGAGGATTCCAAAATAGGCACAATTGCAAATACCTAAAAGATTTTTATTTGAAAAATTTAAGAAACGAAAAATTCTAGAACCTAAAAATACTTTTTCTACTGAAACAAGATTAACGTCAGTTGAATCCAAATAGAATTCTAAAATAAGCAAAATTGTGATAAACCTGAAAAATTTTAATTAAAAAATCTAAGAATTTAAAATACTAACGAAACTAAAAATCTAAAAATCTAAAAAAATCGAAACATCTAAATCTCCAAAATTACTTTTTCCACGCAAACAAGATAAACTTCAAGTTAAACGGCTTTTTGGATCCATCTTTGGCAAACCAAGATGGTAAACCAAAGATGGATCTAAAAAGCAGTTTATCTTGTTTGCGTGGAACAAGTAATTTGGTTCACCAAAGATGGATCCAAAAAAAAATCTAAAATACGCAAATTGTAGAAATTACTAAAAAAAATGAATTAAAAAATCTAAGAATCTAAAAAATTAACGAAGCTAAAAATCTAAAAATCTATTCAAATCCAAACATCTAAAAAACACTTTTTCCACACAAACAATGTTCTGGAATATTAAATTCTAAAATACGCATAATTGTAGAAAAACATCGAAAATCTTTTAATTTTAAAAATCTAATGATCTAAAAATCTGTCGATACCAAGAATATAAAAATCTAAAAATCCAAAAAGCTGGAAACTAAGAATATGAAAATCTAAAAATCCAAAAATCTGGAAACATCCAAAAATATATTCCGCCCAAATATGTTAAACGACAGACGGATCCATAGAGAAATCTAAAATACGATTTGGTATTATAATATCGTATGAATGAGCGCGTGATTGAAGGTCGTTGGTCGTTTCCTAACGAGTTATCGAGAGGAGAGTTCTGGAATATCGAAAATCTAATTACCCTTTGGCCCCAACGATCTGGTCAATATATATATATATATATACACACACACACACACAATCTATAAAACTGTGTGTGAATAGAAGCGAGACGAGCGCGTTCGCAGATTTATTCGAGTCAAAATTACACCCAAGAGAGAAAATCTATGTAACTAATAACCACATTTACACCGAGCCGGAATATCTGTACATTCCGTGATGATGCACACCCTTTCAGAGAGGGAAGGGGCACTCGTGAATACGTCTTTTAATCAGATTTATCGGGGAGTGAAATCGTAATTAAGCGAGTAACACGGAATTGTGGCGGAGAATCCCCCCCCCCCTCCTTCTCTTCTCTCCTTCTCTTCATTCGTTCGCCGCCCCCCTCCGCCGCCGCCGCCGCCCTCCCCCACTCCACAATTCTCAAGAGCACATTAGCGCAATTGTCCAAAGATGCGCGCCCCCTCTTATTGGATTTTATCATTTCCACCTTTTTTGCGCTCAAGCGTTCTCATCAGGAGCGACCGTAAAACACTATCTTCCCGTCATCATGATACTTCAATTTTTCTCATCCAATCTAATTACTGTTTATAATAATAATAATTATTATTATAATGATGATAAAAAATGAGGTCAGAGCATTTGAATCGTTCATGCGAATACCGGTGAGAATTCATATTTTCCGGGAAAAAAAATTGCGCTCAACTTTCGAAGGTGAATAATTTATTTTACTTTTGGACCATTGTTAGGGAATTCAAGAATTTATATATTGAAGAGCAATTCGGAATTGGGGCGTTGATGCAATTATTTTCTACGTCTCGGTGGGAATAATATTGGAGGAGGCCTCTATTCTACACATTTTTATTCTACACAAATTTTCTACACAAATTATTCTACGCAAGAAAAGTGGCAAGGAATGTTATTCTACACAAGAGAAGTTTCAAGAAATATTATTCTACACAAATTTATTCCACACCGGTTTCTACATCCATTATTCTGCGCAAATGAAGTGACAACGGATATTATTCTACACCAAAATTATTCTACACCAGTTTACATACACATTATTCTACACAAGCATAGTGGCAAAGAATACTATTCTACACAAAATTGTTCTACACCAGATTCTACACACATTATTCTGCAGAAGAAGTGGCAAGGGATATTATTCTACACAAGAGAAGTTGCAAGAAATATTATTCTACACAAATTTATTCCACACCGGTTTCTACATCCAATATTCTGCGCAAATAAAGTGACAACGGATATTATTCTACACCAAAATTATTCTACACCGGTTTACACACATTATTCTACATAAGCAAAGTGGCAAAGAATACTATTCTACACAAAATTGTTCTACACCAGATTCTACACACAATATTCTGCAGAAGAAGTGGCAAAGAATACTATTCTACACAAAATTGTTCTACACCAGTTTCTACACACATTCTTCTGCACAAGAGAAGTGTTAAGGGATATTATTCTACACCAAAATTATTCTACACATGACACTTTCTACACAAAACTTTCTACACGCATCATTCTACACAGGAAATAATATTTTATTCTACATACTATTATATCCTATTTATTTTGTTTATTTATTTATTTTATCCTACACATTATTTCTTTACACATTACAGACTTTAGCGAAATTTACTACTGGAATGGATAATCACGTTGCAGAGTTTCTGTCGTTTTTTTGGGTTTGAAAATATCGTCGCATTCAGAGTTTTGCTACAGGCTGTATTGTGTAGAAAAATAATGTGTAAGATAAAAATGTGTAGAATAGAATATTATTTCCTGCCACTTTTTATTGTGTAGAATGATGATGCGTGTAGAAACTTTTGTGCAGAAAGTGTCATGTGTAGAATAATATGCCTTGCCAGTTTTCTTGTGTAGAATAATGTGTGTAGAAACCAGTGTAGAATAATTTTGTTCACACCGAGAAAAAAGAATGTTTGAATGAACAAAATCTGCAGTCAAGTACATTCAACTAGATATTTAGTTAGTACAATTCAACATTTTTTGCCTGAATAATATTTTAGTCAACCGAAGCGCAGAATTGTTCAAAAAACTAATTATTTAGTTAGACCAAATAAATATCTAGTTGAACGTATTTGAATGCAGATTTTGTTCATTCAAACATTCTTTTTTCTCAGTGTAGAATAATATTCCTCACCACTTATCTTGGGTAGGATAATGTGTGTAAAAACTTGTGTAGAATACTTTTGTGTAGAATAATATTCCTTGCCATTTCTCTTGTGTAGAATAATTTTGTTTAGAATAATATTTCTTGCAACTTCTTTTGTGTAGAATAATTTGTGTAGAAAATGTCATGTGTAGAATAAAAATGTGTAGAATAGTGGCCTTCGCGAATATTGTTGAATCTTTTGGGGCTATTTTATATTATGAACAAAACGATTTTTTTTAATGTAAAATAATTTACCCAAATAGTTGGGTCATGAATAATTATTTGTCATTCGCAAGATTTTCATTTCAACGGAATTTATTTTTGTTAAATATTTTGAAAATTAAAATAGGCCTGCGAGCTTTGGTTGATTCATCAGATTGGATATTGAATCAATTTCGACGTGTGTTCTAATTTATAATTTGGGTTCGGGGACGCGGGTAAACTAGTTACCCGTTTCCGGGGGACTTGTCCACTACGTCGTGTCCAATAACTATCGAATCATTATAATCATCGTCACTTCCCACGAGCGCATCTTTGGTTTAATAATAGGCGTCCTGTCTCGCAGAGAGTGATGGCAATTTAGATACAACACGACGTTCAACATCGCCCTAACCCTTTTTAACCCCTCGGCCTGGTCTTTCATTCTCACTCAGTCTCTCTAGAATTATTTATAAACGTATTCGTTCGCACATATCTCATTCACGCGACGAGAAACTAACCACCCCGTCATGCCGCGCTCTTATTTTATTAACCTTTCTTTCAGTTGTCTAGCTCTGAGAATAATTTTCAAATTTTATTAACCTTTTTTCAGTTGCCCAACTTTGAGGATAGTTTTCTATACCCAGAAAAAAGATCTAGTCGTAGGTACTATAATCGTTTATTTGATTATTTTACTTTAAAGAAAATTTTCTTTCGATCCAATTTTGGGCGATATTTACTTCCACTATATATTTATTTATTTAAATTCCCTGTCATCGAAAAACAGGCGTTGAAGAAAAATTTTATTCGTTGTTACTAAATACCTATTCACTCGTAATCTCATCCGATCACATCTGCAGATTCGTCAGTACCCCAAAAATCCGCCAGATGGCGACCTCTCGCACAAGCGAATCTGGCTCTCGACGCCTATATCCTTTCCAAGCTCGTCTATGTTTGACATCCTTATTTTTCAGTATGGATATTTAATACATTGAACATTGCGGCAAAACGCAAGATGGTCGAATCCCCGAAAAGGATTCCCATAAAATAGTACATTATATCACGAGGACGTAAAAACATTTTCTGACGAGTGTGAGTTTGCAGGACAAGCCGAAGGCATGTCCTGCAATCACACTCGTCAGAAAATGTTTTTACGCCGAGTGATGTACTACGATATTTTATATCACGAGGTGCAATATGAACGTTTTCACGTCCGCTTGCGGACGTAAAAGCGTCCATTATTGTACTGAGTGATATAAAAGGGTTTTTTTTCCTTTTCCCTTCTGTTAAAGAAAAGACGAAGCTTTACGAAATTGTAGACTTCATATGTGTAAAAAAAAAATTATTTCATTTAAATACATATTTGTTCAGTTTGAAATAATATTTATTAATATTAAATAAAAATTTATTAGATCGCAATATATTTTCCTAGTAGGTCATTAAAAAAAAAAAAATTTCGTTGACATGAATAGAGTTGTATTAGGCCGGCCTACAACTAAAATAATTTATTTGGCTTGACTAGGATTTAGTTAGATGCACTAGATCTTTTTTCTGGGTGTAATTTTCTAACTCCGAGACTAATTTTTTTACTTTCGTTAACCTTTTTTTCCGTTATCCACTTATCTAACTCCGAGACAAATTTTCTACTTTCGTTAAACTTTTTTTCAGTTATCTAACTGATATAATAGGTTTCTACTCTTATTACCCTTATTTTTCTTTTGGTTAGCGCGAAAAATCATTTTCTACTTATATTAACCTTTTTTCCAGGTGTTCAACTTGGAGAATAGTTTTCCACTTTTTTAAAACTTGTTTTTTCGTTATTTAACTCCGAGACTAATTTTCTACGTTCGTTAACCTCCGTTAGTTGTTTTCTAATTCCGAGAATAGTCTTCTACTTTTGCTAACCTTCGTTAGTAGTTTTCTAATTCAGAGAATAATTTTCTACTTTTATTAACTTAGATGATAGTTTTCCATGTTTCTAACTCCGAGACTAATATTTTCCAATTTTGTTAACCTTTTTTTCAGTTATCTAACTGAGAGAATAATTTTCTGCTCTAATTAACCTTATTTTTCGTTATCTAACTCCGAAATTATTTTTTAAATTTTCTAACTCTTAAGTTGTCTAACTAAAAGAGTAATTCCATACATATTCTACTCTCTGTTTAAATAGATTCGATACAAAATATGAATTTTTTAAAATTATTTGTCCTTCCCAAACCTAAAACAAGTTTTTTTTTGACAAAGATTCCAAAAAGCGTTGAAGTTTTGGGATGAAACAAAACCTCAAAATTCAAGTTTATTCAAATTCATATAAAAGAAAATTCTAAGTCACGAAGGCCAGAAATTTCAGATCTAAAATCTTCAAATTTCGAATTTTAAGATTTCAGAAAAAACGACCCTTCACATCAGAATCAGAGCTCACGAAACTAATTGAATTAAAAAAATTTCGCTGGGAAATTGTGAAGCGTAGAGATATATATATAGCAGACCATGTACAAATATTATTATGGAAGTGTGAAAAAAAATTATCTACGTGCACCCTGGCGTGATTAACGAGATATCTCTGTATGGGGCACTCCGAGTCAATTGAGCCAACCTCAGCAACCCTCACCCTCTCTGATTCGTTTCATTATTTTTTCTATGATTTAATCGAGGCTCTGGAGAGCATTCTGAATTTTTTAAGATTTTTTCTACCGGTCGTTTTTGCTTAAAAAAAAATTTCTCCAAACTTTGTTTTTAAAAATTCCATCTTTTGATATTTTCGTCAGGTTATTTTTGAACGTGATCTATATTTTGTTGTGATATTTCTAATGGACACTTTTAACTCGGAATGTCCCATATATAGTGTATATATCGTTTAACAGGGTGCAAGACCCGGGGTTCGTTTTACCATCGTCTACGGTAACGAATATCTGGGTCATACCCACTGGAGAGCCCTCTTGGGGTTAGCACACACGTAGCCTCGTTTATTGCGAAAATGATGAACCTCTTCTCATCGAGCAAAATTATTGCGAAATACGCGAGGAGCGAGTAGTGTTTGAAATTTAAAAAAAAAGGAAAAAAGAAAAAAATTAACGATTGCAGAAAATATTTTGATATGGTACATGTTGGAAAAACGATAAATCGATACATCCAAAAAACCCTTTCAATATTTTTTTTCATTGGCGCACAATTTTTTTTTAACTATTTGAAATTCGTCAAATTTATTTTTCGTGCATTCTTTATGTTTATTATTCAAAAAATGCTTTAGAAAATATTTTAGTATGATACATGTGGTAAAAACGATAAATCGGTAATCAAATCGATTCATTAGAATCGATACATCCCTTTCAATATTTCCTCCATTGACTCAAATTTTTTCGTTCAACATTTAAATTTCGTCAAATTGATTTTTCATGCATTTTTCCTTTTTTATTATTCCAATAATGCTTTAGGATTTTTTGTCCGTATATTTTCGATTTTTAGACCAACCTTTCCCAAATTTAATTATTCTTTGGATTTTAATTATTATTTTCTTATTTATTTTCTTATTTCCATTATTGTTATAATCCTTTTCAATTTTTTTTTGTCATGGAGGGATTTGAATTTTTTAAATTTGAATAAAAATAAAACTGGGGTATACTAAAAATTTCATTTTTATATAGGGGGCATTCCATGTCAAATCAATCCGACCCCTTGTGATTTGGCTGAAATTTTGTTTTCCTTTTCTACCCTATTAAAAACATTTTACAGGAAATGTTCAAATGTTTTTTCCCAACACAAACAAAAACTTTTTTTTTTCAAATAGCTATGACTTCTTGAAAAATGGTCCAATTGCGACGTTTTTTTCAAAATTTTCGTCTTTGAATTTACTTTCCAAAAAAAAAATACAAAAAAATTTTAAGCTATCGAAATCTATGAAATTTTTCACTTTTTTGAGAAAAATCATCTTTCTCTCGAAGTTGGCCATTTTCAATTTTTTTTTCACTCAAAAAATAGTTTGATCAATTCCGGAAAAAATACCACCCAACATGGAGTACGCCGACATGTTCTTTTATTTTTTTTATCGATTGAAAAAAAAAAAAAATTTCTCAGCTGGGCTTCTTTCACAAAGTACTACTATGAAAATTTTTAAGGATTTATAAAGGACCTCATAGTTTATGTTTAAATAAACTAGAAGTTTAAAAAGTTTAAAAAAATGAGAAGAAAAAAAAATTGAAAGTGGTAATCTTCCAAAAAGTTTTGATTTTTTTTCAAAAAAGTGAAAAAAAAATAGAAGGAAATGTCGACCCACTCCACGTTGAGCGGCATTTTTTCCGGAATTGATCAAAGTATTTTTTGAGTGAACAAAAAATTAAAAGGGCGAATTTCGAGAAAAAGATGATTTTTCTCTAAAAAGTGAAAAATTTCATAGGTTTTAATATCTTAATTTATTCAATTTTTTGTATTTTTTTCGGAAAGTACCTTTAAAGACGAAAATTTTGAAAAAAAACGCCCCAATTAGTCCATTTTTGAAGAAGTCATAGCTATTTGAAAGAAAAAAGTTTTTTTTGCGTTAGGTAAAAAAATTTGAACATTTTCTGAAAAATATTTTTAATAGGGTAGAAAAGGATAAAAAAAATTCAGCCAAATCGAAAGGGATCGGGTTCAAAAGTGTCCGATTTGACATGGAATGACCCATAGAAAATTTTAGTATTCTAAATCCTCCAACCTTTCCAGTGAAATTATTTATATTTTTTTCTGTGGCATTTATTTCCGGTACAGTCGGCAGATTTTTCTTAATTCAATTTACTTTATTTAATTTCAATTATGATTTCTCGAATTGCCGAGCTTAATTCAAGCACGCTATCGTGCGCATTAATTTCATGAAATAATTTATAATGTTGTTAAACATTTGTGATGAAGGATAGCCCGCAATTATAATCATCATCGTAATCAGTCTGTCTGAGTTTGCGATCGATCATTGAGCACGGAAAAACTCCCATTAACGAATTAACGTTGGCAAATAAAATGTTCGCATCATTTGCCAGGGAGGAACGCATCGATTATATATAAATCGGAATATCCGGCGAGCAAACTTTACAGCCGTTATCGGCTTTCCCATGTTTAAATATCGAGAGACGGAGATTCTCAAATATAAACATGACGGAGAGCAAATACGTGAAAAATATTCTCCATTTCATATATTTATATTTTTTTAACAATATAATATTGTCGAATCAATAAATTTATGATCAAGCAGCTTTTTTGATCGGATGCGGGACTAAAAAAAATGTTTTTTTCCCAATTCATTATTATTATTATTATTATTATTAATAGTATAATTATTATGATTAAATTATATAATATGTATAATAATAATTACATCGTTATTATTTTCAGTATTAATTTATTTTCATGTATTATCAAATAAATAAATTTGTGATTAAGCAGATTTCAAATTTTCCCGCCCACACTTCCCATCAAAATGGCCGCGGAAACTTAAAAAATTTTAATATTGTTTATCTTCATCCTTCCCCTCAAATATCATCGCTCTGGATTATAATGCTGCTTTAAGAAACCGAAAAAAAAAATCATTCTTACCTTGAGTATGACGAAGTCCATTTCGTTCCACGAATTTTCTATCCGGCTCTCTTTCTTCTCCTCTTGCGCGCCAATCTTCCGTCTTCCTCGAACGCGTGTGTACAGAGTTTGCGCTTCAAAAGAAAAGAAGCCTCAACCTGAGCGACTTTGAATCCTCGCCGCACCAACTGCAACGCACTCTAGCGGAGAAAAAATGAACTCTCGAATAATCGCGTCGAACTTTTCGCAAAAGTATTTTATCTCGCACGTGCGCGCACGAAAAAAACACTTTGATGTGTGAAAAAAGGCGCGAACAATCGCAACGGAGGCACGAGCGACTCTTCCCGAGACTTTAAACTCAACGAGAAATCTTACGATTCTGCATTCTCAATTATCGAGTTCGCGGACTCGTACTTTTGCATCTTCCCGAACGACCGTTGCATCTCTCAAGGTTTCGTGCGCGGCACGTTTTTCTCTCACGATCAGTCTATCCTTTGCTCTTCCCTTGCAGATTTTGTCCTTGCTTGCTTTACCGTTATTATTATTATTATTATTATTATTATTATTATTCGCTCTCAGTCGCGCCACCACGCGCCTGTTCTCGGCCTCACCGCGTTTACCTTTATGTTTCCTTTTCTTTTGCTTTTATTCCCTTCCTCGGCCACGATCACTTCACGTTATTCAGTATTATTATTTCATTATCAGCATTCCTTTCATCTTCGTCGTAAATTATATCGCGATATATTTGCTTCTATATCACGAAAAAGTTTTCTTTATCCACGAGAAAGAGAAGTCGGCATTTCGTTTTTTTTCAACGCCCGCACTTTGTCCGTCAGGATTTTGCGGCTTTTCTTTGACCTACGAAGACACGAAAAAGAACGAGCGCGAAAAACTGTCAAGTTGCGATTGTCGCGACGTAAAATTTTGTTTCGTCCAAAATTTGTGAGTCGTGAATTGAAGGAGAACAAAATTCCAACGATATTGTAATTGAATAGAATTTAAGAAAATGTTTTTGGAGATTGAAACGCGCTCCAAAAGAATTCACGCGAGAGACGATACGCTCACAACCTACACGCGTGACGGCACAACGTCGACTGAACTGGACTGATCGGAACAGACAACAGACTGCGTCGCTTTGGTCTGTCTCTCGGGGGCGAGAGAGAGCGCAACTACGCGACTGTCACGCCGCCAAGCGGCGCGCGTCGACAACTCAGTCGAGAGTGACGCGCGCGCATCACATACGATTGATTCTTTCGAATATTCGTGTGAGTTTCAACAGTGAAATATCAAATTTATTTGCAACTTCAGAATGCAAGCAAGAATACCGAACCACTGATTTGAAAACACGCCATCACGTAAGCAATTCTCGGCTTTGAAATAAACATTCGACCGATCCTGTACGATATAAGCTCGATTAACAGCCCTAATTTATGGACATATATAAACATATATAGAATATTCTCTAAGCCATAAATGCACGAGTTTTAGCTACGAAAAATGGATGAAGATGTGAGAAAGGGAGATTAGAGGTAAAAACAGTGACGCCGAGTGTAGACGAAGCGGGAGGTCGCTAGAGATACGGATAGCGATAGGTAACTATAATGGAGAGTGTGAGAAAGAGAGATAAGAATGGAAATGTAGAGAATGAAGAGGTGCTGCGCTCAACGCGGTCGTGAATAAAAATAAAATAAAATAAAAAACATCACGTTGCCTCACATAGGTATATCTGTATACGTAAGTATATATGTATATGTGCACACAAGTGCGATGACTGCGAGTTTTAGACCGCTACGATCGCGTCGTTGTGACGAAGCGAGACGGAATTATATGCTTCGTAGAAAGAACGAAAGATCGAGAAACGGGTGAGAAAGGGAGAAAGCGATATATACGTAGAAAGACGGAAAAACAGATAAAGAAAGGGGATTGATGCGTGCGTCTGTGTTTGTTCTGCTTGCACGCGGAGAATAAAGCGAGAGAGATGAAAAAAAAGGGCCCCCTATCATTCGTGTGCGGACCTCGTCCGTTCACTCCATACAATTGCCGCGTAAATATATACATATATATTCAAATATTGTACACATTATCTATGGCGCTCACTTTTCCGCACATTCTCTTCTTTTTTACACTTTTCCTTCGAAGCTTCATGAAATTTTATTTCTTATGAAAAATCCGGATGGCCATTTTTCGTTGAATCGTACAAATATAAATATCACCATTTTCGTAATTCTTTTTTTTTTTTTAAGAAAATGTATTTTTAATTTTTTCATGCAAATATATTCAAAATTTGTGTGTGGGTTTTGCAGCGAATTTAATTTTTTCGGATAAATTAATGGGATAAATCAAGGGATTCAGTCAAAGTTTCTTTTTTCAATTTTCAAAAAAACGATTATTAACCCTCCGTCTGCGCACTTAAATTTTAGGACGCCGTCTGTACTCTGGGTCGTTATAAAGTCCTGCTAATGTTTTGTCCAAGAAAAAAACGTCAAAAAAATCTGGAAAAATTCTGAATTACTTTTATAAAATTTTTTTCCATGATCCAATCATTTATTTGACCATTTATAGTGAACAAATTTTGTTTACAATTTTTTTAATTCCAGAGATATTCGATTTGAAAATTTGGCTTGTGCCTTAAATGACCCAGTGTACAGACGGAGGGTTAATGGGATAACTTTTGGAATATTTCACCTATTGAGCATAATTTTTTAAAACAAATGAAGTAGATGACAGTGACTGTTGATGATAAATTTTGAAATCACTTAATTTTGCAAAAAATATTTTTAATTTTTTAAAAAATCTTTTGATCGCTCTGTGGGCTTTAATTTTGGGGAAAAATTTTTGAAATTTTTCAAAAAAATTCTTTGATCGCTCTAACATTTATAATCTTGTGCAATTGAGCAAAATTTGACATAAATAAATAAATGGGATGAATATATTTTTTAAAAACGGCATTAAAAATAAAATTTGAAAAAACGAATTGAATTTCATAGATTGAATATCGAGCTCAACATTTGTTGAGCTCATAAAATCATCAAATTTGCCAAAAATCCTCTTAAACGCTCCAAATTCTTCAAAAACTAAAAAAAAAAGGCCCAAAACAGATGAAAGAAATTCTAATTTATAAAAAATTTTGCTGCCACACGTCGGGACAATTACGAGAATATCAAAACGGTAACAAAGAAAAAACCCAACCGAGAGTCCGTAAATGTTTTCGTCTGTCGTGCCAAGAAAAAATATGGGTTTTTTTTTTTTTTTGGTCTACCGATAGTAAAGTGGATAGTAAATGTATACAACGTTAGGAAGATCGCGGATGAAAAAGAAGATGGAAAAAAAACTGTCGGGAGTTTTCCGTCAGGAAGGCGGCGGGAAGGGAGACGGAACTACAGGATTTATGTATTTACCCGCAAGGGTGGGGCGCCCACTGTGGGGTGGGGGGGGGGGTCGCCGTGAGACTCGCGAATTTCGAGACAGCGTCGCGACGCGCGAGCGCGTGGGATGGTCAAAGAGATGCAAAGAGAAATAGAAATAGAGAGAGAGAGAGAGAGATGGAGGGGGAGGGAGAGAGTGGGAGGGAGAAAAAGGCATAACGGAGTCCACGGAGCTCCTGGCTCGCGCGAGGGTCGTAAACCTTTTTATTACAGATCCCGACTGTATGAACCGGCGTCGTAGTCGTCGTCGTCGTCGGAGAGAAATCGAGAGACGAAGGAGAAACACTAAATATGCATGTATATATATATATCTATATAATATATGTTTTTGTGTGTATAAACTCACCACACAAAATCGCGCGTTTCTGCTGATTCAACAACCGTCTCGTTGTTTACGAGAATCGCGGCCGAAGAGAGGGATAAAAGTCGTCTCGTCAAAACTTCCACGTTATCTCGTATTAGCTCTTGTATATTTGTGTTTTCGTGTGCGTGTATTTTATGCTTCGACTCGTGCGATAGTCGAATGATTATTTTCATTTCATATTAACTCTCTGACTCGCCAGGCGGGCTGAGAGAAAACGAGAGACGCGAGGGGGTTATGCGATCAGCTGATCGCTCAGGGAGCGGCCATCTTGGCTTCTTGGCACTGTTCGCAGCGCGTGACGTATATATGTATATACATATATGAATGAAAACAAAGCTCGTTTGTATCCGTTATCGTAACGTGCAGCACGCAATTGAAGATACGTAAGTGATGTTATTGTTAATCGAGTATAATTGATATTGAATCTTTATATATATTGACAATAGTAATTGGAACTTGTATCTCAAGCATTATATCAATCATTTTATCGGTTTCTTCTTATTTGCACTTTCTTACGGGCAAGTATATGTGTCATTTCAATTCAAAGATGTTTTGTCGGTACTCCCCTTCGATTTTTTTTATTTATTTATATGTTATTAAACATGCAAAAAGAAGTATCCACGTAAATTTTTGGCTCTCTATCTTAAACCATACCAAAGTTATTGATTTTTCAAAAAATATTCTTAAAATAATCATAACTTCTACAATAACCAAGATATTCTAATTTGTTAGGACGTCATTTTTTTTTGTTTTTCAATGTACTTTTTGAACAAAATATCGAAAATTAAGAAAATTTTTTTAAAAATGTTTTTGTAGCTATTTTAAGCAAAAAAATGGATTTTTGTTTCAATGGGACCCCTTCAATTTTTTTCAGAAACAACTATAAAATTCTACGTTAAAAAAACAAAATTTTTGAGATTTTACCGAAGATGGGATTCAAATAACTTCGTATTGAAAAAAAAAAATTTTTTTTTAATCGAAGGGGTCTCATTGAAAGGAAATCAAGTTTTTTAGCAAAACAGCCAAAAAGACATGAATTTTTTTTTTCAATTTTCGATATTTTTTTCAAAAAGTACATTGAAAAACAAACAAAAAATGACCTCTTAGCAAGTTAGAACATCTTGCTTATTGTAGAAGTAGTATTGTTATGATTGTTTTAAGAACATTTTTTCAAAAATCAATAACTTCGGGATAGGGAGCTAAAAATTTACATGGATACTTCTTTTTGGATGTATATAATAATATATTTAAAAATTAAAAAAATCGAAGGGGGTCACCGACCAAACGTCGTTGAATTTATAGGAAACGACACATATATATGAGGTATTCCCTCTCATCGGAACCCCCTTTTAGGCCGACCTCTTTCGAATTGCTTGAAACTCGAGTATGTTTCAGTGTTGCCTGAAAGTATATTGTACACCAATTTTCAGATTTTTAACTATAAAACTCTTTGGAATACACCAAAAGTAATATTTCGAACTTTTTGCGTATTCAGCTCTTCGGAGCTTAGGCACGGCACGAAATGAAAACGAAAAAATTCTTTTTCAATAGCTTTCGATCGGAAATTTCCTGCGCTTTTCGAAAAAAATATCAGCAATTTCGAAAAAAAAAAACAAATTCATTTAAATTTTGGCAAAAAACCGAAAAAATTGGTCTACAAAAAAAGAGCATTATTTAATTCAGCGGAACATTTTTTTTCATGTTTTGTATATATCTGAGAAGTCACGATATAAATTTCAAGTTGGAACTCGCATGGGTTTACTAATCCCAAGTCTTTTAGTAGGATAAAAATTCTTAAATATCGTGTTTTTCGTATTCAACAGTTCTCTGATATATTATGTAGCGTTTTTTTAACGAATTTTGAATTTAGTAAATTTATTAAATTAATTAAATTAAATTTATTAAATAATCAAATTTATTCAATTATTAAATGAAATTAATTAAATTAAATTAATTAAATCAAATTTATTAAATTTTGAATTTAATAAATTTATAAAATTCGAAATTCGTAAAAAAAACTATATAATACAGTGGGTCAAAAAAGTATTCGTACACCGCGTTTTTTGGCAATAACTTCATAGGTATACATGATATCGAATCCAAACCTATTTCGTTTAATACTCCATCAAGTATAGAGATAATCTGCAAATGAAGAATTTTTTCCCAGGAATAATAAAAGAATTATGCAAAAAAAACGAAAACTTTCGGGCAAAAAAAGTATTCGTACATTTACAATTGAGCTGCTAAACCTCGATACTGACTCACGCATGGTCCGAACTCTGCGTAAAATGTGAACAAGTCTTTGTTTACACATTGGCCTTGATCTATTCTATGCGATAGTGGATCTTCAAGCTCTGGACAGACATGACGGCAAAGAAAAGCAAAATATCAATATCCATGCGAGATAGAGTGATTTTTCTTCGGAAATGCGGTGAAAGTTGCCGAAAAATTAGTAAAGAACTAAATCTAAGTTTTACAACAGTGCAATATATAATAAAAAAATTCGAAACTACAAACAGCACCGAAAATACGCCACGAACCGATCGACCGAGAACGGGAACGTCGGAGTATCGTTGAAGAGGCTACAAAAAAACCGTTCATAAGTGCTTGCAGTTTAGCGAATGATCTCGCGTCAACATCAAAGAAGATCGTCTGTCCCCAGACTATTCGAAACGTTTTGCATTCTGCCCAAATATACGGCGGAACTGCCCGGAAAAAACCATCAATTAATAATACGAATCGAGCAAAAAGGTTTGGGTTTCGCAAAAACCTACAGAAATAAATCTATAGGAGCCGCAGATGTTAAATTTCGATTCATCCGAGAATACGACACGTTTCCAAAATTCTATAGATTTATTTCTGCAGGTTTTTGCGAAACCTAAACGTTTTTCTCGATTTGTATGATCAATTAATGGTTTTTTCCGGGCAGTTCTGCCGTATATTTGGGCAGAATGCAAAACGTTTCGAATAGTCTGGGGACAGACGACCTTCCCTAATGTTGACGCGAGATCATTCGCTAAACTGCGAGCACTTGTGAACGGTTTTTTTGTAACCTCTTTAACAATACTCCGACGCTCTCGATCTCGGTCAACCGGTTCGTGGCTTATTTTCGGTGCTGTTTGTTGTTTTGTATTTTTATATTATATATTGCATGATTGTGAAACTTAGATTTAGTTCTTTACTAATTTTTCGGTAACTTTCACCGCGTTTCCGAAGAAAAATCCCTCTATTTCGCATGGATATTGATATTTCGCTTTTCTTTGCCGTCATGTCTGTTCAGAGCTTGAAGATCCACTATCGCATAGAATAGGTCAAAACCAATGTGTAAACCAAGACTTGTTCACATTTTACGCAGAGTTCATACCATGCGTGAATCAGTATCGAGGTTCAGCAGCTCAATTGTAAATGTACGAATACTTTTTTTGCCCGAAAATTTTCGTTTTTTTTTGCATAATTCTTTTATTATTCCTAGGAAAAAATTCTTCATTTGCAGATTATCTCTATACTTGATGGAGTATTAAACGAAATGAGTTTGGATTCGATATCATGTATACCCATGAAGTTATTGGCAAAAAACGCAGTGTACGAATACTTTTTTGATCCACTGTATATCAGAGAACTGTTGAATACGAAAAACACAATATTTAAGAATTTTTACCCTACTAAAAGACTTGGCATTAGTAAACGGATGCGAGTTCCAACTTGAAATTTATATCGTGACTTCTCAGATATATACAAAACATGAAAAAAATTGTCTCGCTGAATTAAATTATGCTCGTTTTTTGTAAATCATTTTTTTCGGTTTTTGGCCGAAATTCAAATGAATTAGTTTTTTTTCGAAATCGCTGATATTTTTTTTGAAAAGCGCAGGGAATTTCCGATCGAAAGCTATTGGAAAATTTTTTTTTCGATTTCATTTCGCGCCGTGCCTAAGCTTCGAAGAGCTGAATACGCAAAAAGTTCGAAATATTACTTTTGGTGTATTCCAAATAGTATAGTTAGAGATTTGAAAATTGGTGTACAAAATACTTTCAGACAACACTAAAACATACTCGAGTTTCAAGCAAT
Source organism: Alloplasta piceator (assembly GCA_946863875.1). Classification (NCBI taxonomy): domain Eukaryota; kingdom Metazoa; phylum Arthropoda; class Insecta; order Hymenoptera; family Ichneumonidae; genus Alloplasta; species Alloplasta piceator. The sequence continues at coordinate 4,243,003 of OX333071.1, forward strand.
TCGAAAGAGGTCGGCCTAAAAGGGGGTCCCGACGAGCGGGAATACCTCATATATATATATATATATATTGAGGTTTATCCACATAGTGCATAAATGATGGGGAAATTTAATGGAGACAAAAAAAAGTCCTCGAATTTTTCTGTTTGAACTTTGTTAATTATAGTTGTGTTATTTATGCTGCACTTGGAACTGTGCGAAATAAATTCAAGCTATATATATATATGTATATGTATATATGATGCATATTCGATTGAAGAAATCTTGCATCTCGGTGTTTGCATTTGCGACCGCACTTTGAGATTCTAAAAAGTAATTTCCCGTTTTACTTGTCTCTTTGCTCATTGCCCGCACATGTCTCAGATACAGAGTCCTTTTAGCACGGAGATGCGCGAATGTGAATGAGAGGGAGAGAAAGAGAAAAGAGCTGAGAGAAAGCGGAAGGGAGCCCAGAAGAGGGCGAGAGTTGGCATGCTTGCTGGTCTCTCCTGCTGCTTCGCACACAAGAAGCCCTTTTCTCTCCCTCTACGTACGGGGCATTCCGTGCAAAATCGGCCGACTTTCGGACCTCGTGGATTTCGTTCAAAATTCTGAGGTTGAATTTTTTTTTTATATACAAACATAATAATCATAATTATAACCATTAAAATATTTTTTTAAAAATTATTATTATTCTTGAGAAAGGATTTAAATGAAACGTGTCTCCGAGCGACAGACATGAATATTTTAGTACAAAAATCTTTGAAGATACTCGAAAACAACCTCATTGAATGAAAATACGTATTTGAAAAAATTGTAAAAATTTTCTCTGAAAAAAAATCAGATTTTTTTTTATCCGTAACATAAAATTTATCTATTCTTATTTGAATGACTGATTCGCGCCTCTAAAATTTGTGCACAAAATTTTGGGTTTTTAATTAAAAAATAAAAAATAAAAAATTACTTCTTCTCGTTAGAGAAAAAAATATAAAAATTAAGGGCTTACAAAAAAAATTGGGAGAAAATTGTGAACCAAATTTAAGAGTGTTTGAGACGGATGTTGGTTCGTTTTGCATGGAAAATCTCATATATTTGCACTGTAACGTACATGGGCATCCCGCTCTCACCTTCTTTGCTTCTTTTCTCCATCATGTATAGGATTACGTGTACTATGTATTTTTCATCTACATCTGCAAAAAGTACCCCAGGAGCGTGCTTGTATCACGCACTCACACACTGCGTACGTTTTATACACGCATTGCGAAAGAGAGAAGACGAGAGAGAGAGAGAGAAAGAAAAAGTCACCGACGGGTCTTTTTTAATTAGCGCGACTCTGTGATCTGCGCCTGCAGGGCCCTTTCAAGCTGCTTTACCTTTGCAAAGTCCATCAGGGACTTCACATATATACATATATTATGTACTCGACTGGCTTGCTTACCAGATTTCCTCCTTCTAGTTTCCATCTTTTTTTTCTGTATATATGTATATAGATATTGGAAATATGTTTTTTTAACAATATAAATAGAAATGAAAATGGATTTCAACCATAATTTTAGAAGTTGAAAATTTCAATGTTTCTTAAATTAAAAAATTACAACTTTAATTGGAATTTAATTTCAATTTAATAGTTAACAATTATTTTTCTCAATTTGGTTTCAATTAAAAGAGAATAAACCTATGTTTCAAGTCGAGATGAAAGAAATATAATTATTTCACTTAAAATTGATTAAGATGTAGTACATCAATATTTCATTTAATTGCAAATACAAATTTATCACCTTTTTATTTTATCATTTTAATGCTCTATCATTTAATTCAATGCATAAATCAAGTTATAGCATAAAAAGAAAAAAAAATATTTTTCAATTAATCTCATTTTTGTAATCTATATATTGTTTTTTAAACGATATAAATAACAATACAAATGGATTTCAACTATAATTTTAGAAGTAAAAATTTCAATGTTTTTTAAATTAAAAAATTACAACTTTAATTGGAATTTAATTTCAATTTAATAGTGAACAATTATTTTGCACAATTTGGTTTCAATTAAAAGAGAATAATCCTATGTTTCAAGTCGAGATGAAAGAAATTTAATTATTTCACTTAAAATTGATTAAGATGTAGTACATCAATATTTCATTTAATTGCAAATACAAATTTATCACCTTTTTATTTTATCATTTTAATGCTCTATCATTTAATTCAATGCATAAATCAAGTTATAGCATAAAAAGAAAAAAAATTATTTTTCAATTAATCTCATTTTTGTAATCTATATATTGGTTTTTAAACGATATAAATAACAATACAAGTGGATTTCAACTATAATTTTAGAAGTAAAAATTTCAATGTTTTTTAAATTAAAAAATTACAACTTTAATTGGAATTTAATTTCAATTTAATAGTGAACAATTATTTTGCACAATTTGGTTTCAATTAAAAGAGAATAATCCTATGTTTCAAGTCGAGATGAAAGAAATTTAATTATTTCACTTAAAATTGATTAAGATGTAGTACATCAATATTTCATTTAATTGCAAATACAAATTTATCACCTTTTTATTTTATCATTTTAATGCTCTATCATTTAATTCAATGCATAAATCAAGTTATAGCATAAAAGGAAAAAAAAATATTTTTCAATTAATCTCATTTTTGTAATCTATATATTGTTTTTTAAACGATATAAATAACAATACAAATGGATTTCAACTATAATTTTAGAAGTAAAAATTTCAATGTTTCTTAAATTAAAAAATTACAACTTTAATTGGAATTTAATTTCAATTTAATAGTGAACAATTATTTTTCTCAATTTGGTTTCAATTAAAAGAGAATAAACCTATGTTTCAAGTCGAGATGAAAGAAATTGAATTATTTCACTTGAAATTGATTAAGATGTACTGATATTACATAAATATTTCATTTAATTGCACTTAAAAATTTATCATCTTTTTATTTTATCATTTTAATGCTCTGTCATTTCATTCAATGCATGAATCAAGTTATAACATACAAAGAAAAAACATTATTTTTAAATGAACCTCATTTTTGTAATCAATGTTTTTTTTTAAAACGATATAAATAAAAAAACAAATGGATTTAAACTATAATTTTCGGAGTTAAAAATTTTAATGTTTCTTAAATTAAAAATTTCGTACTTGAATTGGAATTTAATTTCAATTTAATAGTGAACAATTTTTTTTCTCAATTTGGTTTCAATTAAAAGAGAATAAACGTATTTCAAGTCGAGATGAAAGAAATTGAATTATTCCACTTAAAATTGATAAAGATGTACTGATATTAATATTACATCAATATTTCATTTGATTGCGAAAAAAAAATTATTATCTTTTTATTTTATAATTTTAATGCTCCTCATTTCATTCAATGCATAAATCAAGGTATAGCTTAAAAAGAAAAAATATTATTTTTAAATGACTCTCATTCTTGTAATCTATATATTGTTTTTTAAACGATATAAATAAAAAAACAAATGGATTAAAACCATAATTTTCGGAGTTAAAAATTTCAATGTTTCTTAAATTTAAAATTTCTAACCTTAATTGGAATTTAATTTCAATTTAATAGTGAACAATTATTTATCATCCTTTTATTTTTATTATTTTAATGCTCTATCATTTCATTCAATGCATAAATCGAGTTTATAGCATAAAAAGAAAAAAATGTTATTTTTAAATTAATCTCATTTTTGTGATCTGTATATTGTTTTTGAAACGATATGTGAGTAAATTAAATGATTTCACTCAAAATTATTTGAGACGCATTAATTTTACATCAATTTTATTTAATTGCTAATTAAAATCCATCATCCTAATCATTTTAGTGCTCTACCGATTAATTCAATGTATTAACCAAGAAATGGAATGAAAAAAAAAGTCATAAAATTCATTTAATTTTTGTAATAATGAGAACTTCTTGCACCCTTTAAATAACAAATATAATATAGTTCAGGGTGGTTTAAATAAAAAATCTACCTTAAATAAAATAGATCTTAACAAAATAGATCTTTTTTTTCCTTATTGTTGTATAAACATTAAGAGATGACAAAAATTGCCTCGTTTTTCTCTTCTTTGAGAAACGCTGAAGGAAAATAACATTTTGTAAATTACACCAGAGATAAAACTTTGGTTTTATCCGTCTCGGTTATCCAACGTTTGAATCTTTAATTTAATGTTTAACCGCGCTTCTGGCGTCGCTTTTTTTTTCAAAAGCAAGAATTTTGCCCTCATTAACCATTTCAAATCATATGTGTGTGTGTGTATATACCCCCCCCCCTTCACACACACACACACACACACACACACACACACACACACACACACACACACACACACACACACACACACACACACACACACACACACACACACACACACACACACACACACACACACACACACACACACACACACACACACACACAAACGCGCGCGCGCGCGCACTTTCAGCTTGTTTCGCAAAATGAAAAATCTCTCTTGAGAGGGACTTTTCTAAATTTTCGTCGTTAACTTAGATGAAAGTAGCGAGTACACGAAAGCGGCAAAGCTTTGACCTCAACTATCGCGTACCTTTGGGGTACGAGAAAAGGGCAAACGAAACGGTTAATTCATCTGAAAAGTTTTTCCTGTTCCTCTGTGCACGAGGCCTCGAGTTTTTATCGCTTTCTGAAGCGCGTCTTTGACCAACACCATTAACATTTTTTTACCCTCTGTATCTACCAACTCCACCCACATCCTCCCCTTTATTCAAGACACGGATCTTTTTTTCCCCTCGAGCACCAAACATGACTTTATTCAATCTCATCGGTAGATACGCTAACATTTTTCGGGTTTCCACAGCAAAATTTACTGATTTTTCAAAGGTTTTTAAATAACAAAAAAATGTTCATTTGCCAAATCCTCAAAAAAATGACAAACGAAAAGAAATAAAAATCAATAATCAATGGGCTGTCCGTTGTTTACCAAGTTGGTTTTTTTTATAGCAATACCCAAATTTTTAGTTCATGACCTAACAAAAAATATCAGACCAAAAAAAGCTCTTAATATTCGCATTAAAGCTTGCCCCAAAGACGATATATTTCCCGTTTAAAAAACATAGGATTTTTCCACGCTTTGCATTTATTTTTTATTCTCCGAAACAAGTATCTATGTAACAATGAGAAATACATATTTTTGTAGGAAATTGAACGCTCTACAAAAAAGGTCTCTTGTGATTTTTCGATAAACTCACTCCGTCAAAAGTTATTCGAGGTTAAAGTTGAACTTGTAGGAAATTTTTCAGATTTTCTTGCTTTGACCGCAAAATTATTATTATTTGGATCAAAATTAATTTTTTTTTGTAAATCATCTGATTCTGACTGTATTATAATGAAAAAATATTGAAAACAAATTTGAAAAATGAAAAATTATGTATTACATGTATTTGGTTCTAGTTTTAATAATTTTTGGGACTTTATCAATTTGTGTCAAACAATTAATTCATTTCTATAGAATTTCAGAAAATTTTATACGCTTTTATCAAATTTCATATAATCAGAAATTTCTCTTCAGTACAACAGCAACGAACATACTCATGTGGTATTAGATGGAAAATAGAAAAAAAATATTCAAATGTAACCAAAGAAAGTTAAATAAAATAAATGGTGTACATTAATATGTTAAGAATTTGATTTGATCCATACATTTTTCAGGATAAATCTAAGATTTCGAACTTAATTTCGATCTTAAGTTCAACTTTAACCTTGAATAACTTTTGAAGGAGTGAGTTTATCCAAAAATCATAAGAGACCTTTTTTGTAGAGCGTTCAATTTCCTATAAAATACGAATTTCTCGTTGCTATATATTCACTTGTTTCAGAGAAAAAAAAATGTAAAACTTGGAAAAATCCCATGTTATTTAAACGGGAAATTTGTCATCTTTAGAGCAAGGTTTAATGTGAATATTAAGGGCATTTTTTGGTCCGATATTTTTTGTTGGATCATAAACTAAAAATGTGGGGGGCGCTACAAAAAAAAAATAACCAACTTGGTAAATAACGGACAGCCTAATAATCAACAATGCATGAAGTATCAGCAAAAATCTTCAAAATTATTCTGTTGGGCTGAAAAATGATTCTGAAATTTGCTATCTGATTTTTTTTTCTTTCTATACGAAGTTCAGATTTTTCCAAAATATCCTAATTGTTCAGATTTTTTTTCAGATAAGAAAAATCTCCATTTTCCACACGCATTAAAAAAAATAATGGAGAATAACTTTATGAAAATAAAGAGTAAGATAAAGGAGGGAAAGTAGGATCTGAATATTCGAGTAAGATAAACGCTTTCGAACAGATTTTTATTCCTCAAACTCTTCAAATTATATTCGCACCAAAAAATTCGTGAAATCTATGATAAATATTTCGCTCGGAAATTAAACAATGGTTCTATCTGAAAAGATTTTCTTTTCCGTGCGAATTTTGAGTTTCTGGAAAATTCCCTGATTTTTCCATATCTTTCAGGCACCAAAAATCTCCATTTTTCATATCCATTGAAAAAACGATAAAAGCTGGAATAACTTTAAGAATAAACTTGTAGATCAAGACCTCACAGTAATTTTTTCTAAACTCCACAAAAAACCGAAATTGCAAAAATCAGGCTGTTGGACTGAAAAACGATTTTCTCGCTCTTTTGTAAAAAAGACCAATAAATATTTTTTCCACGAAATAAATAATGATTCTTCAAAATTTCGCTACTAACTTGATTGCTTCGCAGCTTGCAATTTTTCTGCAAAAAAAAGCTCCCTCGCAAAATTTTGCAGAAAAAAAAATACGAAAACGACGCTCGTGGGCATTTTTTTTCTTGGTCCGACGAAAAGGAGGTTGCCGATGAGTCCCATCACATTTTTTGGGCTTCGCCACGAAGACGCTCACAGATTCATCGCGCTCTCAAAAAGCTCCAGCATCCTCTTCATCTCTTTGCTGTGGAAGAACGAAAAGTTTGAAAATCGTAAACGCACAAAATATTAAGAAAAAAAAATTTTCAAACCAAGATTATAGTTGGATTGAGAGTTAAGGGGGTGGTTTAGTGTGAAACCTGTTTTTAAATGTTTTTGTTCGGAATTTTTTTTTTGACATACTATTAAAATAAAATAATCAAATAAATAAATAAATAAAAATAATAAATAAATAAATAAAAATAATAAATAAATAAATAAAAATAATAAATAAATAAATAAAAATAATAAATAAATAAATAAAAATAATAAATAAATAAAAAGATTAATAAATAATAAAATAATAAAAAAATAGGCTTCACACTAGACGACCCCCTTAAGGTGGGTGATTGTGAGAGGGCGAAAAGGTCAAGCAGGGGGCGTGTATTTTGGGTCAGTGCTACTTAAATATTGGATGGAATGCTTGAGCTGTAAAACATGAGGCTGTATCAACGAAATTAATGAAAACCTTATGTTTTCCCTTCAAACGTGCTTTGGGTTCATCAGAAGGTTTGAAAAAGGAGGGAGGTTGGCGCAGAGGGACGAAGGGAGGAAAAGGCGAGGGCGTAAAACGCGCAGGCAGCTCCGATGAAAGACGAAATGCAAACGGGAAAATTCATACGTATTTACAAATCGTGTGTAACCATGAAATTGAATGTACACTCGAATTTGAGGGAAAGAAAAAATAGAATAAAAACTCTCGTTCTTGAAAAACGGAATTAGTTAAACTATTCCCTAATTCTTACTTTTCTTCTTTCATGATTCTTCAGATTTTTAATCATTCCTTATTTTTCAATCGATTATCGATTCTTTGACCCAGTGACGACAAAATCGATATTTTCGTCAATTTAATTAGCGCTAATTACTCTGTGTTGGGAAATGTTATAATTGTTCCAACAAATATTACTCATTATCAGGGTTGCAAATAATGCATTACTTTTTTTAATGCATTTGCATTTACATTAACCATTAAAATTTAATGGTTACTGAAAATTATTTTCATTAACCATTAACCATTAAAATTTAATGGTTAATGGAAATTATTTTCACTGACCATTAAAATTTAATGGTTAATGGAAATTATATTCAATGACCATTAAAATTTAATGGTTAATGGAAATTATTTTCATTAACCATTAAAATTTAATGGTTAATGATTAATGAAAATTATTCCCATTAACCATTAAATTTTAATGGTTAATGAAAATGCAATTGCATTAAAAAAAAAGTAACGCATTATTTGCAACTCTGCCCATTACAATGTTTTGTGTAATAGAAAAAATTTCCATTACCCATTGCAATGTAATGTGTAATGGACAAAACTTTGATTGCAATTTTGGGAATGGAAAAATATAGATGAATAAATTATTGCAGTTTTGCGTTACATTTTATTGACTTAGGACTTAGATTTTTAGAATTACAATATAGATGCTTTTTAGAATTTAAGGTACCTGAAAATCTAAGTCCTAAGTCAATAAAATGTGATGCAAAATTGCAATAATTTATTCATCTATATTTTCCTATTCCTGGAATTGCAATCAAAGTTTTATCCATTACACATTACATTGCAATGGGTAATGACATTTTTTTCTATTACACACTACATTGTAATGGGCAGGGTTGCAAATAATGCATTACTTTTTTTAATGCAATTGCATTTTCATTAACCATCAACATCTAATGGTTAATGAAAATAATTTCGATTAACCATTAAATTTTAATGGTTAACCATTAACCATTAAATTAACCATTAAATTTTAATGGTTAATGAAAGTAATTTCCATTAACCATTAAATGTTAATGGTTAATGGAAAATATTTCCATTAACCATTAAATTTTAATGGTTAATGGAAATTAATTTCATTAGCCATTAAAAAAGTAATGGTTAATGCATTACTTTTTCATTAAAAATTTCACAACCCTGCTCATTATTAAGGCACTCAGTAATTAGGCAGTAAGGTATTTCTAATATTCGAAAATTCGATAATACATGGTCGATTATTATCCAGTAAATCTATAATTTGTAATTTAGATCAAATAATTACTCAATAAACAAGTAATTAAAATTTTGCTCTTATGAATTACTGATTTTTTAAAAAATTGTGTAATTGTACCTTCTAATTATTAATTATCCAAGTAATTAAATACTTAAGTACACTTCATACTAATTTTTTATGAAATTAGTTAATCATTCTTTGCAATTATTAATTATATGATAATGCATATTTATGCTTGTAAATTTGTTTAGTAAAGTCAAGCAGGAACCCTGATAGCCAGTGTTGTACTATAAAAACTTTGTCATCTGTAGCTTGGAATAAATTTGACGCCAAGTTTACGGTAAGTTTTTGGTGAGCAACATTCGGATAAAAGTTGATCGAAATCTAAGGCCGGTAATTGAATTCAAGTTATAGGCAAACTTGCACACAAAATATACTCCAACTTTTGTACAAGTTCACTCCAATAACATCTACAATTATTCGTAGTCAAGTTGTATTTAAATTGTGAAGGAATTTATAATTAATTAGTAATTTATATATCTAAATTATTAATTATTCAAATAATTGATAATTGAAATAGTTCAATAACTAATTACTTGAATAATTAGTAATTTAGATATATACATTACTAATTACTCAAATAATCAATGACTGACATAATTCAATTTTAAATTATTCTAATAATTAGTAATTAAAATAATTCAATTACTAAATAATTCAATGATAACTATTTCAAAGAATACGATTACTAATTTTTCTAATAATGAATAATTCAAAGAATACACATATTCAATATCCAAGTAATTCGCAGTATTGGTCTTTAAATTACTGATTATTGAAATACCTAAAAAAATAATGGATGATAATATTAATTTTGTAAATAACGATTAATTAAAAATCTAATTTTTTTTTGCCGATCACTGCGTTTGACCAATGATTGAAATTAAAGCAACGGTCATCGATAATTGTAATTGATGAAAATTACATTTCTTTGAGCCGTAAAATTGCGCCATAATAAGACGAAATTCAAGACGATGGTTTTGTCTTTTGTGAAGAAAAATATGGATTCTCGATGGTCGGATATTCGAGGGTTTGTTTCTGGAAAATTCCAGCGGCCGATGAGAGAGATGTGGTTGAAAAGGCTGTGGTTTAATTGAGTCACCAATTAAACTCACATTTGATCGGCCAACTTGTAGATCGGTGTCATCGATTTCGAGAGCTCCTCGCACTTTGCCATCAGCTGATACATCGATTTAATATTGTGATCGACGGCGTCGCAGGTTTTGCAAACGGCGTCGCGATAAGTTTCCAGACATCCAACGGTCACGGCTGAAGCCTGAGAACAATCGATGAATGAATAATGAATAAAAGAAGTAGAGTCAACTTAGAAGAAGCTACCTTAATTTTTTATTAGCATTGCGTAAAGGAAATTTATTGTTTTTAAACCTTATTTCAATGGGAAATTCATGGCTGATTGCGAATCATGATTTTGTGTCGAAAAAAATGTATTCTATTTATTATTTATTAAAATTAAAACTATTTACTATTTATTAAAAGCAAAGAAAATGTGAAAAATATGTTTTTTTAAATGAAAATTTATAAAAAATTTGAGATTTTACGGAAATTATTGGTAGATTCGTGTTCAGTGAGAACAAATTTATTGACACGAGGTTTTAAAAAAAAAAATTAACATTTTTTTCTATTCTGGCCAAAATTGAATCGTTTCAGTAAAATGACGAAGTCTTTTTTTCCAAATTAAATTTCGGCTTCGTTCGTTCATCCGATTCCGATTATTTTTCAATTTTTGGCAGATTTTTAAAGTTTAACTATCGATTTTTGCAAATTTTTTAATCCATTTCCATTTTTTTCGTCGATTTTCAAACTGCTCTCATTTCTACAAAAATTTCGAGATAACCAAACAACATTTTCAAAGTTTAGTCACAACGTTTGCCTATGAAAAAGAAATTTTTAAATCGGCCAAACCAAAGTAAAGTTATGAGCACTTGAAATTTCGCTATTTCGAGGTTTTTTTACAATGGGACCAAAATCGAGCAAAAGTATTTTTTTGACGAAAATTCATATAAATTTTGATTTTTCGAGAAAACTATTGGCAGATTCGTGTTCAGGACAAAATACATCGATATAAGGTTAAAAAAAAATATTTAAACAATTTTTTTTTTGCATTTTCGCAAAAATTGAATTTATTCACTAAAATGACTGTAATTTATTTTCTAGATAAAATTTCGACTTTGCTAATAGCTCATGCATTTCTTCATCGTTGGAGTTTCAAAATGCCGCTTTGTCGATCCGATTCTGTTTATTTTTCGATTTTTCGTTGATTTTTTAAGTTCGACCCTGAATTTTTGCAAATTTTTCAAATTTTCCAAAAAAATAAATTTAAAAAAAAAAAAAAAAATCCGCTCTCTGGCAAAAATTAAATCTGTTTACTAAAATGACTGTAATTTATTTTCTAGATAAAATTTCGACTTTGCTAATAGCTTCATTCTTTTCTTCATCGTTGGAGTTTAAAAATGCCACTTTTGAAAATGAATGAAACAAATGCATTACTTTTTTTAACGCATTTGCATTTTCATTAACCATTACATTTTAATGGTTAATGGTTAATGGAAATTATTTCCAACAACCATTAAATGTTGATGGTTAATGAAAATTCAAATGCATTAAAAAAAGTAATGCATTATTTGCAACCCTGCCCATTACAATGTAGTGTGTAATAGAAAAAATTTCCATTACCCATTGCAATGTAATGTGTAATGGACAAAACTTTGATTGCAATTTTGAGAATGGAAAAATATAGATGAATAAATTATTGCAGTTTTGCATTACATTTTATTGACTCAGGACTTAGATTTTCAGGTATCTTAAATTCTAAAAAACATCTATATTATAATTCTAAAAAGTATCTATATTATAGATGTTTTTTAGAATTTAAGGTACCTGAAAATCTAAGTCTAATTGTAAAAAGCATCTATATTTTAGATACTTTTTAGATGCTAATTTTTGCTAATTCTAAAAAGTATCTATAATATAGGTGTTTTGTAGAATTAGCAAAAATTAGAATTAGCAAGAATTAGAATTCAAGATACCTGAAAATCTAAGTCCTAAATCAATCAAATGTAATGCAAAATTGCAATAATTTATTTATCTATATTTTTCCATTCCCAAAATTGCAATCAAAGTTTTGTCCATCACACATTACACTGCAATGAGTAATGGAAATTTTTTCTATTGCACACTACATTGTAATGGGCAGGGTTGCAAATAATAATGGAAATATTTTTTAATGGTTAATGGAAATTATTTTCATTAAGCATTAACCATTAAATGTTAATGGTTAATAAAAATTATATAATGGAAATATTTTCCATTAACCATTAAATTTTAATTGTTAATCCAATTTACCATTAAATTTTAATGGTTAATGAAAATTAGTTTCATTAGCCATTAAAAAAGTAATGGTTAATGCATTACTTTTTCATTACAAATTTCGCAACCCTGGTTGCAACAAAGACGGTTGATTATTTCAAATATAAGAACTAACCCCGTGCAATATGGCGGCCAAATTTTCCGTTAACGAGTCAACGGACGTGGCAATTTTACGCGCTTCCATCTCGAGTTCGTTGAGAACATTGTGATCGAGCAACGGCAATTGCGGGGTCAGTGCTTGTCTGTAGAGACAAGGAGTCGAGCTACGAGAACCCGGAAACGACGGTGTCTCCCCCTTCTTCGTAACCGGACTCGACAATTTTATCTTAGTTTCAAGATCCTCCGCGACGAAAAGTACCATGTCGCCATCTTGCATAACCGTACCCTCGAGCTCGAGATAACCCAAGGCTTTTCGATAACTCGGCAAATCCGGATCCTCCTCCTCTTCACCCTCATTCTCGTCCGGACTAATGTCGTCGCTGTTCTTCGTCAGATTCAATCTGTCGGGACGATTTCCCGCCGAAGTAACGTCCATGAGACCAAAATTATCGTCGAAATATTTCTCACCATCGAGAACCGGCGACTCAACGAGCGAACGGAGCTCCGACATCGGTGGCGACGATTGCGAATCGAACGATATCTCCGAGTAAGATGCCGTCATCTCGTGAAGCTTGACAAAAAAACAAAATTTATTGCTCCGCACTATAAATCTGTATGGATATTTTTATGGATAAAACAAGAGTTTTTCGTGACTTCGTGAAAAAGCTTGTCGACCGTTGAATTCGAATTTAGCAGGTTTCGGGCGCCATCTGACGAATTTTCGGTGCAAGCTTCGCGATGCTTGCTCGGCCGGTAAGTAAGTTCTTCATTTATCTTTATGTTGATAAGGTTATGTCGAACAAAAACAAAAGTCGGGCACAGAGAATAAAAAACAACGAGCGAACGAAGCTTCGAGCACGTTTTCCCGAGTCTAACCTTACTCGATCTTCGTCGTAATCAACTGTGGCGCTGATTTTTTCATTCCGAAGTGGCTGAATTATTCTACCGCTCGACGACGATGTCGATTCCACTCCGCCTTCCTCCGCTCGCTCCATCCTCGTTGATTGATCGTAACTCGCCTGTCTTTTATTCACTTTTATCGCTGTATCGTAATGATATATAAACAAAAACAGAAACTTGTTTCACGGGTAAGATGAAAGATGACACGGAAACACCGCGGCGATAAGAGCGAGAGTTGCGCCAGCTGATCGAACGTCAGCGACAGCTGATGGCGTGTGCGCGCGTCGTCGCCTCGGCCTTGACTTTTTTGATCGCCGCGACACTTTCCCTGACTTTTTCCATCCCCGTTCATCCCAGAAAAAAATATAGGCTTATAAATTAATGATTATTAAAAAATTCACATTATCGTTGTCTCGAAGCAAAGTTTCCAGTGTCTAATGTCGAAAAGTCTGCAAGACGCGCAGCAACTACGCGCGTCTCGATTTAGTATATATGGGGAGTTTCATCCCAAATCGGACAGTTTGAAAAACTTTGTTTTTTGATTTCCTTAATTTATCTTATTTTTTTGTACCCGTCAAAATACCCTTCCTGTTAAATTATGAGATTTTCTCGATTCCCGTTCACAAGATATTAAATATTTGAAAAAACCGCTCTTTTTTAGTTTTTTGGTCATGAATTGAGTGTTTTTTTTCTCCAAAATTTTTGTTTTTTATGGCCTCTGCAGAAAAAATTCAAAAAAAATATTCGACGTGTTTTTGAATAAGTTTTTTGATCTTTAAACTTTGAATCGTGCTTTCAAAAGTGAGTGTATATTTTGATTTAAAAAAAAAAAAAATTTTTTAAACTTCGATTTATTCAACAACTTTGAAGACCAGTCCGGTCGTGGGCCCTCCATAAATACTAATTCATTTTCGATTTTTGAAAATTAAAAAAAAAATTTGTAAATTATTATGAATACCAATTTTTGTTACTGTGTAGCATTTTTAAAAATCATTTTGAATTAATTTTGGAACTTTTTTATTGTTAACAGATTTTAAAAATGATATAATAATGTATTTTTTACTAATTGATCGATGAGCAAATAATAATAACGGTTCAAGAATTGTATGGCATAATTTTGAACCCAAATGTTATATTATTGGTCATAAATAGACTTAACGATTAATTATTAATTTTAAGAACCTGTTAACAATAAAAAAAAGTGTCAAGATAAATTTTTAATAATGAAAAAAAAGTCTATACACTGTATACAGTAACAAATATTGATATTCATAATAATTTACAGAATTTTTTTTTTCAACAATCGAAAAACAATAGTTATTTAACAATAGTTTTTTTTTTTGTATTTTTTTATGAAAAGGCCATAAAAAACAAAAATGTTGAAGAAAAAACACTACTATTATTAAAGAGACCAAAAAAACCGAAAAAAGAGCGGTTAAAAAAAAAATCTAATATCCCTTGTGAACGGGTAATCAAAAGAATCTCAAAATTAAACAGAAAGGGTCTTTCCATGGGTACTAAAAAATATAAAAAATTTGAGGAAATAAAAAAAAAAGTTTTTCAAACTGTCCGATTTGAGATGGAACGCCCCGTATACATACGTCGCAATTTTCGCAAAAGAAAAACGTGAATAAAAAAAAAACTGCGGCTTTCGACGGACATTCACGAAGACGCACGAACGGAAGATCCTCGGGGCTTTCGCCCAGCGACAACACCCCCGAAAATCCATCATCGAATATCCAACTTTTTTTTACTTTTTTCCCCTTTGCCAATAATACGATAAACGTGCGATGATTATAAACAGCGAAAATAAACGCTTTTGCGTACATATTTCAACCGTCAAATCGAACTGTATTCTCGCGTCGTTCGTAAAATTCACGCAATTCCAATATCGATAATAATAATAGACAATAATAATAACAATGCTGAAATATATTGCGAGGGGAAACATAACCCACCGAGGTGAAATAACGCGTGTATAGTGAGTCAAAATTTCGCGTTGAAAGGCTGATCGTTGCAATGAAGATAAGAAAATGATTGGGATCGACAGAATTATCGCGCTACGACGTACAAAGTGAGACGGACATTTGTTTATTATTCTTTGCTCTCGTTGTCGATATACGCGCGTCGCTCTTTATTATACGGTTCGCGTGAAACGAAAAAAAAAAAATCCGTGCTTTTCAATGACACGAAACGCGCGACATTCATCGCGATCATGATATGACAAACGCGCGATTTTCCCCGGTATGCGAAAAACGATTTCGTAGCGGGTTTTTGTATTATTTTATGAGAGATTTTATAAACGTGATAAAAATATAGACCTTGGAATATGTCAACTGACGTGGAACGAGATACAAGTGTCTCTGTCAATGGCAAAGATCAATCTCAGTCGCCGCCCCTCGCGACGACGAGAGGCGGCCTCAGAGTATACAAAATCGTTGTTCTCGGGGACGGTGGAGTCGGAAAATCAGGTGGAAATCATATTTTCACTAATATCAATAAATTCATCAATTATTCACCCCTCCGTCTGTACATTTAAATTTTGGGTTTGGGTTTGAAAAAAAAAATCATTATTTATTATTATTTATCATTAAATCTTTCATTTAACCATTTATAGTAAAATTTTTTATAATATTTCTAATTCTAAAGATTTGGCTCGTGCCTTGAAAGACCCGGTGTACGGACGGAGGGTAATAATCACCGTTGATCCTTATCCATACGTGTGATAATATCAACAATGAAAATAATTATGGGATTATCGATTTATCGCCAATGAGGATTCTTTTTATACTTTCCAGCCGTAACTCTCCAGTTTGTCAGTCACAGTTTTCTAGAATATCACGATCCGACTATCGGTGAGCGACGCCGACTCATGATTTTTCTTCTCTCATGATTGTCGCTATAATCGGTCAATATTAATTATGAACGGAGAGGATTGTAGTCGGTTTTTCCATGTTTTTTTTTCAACAGAGGATTCCTATCAGCAGCAAGCGGTCATAGACGGCGAAGCCGCACTTCTCGATATTTTGGATACCGCAGGACAGGTGAGAATCTATGACGCATGTTCAAAATTATCGGGATGTTGGAAAATTGCAGAGAGCTACCGCATTTTCCTTGGTTTTTTGTTAATGGATTATGACTTCCTTGTTCAGGAAACTCAATAAAAGATGGAAAAAAACTAGAAAGTTACATACAAATTTCTTGTTTGGGTTTAAAACTTTGAAAACCGTGCATGAAAATCCCAAATCAATTTGTTGCATGAAGATGATTAGACTGATTCAAAAAAAGCGACTATTTTTTGTTTTTCGAAATATGATATTAAATGCTTTTGAGGAAGTGAAAAAAGATGCCTGTTGAAAGCAGAGCTCTTAATATAAATATTTAGATATATCTCATTGCAAATTTCCATTTTCCATTTAGATAACACCGGAAAAAAAAATTTCAAACTTTGAAATTCTCTAGAGTAAATTTCACTTTTTTTTTTTTAGTTTCTGGCAAAATGTTGAAACCTATTACTAAATATCGTAAAATCTGTCTTGAAACAAAAGTCTAAATTGCATTAACATAAATTAACTAATTTTTAAAGAAATGACCAACAGTAGTTCACACATATTGTCCAATTCATTTGTGTCATTCCCTATCAATTCAACGACGTTTTGTCGGTGACGTTTATTATACATGCAAAAAGAAGTATCCATGTAAATTTTTAGCTCTCTAAACCGATACCGAAGTTATTGATCTTTGAAAAAATATTCTTAAAATAATCATAACTTCTACAATAATTAAAATATTCTAATTTGTTAAGAGGTCATTTTGTTTGTTTTTCAATGTACTTTTTGAAAAAAATATCGAAAATTAAGAAAAAAAAGTTAAATGTTTTTTTAGCTGTTTTAAGCTAAATTAAGCTAAAAAATGTATTCTCTTTCAATGCGATCCTTTCGATTTTTTTCAAAAATAAATAAATAAAATTCTACGTAAAAAAATAAAATTTGTCAAGAAAGGATTTCAAATAACTGCTAATTAAAAAAAAAAAAAAAAATCGGTTTTTTTTCGTAATTTTGATCTTTTTTTCTTCTATGACCGCAATAGTTGATTTCAATGACGTTAAAATAAATAATTTAACTTCTTTCACATATTTCCTTTGTAAATTATAGTAATTAACATTAAGATTTACAATGAATGTACGTTTTGCACTTTATTCAATGTTTTTACATAAAAATTGTAATTCTTGATGTTAATTATAATAATTCAGTTAGAAAATATGTGCAAGAAGTTAAATTATTTATTTTAACATCATTGAAATCAACTATTGTAGTCATAGAAGAGAAAAAGATCAAAATTACGAAAAAAAATAATCGAAACAATAATTCTTTAAAGAGAAGTTATTTGAATCCCTTTTTCGGTAAAATCTCAAAAATTTTGTTTCTTTACGTAGAATTTTATAATTTTTTTTGAAAAAAATCGAAGGGGTGGCATTGAAAGAAAATCCAATTTTTTAGCTTAATTTAGCTTGACAGCTAAAAAAACATTAAAATTTTTTTTTTTTTTAATATTCCATTTTTTTTCAGAAAGTACATTAAAAACAAAAAAAAATGACCTCTTAACAAATTTGAATATTTTGATTATTGTAGAAGTCATGATTATTTTAGACATATTTTTTCAAAAATCAATAACTTCGGTATGGGTTAAGATAGAGAGCTAAAAATTTACATGGATACTCCTTTTTGCGTGTATGACATATTAAAAAATTTAAAAAATCGAAGGGGTCACCGACAAGACGTCGTTGAATTGACATGGAATGACTCATATATATTAGACCGTGAATAACTTTTGAAGGAGTGAGTTTATCGAAAAATCGTAAGAGATATTTTTTGTAGAACGTTCAATTCCCCACAAGAATACGTATCGTTCGATACGGTACATTGACTTGAAGCCGAGGTATAAAATTGCAAAGTATGAAATTTTTTTTTTCCTATGTTATTTAAATGGAAAATAGAAATTTGCGATGAGATATATCTAAATATTTATATTAAGAGCTCTGCTCTTAACAGGCATATTTTTTTACCTCCTCGAAAGTATTTAATATGTTGTTTCTAAAAACAAAAAAATAGTCGCTTTTTTTAAATCAGTCCATAATGTCTTACAAATTTGCAGATTCTATAAAATTTGAATGCCTCAACTGATTCTTTTCAAATTCTGTATCAAGCATTCTTGTTCGTCAGTGTATGTGGGTAAAAAGTTTTAGTTTGACAACTGTAAGCAGGGTTGCGAAATTTTTAATGAAAAAGTAATGCATTAACCATTACTTTTTTAATGAAAATAACTTCCATTAACCATTAAATTTTAATGGTTAATGGAAATTAATTTCATTAACATTTTAAGGTTAATGGAAATTATTTTCATTAACCATTAAAATTTAATGGAAATTTTTTCTATTACACACCACATTGTAATGGGCAGGGTTGCAAATACTGCATTACTTTTTTTAATGCAATTGCATTTTCATTAACCACTAACATTTAATGGTTAATGAAAATCATTTTAATGCTTAATGAAGATAATATCCATTAACCATTAAATTTTAATGTCTAATGAAAATAGTTTTCATTAACCATTAAATTTTAATGGTTAATGAAAATAATTTCCATTAACCATTAAATTTTAATGGTTAATGAAAAAAAATTCTATTAACCATTAAATGTTAATGGTTAATGAAAATAATTTCCATTAACCATTAAATGTTAATCGTTAATGAAAATAATTTCCATTAACCATTAAATTTTAATGGTTAATGAAAAAAAATTCCATTAACCATTAAATGTTAATGGTTAATGAAAATAATTTCCATTAACCATTTAATTTTAATGTTTGATGAAAATAATTTTCATTAATCATTTAATTTTAATGTTTAATGAAAATAATTTCCATTAACCATTAAATTTTAATGGTTAATGAAAAAAATTTCCATTAACCATTAAATTTTTATGGTTAATGAAAATGCAAATGCATTAAAAAAAGTAATGCATTATTTGCAACCCTGACTGTAAGATTATATAGTTTGAAAAATTCTCAAACGTTTTTTGAACACTTCCAAATCATCAAATCTGAAATTAGGAAATTAAGTAATTTAATTTTTTCCCTCTGAACAAATGAGAGTAAAAGAAACTTGATAATTACAGGTGGAGTTCACGGCGATGCGGGACCAGTACATGAGATGCGGCGAGGGCTTCATGATATGTTATTCGGTGACGGACAGGCACAGTTTTCAGGAAGCACTGGAATACAGAAAATTGATATCCCGAGTACGAGCGAACGAGGATATACCGTTGGTCCTGGTTGGCAATAAATTCGATCTTCAGCCACGTCGAAAGGTGACGACCGAGGAGGGAAAAGCTCTCGCCGATCAGCTCGGTTGTCCGTTCTACGAGACATCGGCGGCACTTCGGCAGTTCATCGACGATGCATTTTACTCGATAGTGCGACAGATACGCGCCAAAGAACGTTCTCGCGATACCGTGAAAAAGCACAGTCGTTGGTGGCGTCTCAGATCGATATTCGCTTTTATTTTCCGCCGAAAATCCAGAAGCGCTCATTAAACGTTTATTCGAGCATTTACATTATACGCAAAAGAAAAAAAAACAGTCAAGATCTTCAACAATCGCGTAGATTATACGCGAAACTCGTAGAGTACATTTTTACAAAAAAGAAAGAAAATATTTTTTATCCTTCGCTTTGGGGAAAAATGCGGGCAATTTTCTCCGATTATAATCGAGCGAGAATCCGGGCCGACGCTTTCGCGAAAGTCTCTCGAACAAGAATTTTATTTTTATTTATATTTATCACGAATGAGAAAAAATATTGCAAAGAACGAAGTAGGAAAGAAAAACGTATGATACATAATTAAGTCTTAATCGGTACGAAACGTATCAGCGATGATGAAAAAATTGACGGCCTTCCGATATTGCGAAAAAGAAACGGCTTTAAACTCGTCCCCGAGACATATTATAGTCTTAAAGAAAAAAAAACGAAAAAAACGGGTGCTTGGATAATAATAATATCGTAATGATAAATTTAAATGACGAATATATATATGGGTAAAAATTCCGGAAGGCAGCATGCGTTTGGGCCTCATAGTCGACGATTATTTTGTAACTTTAGGGACACATAGTACACTAAGAGAGTACACTCTAGAATTTTTTTTTATTTTTTTTTAAATCGACCAGTTTCACTGTACCGATGACGTCATTTTTTTGAAATTTCTTGAATGTCATGTTTCAATCAATTTCTCTAGACCCCTGTAATGAAAAAAAAAATTTCGACACATATTTTCATCGAAGATCTCAGCTTTTGAAAAAAAAATATTTCCAAATACGCATTAATTCGTATAAGCATAGAAAAACGAGTTTTTTCCTCAAAAAGGCGTTTTATCGATGAGCCTACACTCCAATCTGTTGTTTCATATTTTTTTCGGATTTCTGAGATTTTTTTACACGAAAAAACTTTTTTTCCAGAGTGGGATCTCTGCGGCATCAGACCGTTATATATTAAATATAATCTGGGGTGCTGTAAATGTCGAGAAAATATTGCGGATACAATAATGCTTACTGCGCTAGTATTGTATTGTATTTTTACTAACATTTTTTATCGAGGTCGTTATGGATTTTTAACTTAACTTTTAATTTATTAGTACTGTAACAGGAGGATTTGACTATGAGAAAAAATAATAATACCCTGAAAGCAATATAATATACACGATTCCGGGGAATGGGTGTGTAAACAAACTCTAAAAAACATCCATTCATCTTTTATGAAAATATTTATTGACGCATGTTTAATTTTGCGCAAAAAAAAAAATTTAACAATTTTTACTTGTTTCACATTGGTTGCTTTTGAGTATACTAAAAAAAAAAATATTTAACAACTTCTTGGCGAAAAATTAACCGTGTGTCAATAAATATTTTCATAAAAGATGAATGGATGTTTTTTAGAGTTTGTTTACACACCCATTCCCCGGAATCGTGTATATTATATTGCTTTCAGGGTATTATTATTTTTTCTCATAGTCACATCCTCTTGTTACAGTACTAATAAATTAAAAGTTAAATTAAAAACCCATAATGACGTCGATAAAAAATGATAGTAACAATACAATACAATACTAGCGCAGTAAGCATTATTGTATCCGCACTATTTTCTCGATATTTACAGCACCTCAGATTATATTTAATATATAACGGTCTGATGCCGCAGAGATCCCACTCTGGAAAAAGTGTTTTTTCGTGTAAAAAACCTAAAAAATCCGAAAAAAATATGAAAAAACAGATTGGAGTGTAGGCTCATCGATAAAACGCCTTTTTGAGGAAAAAACCCGTTTTTCTATGCTTATACGAATTGGTACGGATTTGGAAATATTTTTTTTCAGAAGCTAAGATCTTTTTCGATGAAAATATATGTCGGAATTTTTTTTTTTTTAACTACAGGGGTCTAGAGAAATTGATTAAAACATGACATTCAAGAAATTTGAAAAAAATTACGTCATCGGTACGGTGAAACTGGTCGATTTAAAAATCCAAAAAAAATTCCAGAGTGTACTCTCATACTGTACTATGTGTCCCTAAAGTTACAAAACAATCGTCGACTATGAGGCCCAATCGCATGCTGCCTTTCGGAATTTTGACCCATTTACAAGAAGGGATTCGTGCAAACGCGCATAACGGCACTAAAAATATTTCGCGCAAACTCTGCATTTTTTTCAATTTATTAAAATTCGTTTTTTTTTGTCCTCAGTGTGCTAAACACGATGTGTCGTCTAGTCGTTATACTTAATGTTTTTGCTAGTCAAATTTTATATATTTTTCCGTCGGACATACGATAAGTGTGAGGGAAGAACAAAAAGAGAATTAATTTATTGCACTCGTAGAGTATGAGAATACGCAAAAAGAAAATATAATTAATATATTGCACTCGTAGTGTATGAAAATACACGGAGGAACGGGAAAATTAATTTATCGCACTCATAGAATATCGAATGTTGAATAATGTTATGCAAAAGCCTCGAGTGAATGCCATTTGTGAAATATGAACGAAAAACCGATTTTTGTGCAACGATATTTTTTTGATCCTGTTGACGATTGCGCTTCACGATAATTATACAATTATGGCTCGATCGCGTATATATTTTTTCAAGTTTTTTTCGCTCTATGGGTCATTTCCATGTCACATCGAACAAGAATTGGATCGACCCCTTTCAATTTCGATGAAATTTGATCAGAAGTTTTCGTTTTTAATAAAACGAAGTTCTACCAAAGGAAAAAAATTAAAAAAAAAAATTTCGAAAGTTATGCAAGATTCAAAATTTCACAATTTTTTTACATCTTCCAAGTTTATTTTTTAAATATCTCAAAAATTATTATAGTTACGAAACATCGTTCAGGGTTCGTTTTTAAGAGTATACTTGTGGCTACGAAAAAAAAAAATTCCGAAAAAAATTTTGAAAAATGATGAATTTGGAGAATTTTGAATTTTTTTAAATCGTACAAATCCATTTTCCACATCAAATTTTTGGTTTAATTTTTTTTATATTACACCTTGGAGTGATCTTAAGAGATCCTGAAATTTACAGGATGGTGTTGCTTTGTTTCAAAAAATTACATTGCTGAGAAAAAAAAACACCATCGGGGAAGTTTCAGGATCTTTTGATTTTCTTAACAAAACAACACCATCCTGAAATTTTCAGGATCTTTTAAGATCAGTCGAAGGTATTATATTAAAAAAAATTTAACCAAAAATTCAATGTTGATCGTGGATTTACACGATTTTTAAAATTCAAACAACACCTTTCTGAAAATTTCAGGATCTTTTAAAATCAGTACAAAGTATTATATAAAAAAAACTTGACCAAAAATTTGATGTGAAAAATGGATTTGCCCGATTTTCAAAAATTCAAAATTCTCTAAATATATTATTTTTCCAAATTTTTTTTCGGGATATTTTTTTTTCGTTGCCACAAGTATCGAAAACTATTGTAATTACAAAAAAATCGTTCTGGGTTCGTCTTGAAGAGTATACTTAAGGCTATGAAAAAAAAAACATTCTAAACAAAAATTTCGAATAATGATGAATTTGGAGAATTTTGAATTTTAAAAAATAGTGCAAATCCATTTTCCCCATTAAATTCTTGGTTCAATTTTTTTTATATAACACCCTGTACTGATCTTAAAAGATCCTGAAATTTTCAGAAAAGTGTTTTTTTGTTTTTTCAAAAATATAAATTTTTGAATTTTTAAAAATCGTGTAAATTCACGATCAACGTTAAATTTTTGGTTACATTTTTTTTCATATAATACCTTGGACTGATCTGAAAAGATCCTGAAATTATAAGGATCTTTTAATTACAATTAAAAAAAAAATTTTTTACAAAAATTCAAAAATTCATATTATTGAAACAAAACAACACCGTCGTGAAAATTTCAGGATCTTTTAAGATCAGTACAAGGTATTATATAAAAAAAATTGAAGCAAAAATTTGATGTAGAAAATGGATTTGCCCAATTTTCAAAAATTCAAAATTCTCCAAATTCATCATTTAAAAAAAAAAATTCGGGATATTTTTTTTCGTAGCCACAAGTATACTCTTCAAAACAAACCCAGATCGATTTTTTCATAACTATAATAGTTTTCGAGATATTGAAAAAATAAACATGAAAGATTTAAAAAATTGTGGAATTTTGAATCTTGCATAACTTTGAAAAAAAAAAATTTAATTTTTTTCCTTTGGTAGAACTTCATTTTATTAAAAACGAAAACTTCTGATCAAATTTTATCGAAATTGAAAAGGGGTCTATTCCAACCCTTGGTCGATTTGACACAGGATGACCCATATATATACACACGAACACATATATATTTATATTTTACCGAAATTTGACGCTGAAATGTGTGTGTGCGCATAGAGAAATAATTTTGCACGTGTTAAATGTATGTGGCTATACATGTGAGTGACCATTAATGACCCAAAGTTTTTATTATTAAAAACAAAAATTAATATCAACGCACAGTAAGAGCAGAAAAAAAATTGTGATCCAAGAGCTTTTAGGATCACATCGCCTTCTTCCATCTGCGTGAGAAAACAAACCCGATCCCGAAAAAAAACAGTATTACTCCACGATGAGAATGATTACCGATATGTGTATTATAGATATAAATTGAGTGGAATGAAAGCATCGGTAAATATTAGGACGGAAAAAAAACGGTTTTTCTTTTCAATTGCGTTCCTCGTCCAGATTTTTTTAACTTTTTTCGAAATATTATGTCTCATTGCTTGTCGCATCACGATTGATTTTCGGATATCACAAAAATTTGTATCAATCTTGCGGTTTTTTTTCAAACCATCGAAATGTTCACAATTTCGGTTCTTCAACTTTTTAAGTCAGACTTTAAACTTGTATTTACAATTGTATTTACAAAAAACTTGTACGAAATATTCGAACGAACAAAATAATCGTAAAAGAATTTACGAAAATAAAATTATTGAAATTAAAGTGATTAAAAACCTCGATGAGGAACGCTCTAAAAAAAAATAACTTTTTTTTTCTCGTTGAATATTGACGGGTGAATTAATTTTACGCACAAGTCAGATTTTGGGAAACAAGAACCAACAAAAAACGAGATGACAAAATATCAGCAGCAGTTATTTGTACGAAAATTGTATCATATATATCATTTCAGTGATTGTTGGATATTTGCCGTAGGCGTAAAATCTACCGAAATCACGAAATGATTAGACATTATAATAAGCATATATATACATACGATATATTATGACAATACAAAAAGTCCGTTCGAATAAAACGTTAATTATACGATTTTTTTTCACAACTTTGCAAATCGACTCGCTCGACAAAATATCGTGAAAAGACGAAAAAATCGTTTATTTTCACCGATGTACAAATCATATATATATATATAGCATATAGTAAACCATCAATTGAATCGCATTCATCATTGATAATCCCTCAATTGTCAACGACACTGACAATACATTGATAATACTTTGATTACGGTCTTCGTTATTAAAAAATAAAAAAAATACATTCATCAAAGTAGCATTTCATCGGGAAAGGACATTAAACGTTTTCCAGCTTGCTAAAAAATATATGTATATGAGGCATTCTCCGTTAATTCCGCCACTATTTTTCGACCCTCTCAGATCCGTCCCATAACTTGTCACCGTTGAATCCCACTTGAAAGTGGTTTCAGCGATTTTTTTCAGATTTTTTAAGCGTTGAATTAAGGAGTTGCATACATTTTTTCTAATCTATACAGCTTAAAACGGAGAGGATGTACAAAAAAAAATATTCCTACAAAAAAATTATGTTCTTCCATCAACTATTGAATGCAATATGTGTTATATTTTTATTCGTGTTGCAAAGACTATTTTCTGCAAAACAAAATGAAAATTAACTCTTTTCGCACGGTCCGACACCTTCAATTCTGCTGTCAATTTTATACAATCTCTAATAGTATTAGTGGAACGTACAGAAAAATCCACAATACGGCGACTGATTTTTTTCGGGGTAAAAAAAATGTTATTCCCATAACTTTATGCAAATTTTTTGTGAATAACATTTGTTTAATCGCGAAAAAAATCAGTAGCCGTATTGTGGATTTTTCTGTACGTTCCACTAATACTATTAGAGATTGTATAAAATTGACAGCAGAATTGAAGGTGTCGGACCGTGCGAAAAGAGTTAATTTTCATTTTGTTTTGCAGAAACTAGTCTTTGCAACACGAATAAAAATATAACATATATTGCATTCAATAGTTGATGAAAAAACATAATTTTTTTGTAGGAATATTTTGTTTGTACATCCTCTTCGTTTTAAACTATATGGATTCGAAAAAATAACTTAAGGATGTTGAGTCCCAAATCGCAAATGATGAGAAAATTCTGAAAATTTGGTATGTTTTTGGATGATTTATTTAAGAGGTCGTGTAAAAATTTCACGACGATTAGGAAGCTCGTTATCGAACAATTAACATTAGCAAATTAAATTAAATTAAATGTAGTCTTATGGAAACTGATATAACTTTGCGATAAGTTTTTTTTTGACCTCAATTTTTTAATATCTACACTATATTGAAAGCGACGGAAACAAAACGAAGTTTATTGATAAATATTTTTTTTATTTGTTTAAAAAATTGTTCTTAACAAAATGTTAATATTTTAATAACGAGCTTCCTAATCGTTGTGAAATTTTTACACGACCTCTTAAATACTTCACACAAAAACATACCAAATTTTCAGAATTTCATCATCATTTTTCATTTTAACCCTTAAGGAGGTTGAAGTAATGATGATAGAATTCTGAAAATTTAATATGTTTTTACATGAAGTAATCGGGAGGTCGTGTAAAAATTTCACGACGATTTAGAAGCTATTAATTGAACAATTAACATTAAAAGATTTCATAGGGACTCAACATCCTTAATGCAATTGTTTGTAACATTTTTTTAACCCCGAAAAAAATCAGTTACTTTATTGTGGATTTTTCTGTACGTCCCACTAATACTATCAGAGATTGTATAAATTTGACAGTAGAATTAAGGGTGTCGGACCGTGCGAAAAAAATTAATTTTCATTTTTTTTTGCAGAAAATAGTCTTTGCAACACGAATAAAAATATAACACAGATTGCATTCAATATTTTGATGAAAAAACATAATTTGTTTGTAGGAATATTTTTTTTTGTACATCCTCTCCGTTTTAAGCTATATAGATTCGCAAAAATAGATGCAACTCCTTAATTCACCGCTCAAAAAATCTGAAATAATCGCAGAGACTACTTTCAAGTGGGACTAAACTGTGGCAAGTTATGGGACGGATCTGAGAGGGTGGCAAAAAAAAATGGCGAAATTGACGGAGAATGCCTCATATATAAGAACGGACAAAGAAACATGAGATTCCTCTGAGAAAAAGATTAATCAAATCACATTAATCATGCTGTTGCGGAGGCGCTTCGATTTTTTGATCCAAAGTGTCTTCCGGTCCGTTGAATCGATGTGCTTCATCGCCGCTCATGTTATTCATATCTGCGGCGAATTTCAATTTTAATTTCAACAAAAATTAGGAAAATATATATTTAAAGAAAAATTAAATTATCATTTAATCATCGTTGTAAAAATAATATTCACCAGCATTGGGATCCTCCGGAATGTCTTTCGCGATTCCATCAATGGCCGAATTATCTTGAGAAAGCGTATTTGGCGTTGCCGCTAAAATTGACAAAATTTTATCATTAGTCATAAAATTAATAATTATTAAAATAAATAGTGTTCTGGAATTGGACAAAAAAAAATTGTAAATTCGTCGAGTTTTGAAGGTTCTAATGGACGACGATAATGTGACGATAGAGTTTCATGATTAAGCATTATTGAGAATATTGAGATACACGAATGACTATAATGTGTTAAATGAACAAAAACAATTACATTTTCCCCGATGATATACCTGGCATGGAGACGAAGAATAGTAGAAAATTGATCACAAAAGAATGTTGGTGATATGAGACATTAATATATCAATACAATATAATATATGAGTCATTCTATGTCAATTCATGACGTTTTGTCGGTGACCCCATCGATTTTTTTTATTTTTTAAAATGTTATTATACATGCACAAAGAAGTATCAATGTAAATTTTTAGCTCTCCATCTTAAACTATACCGACGTGATTGATTTGTTTAAAAAATATTCTTAAAATAATCATAACTTTTACAATAACCGAGATATTTTAACTTGCTAGGAGGTCTTTTTTTTCAATGTACTTTTTGAAAAAAATATCGAAAATTAAGAAAAAAAAATGTTTAAGGTCTTTTTGGCTGTTTTAAGCTAAAAAATTGGATTTTCTATCAATGGAACACCTTCGATTTTTTTTTAAATCATAAAATTTAACCAAAGATTTAAGATTTGACCAAATATTGGATTCAAATAACTTCTTATTAAATTGTGTTATTTTTTTATTTATTTTTTCGTAATTTTGATCTTTTTTCCTTCTATGACTACAATAGTTAATTTCAATCATGTTAAATTAAATCATTTAACTTCTTTCACATATTTATATTGTATTATATGTGAGAGAAGTTTAATTATTTGTTTTAACATAATTGAAATCACTTATTGTAGTCATAGAAGAAAAAAATATTTTTTTAAAATAAGTTATTTGAATCCCATTGAAAGAAAATCCAATTTTTTTAACTTAAAACAGCCAAAAAGATAATAAGAAATTTTTTTTCTTAATTTTCGATGTTTTTTTCAAAAAGTACATTGAAAAACAAAAGAAATGACCTAGCAAGTTATATCTTGGTTATTGTAGAAGTTGTGATTATTTTAAGAATATTTTTTCGAAAATCAATAACTTCGGTATGGTTTAAGATAGAGAGCTAAAAAATTACATGGATACTTCTTTTTGCATGTATAGTAACATGTTAAAAAATAAAAAAAATAGAACAGAGTCACCGACAAAAAGTCGTTAAATTGACATGGAATGACTCATATATAATATATTATACTAATATACTAATTTGCTGCTAATGAGAGAATTGTTTTTAGAATTTTAATGGAATTGGGATTTTATGCCAGTCCATTGCTTGATTAATGATTGGGAAAAAAGTGAGACACAGAGCACAGAGAATTCGTTATTTTCCGAATGAGCTACCTTTCAGCATTGTCACTGATAGGCGGGGAGCTTGAGTCGTTATTCTCGGTGGATCTCGTGGAAGTATCGGAATTCCTCTATAATAATTCATACCACGAAGACCCGGTATTGATATTTGCACCGCTGATTCGTCGACCGGGCCCAATTGTGACTTGTCAACGTGGTTTCCGGTTCGAGTCCCGGTTACTAACGCAAAAAAATGAAAAAAAAACCACCAACTTTTTTGCACGACGCTTCAAATTGGCAATTAACACCGTGATTTGAAAACGTAAGTTTCTTTGATGTTTAAAGAAAAATCCTCGGAAACAAAGAAATTCGATTATTAGTGGGATGGAGGGAAAAAACGTTTATATTTTCGATGAAAATAAATCTAGGTTTTTTAACGACGTATGAACATAAAATAACGATGAGAACTTACACTCCGGCGGCGAATCTTCCTTTTCTTTTTGAACGTCGACCAAGAGCTTCAATTTATCGAGATCTCCAAGTGCCTGCAATTTTTTTCATTGTTTTTCAACATTGATTCGATTTTTCTACATAATTTCTCAAAGTTTTGGGGTATTTATGTTCAAAATGGCATCAAAACTTTGAAAACTGTGCACGAAAATCTCAAATCAATTTGTTGCATGAAGATGATGCGTTAGACTGATTAAAAATAAAGCGACTATTTTTTGGTTTTCGTAGTA
This sequence comes from Alloplasta piceator, assembly GCA_946863875.1. NCBI lineage: Eukaryota > Metazoa > Arthropoda > Insecta > Hymenoptera > Ichneumonidae > Alloplasta > Alloplasta piceator. The sequence goes on from OX333071.1 coordinate 4,272,822, forward strand.
ACATATTAAATACTTTCGGGGAGGTGAAAAAAGATGCCTGTTGGAAGCAGAGCTCTTGATATAAATATTTAGATATGTCTCATCGCAAATTTCTATTTCCCATTTAAATAACACAGGAAAAAAAAATTCAAACTTCGAAATGTTATATCTCGGCTTCAAGTCAACGTACCAAAATGAACAATACACATTCTTGTAGAGAATTGAATGCCCTACAAAAAATATCTCACATGATTTTTCGATAAACTCACTCCTTCAAAAGTTATTCAAGGTTAAAGTTAAATTTAGAGTAAATTTCACTTTTTTTTTTAGTTTCTGGCAAAATGTTGAAACTTATTACTGAATATCGTAAAATCTTTCTTCAAACAAAAGTTTAAATTGCATTAACATAAATGATCGATTTTTTAAATAAATGACCAACAGTAGTTCACACATATTCACAGTCTAATATACATATGGGGCATTCCATACCAAGTCGACCTGAGTATGACCTACGACCTCGCTGATTTCGTTTACGATTTTTTATATGATTCTTCCAACTCAAAATAGCATTCAGAATTTTTTTCAGATTTTTAAAACCAAACTTGAGTACGTTCTGATTTTTTGAACATTTTTTTCGTAAACCTCTAAGGGCGTAATTTAAAAATCTGAAAAAATTCTCAAAAATTCGGTGTCAAAAATGAAAATTTTTGACCTAAAATTCATGATGTCCAGGATTTCCCTTCCATCTCGATTTTAGGTTTTTATGAAGAAAACGTAAAAAAAAGATGCAGAAATTAACCAACTATTTTTTGAAAAAAGTGAAAAAATTTCCAAAAATAGTTGGTTAACGACAAAAATATTCAAGTCACTTTTCACGGTAGATCAATTTTTGCATCTATTTTTTTCTTACGTTTTCTTCATAAAAACCTAAAATCGAGGTCGAAGGGAAATCCTGGAAATCATGAATTTTCAAAAAAATTGGGGTAAAAAATTTTCATTTTTGACACCGGGTTTTTGAGAATTTTTTTCAGATTTTTAAATTACGGCCTAAGAGGTTTACGAAAAAAATGTTCAAAAAATCATAACGTACTCAATTTTATTTTTAAAAATTTGAACAAAATTCTGAATGTCATTTTGAGTTGGAAGAATCATATAAAAAATCGTAAACGAAATCAGCGAGGTCGAGGGTCATACTCAGGTCGACTTGGTATGGAATGCCCCATATATATTAGACCATGAATAACTTTTGAAGGAGTGAGTTTATCGAAAAATCATAAGGCACCTTTTTTGTAGAGCGTTAAATTCCCTACAAGAATACGTATCGTTCGATACGGTTCATTGACTCGAAGCCGAGGTATAAAATTTCAAAGTATGAAAATGTTTTTACCTGTGTTATTTAAATGAGAAATAGAAATTTGCGATGAGACATACCTAAATATTTATATTAAGAGCTCTGCTTATGGCACGTTTTTTCACCTTCCTGAAAGTATTTAATATGTTATTTCGAAAAACAAAAAATAGTCGCTTTTTTTGAATCAGTCTAATGATGTATCTTCGATCAGAAATGTTTTAAAGAAATAAATAATAATGATAAAAGATTTAAAAAACTCCAGGACTGTAATGAATTTTTCAAAAGTTTTCGCACCGTCTCTAAATCTGTTTTGAGCTTCTGATTCTCCTCTCTCTTTGCCTCAAGCTGCGTTGACATCGTGTCTCTCTCCAGTCTCAAAGTTTCCAGCGTGGCGCTTCTAGTGGCGTCAAGTTTATTCAGCGAATCCAATTCGCTCTTGCACATTGTCAGTGATTCCATCAATTCGCCCTTCTGTTTTTTCAAGTCGTTTTGCTGCTGGAGACGCACGTGCAGAGCTCCCACGTCGTCCTCCAAACGTTTGTAACGCTGTTCGACGTTTTCGCGAAGCGTCACACACTGATCTCGTTCCTCCGCACTGTTTGGTAAAAAAGAACAATTTATTTGAAAATATTGAAAAAATAATGCTCGTAATTACTCGGAGCGGGGTTGAAATTTAATTTTTATGGAAATTGGCGCTTACGTTATCTTTAATTGTTCGTTGAGCTCTTCCATCTGACGAAGTACCTCGAGATTTTGGGTCGCGAGACTCCACCAATTGCAGACGAGCAAGAAACAAGCGAGAAGCAAAACACCGACGAACAAGGGTGGACATCTTCCACCCCCTACTCTCATCCCATCCAAACCCATTGTTTATTTTTGTTTTTTTTTTTCACCAGCGCAATTTGCCAACAATTACAAACATTCCTTTACGCTTGATCGATACATTTTTCTCGGTTTATTCGCAGTTTGAACTTCACACCGGCCTTTATACGGTCGACACAAGTATGGACTTGTAATATATATGTGTATATATTCAGGCGTTAACCTCAAAATTTATCTTAAAAACGTTATTTCCCAGTTTCATTAGGCAGAAATTTGTGAAGCAATGATCAGTTATTCACCGGCAACATTCGATTATCGTAGATGCACTTTTTGTTACAGAAACTCTTCGTTATTCGAATTAAAATCTAACTTTGCAAGCGCGCAAAGTTGTGACGCTTCTATCACCGCGCATTCGGCCGATGACGTGTGACGTTTCACACAGTGATAAAATTGATAAAGAACATCCGATGACATTTTCCGTTTCAGCGAGAAATGAAAAATTATACGATAACTATGAACCGTTCGATAAAATACATTATATTCTCTCTCGTGAAATTTAAATTAAATTGTAATGACAGATTATCATCATTTGTTATTCATATTTGTTATTCAAACTGTTGAACAATCTTTGGAGAAATTGAAATTCTAAGAACCTTTTTTTGTAACTTATAAGATGATAAAGAAACACAGAGTTCTGTGTTTCTTTATCATCCCTTCCGCTTCTTTACCGACAGTCGGTAAAGAAATCTCATTCTTATCTTCCCAAACACCCGCTCTTTTTTTTGCGGTGTTGAATAAACATGCAGTAAGAGTAGTGAAAACGCGGTTAAGATTTTTCTTATCTCGGCAAAATTGATATTCGATAGATTAATATTTTTCGTAATATCGTAATGAAAGAAAATGCAAATTCACGATTTTGTGAAGATAATCATCATTGCGGTTCTGTTGGAGTTACAGCCGGGATTATGTTTATTCGATCCTATAACTTTGGGTCTCGGAAGTCTCGGAATCGGTCTTCTTGGCGCCGGCTATCACAAATTCATCAAATGCAAGATTTACGAATGTTGCAACGATAATTATGTGCCGATAAATGTAGCGGGTATGATCTTGTTTTTGGTATTAATGGAGCGTCGATTTTGAATTATCTGTACTAACGTATTTTTTCTACTCAAGAACTTCAGAGACAGTTTGCCGAACGCTTGCACGGACAGCACATTGTCCAAAGCACGGTAATTCGCGCTATTCGGGGATACAAAGCCACTGAAAAGCCTCCAAAGGCGCTGGCAATGAGCTTTCACGGCCCCACCGGAACGGGCAAAAATTTTGTATCCGACATGATCACCGAAGCTTTTTATGCGAAGGGAACGAACAGCACATTTTACCACAGGTTCAGTGGCAGTTCTTACTCAGCTAGTCGATTAGAAGATCACAAGGTGAAAATACATTTTCATTATTATTAAATACTAGTTTTTACCAGTGAATTCGTCTCCGTGGCGAATTTAGTTGCCAATTCGTTAGCGATGTACACTACCGGCAAAAAGTTTCCGGACAAAACTTTAAAAAAGGTCTGAAACGTTTTTTTATGCCATTTCTGGCATTTTAAAGGAGAATTCTACTTCATTTCCTGATTTTTTTATTATTTTTACAATTTGTTTTTAGATTTGGACTCTATTTTGAAAACAGCTGTTTTTTGCCTTTTTTTCCCTCTCTTCATGTGCATCCATCTTTTACAGGAAATTTTTTTAATACATTTTTACGATTGCATTCATAAAGGGGAAAGTTTGACCTTCGATTTCTTTTTTTTTTCAAAACTGAGCGATTTTTTTTTCCAAACTTATTCTGTTTTTTTGTGAAAAAAAGAGGAAATTTGAAAAATCCTGTATAACACGAAAACAAAGAGGATTCGTGAAAAATTTCAAGACAGCAAAAAGTTGCGTCTGTTTTTGTTGAGGTCAGAGGAATTTTTTCAGATTTTTTTTTCAAAATTTTGTTTTCTCATGTTAAGGCAGGGAAAAAAATTAGGGAAAAAAAGTTTGAAAAAAAATTCCAATGTGTTGAAAATGGTAAAAGGAAGTATTTTTCCCTCTTTAAATTTTATCAATAATCCAATAGTTCTCGAGTTATGGTAATTGAATGATCTGAGCTTTGACCCAGAAAATGAGAAAAAAATATGTTGGGATAAAAAATCTGAAAAAACTTCTCTGCACTCAACAAAAACAGACGCAACTTTTTGCCATCTCGAAGTTTTTCATGAATCCTCTTTGTTTTCGTGTTATACGAGATTTTTCAAATTTCCTCTTTTCACAAAAAATAGAATAACTTTAGAAAAAAATACCGCTTAAAGTTCAAAAAAAAAGGAAATTGAAACTCAAACTTTCCTCTTTATAAATTCAATCGTAAAAATGTATTAAAAAAATTACTAAAAACAATTCTAAAATCTAAAAACAATTTGTAAAAATAATTTAAAAATCAGGAAATGAAGCCAAATTCTTCCCCTTTGAAATGCCGCTTGTTTTAGTCTAAGTTGACTTCCGGTGGGATGGCATAAAAAAATATTCCAGACCTTTTTTGAAGTTTTGAAAAGAAAACCACGCCAAATCTGCAGAATGAATTTAGATGAAATTCGATAAGAAACCTCAACCCAAACCCTTATCTCTTATTCCGATGATAAGTATCCTATATTTTGATCAAGAATATATTCTGCCTATATGCCAGAATTTAATTAAAACCCAAATACAAACCAGTGTCAGAAACCCTAATCATTTAATTAGCAATTAATTAATTAATTAACTAATTAATTTAATTTCTATTTAATTTGATAATTAATTAATTAGCAGTTTCATGAAATTAAATAAGAAATCCAAACCTCATCCCAACCCCAAACATTTTATCGAAATAAGAAGTATCCTATGTTTTGATCCAGAATATACTTTATCTGTCTGCCAAATTTCATCCAAATCCGTTCAGCCGTTTTCGCCTGATTGAAAAATGAACAAACATCCATACATTCGCATTTATAATAGTGGGATAGGATATTATACATTATTAAGTAGTATTTTCACATGAAAAAAAAATAATGGAATTTTTAACATAGAATGTATTTCTAAAAAACGCAGAAAAAATTATTTCATTCCATTTGCAGGATGTCATTAGGAATAAGATAACGGAGACTCTGTTGGGATGCGAGAGATCGATATTCGTTTTTGACGAAGTCGATAGTATGCCGGAGGGTCTGTTGGATGTGCTTCTTCCTTTCATGGATTACGGACAGCCAATTTTCGTGGAGCACAAATCCAAGCAAATACGTTTGAACAGCAACAGAGCCATATTCATATTTCTCGCGAATTTGAGCGGGAGACGAATAATGGATCGTATGCTGATGTTTTGGAACGAGGGAAGAAAACGGGACTCTCTGAAACTTCAGGATTTCGAGAATTTGATAAGCGGCGATGCGCTGAAAGAGGCCGGCGGTTTTTTGAACAGTAACACAATCAAATCGTCTCTGATAGATTATTACGTTCCATTTTTGCCACTCGAGGAGGAACACGTGAAACTTTGCTTGAGAGACGCTTTCGCGAGGGAAAATTTCACGGACAAACCGACGTCTCGAATGGTGGAGGAAGTTTTGTCGGTTGTCACTTACGGTCCGGAACCTTACAACGTTTATTCGAAAAGTGGTTGCAAGAAAATTGGTCAAAAAGTCATAAGCGTTCGGCCCTTGGCCGATGAACACAATGAACTGTGATCAATTTTAAATCGGACAGAAATAAAAAAAACACGAATAAATCGCGTGAAATTGAAAAATTATATCGTAATTCAACGAATCGAGCGACATTTTTGGAGCTTCGAAGATTGCGAGAATAATGAGCGATAAAAATAACTCGGAACAATTACAGTGAAACAATACATTTTTGTGTCGAAATGCCGAAAACGCCTGTGAATTTTTTAAAATTTAGTTTTAAGAATATAAATTAACGTCTTTTTTCCGATTATCAATTCGGTAATTATTTTATGGAATATTAAATATTTCCAGAAATTTTAAACCTCTTTTCTTCGTTTTTTACTGCTAGGTTTGATATTATTCAGCGCCATCTGTAACGGCTCTAAATTTGGATGAATTCAACGGGAGATGTGAAAATTTTGTTTTTAACGCCAATTTACAATAATAAAATGTGGTGTGTCACCAGCGAAGCGTGATGCACGGTTATGCATAAAATTTCTCTTTAAATCGATGATAATTACCGGATCACTTTGAGCGTAATTGAGGAACGAAGAAAATTTTGCAATTATAATCGGTCATAATGAGAAAATAATCAGCGCGGTCGAGTTTCTCGAGTAACGGACAAAATGGACGATTTTAATTTTTTTCTGAAGCTCGCAAAACCTTTGGCTCTCAATCTTCCCGATCCAAAAGGTTCGTTATGAGGAATAAAAAATTATTTTGTTTATTGTATTAATTTTTGAAAAATTTTACAGATCGAGCTATGGCATCTCTGTGGCTGAAAAAACTTCGTGAACCGAGCCCTGATCCTGCGGATGTTACGTCGGACAATATCAACGTCGAATTTCTCAAACTTCTGTTATTCGTGATGCAGGGAAACGAACTCTCCGGTATATTCGAAAAACCTCCGCCAACCGGAAGCTTGAATCAACTTCTTCAATCCGGACAAAGAAAGGTATATTCGCGAAGAAAATGGAAAAAATTATTTTCAATTAATCAATGAAATGCTTAATTAATAAATTCAATTAATTTATAATTAATTAATAAATTCAATTAATAAATAAAATGCAATCCAAAATACAGCGAAGAATAGTATTTCAGTCCCCCAAATAATAAATAATGCAGATCCAATAATGAAAAGTTTTGGTTTATTTTATTAATTGAAAGTAAACATGATTTTCGACTCAAGACTTCTCAAACGAAAATGTTTATGTCGGAATATTTTTTGTCAATATGTTGAGGTTTGCAATTAAGTATGTAAAATCTGGATCCAGCGATTTTTAAAATTTAACATGGCTAATCGATTTCTAATTGAAAAAAAAATTTCCTGTAAATTTCAGCTTTTAAACCCAAAAAGTGACAATTTTTTTAAAAACATGTTTTTCAGTACTTATTTTATTGTAACTATTCTACTGAATTTTGTTTTACAAAAATTTGTTTGCTGAGAATTACCGATAAGAGACGTTGAAAAGTAATTTTGTTATAAGTTTTTAATCATCACTTGAAAAAAAAATAATAAAGGTTTTGTCGTTATATTTAAATATGTTCCTTTCGGGTGTCAATCACGAATTTTTCATAGAAAACTTCTTTATACAGTAAAATTTTTAACTTGACATAGTAAAAAAACATAGTAAACATAGTGCAACATAGTAAAAAAAATGAAATCGATTTTTTTTCACATTTTCTTCGAATATTATTTACTATTTACTTGTAAAATATTTTTTTATCATTTCAAATGATATAAAAAATCTTATGTTATTTCTCCATACTATTGAGGATAATTATTTAATAATATAATAAAAACAAAATTGTTGTCCGGTTATATCCTTTATTTAAAAATATATTTTTTGCCTGATAATCATTAAAATTGCATTATCGCATTTGCTAAATATGCAATGAATGAAGAATATGAATGAGAATAAAAAAAGTTTTTATTGTTTCTACAATGTGAAAATATTTTATCAACAGGCAAAGGACATGATACCGTTGGTGAAAAGACGCGTGATTTCTGAATCCGGAGAAAAAACAACATTTTCGAAGAGTCATTCGCGCGTTGTGACTTCGATTGGCGGCGATATCCGGGAGTACGTTGCTATTCAGGAAATACCGAATTTTGGAATTCACGGATATTACGCAGTGTCGACGGAGCCAATGTCCAAATGGTCGAATCCTCAGGATTCCATTCAGGAGACTGGAAGAAATTTGCAACGAGCTTGCATGAAAAACACTTACGATAATGTGCTGGTGAAAAATTCGAAGGATCATAACAGCAACGAAGAGACGGAGGATACCGAGGCTCGCGCCAATTCCGATGAAAAGAAGAAAAATGATTTCGTAAAAATGATTTCGAAAAATGACAAACAGCACGAAAAAACGAGACACAGCGAGAAATCGTTGCGAAAAATGTTTCAGTAAGCGACTCTAGGCAAAAAGTTATTTTCTCTTCCTGTTAATTTTCCAATTCACGCTTCCAATTCAATTTTCCAATTCATGAAAAATACTTCAGTAAGCGACTCTAGGCAAAAAGTTATTTTCTCTTCCTGTTAATTTTTCAATTCACGCTTCCAATTCAATTTTCCAATTCACGAAAAATACTTCAGTAAGCGACTCTAGGCAAAAAGTTATTTTCTCTTCCTGCTAATTTTCCAATTCACGCTTCCAATTCAATTTTCCAATTCACGAAAAATATTTCAGTAAGCGACTCTAGGCAAAAAGTCATTTTCTCTTCCTGTTAATTTTCCGATTCACGCTTCCAATTCAATTTTCCAATTCACGAAAAATATTTCAGTAAGCGACTGTAGGCAAAAAGTTATTTTCTCTTCCTGTTAATTTTCCAATTCACGTTTCCAAATCAATTTTCCAATTCACGCTTTATAAGATATTTAAAAAAAAAAATTCCTCATAGGGCTCAAAGAAGCGAGATTGCAGGAGTGGAGACAAGACCTTGCTGGGGCAGAAGTCGTTACATCGAGCGGCTTATAGACGAATCCCGTAAAAAAAAAAGAAAAAAAAATCCTCATCCAATTTTTCGTTCCACGTAAAGCGTCGTAAAACATTTTTTTTAGCACATTTCGTTGGAGATCTTGATCTCTCGGAGGCCGATGCGTTGTTGCATCTGTATCGAGACCGGAAAATGCGAAAAATAAACATCGCCGAGGCTGACGGTGGAAGGAAGGCTTGCACGATATCGTCGAGACGCAGAGAAGCTGAGAGGAGGATCGATTTGCCGCATTGCGCGTTAGTTCCACTTATTTCCCCTTTTTTAAGAGGGAACGCCACTGTGACGGGGCGAAAAATAGCCGATTTTCGGGATTTTTTTTGTAAGTAGGGATGATTATTCGAGGATCAGACAAAAAGCAATTTATTAAGTATATATTCAACTATATTCATACAAATTTTTATTGAAAAATATTAAATATTAAAAATTGAGCGCAATGACATGAAAAAATGACTCCTGGAGGCAGCGATACAGCAATATAAAATCATCTGAATTAAAAAAAAAAACTTCTATAAATCATTATGAATACCAATTTTTGTAACTGTATAGTATTTTTTAAATAATTTTGAATTAATTTTGACACCTTATTGTTAACAGATTTTTAAAATTAATAATTGATAATTGATCGATGAGCAAATAACAACAGTTCAAGAATTGTATGACTGGGCAACGAACACAAATAGTCTACCGAATATTGCTGTCAAATTTTCACCTGAGAAACACTATATAGATGCAGTAGAAAGATTTTATTTGCGATACAATATATTGCTAAGTCAATCAGAAGGACACAGAAATGTCATTCAATTATTCCAATGAGCAACGGAAACGTATTGGCAAAGGAATATTCTAATTCAGAAAACAATCGTATATGTAAGATTTTCAAAAGAATACGTGAATAAATGAAAACTGTTTTTATTGAGGTTTATTGAGGTTATTGCAGTTTTTATTGTTGATAAGCAGACTTAACGATTAATTATTAATATTAAGAACCTGTTAACAATAAAAAAGTGTCAAAATAAATTCTAAATAACGAAAGAAGTCTATACACTGTATACAGTCACAAAAAATGATATTCTTAATGATTTATGGAATTTTTTTTTTTTTAATTTTCAAAAATAGAAAAAAATAGTAATTATGGAGGGCCCACGACCGGACTAGTCTCAAAAGTGTTTGAATAAATAGAAGTTGAAAATACAAAATTTAAAAAAAAATCAAAATATGCACTCACTTTTGAGAACACGATTCAAAATTAAGAAGTTTTAAATTCTCAAAAAATTTATTTAAAAACACGTCGATATTTTTTTGGTTTTTTTTTCTAAAAAGGCCACGAAAAACAAAAATTTTGAAAAAAAAAACACTTCATTCGGCTCATTGATAAAGAAGTTATGACCAAAAACCCGAAAAAAGAGCGGTTTTTTTTCAAATTTAATATCTTGTGAACGGGTAATCAAAAAAATCTCAAAATTTAACAGGAAGGGTCTTTTGATCGGTATTAAAAAATATAAAAAATTTGAGGAAATAAAAAAAAAAAGTTTTTCAAACTGTCCGATTTCGATAGAACACCCCATATACTCTAAGAAAATGGAAAAAAAATCGATTTTTTTGACCCGTCACAGTGGCGTTCCCCCTTAATACTTCCTCACAGAGAAATCGTCGTTGAAAAATCTGTTTCGAAGATTTATATATTTATTTCAAATTTATTGCTAATTCACACGTTTTTTTGACGCAATAATTCGAAACTATTCAAATGATGTACTTTTTGTCGATTCAGATCGATTCCCAGCCAAGATAATTTTACGCGGAAAGAGATCTCAGAATTAACAGGTCAGTTCCATCGTCCGATCCTAGAATGATGCGTATAAGGATCGATTGATCGTCTTAAAAAATTTATATATATCTCCCTCACAGAATCTCGAACTTGCCTGCCGTGGAATATTGATTCTGAGGAAATCGAATCTGCATCTATTTCGCTGCAAGGTATCATTAAAAAAAAACATATTATTTTATCCTTTTTTCAAACGTTCGTGGTTCTTTTATTTTTAGACTACGACGTGTCTTTGAATGTGGACGATCAATACGAGTCCGAATTAATCGAGAGAAGGGGTGAGTAAAATGATCATTGAAATGAAAATCGATCATTCTTTCGCTTTCGCGATATTTCCTTATTTTTTATTAAGATTTACAGTAGTAAAAAAAGGAAATTCGTGCAGATAACAGTGATCGGGCAAAAATTGCAAAATGTGCTTGTTTTATTCGTTCATTCGAAGATTATGACAACTGGCGTGATTATGCTTACGAATCGTGCGACGGTGGCGACATTGTATCGAGAATGGGAAATTCGTACTTCTCGACTTCGCCGATGACGAGGTCGAGGATGGATCCCGAGACTTTGACTGATGTGAGACGTCTCGTGGAGGATCCCGATAGAAAAGAGCCACCCTCGAGGGGCAAAGTGAAAGCTCCTCGCAGAAAATCACGGGTGATCATTGACGAAGGAGCGAACGTTGAATCTTGGGCTCCTCAGGCCAACAGTTCGTTTGTTTAGCAATAAATATCCTTCGTGAAAAACACGATAAAGTTTCGTCTAGAGAAAAAATACTCAAAAGATCGCCACGTCTCTTCATCTACAATTCTCGATAGACATAAAAACGTGATACGACTTTTTTCCCTCCTTAAATTTGCAAGAGACACCGTTCCTAGGTCTCCGATCGACATCACAGTCCAAGGCACTTTTCGAGTGGGTCATTCCATGTCAAATCGACCGAGAGTTGGAAACGGGCCCTTTCAATTCCGATGAAATTTGGTCAGAAGTTTTCGTTTTTAATAAAACGAAGTTCTACCGAAGGAAAACATTTTTTTAAATTTTTTCCGAAAGTTATGCAAGATTCATACTTTTATAATTTTTCGAATTTTTCAATTTCATTTTTTAAATATCTCGAAAACTATTATAGTTACGAAAAATCGTTCTGAATTCGTTTTGAAGAGCATACTTGTGGCTACAAAAACAAATATTCCGAAAAAAAAATTTGAAAAATGATGAATTTGGAGAATTTTTAATATTCAAAGATCGTCAAAAATCAAGTTCAGTATTAAATTTTTGCTTCCATTTTTTTTTTTATAGAATACCTTGTACTGATCTTAAAAGATTCTGAAATTTTCAGAAAGGTGTTTTTTGTTTTTTCAAAAATATGAATTTTTGAATTTTTAAAAATCGTGTAAATCCAGGATCAACATTCAATTTTTGGTTAATTTTTTTTTTATATCATACCTTGTACTGATCTCAAAAGATCCTAAATTTTTCAGGATGGTGTTTTTTTGTTTCAAAAACACAAATTTCTGAATTTTGGTAAAAATTTTTTTTTTTCTTTCAGTTAAGTAAAGTTGAGCAATCATATAATTTTGTAATTTTGAGTAGTAAAAAAAAGTAACAGTATTTTGGTAAAAAAAAAATGTTGTTTGTCAAAATTCAAAAATTTATATTTTTCAAGCAAAAAAACACCATCCTGAAAAGTTCAGGATCTTCTAAGATCAGTACAAGGTATTATATAAAAAAAAATTAACCAAAAATGGAATGTTGATCTTGGATTTACAAGATCTTAAAAAATAAAAAATTCATATTTTTGAAAAAACTAAACCACCTTTCTGAAAATTTCAGGATCTTTCAAGATCAGTACAAGGTATTATATTTAAAAAATTGAACCAAAGATTTAATACTGAACTTAGATTTTCGCGATTTTATAAAATTCAAAATTCTCCAAATTCATCATTTTTCATAAATTTTGTTCGGAATATTTTTTTTTTTCGTAGCCCCAAGTATACGCTTTAAAACGAATTCAGAACGATTTTTCGTAACTATAATAGTTTTCGAGATATTTAAAAAATAAACTTGCGATTTGAAAAATTGTGAAATTTTGCATAACTTTCGAAAAAAAAATGTTTTAAATTTTGTCCTTCGGTAGAACTTCGTTTCATTAAAAACAAAAACTTTTGTCCAAAGTTCATCGAAATTGAAAGGGGTCGATTCCGACTCTTGATCGATTCGACATAGAACGACCCGAATAAATTGCTCTCCGCATTATTACTGTCGCAGTGAAAATGTGCGAGTAGCAAAATATTTACTCATTATGTAGATTTATCTATTTACTTTTCTTTTAACGCGGAATCGTCAAACGTATTCGTGACGACGTTCGTTGTTCCTGAAAGGTCCATTGAAGAATTGTGGAAATTCGTTTTTCAGCCATTTCTTGAACGCTTTGACCCAAATCTCAGCCTTCTGCTCGACGGTGATGACGAGCGCGTTAACGAGCTGTCCAATGAGATTTCGCAATGAGGGATCCTGGATGGAACTTTCGGGTCTCAATTGGCGCAGATTAATCTTAACATAGTCCCAGACAAATTGTACAATTTCGGCGATTACATCGCCGGCCGTTAGTTCATCATCTCGCGGCATAGCCTGAAGTATCCTGTACGCGATATCGAGAAGCTTTATAAATATTTCCGCCCAATTCTGTACTTCTCGCAGATCCCTCAGTACATTGGCAAAATGAGCGATAACAGGAGGTGCGGATTGTATCATAGCGCTCGAGTGTTTGACGCAAAATTCTCTCAGTATCTCATTGCTGTTTGCCGTAAAATTTTTGTAAGTCGTCTCGTTGTTGCGTACGACATTGGGTTTCTCCGAGTAAGCCGTATTATTCGGCTTAACGGTACTAACGCCTTTTACGATATCGATACGAACGTCTTTCGGTAAATTCGAAAATTCAACGGGATCGATCGTCAGTACGGAATTAACCATGACTTTGCCATCGGAGAACGAAGCTTTCGCGCTCGATGCGCTGAATGCTTTGCGATTTCTCACCATTGCTTGAAAAAAGTCATCCTTGTTGTTGATCCTATTGATACCACGTATTATCTCCTCGTTTCCGGTTATATCGTTCGATGCGGCGGCTCTCGTGTTGCGAGACAATCTTTGAAATTCCTTGCGATGACGATTGCTGCGCAAACTCGCCTCGTAGTCCTTCAACAATTGTCCCTGCGACGTCTCGATGAAATTCTGAGCGAGACGGATATTGACGACGGAATTGTAGAAGAAGAACATGTGAACCGACAGCATCAATACATCCTGAGCCGATGGTTTCTCGCCCTTTATCATGGTCTCGATGATGTCGTAACCTTTGTAACTTATGCCAATGCCGTTCACGATCAAATTACCGATCACGACGGCGTCGTAGGCGATCGTTGCGGTACGACCGATCGTACTTCCGGTACGGATCGCACGGGTGAGAAGTACGGTGCCACCTGTTGCCGCTATTCCCATCGTGCCTCCGGCAACACCGATCCACGCTCCTAGCGCCGTCTTGTCGGTCACGGATATCGATTCACCGTGCTGATTGCGATCCGCCAATTGCTGGGCCGATCTACCGACGCTCCACAAACCGCACACACCGGCTCCAATCGTACCTGCGAAATCGATATTTGAACATGAAAATCATTGATTGAGTCAATCGATAATGAGCCGATGATCGTGAGTCGAAATGATCGATAACGATATTTAAAAAAAAAAAGAAATTTGCATATTGCTTGCTCATTTGGCTTCCTCATAGAGGAAGCTTTGTTTTCGTGAAATTTTTTTTTTCGAGATTTTCATGTCAGTATGTTCAAAATGTCCTAAAGATCGAGAAATCATATTTTTAAAAAATGTCCGGATGAATGTATCGATGTAGCTCCACAGCCCCTTTGTTTGTTATGAATTTTGCAAAAATTCATTGACGTGTGCGAATTTTATGCGACTTTTAAATTTAAAAAAAAGGCGTGGTTGCTCTAGCGTTCGCAAATTTTGCGATATCGAGTTAAAAAATATTATACAGATACTTTGAGTGTCAAAGATTATTGCTATTGAATTTCGCGAAAATTGCTCAAGGTGTTCGTGATTTATAAAATTTTGAATTTTTTGCAAGAAGCGCGTGATCGCTCTAGCTTGCACATATTTCGTGATACCACGCTCAAAATTTTTATAATGGTAGTTTAATGAAAGAAGTTACATGGTATGCAATTTTGCAAAAATGGCTTGAGCCGTAAAAATTTTATGCGATGTTGAAATTTTCAAAGAAAAAGCTTGATCGCTTTAGCGTCCGCAAATTTTGCGATATCAGGTTAAATTTTTAATTTTTTGGGAAAGCGCATCGCTCTAGCTTGCACATATTTCGTTATATCAGGCTCAAAATTTCTATAATGGTAGTTTAATGGAAAAAGTTACTTGGTATTCAATTTTACAAAAATCGCTTAAACCGTGCAAATTTTATGCAATTTTGGAATTAAAACAAAAAGCTTGATCGAAAATTGTACGATACAAAACTACCGTTTTATTACTCCGATAACCAGAGGTAGTCAAAAGAACTTGCAAATCGGAAATTTGAACATCGTTTCCAGAGTATTTTTGCGTATTTACAAAGCTTCCTCTATGAGGAAGCCAAAACCGTGACAGCTAACATTTACTAAAATTTGCTAACACTTCCTCACAGACGAGGATTTGCCAATACGAAAAAATACTGAGGAAGCGATGTGCAAATTTCCGATTTTTTTTTCATTAAGAGTTATACGCAGTGAGGATTTAAAAAAAATCGATTTTTATAAAACCTCAAATATTTGTCTAAAAATTAGAGACTTTATAAATATATCAAATTTTTGTCTAATTTTTAGACAAAAATTTGAGGCTTTATAAATATATTTTTTAGTAATTAATTCTTTACCGATAAATATTTTAGATTTTATAAACAATTTGAGACAAGAAAATTCATAAATCGAATTTTTTTCTTGAAAAGCCGCCATTTTGTTAAAAATAAATATTTTGCTTATTCCTTCGATCAGTTACTAGATTACACCTTATATTAAAGAAATCTTTTTAATTTTCCATTTTTGGATGATCCAATCCAGAGATATCGTGCTCACCGCAAGCCGCCTTTTTTTTAGAGGACCTACCGGAGATCAGCTACGGCGGCTTCAAGAATCATTATTTTTTTGGAAGAAAAATTTCAAAATAAAGGTAAAAGTTACAATCTAAATGTACACTACCGGCGAAAAGTTTCCGGACGAAAATTCAAAAAAGGTCTGGAACGTTTTTTACAACGTAGACTAATTTAACAGGCGCCATTTTAAAGGGGAAGAATTCGGCTTCATTTCTTGATTTTTTAATTTTTTTTAGATTTGGACTCTATTTTTAAAACAGCTGTTTTTGCCTTTTTCCCCTCTCTTCAGGTGCACCCATCTTCTAGAGGAATTTTTTTAAAAACATTTTTACGATTGCATTCATAAAGGCGGAAGTTTGAGCTTCAATGTCTTTTTTTTTTAAACCTTGAGCGATTTTTTTCCCAAAGTTATTCTGTTTTTTGTGAAAAAAGAGAAAATTTTAAAAATCCCGTATACCTAACACGAAAACAAAGGGGATTCATGAAAAACTTCAAGAAAGCAAAAAGTTGCGTCTGTTTTCGTTAAGTTCAGAGGAATTTTTTCAGATTTTTTTTTCAACATTGTTTTTTTTTTTCATTTCTTGGATCAGAGCTCAGATCATTCAATTACTACAACTTGAGAACTATGAAATTGCTGAAATTTTAAGAGGGGAAAATACTTTATTTTACCATTGTCAACACACTGAAATTTTTTTCAAATTTGTTTCTCACACTTTTTCCAGCCTCAACATGAAAAAAAAAATGGAAAAAAATTTGGAAAATTCCCCTGAACTCGACAAAAACAGACACAACTTTTTGCTATCTTGAAGTTTTTCATGAATCCTCTTTGTTTTCATGTTATACGGGATTTTTCATATTTCCTCTTTTTTCACAAAAAAACAGAACTGTGGAAAAAAAATCGCTCTAAGTTTTTAAAAAAAGGAAATTGAAGCTCGAACTTTCCCCTTTATGAATCCAATAGTAAAAATGTATCTAAAAAACTTCCTCTAGAAGATGCACCTAGAGAGAGGGGGAAAAAGGCGAAAAACAGTTGTTTTCAGAATAGAGTCCAAATCTAAAAACAAATTGTAAAAATAATTTGAAAATCAGGAAATGAAGCCAAATTCTTTCCCTTTAAAATTCCGTTTGTTAAGTTAGTCTACGTTGTGTTCCGGCGAAATGGCATAACAAAAACGTTCCAGACCTTTTTTGAAGTTTTGTACGGAAACTTTTCGCCGGTAGTGTATATAAATATTTACGTTAATAAATTAAAATGTCTTTCCAGAAAAAATTCTTGAAAAATCGTTTTTTTACGGCCTCCTGACTGCGTATAACCCCTTAAGAACTTGAGATACAAGTGTGCTGGAAGAGCCTCAGCAGTGCTGAAAATCGATTCACAAAAACGTTTCTTTGTTTTACTGCAGCGGTGCAAACGTTAGCGTCATAATTTTTTTTCGAAGGTAAAATACAAATTTCGAAAAATATGTAAATTGGACTTGATATACCCGCGAGAGTAATGCCAGCACCGATCGGCGTCACCATCGCAGCAGCTGTGACGCCCATGCTAGCGATGGTTACTATCGTAGTGGCAATGTCGCCTCCCATAAGAATTTTTGCGTTAATATTCGCCGCCGGCGAGTCATTCACTTGCAGCCAGACTTTCGTAACGACATCGTTCATATTTTGCAGCAGGGAATTAGCGCCAGAATGAAATGTCGGATCCATCTGATATCTGCCATCTTTCGGAAGGACCATTTTACATGCCGGCAATGTATTACACTCCAGATAATCTTTAAATCCGGTATAGACCCTTCCTCCATTGTCGATGTAATAAATTTTCACAGATTCGCATTTATCATCGTCGCTCTTATTGTCACCGTCTTTTATCGATTTCTCATAACGTCTGACCTTCAAAACAGGCACCGGATGAACTTGGGCCTCAAAGGTCTCATTTTGCTCGTCCTCTTTCTCACACTTTTTCTCGTCTTCTTTTTCATCTCCCTTCTTGCATTCTTTTTTATCCTTTTTCTTCAACTTGCTTTCCTCCTTTTTGTCCTTTGTGGATTCGTCCGTCGCTTTCTTCGAAGCTTCTACGGACCATTCCTCGTTGTATATGACGTTATAAATGATGCTGCACAATATGCCTTCAAAATCTTTGGAACTTCCACACTCTATGGCCTTGTTGTGAATCAACGATATGGCAGATTCCTTCTTCTCGTCATTGTAAACATAGTAACCGCAGTGACCTTTCTCAGAATTCGAACAATCTTTGTTGTCCACATTCGTCTTTTCGAAATCGGGAAGTCCGAAGAAAGCATATCCGATGAAATCTCTGAGATAACCAAGCTCGTCTCTCTCGTAGCGATTCCAATCGCTGCAAATTTCGTAGTAATTTTGCTGGTAGCGCCGCGCCGCTTGGAGATACTTTGACTGTGGAATTTATAAATGGTATATCATTGGATCGTAAAACAACGATTCATCGTGATGAGGAATGACGATATTCGTCGCAAAAATGTACCATTCTAGCTATACTAGACAAAATATACATATACAGTTTTTGATGAATCATTATTTAGCAACTACGTTCATTCAAGTGTTATTGAAAATCAACAAAAACAAACACTGTTGAAAATTTACCTCTTGATCATTGAGGGAATCGGTGACGACGGTCGATGCCATTTCGACCTTGAATTGCTCGAATGTTATTTATCAGGAAACCATCTATTTATCTATTTGCGTTATTGCGATACTGCACAAACGTATCCTTTCTTTCACTTGTTTGACGTATTATACGCAAAGAATTTCCGGGGAATCACACAACTATATATTTTGGATTCCCGGGAAGTACACGATGACATGTCTGGTTATATTCAATAAAGCGCTCTGCACCGACATTTACCGACCTTTAAGGGGACTGCAAAGGTCACATAACCTCAAAAAAATTTCAACCCATTTTTCTCGGAGATCGCTTGATGAAATGAAAAAAAGAAGAGTAGTGCCGGCTGCGTAATTAATGTATACAAGTCGCCCCACAGTTATTTTTTTATTCAATCAAGTCTTCTCCGAAAAAAAAGTGTTTAAAGTTTTCGCTCTATCTCTCTCGAACGCACGAGAGCGAAACGGCGGGGGAGGGTGTTTAACCTGCTTCAACGAAAATTGAGTTCCATAGAAGCGTACTTCTTACGGGCCACTTGAAGCAAAGCTTTCCACGACTCGTGCAGCCGTGGGATGGCTCTGCGATCGACCTACTACGCCGACTGTCGGTAAAGTCGTCGATCCTCCGCCCATGAACCATGAGCCATGAACCTCGTGTTCTCGGCAACTTGCATGTGGCGGGAGTCGCATTGCTTCGTCTCCTTCCCCTATTTCTCTACCGCCCCTATTCACGCATATAAATAATGACTCAAATGAAGGAAGTGAACTATAGTTGTAATACTAGAAATTATTATTCATGAAAAAAAAATTTTTGAACGCCTGAAAAAAGTTCTGAAGCCATTATAAAAAAAAAAAAAATCCTCAACGAGCTGGTCTCGATCGTAGGCACACGATGCAGACATCACACGAGTCCCCACTTAGCGTCCTCTATCGATCTGGTGCGAGAGAGAGCGCTATATCCTCTCAAACGGGAGTGAGAGAGAAAGCACGAATACCCCGACTCGTAGGGCGGAGCCTACAAGTTGGGGTAATCACGGACACGGACGCATACATGCGAGTAGTGAGTACATGAGCGCACACAAGCACAGGCGCCGGTGGTGCCATCTAGAAAGTTGGGGTAATCTACCCCAACTTGACCACCGTGATCCAATCTTGACCACCTGTTGCTGCTGCAACTTGTTGCGTTGCGAAAAAGAGTTCTTTTGCGTCGCGAAGGGCGGGTGAAAAAAAAATGAAATACGTTCACACGTAATCCACCCACGCGCGTTTCACCTTCGGCGTCGCGGCAGCCATCTTGCGCCT
Source organism: Alloplasta piceator (assembly GCA_946863875.1). Classification (NCBI taxonomy): domain Eukaryota; kingdom Metazoa; phylum Arthropoda; class Insecta; order Hymenoptera; family Ichneumonidae; genus Alloplasta; species Alloplasta piceator. The sequence goes on from OX333071.1 coordinate 4,292,594, forward strand.
CCCACTCGGCGTCTTCAAAATTTAAAAGTCTCGATATTTTATGCACACGCGACCGTTACAGAAGAATGAAAAAAAGAGGATAAATAAGCTATAAGCCGGAACGAGAGAAAGGAGAAAAGCGAAGAAAAGTGCATCACAGGTGCATTTTACGACGCCATTCTTCTTGGACTTGTAATTAATATCTCTCCCTATCGAGAGATCGTTGCACCGAGTGAAAGTGCATCGTGAATTGAAGCCTTTGAGTCTTCGCCGGAATGAAGCGACAACAAATGTAAGTAACGCGTAGATTGGAAAAAAATCAGATAAATCAGGAGAAAAGTATCGTTCCATCGAGAGGGAGGCAATCGATACAAGGAAGATAAAATTTTGAAAAACTACGCAACAAAAATCGTTAGGAAAAATGAGCGATTACGGGGACAATGTAAAGTATAAATGGACGCCAGAGAGCACGACGCTTCTTGTATCGGTGTGGACCGACAAACAGGTACAAAAACAGCTAGAATATGCTCAGAGGCCGCAGCTTATTTGGGAAAGCGTCGCGAGATACATGAAAAAAAAAGGCTACGTCGTATCGGCGAAACAATGCAGATCGCGAATGAAGCAAGTGCTGGTTTGCTATCGCGAAGCCAAGAGATCCGGAACGAGAGCAGGCGTCGAACAGTATTACGATTGTATCGACAAAGTTCTAAAGAACAAGAGGGAAGAGCAAAATGACTTGAACGGCGTCGATACAGTCGGTGAGTTTTTGGCCAAAATGTGATCACCGATGCGGAGGAAGAGAAAATCTAATAATCTTCCTTTTTTTCTTTGTTCTTGCAGATTCTGCAGCGCCGGTAAAATCACCTCCCAAGGATGTCAAGACGAACAAGAATCTCAAAATGCGATTCAACAAGTACAGCGAACCCATAGAATCTCTCATAAGAACAGAGGCGCTATCTCCCACTTGGCATTTGGCTCGTAAGTACTTGTAAACTTTTTAAGGTAGTCACTGTGACGACCGAAATTTCGAAGTTTTTTGGTTGATTTTTTAAAATCACAAAATGCGATCGTTTTGAAATTTTTACACGTTGTCATTTGTATCTTGAAGAGTACCAAAAAGAATTTGGTTACTTAATTTTACATGAATTCTTTTATGATTTTATAGGGGAGACCGGGGACAGTTGTAACAATTTTGGCTTTTCCTGGGCCCAAAGTATAATGCTTACGTAAATGACACGTATACCCCTCCATAGAGAATTTAATGGTCTACAAAATGGTTCTATGTTGAAGTCTGTAACTAGAATTGAAAAAAAAGTATAGGCCTTTATAAAAAGTGTAAGAAATTGTTACAACTGTCCCCTACCCCGGGGCAGTTGTAACACTTGATGGAGACAGTTGTAACGGTCGACGGGGCTAGTTTCAACATAAGATTTTAACACAAAATTATATCTTTCATTGTGAACAATATTATGTAATATCATTACAACATCAAACATTATCACAGGTCACATATATTACGGTCACAATGATAAAATCTTAACACATGGAAATAATCGTATCGAATTGATAAGAATCATGAAATAATTGAATAAAGTCTCAGACACACCAAACTTGTCAAAGAAACATGACAAATAACCCAAAGATACGTGCCGTGGTTGCCTGTATAGATTTTCCATTTTTGATATTTTCATACGCTTCTTCGTATATTGACATGTCGGCACAGGCCCGTTGCGTGATTCTTACGCGTCGCAGAGGCATTTTTGCACACAGAAACTTGAAAAAAAGTCCGTTTGACGTTAGATTCAATGTTTAGATGTGAAGTTATCATGACAACTGACAGCCGACGAACTGTTACAACCGTCCCCGGCAAAATTGTTACAATTGTCCCCAGATGGTTTTTTCTACTTCAAAGTTGGAATTTCATTAATTTTCTCAAGCTGGAGGCTTTAAAAACCGCGAAAGTTGACACAAAAATGTCCAAGGAAGCTTATGAAAAAAAAATAAAGTCTATATGTAGCACAGTAATTGAGATATTCATGTTTATCGAAAGTCGCAAAAGTTTACTTTGGGCCTGACGATATCAATACACCTCTCTGGTCAAGTCTGTTTAGTGCGGATGTCTCCTAGCCTAGTAACCAAATGCGAGGAACTGCAGGACGCATTATGTGCCTGCGGGACACGGTATCTACTATAGTTTTGGAGATATTCACTATGTTACAACTGTACCCTGTTACTTTTGTCCCCGGTCTCCCCTACATCAAAGTGGAGTTCTCGAAAAAAAAGGTGACTTGTTTCGGGGAAGCACAGAGCCTTCCGTAGTCATCTGAAATATAAAAAACTCAAAGAGATTATTGTTTTATGGGCTTAATTCTAGGTCTGTGACCTATGATATGCTTATTTAAAAAAAAAAAAGGAAATGGCGGACTTGTGAACGAAAAATTCTTTGAAATCGATTTTTTTTGGATAAATTGTTTAAAAAAAATAATTTGTTATTAAAAAATTGAATGTTTTAAAGGTCATAGAATTAGCTATGTGTGGCTGTTTATAAAATTGTTTATAAAATAGAAAATATTTATCGGTAAAAAAACCTTTGATTAATTGATAAAAAATATATTTATAGAGCTTGTGTAAAAATTTGAGACTGATCGGTTTTGTCGTTTCTGAGAAATCTTGCTCACCGACTTTAAAACACAGTTTTGAGAAAAATGCGTTTAAAGTTTCAAAAGCACTTTACCCATAGCAATGATGGGTTCACAAATAAGCCTATAGCTTCGAAAATGTTTGCTGGATTGACATGAAATTTTCTGTGTGTATACTTAAATCTATGTACATTACAAAATTGAAAAAAAAATAGTTTTTTTTATAATCCTGACTGCATATAATCCCGTGTACAAAATTTTAACTCTATTATAAAAAAGGCGCAGAATTTAAAAACATCTAAAATTTTGTTAGGTAAACTCAAAATTTTGTACCGATTTCTGTAAATTCTTTAAACCCTGTAACGCAATATATTTGCAAAATCCAAAAATTTCTCACACAAATTCAATTTCAAGTAACTAGATTCTCCAAAATAAGTGTTCAAATTTTTATAGCTTGATATTTAAAAATGTCCAAAATAACGATTTCGAGGATTTCATAAATCCTGAAAATTCCGAACGATTCGCTTAAAATTCAATGCATAAAGAAGCACTATTTGCTTCCATAAAAAATTATAATGCAACGCTGAAAAGATTATTCCAATATAAAATTGCAGGTGAGGAGGATTATCCAGATTCGCCGGAATCGAACGAGACTGTGCTTGCTCAGCCGTATCGAACATTTTCGCCGACTCGTGACGCAGCGACGAACACGCTTAACGATCGTTCTCGTCTCTTGACGAAAGGAACTCGTCGTGCGTCGACGATCGACGAGCAACCGATCAGAGACCCTCGTATCCTTAATTCAGTGCCGAACAATCGTTTTGGCGAGATGCTTTATCAGAATGCGGTGCAAAATGTACAGAATCAGATAATACAGGAGAACATGCAGCAGCGCAATCTTCTGCATAATCGATTCATCGACGAGGAAGGTAGAACAATGTCGTCGTTGCAGCCTGATCAGCTGAATCGTCGTAATGCGGTTCGTAATCCGTTTTTCGAGATGGACGAGGTTTTACCGTCGAAGCAACGTTACGGTCAACCCTTGACGGAACTGCCCACGAGAATGGAAAATCAGCTTGAACAGGCGAATTACGGGAATGACAATCGTGCGATGCCGCAGGAACCGCGTCGTGGAAATTATGCTCACAATTTAGCGATGAATTGCAAGCATTACAAAGGCAACGGAAATCCGGCGGTACAATCGTCGGCGGGCTTTTTCACGGATCAACGAAATTTCATCGGTGATACGCGTCAACGTTCAACCGGCAATTATTCGCCCGTGACAGCGGATAATCTCAACGAGGCATTCTGTCAGACTCACAAAAACGATGGTAATCACAATTTGAACGACAGTTACGAGCAACGCGCCTCTGACGAAAATAACGATCCTCTGATGCGCGATTTGAACGCAACGACGATTACGAACAACGCGACATTCAACGACGACACAATCTCGATCGAGTTTATCGAGGATTCACCGTCGCCCTCTGACAATGGTATTGCTTGCGCTAAAAGCGTATCTGGAAATTCGGATGGTGTGCCGAATGCACCGGTTCGCAAGAAAAGAGGTCCGAAACTGGAGCAGCTCGTGCTAAACGCGATAACTTCGCAGAACGACGTTGTCAACAAAGTACGTTGGGAAAATAAGGTTCTTTTTGTTTCCTCGTAAAGGAAGCTTTGTTTTCGTGAAAAAAAAAAATTTTCACGATTTTTCTGCCAATGTATTCGATCTAACTTCTGCAATTTTCAAGATATTGCACTTAAACTTTGTACAGAATTAGTATAGCTATTGAGGTTGTTTGGTATTGAATTTGACTAAAATCGATCGAAAGATTAATTTTTTATCAAATTTTGAATTTTTCGAAAAATATCGTAAACGCTCTAACTTGCACAATTTTCAAGATATTGTACTCAAACTTTGTACAGAATTGGTATAGCTTTTAAGCTTGTTTGGTATTGAATTTGAGCAAAATCGAGCGAAAGAATAAATTTCCATCAAATTTTGGATTTTTCGAAAAATAGCCTAAACACGTTAACTTGCACAATTTTCAAGAAATTGCAGTGAAACTTAGTAAGGAACTAGTATAGCTATCAAGGTAGTTCGCAAAAATCGATCGAATGATTAAAATTTTATGAAATTTTTAATTTTTTGAAAAATAGCATAAACGCTCTAATTTGTGCAATTTTGAAGATATTGCACTGAAACTTTGCACAGAGCTAATATAGCTATCGAGAATGCTCGTTATTAAATTTGACGAAAATCGATCGAATGATTGAAATTTTATCAAATATTTGTTTTTTTGAAAAATAGCGTACTCTAACTTCGGCTGTTCGCGAGATATTGTACTGAAATTTTGTACACATTCAAAATAGTGATCAATGTTGCTCGCAATTGAGTTTGGTAAAAATCAAATTTGGCAAGAAGTAAATTTGAAAGAATTTTGCAAATTTGCACATTGATTACTCATATTTTTCGATAGTTTTTTTCGATATTTTCGATAGTCAACAAAGATTTTTTTAGGCGTCCGTTTAGGATTTTCAATTTTTCATTACGAACACTGTATCTCATAAAATATTCATCAAACAAAAGAAAACATAGGAATAAAAACTCTTTTATTTTTTCCACTCTATCGAAAAAAATTAAAATCATAATTTTTCTGCATTGAGAAAATAGAAATTTGGCAAAAAAATGAGAATAAAATTTTTGTCAACCCAATAACACATCTTCGATTTCGGTAAAAATTTTACAGAATGTTTGTCATTGGGTAAAGAGTCTGCGAAAAAAATTTCAGAATGGCACCTGCAATGGTTACGATGAAAGAAAATAAAAACCCTCCGCAGGGTTTTTATTTTTTTAAATTGTAACCATTGCAGGTGCCATTCTGAAATTGTTTTCGCAGACTCTTTACCCAATGACAGACATGAAAAAAAATTAAAGCCCTGCGAAATCTGTATACGGTTATGAGATTTCGCAAGGTTTTTATTTTTTTTTTCATCGTAACCATTGCAGGTGCCATTCTGATTTTTTTTGCAGACTCTTTACCCAATGACAGACATTCTGTAAAATTTGTACCGAAATCGAAGGTGTGTTATTAGGTTAAAAAAAAAATTATTCTCATTCTTTTGCCAAATTTCTATTTTCTCAATGCAGAAAAATTTTGATTTTAATTTTTTTCGATAAAGTGGAAAAAATAAAAAAGTTTTTATTGTTATGTTTTTTTTTTATTGGACGAATATCTTTGGTTTGTAATGAAAAATTGAAAATCCTGAACGGACGCCTAAAAAAATATTTAAAAAATCACAGACGTTCCTTTTGACTAATATTTCAAACTGGCAGATTTTGAAAAAATCGGAGAGGGTGAAGAAAAAAGTGGCCCGGTTGAAAAAGAACTCCTCATAAAGGAAGCTGTGTGAACTATGGATAAAGTTGAGGAAGCAATGTGAATATGTCCAATTTGCAGGGTTTTTCTCTCTCTTCGGCTTCTCTGTTCGCAGTGAAGTGGGACAGCATGATAGCGAATGATCGAAGAAAATTTGGGTAATTTGAAAATGTCAGGAAATTATTCAATAGGTCAGGGAAATTTATGTTTGAGTGAGTTTTCTTTTTCTCAGCTTTTCAAGTTAGCATTTTCAAATTGTTCTGAAAATCACATTTTTTTAAATGAGCGCATTCTTTCCGTTAGCTAAAACTTTTCTAAAAATCCTTTTTGATTAATAATTTTCATGATTTTTTGTATCTCAGATAATAATTTCAAACTTCTATTTTTCATCAACGTCGTCACTGACTCTTGATCCTGTATCCATAGATTTTGGCTGCTCATGACGCGATGATGTCGCGTTTTCTCGATCTCGATCGTGACCGTCAGAATCGTTTGGAAAATCGTTTGGATCATCTCATGAGCGTTGTACACGCCAACGCGGTGAAGAGCAATCCGTCGGAGAGAGAAACGGCAAACGACGGACTTTTGGGATTACCAATATCGTCGGAGCCGTTGATAACGAGCCTCGCGCCGCCACCTTGTCCCGGTGTGATTCCTCCAAAGCTCGACCTGGTGCCGCCAAAGCCATGCCGAGTGCCCTGCACAACGGTAAACGCGAATGTCGAGCTCGTCAATAGAAATCCCGTAAATCAGCAAACACGACCCGGTGTCGTGTCGCCGGTGCGACCAAAACCCGGTGCGATATGGACGAAACTCGGTCCGGTATCGCAATCCCCGTTCGTCAAGGCTCAGCAGCAGATCGAGGCTCGATCGATCCCGTTGAACGGTGATCCGCGCACTCAATCGTCGGCTGAGCGTAAAATAGCGCGTGAAATGTCGGGTCTGACGATGGATCGTCGGGTGTTGATCATCGAAACGGAGAAATTTCTCGAGAACGAGAGACTGATCGAGGAACAATCGGAGAACGCGAGGATTCTCACGAAAATGGGACAGGAAGTTGCAGCGAGAAGAAAATTATTTTCAAACGGTGGCGAGCCAAACGCCGGTATAATATTAACAGCGGCGTTCCTCGATGCCGAGCGTTACGTGAGTTCGACGAATTGTCCGTCGAGCCGCGACGCACCTGGTTACACGAGCTTGACGAGCGAGGACAACGACGACGACGACGACGAGGAATTGATTCTGCTCGCCGATCAGGTTGACAATTACGAGCGTCTGAGACGCTTGAACGGACCATCGAGAATACCGAATGAGGCGCCTTGCGACAGTTCAACGCCGGCGAAGATAAGCGCACATTTGAACGCCGACGAGCGTGAAAGTTATCAACCGAGACAAACGATACAGCAGCTTGCGGAGCTCGTCATGAAGAGCGCTCGTTGGCGCGACATTGGCGTTGCTTCTGGAATCGCGAAAACGGCTAAAAATCCTTTTTCATCGAAGAATCAGCGTCAATTCAAGGAGGATCACAATGAAGCGGTGAATCGCGAGCTGGACGATCAGACGAAAACATTGAATCGTGCCAAGAGTCTTCGAGAAAAGGGTAAACGGTGGAACATCGGTAACGTCGAGGCGGAAAGTCGTAAAAAAGCTCTTGGTTGGCTTCGCGACAGATACTCGTACGATCGTGAGAATCGCGACGCGATTAATGAGCGTGACGACGATGATCCGGGCGAAACGAAGAATCGTCGTGAAATCGCGCTCTACGATGAACCACCGTTGCCAAAATCACGCCAACCGATTGGTTTCACAAGGGACAATCTCACGCGCGATATCAACGTCGAACCATCGATTCCCGTTTTCAATAATCGCGGAATTGGCTTCAATCCCGATATACCGATGTACTATCCCAACAACAATCCTCAGCGTCGTAACGTCGCCTTCGCGGATCTTGATGAACCGAGAGCATTGATGGAAAAAACTGGCCAAGCGACTCATCCGCGACAACGTCGTCGCGCACCCTCGCCGCCCGTGAATCGTCCTCAAGGAACGAATCGTTACACGAACAATCGCGAACAATACTCGACTCTGCCGTTGATGCATCGCAACATGATCGATCGCTATGTGCAGGACAGCCAGGGTCCTGTTCTGCGAAAAAATAATGACAAGGGCGGCATGGATTCCGAAGAGGACGACGAGTTTTTGGACACGACAACGAGCATGCAGCCGCAGTCGCGAAAAACATCGCTCACGTCCAACGGTTCAGCTGGAAAAGCCATGAATTGTGTCGTTTCGTAAACATTCTGCAGTTTTTCCATTCCATCCTTCTTCCATATTCCTTCTCACTTCTTCTTTGCCCGGCAAAATATCCAGCGATATCCTAATTTTTCTTTCTCCATGATTTTGCGCTGTGCCGAGAAAAACGATCAACTGTGACGTTTCATAAATATCCTGGAATTTCTTCATTTAATTTTCAATTCAATTCAATTTTCAATTTTCTCTATTCTGGTGAAACATTCACCGCTATCTCAATTATAATTTCTCGATGATCCTGCGCAATCGTCGAGTTAACGACAGTGATATTTTCGTCCCAGATCTCTGATTACAAATATTTTTTCTTCTGACATTCCTCGAGTAGAAAAATTCATTTTTTTTCTATCGCATCGTACGATAGATCGTTCCCATTTCCACTTTCTTCTTTGCCGAAATATCCACCGATGGTCTCTGTATCATATTTACTCGATGATCCTGCGCAATCATCGTTTAAACGATAGTGATACTTGATTTAGATTTTTAGTTACGGCGCAGCTTTTTTTTTTATATCGCATTACTCGAGTGGAAAAATATTGACTATTTTTTTTTCCCGAACGATGGAGATTTTTTTCGTTCATATTTTTTTTTTTCTCTACCGAGTATTCAAAGCGATTGATGCGTGAGATCGTACTTGATCGAGAGTGCCATTGTATGGTACATTTCTCGTGTAATTTCCGAGCTTTGTAGTGAAGAATAGTTTGGCCTATTATTTCTTAATTATATGCGACCTTATGCGTTATTAATCATGAGCCTTTGAGTACAATAATTGGATACTCAATCGACTATGCCATAATGGGCTTTAGGGCGATTCAGAAACTTTTTTTCTTTCTAAAAAATAGATTCCGCACGTGCAGAGTCATTTTTTAATTATAGCCGTCTCAATATCCAAAATTCGGCAAAAAATGCATTTTTTGAAATTCCGGAGTTCAAATTTGAAAAATCCTTCATTGTGCAATTGAGAAGAATTTTTTTTTCGTTAATCCTAAATCTCGATTTTTTCAACTTTCGTCAATATATTGTTTTTTCAATTTTCTCCTACTATTTGGTTTTTTCCTGATGACCGTTAACTTCCACAGATTCTCTAGAATGTGCCATAGTACTTGCTATCTTAAGGTGAAAGTGCAAAATTTTGTTTTCCAAAAATTTAAATTCATAAATTTGGATATGAAAACCAAAAAACTTGTACAAATATATCCGAACGTTTCTCAGATTTTCTTCATGGGTCGAGTAGAAATAAACGAAATCTAAGAAGAAAACTTAACGAAAAATATGTAAATAGGAAAAAAAATCGAGTTCGCAAAAATTTCGGTACCCAAATGAAAATTTGCACACAAAAAAATAGATATCGGAATCTCGAAATTTTCAAAAACTCCAATTTCCAAAAAAGTAACTTGCAGGAGACTTCGCTCGCGACGAATCTATTTAGAAAAATTGCACAAATCTCTAAAAGCAAAGACAAAGAATAAAGTTATTTTTCTGAATTCCCGGCAAAAATATTGTTGAGCTTCCGCTATGGAAAAAAAAAAACAGTAATTCGAATCGACACACTTTGTTACGTGCGTCGAGGAACCATATAAAAAATAATCCGTCGAATTTTGGCTAAATTGCTAAAACGAGGACAGACTAAACGTTGAGGAAGAAAAGAAAAAGAAAAATCAAGATGCGCAAATGTGCAATATAATCGTTGAAAAAAATATATGCCTGAAGTGGAGATATCAGCATTTCTATTATATTATAATTTTGTTATTTGCAAGATTTGACTTTATTGATCATAGTATACAGAAAGATGGATGAAAAAATAGTGCAATCGAGAAGGTCTCGCTGTTATTCGATGGACACGCGTATTTGTTATCTCGTTTGCTCGAAGCATAAGTTGATTTTTTTTTTTAATAATCTTACACGGTTTGTACTTTGAATAAAATGTTCTCGTACGAATAGCCAGGATTGTGGTTCGAATTTTTTTCGTACTTACAAACATGAATATTCGAGATTTGTCGGATATTCATGTGGACATTACATCTGAATTTTAATGCGGTAATGACATTGACATTTCTTATATTTTTTATTTTTTTCACTTATAGACCGGTGTAACGAGAAATGAAGAGAGGTACTTCGTGAGCTGACGAAACGATGAAGCTGATGAAAGGACGATCCACGTGGAATAGGATTGATGGTGTTGGAGGTGGCTCATTGCCTTGTCTATTAGTCATACCAGCTTCTGCAGAATAAAAAAAAAGTGGCGTAGAAGCCACATTTGATTATGATAAGAGGACACATCACAATATGGTAAATATATCATTATACATTAGGGTGATTAAAAAATAAAAAATCTTTTTTTCTTCTCGCAAACAGGCTCAAAAGTTTCATTTAGGTATAAAAAAAAGGCCCATTAAAATATGAACGCTCAATATTAATATTAATATCGTCCTCATCGCACTTTCCGATTCTCCTTATGGAAAATTACTTTTCCCTTTCCCATGTTATTCTTATGAATAACATGGGAAAAATTATTTTTACGTCTGATGATTTTTGTAACTAGCAAACGATTTATCATACGAGAAATCTACAGACATATTTTTGTAGAGAATTGAACGCTCTACAAAAAAGGTTTCGAGTTGATTTTCGATGAGTCCACTTGTTCAAAAGTCATTCAATGTCAAAGTTTAGTTTTTTGTAAATTTGGCCGATTTTTAGATATTACACCGGAACTATTAGTTTTATCGACAGAATGTGGATGAAATTTAATGTGAAACATAAATTAAACTTTCGACAAATGTTAACCGACAGTTCTCACCGTAATAATAAAAAAATTGCATGCCTTAAGAAAATTGTTCGGCAGAATTTAGCTTTAAAATTTTATTTTTCTATTAAGAAAATGACATCTATCGTAGTATAATAATAAATTCTTATTCGATTTTATTTTTAAGCTTTAAAAAAAACTAAATTTTCAAGCTAATTTCTGCTGCACAATTTTCTTAAAGCGTTATAACTTCTTTATTATTACAGTCAAAACTATTAGTTAAAATCTCTCGAAAGTTTAATTTATGTTTCATATGAAAATTCATCTCCATTTTGTCGATAATACTAATAATTCCGGTGTAATATAAAAAAATCGGCCAAATTTACGAAAAATTTAACTTTGACATTGAATAACTTTTGAACGAGTGAACTTATCAAAAAGTAACTCAGGATCTTTTTTGTAGAGCGTTTGATTATCTACAAAAATATGTCCGCAGATTTTCCGTATGATAAATCGTTGGCTAGTTATAAAAATCAGAAGAAGTAAAAATAATGTTTCCCATGTTATTATTATGGAAAATCGAAAAGTGCGATGAGGACGATGTTAACATTAATATTGAGAGCTCATATTTTAATGGGACTTTTTTTATACCTAAATGAAACTTTTGAGTCTATTTGCGAAAAGAAAAAAAAATTGTTTTTAAATCACCCTATTATACATGATGAATATAATAAATTAAAAAATATCATGAAAATAATAAGGGATTTAGAAATGATAATTCACATACTCGATGAAACTTTAGTCTGATCTAAAAAAAAAGCTTCGTCAATGCAAAACTCTACCACTCTAAATTTAGGGGTGATAAAATTATTTGTTTTTTTTTTCAAATCATCTCGAGCAATCTTTGAAAAAAAATCTCATAAACCGTTGACACTGGCATTCTTTTTCAACGTTCGCAGTTAATACCAGTATTTATGAGAATTTTGTTGTAAAAAAATTAAAATTTCCTTTTTTTTCTTTGGACAGATAACGAAATTTTCGTGGAAGTGGAATTAATTACTCACCTGTAACTCCGGCGGCTGTGACACCCACTTCGTCCACTTTGATCATTGCATTTTGCACGAGCACGCTGACTTTCAACGAGTTTGACCCTTCGACCATTCCGCTAAGGTCAGCCGTATCATCGAAAATGTCAGTCAGGCCCATCTGCAATTATTTCGAATATTCGTATGCTTAAAAGGTTTCTTTTTTTTCAACGCCAAAACTCTTTTCCATCATCCGAAATATACATATTTATTATAAGTGTATGGGGTATTCCATGTCAATTAAATTAAATTTATGATGAACGATCAGCTTTGCTGAGGCCAAAAAGCTTATCCAATTTTTTAAAGATTTTTTTTTCCATCAGCAACAGTTTTTACATCGCTTCCTCATTAATTTGCCAACCATTCACAAATCTTTCTTCACATAATAAAGGAAATTTCGTGAATAACAAATCTTGAAATCATTCAAAAATACTGAAACGAAAATAAAAACCCAGAACAGTTAAATGACATGGAAATGCCCATTCATAAAATGCATATGTATAAATGCGATAATACAAAGACTCACTTTTTCAAGAGGTTCACTGAGTTCGATCCTGTTTTCGATTTCGAATTTCGGCAGGGTCAATTCAACGTGGGTTTTCTTCATCTCATTAAAAAGTTCCTGTATGCTAAAGAATTTAAGGCTCTTTTCCACATCTGCCAGATTATGTTTCTCATCCGGAAGTAAGATGAACATGCCGCCGATATTCGATTGGTCAGAGTCCTTTCGTACGAAAGTAAAACACGAAGTAACCCGTTAGAAAAATCCATTATTCGCATATTTTATTTTTATCTGTCGAGAATTTTAAAATTTTGTTTACTAATATTTAAAAAGTGTTACCTCAAACGGAAGGTAGACGAATTTGGCGTGGATTTCCTCAGATACGCCGTACTGATAAAATCCATCAGCATACATCGTCGGAATTCGTTTTTCCTCTCTTCTGTACTCGTTAGCAGCGTAGAATGTACGTAGTTCTGTGTCCATCGGATTGAATTCTTTATCCCAGTAGGCCATAAAGTAGACGGCGTTGACGAGAACTATTTTGGCTCCTACTAGATTTTCTGTTTAACACACACGCGTATTTTTCGAATGGAATAAATAAACATATCGATTAATTCAAGTTTTCATTATGCGATATGATCATTGAGTTTGAAATTTGTTTGTGATAAAATGAGAAATGGTCATCAGCAGAGTTGCAAATAATGCATTACTTTTTTTTAATGCATTATACTTTCAATAACCATTAACTCTTATTGATTAATTGAAATAATTTTCATTAACCATTAAATGTTAATGGTTAATGGAAATTATTTCCATTAACCATTAAATATTAATGGTTAATGAATGATGTAAATTATTTCCATTAACCATTAAATGTTAATGGTTAATGTAAATTATTTCCATTAACCATTAAGTGTTAATGGTTAATTGTGAATTTAAATAATTTTTTTTCCTCGATTGGGTTCGACAGTTGTTAGTATTTTTCAAGAAAGTAACTCTTCCAAAATTTGAGCTTTAAAACAAATTTTTTAGAGGTCGCTCAAATGACTTGATATTTTTTTTCGATTTTTACTAACGATCATGATATAGAAATTTCGATTTTTCCTTTTCTCGCACCAAAAAATATAAGTATTTAATGAAGCAATAATTCACCCAAAATTTGGGTCCTTGAAAAAAAAAATGATAATGAAAATCTAAGTGGCCTGCACGGCCATTAATTTTTTTTGTGAAGGACGTCAATTTAGGGTGAATCACTGCTTCATTAAACACTTATATTTTTTGTTGCGACACGGAAAAATCGTAATTTCTATATCATGATCGTTGGTCAAAATCGAAAATAAGATCAAGTCATTTGAGCGACCTTTAGAAATTTTGTTTCAAAGTTGAAATTTTCTGAGACTTACTTTTTTGACAAGTACCAACACCTATCAAACCCAATCACAAAAAAATATCCATTTTGATTGCATCACCCTATTGCAGGGTTGCGAAATGTTCAATGAAAAAGTGATGCATTAATCATTACTTTTTTAATGGAAATGAAAATGTTAATGGTTAATGGAAATTATTTCCATTAACCATTAACCATTAACATTTAATGGTTAATGGAAATAATTTACATTAACCATTGACATTTAATGGTTCATGGAAATAAATTTCATTAAACATTAAAAGTTAATGGTTAGTGAAAATAATTTCCATTGACTATTAAATGTTAATGGTTAATGGAAATTATTTCCATTTGCCATTAAAAAAGTAATGATTAATGCATTACTTTTTCATTTTAAATTTCGCAACCCTGGTCATGAGGAATTATTGGAGGGAAAAGAAGATTATTCAGATCTCTTCTTTAGATTTTCTAATTCAAATTTAATTACAAATCTAATACTTTTACAATTATGCTACAGTTCTTTTAATTGAATTTTTTATTTTAATTTGGCTGAGTTTTTTTTCCTTTCCTACCCCATCAAAAACATTATTCAGGAAATTTACCAAATTTTTTTACCCAACCCAAGAAATTTTTTTTTTTTCAAATAGCTATAACTCCTTCAAAAATTGAGTGATTTTCGGCTTTAAATGTACTTTCCGAAAAAAATTAAAAAAAAATTTTAAGACATTAAAATCTATGAAATTTTTTACTTTTTCAAGAAAAATCATCTTTTTCTCGAAGTTGACCATTATCAATTATTTTTTTCACTCAATAATACTTTGAACAATTCCGGAAAAAATGCCGCTCAACATGGAGTTGGCCGACATTTCCTTTTTTCACTTAAAAAAAAATATATATTTTTTTCGAGGATTAGCACCTTTATTTTTTTTTTCTTCTTATTTTTTCAAACTCCGAGGTTCTTTATAAATCCTCGAAAATTTCCAGAGTGGTATTTTGTGAAATAAGCTCAACGGGGAACAATTTTTTTTTCAATCTATAAAAAAAATAGAAGGAAATATCGGTCCACTCTATGTTGGGCGACATTTTTTCCGGAATTGACCAATTGTTGAAAATGATCAACTTCGAGAAAAAGATGATTTTTCTCGAAAAAGCGAAAAATTTCATAGATTTTAATATCTTAAAATTGTTTGTTTTTGTTTTTGCGGAAAGTACATTCAAAAAGGAAAGTTTTGAAAAAAAAAAGTTTTTTTTTGTTGGGTAAACAAATTTGAAAATTTCCTGAAAAATCTTTTTAATGGGGTAGAAAAGGAAAACAAAATTTCAGCCAAATCGAAAGGGGTCGAGTTTAGAAGTGGTTGATTTGACATGGAATGCCCCATGTATATTTTAATAGAAGTAAGGAATTTTGTTGCCTTTGAAATCGAATTTACTTAATTACTTGACTTTTTTTTATTAATTTTTTCCTCTTCAATGATTTTTGCGATTAATTTTATTTTTTCAATTTTTCATCCGTTATCATTCTGATATCCCTTCCAAAATCCCTTTTTACGTTTTTGTTTCAACAATTCAATTTTTAATTCAAAATTCAATAGTTTCAGAATATTCTTCCTGGGTTTCTGTTTTTATTCTAGGAAATTTCGCTTGAAAAGAGAAAAAAGGCATTGGAATTTTCTTACCGGGTTTAATGACATCCTTGATATGATGATGCGTCTGTTCATAGCTCCAAGCATTGATCACTTTGCTGGCTGCCGTTGGATTACTAAAATCGAGACTCTGGACTTTCGACTGGAAGTGTTTAGCCGTCAAATCGCTATACTCGGATTTGAGTTTCAGGCGGTCGGAAAGAAAAATTTTGTTGGCCACGACCAATTCAGCAAAGTCTTCATTCTGAAATGTGAACAATCGTTCATATATACATATGTAGATGAATATATATATTGTTTTCGACTTTCCATTGCTCAGTGAAACTTACATAGATGTCCAAGTCTTTGATGAACTTTTCGAATCCAATTAAACCAAAGTTAATATCATTAGGCGGAAGTTGGAGGGTATTGAATAATTGGTGGGCCGTATTGCCTCGTGCGCCAAAACTCGCCATTCCCAGCACCAGAAAAACACTCGTGGGTGTGCAAACAAGATCTTTCTTATTGGTTTCCGCAATGCTCTGCACACACGTATATATAAATAGGCGGGTTAGAAAAGACGAGAAGACATTTTCCTAATTTTTCTTCTTCACAAAGTTTCATTTTCTGCGAAAATTTTTTCACTCCAGATTCGAATTCAAATTCTAAATACGTTGAATAAATTGAATTTACAAAATTCTTCAATATATTAATTTTATTGATTTATAGAATATGATTTTTTTTTTTTTTTAATAAATTCAATTGATTCAAACATTGAATAACGTTGAGTTATTCGGTTCTTGAATAAATAGAATTTATTCGATGCTTGATAAAGTTAATTTATTCGGTGCTTAAATAAATTCAATTTCGTTGATCCATGAATAAATTCTATTATTTTGAATTTATCTTGAATATATTGAAATTACTCGGTGATTGAATTAATTCAATTTATTCGACGCTTGAACGGATTGAATTTGCTAATATTAATATATGTACCTTAAACAGTGCGAAGGAAAATCCTTTGGCTGCTTGGCTAACGACTTTAGCAAGATGATTCCCGAATTGATCCGGTAGCTCGCGCTTTATTGGCTGATTATGAGTTTCCGCTCTTTTCCATTGGATTGCGCTCGTCATATGACAAGCAACAATGCCAATTAACAAAATCGTTAAACCTGTGGATTTATGACAAAAGGTTGTTTGAAAGGTCTTTTGAAAATTCAATGAAACCCACGAGATTCCCAAATCAGAAGTGAATATATATTTCGAATAAAAAATTATGAATTGGAAAATAATATCCCAAATATATCAAATATATTTTGTTTAAATGAATCGATATATCGCGATTGTTCAACGAATCGAATATTTCGAATATATTTGTATTTATATTCGTATAATATATACAATATATCCTAATATATTGATATTTATTGAAATTTCATACATGGTCGTTAAAAAAATTGTGATATATTTTTGCATATATTGTGTTCCCATGTGCGATTGAGGAATACCAATGAAAATGAACAAAAATGGACCCAGATAAAAAAAAAACAGAAAATTAATGAACGTAAATAAAAATTTCAATTTCTAATTACACGATGAAATTTCGATGAAATTTGGTCAGAAGTTTTAATTTTCAATAAAACGGAGTTCTGCCAAAAAAAAAAATTAAATTTTTTTGTTCAAAAGTTATTCAAAATTTAAAATTTTACAATTTTTCAAATCTTTCTAGTTTATTTTTCAAATATCTCGAAAACTATTATAGTTACGAAAAATCGTTCTGAATTCGTTTTGAAGAGTATACTTGGGGCTACGAAATAAAAAAAATTCCGAATTTTTTTTTTTTAAATGATGAATTTGGAGATTTTTGAATTTTCAAAAATCGTGAAAATCCAAGTTCCATATTTCATTTTTGGTTCCATTTTTTTTTATATAATACCTTGTACTGATCTTAAAAGATCTTGAAATTTTCAGAGAGGTGTTTTTTTTCTTCAAAAATATAGATTTTTGAATTTTTAAAAATCGTGCAAATCCACGATGAACATTAAATTTTTAATTCAATTTTTGTTATATAACACCTTGTACTGATCTTAAAAGATGAAATTTTCAAGATGGTTTGTTTTTGTTTCAAAAATAAAAATTTTTGAATGTTGATAAAAAAAATTTGTTTTTACCGAAATTCAAAAATTTATATTTTTGAAACAAAAACACACCATCCTGAAAACTTCAGAATGTTTTAAGATCAGTAAAAGGTATTATATAAAAAAAAATTAACAAAAAATTTAATGTTGATCGTGGATTTGCACGATATTTAAAAATTCAAAAATATAAATTTTTGAATTAGTACAAAACTTTTTTTTGAACGAACAAAAAAAACACCTCTCTGAAAATTTCAGGATCTTTTAAGATCAGTACAAGGTATTATATAAAAAAAATTGAACTGAAAATAAAATATGGATCTTGGATTTTTACGATTTTTGAAAATTCAAAATTCTCCAAATTCATCATTTTTCATAATTTTTTTCGGAATATTTTTTTAAAATAGTTTTCAAGATATTTAAAAAATAAAATTGACAGATTTGAAAAATTGTGAAATTTTAAATTTTGCATAACTTTCGAAAAAAAAATTTAATTTTTTTCCCTTTGGTAGAACTTTGTTTTATTGAAAACGAAAACTTCTGACCAAATTTCATCGAAATTGAAAGAGGTCGATTCCAACTCTTGGTCGATTTGACATGGAATGACCCATTATTTTGAAAAATTGCCTGCTTTCAATTGATATATTGTATAAAACGTGCGAATCTTACCTAAATGCATTTTGTTTCACGTGAATGAAAAAGACTTGAACACTCGACGAAAGTTTGAAAATAATGGGGGATCACTCTTTTTCGAGAAGCTCGATTTTGGTTCTGCCACATCGACGAAAAAAGCGACGCTTTTTAAACTTCTCTCACATCATCCCTTCCACCTTTTTGAATACATGTTTCCCTCCGATTATACAAGTCGCATTATTAAACGTTGTGTTGAATTTGCCCATACTACTGTATTAAATACATATAGGCGCTGGCAAGGCTTCCAATTTTTTGATATATCGTTTTGCTCTGGAAATTTCAAAATGTAATCATTCGGGCCATCACGATGTTTAACCGTGTCAATAAATCGTCTCTATTTATTGACACAAATGGGCAATGTTTCAAGGTGATATATCAAATAAATAATACGCACGAATAGGATTAGGGGGCATCCATTAATCATGCGAAAAATTCATTTATCGTTATTTAAACAAGTTATAAAGGCGTTCTTTGAGTAGTGGAAATTTTTATTTCGTTTTATGATGATTATCATTTATTCATACTAATTGTTCACAAAATAAAATATATTAATATTTTATATTAATATTAATATTAATATATTAATATTAATATTAATATATTAATATTCAATGGAAAGTTATTTCGTTAATAAAATAAAATTTCTTATCATCCAGATTACGTTGCTAATTGAAATATCCATAACCATACAATTTTCATTTTTCGAATATATGAGGCATTCCACGCCAAGTCGGCCACCTCATTTTTTGAAATCGCCAAAAATCGTATACAAATTTTTAGAAAGTAGTTCTAACTATCGAGAAAATTCGTGATTTTTTTCAGATTTTTAAATTACATATTTTAGCCGGAAGAAAATACAAAAATTTTGTTTGTCCCATTTTGTAACTCGAAAATTATTCATCGTACGAAAAAAAAAATAGGACATAAAATTGAGGATTTTCAACGCGCTTTTCACTGACATTTCTTATAAACTCCTCTAATTTGAATAGACTTTATCGGTGTACAGGAGTCCATTGATAAATAAGTTTATTAAAATGTACAAAAAGATATTTAAATAAATAAAAATGGAAAAAGTTTAAAAAATTGAAAAAGTACAAAAAATAAATAAAAATGCGGGCTGTAGAAAATATCTATAAATAGTCTTAACCCTGTTAATGTTCAAGAGAAATTTGTGTATTCGTTTGGGATGAAAAACGCATGCGAAGGAATGGGTTGTCCACTGAGCCAATTTTTTTGTAGTCTGTAAATATATCAAGTAAAAAACTGTTAAAACTACAGATTAATCAAAGATGCTAATTCTGAGAAAAAAAATATCAAAACATTATTTGCTCCGAAAATGGCATATAAAGCTTTCAGAGGAGTTTGTAAAAAATTTCAGTGAAAAGTACGTTGAAGAACTTAAATTTCATGTTCTACTTTTTTTTTCGTACGATGAATAATTATCGAGTTACAAAATGGAACAAGGAATTTTTTTATATTTTTTTACGGCTAAAGTATGTAATTTAAAAATCTGAAAAAAATCACGAATTTTCTTGACAGTTAGAACTACTTTATAAAAATTTGTATGTGATTTTTGGTGATTCCAAAAAATGGGGTGGCCGACTTGACGTGGAATGCCTCATATATTTATCACGATTGCCATTGGTGAAAAAAATTATGTAATATAACGGCAAGGGGCTATTTTACTTATTTCTCGAGAAATTGTAGTGAATAATTGAAGAGTCCACGAAGATCCAGATCCAAAAACATCCGTGAAGAATTTTATTGAAATTTCCAACGTTCGGCTAATCGAAAAATTTATTTTGCTGATTACAAATTCGAAGACCGCGCCAATATTTGTTAAACGATTCTCACCGTTTCATTAATTATTTTAAGGAATTATTTGTCAAGCTGGATCTGTCAATTTCAAGTAAATCATAAAGAAATTCATGATTACTCCATTTCTAATAATATTTGAATTATAGATATACTTTGTGGAAAATTAACACTATATTTCACTTTAAATTATGAAAAATCATATATTGATACAAAAGTAAAATTTAGGCATCACATTTTTTCTTCATTGTCAAAAATCTACTTTACCACGTCTGAGAAAATCAGTAGAAAAAGAATTTCCTCCTGCTAAGGATATTTCCACATAATTTTTTATCGATTATTCCAAGACTCATTTACAAGCATTAATTTTTTTTCTAGCATCTGAAATTTTCGAAAATTTATAGAGAGTTCTTCAAAATCACTGAAGTCAAATTTGTGGTCAGATATTTTTTAGCTCTCCAGAAGCCAACCAAAAATCATACGAAAAGTGTGACCCTTGATAAATTTTGTGTTCCACTTTTTGAATTGGGAATAAAATTTCATTCGTTTTCATTTCACCTTGACGAATTTCGTTTTACTGATAAAATTACATCTTATTACGCGTTGCTTGAATTCATCATATGCCGGATATTGCGTCATGACAGGAAAAAAGTATGTTTGCTATTTTTTTTAGATAATCCAAATTTTTTTGTACGCACACAAGCGAGCAAACTCATAAATAATTCAAAAACCAAGCGAAGCATATTCATCCAAAAACATTTGCTCATTTTTCACGTTTTTTAAGTGAGTCTTATCAGTTTGCGTCTAAGAAACATCCGAATTTCTTTCATTTCACTATGACGAATAATTAAAATCGACACGTTCGTCGACGATTCGAAAAAAATAACAACCCCGAAAAACGAGCACCGAAAAATTCGTTTTTCCGAAGAAAGGGACCTCCGATAAGTTATCCGGAAAATTGATGGCTGGAAAATGAAGCCCCGAAAATTTGGAGTCTGTGAAATGTCCTTTGGAAAATTGACCACCGAATTTTTTTTTAATAAATTGCAGTAATTAATATAAAATCTATTTTTCGAACGTATCTCAATGATATTGAAAGAACGAAATGGAAAATTCCGATCATAGCCATAAGGAAAATATATTTAAGTATAACGATACAATATTTTTTTAACACCGATTTAAATTTGCTCGATTTGTTCTTTGGATTCTCGTTTGTAAAAACATATATTAAATGCAACATTTGTAACGAATAACCAAGAAAAAAGGAACATATTATGGTATTCGAAAAATTCCACGGACTAGAACACAACATTTAACACTTATTTTTACTACGAATTATGTCCTATTGGACTTTTGTCACTTTTTTCGTTTTTCGTTCTTCTTCTTTAGACCTCTGGATTCGTGACGACTCCGGTGAATAACGCGTATCCGGTTCTCGTGCCATCCTCGTTTTTGTTGGTTGCAATTATCATGTGGATGAATGGTCTATCGATGTTCATCTCCTTTGGATACACCCTGCATCTCATCATTATCTTCACACCTGAAAAAAAGCAAACGACAAAAGAAAACGCATCGATTAATTTCACTGTCATTGAAGGTATTTCGGATTTAGCATAAATTTTCGAAGCAACGTACGTTTTTTTTACACGCTTTTTGGGGGAGGGAAATAGTTTGTTTATTCGATATCACAGGAAATATATAATAGTTATAGTAGATTTGAATTGAAAATGTTTCTTTTTCAACTCAGGCCTCTTAATTACAAATTCTATAAAAGGCAACCAAATTTCTTGTTTTTATGAAAATATATGAGCAATTCCACCAATTATAGACGTCGGATCCGGCCTCACCCTCAGTTCTTTTTCCAATTTTTTTAGCTGAAAGTCCTCATCGAAAACAGAATCCCGAATTTTTTCAGATTTTTCCCCCTCTAACTGTCGCAGATATTGTATGGGGTATTCCGTCTTGTTTTACGATTTTTGTTTTATTCATTATGTTTGGCTTGCACCGAAATGAAAAAAATTAAAAAAAAAAGTTTTTGTTGTGAAAAAGTCTCAGCTTTCCGATCAAAATATTGTTTTTTTGTTTATGCGCTTGGAAAGCTCTTAAAATTCGGCTTCAAATCTAAAAAGCTGTTTTTTGGCCATTGCCCAAATAAAAAAAAATCAATTTTTTTTCGAAAAGCTGAGACAATTTTACATGGAATATGTATTTTTCAAGATGGGTTCTCCATAAACATACGAGAAATGAATGAATTATCAAAACATGATATTATTCATTTTTTTGCCTACTTCCGCCACAATAATTTTTTTTGTAAATATAAGTTTGTTGAGTAAAAAAGTCTCAGCTTTCCAAAATAAATATTGCTTGTAAAAAAGTTCTCAAAATTGAATTTCAAATCTAAAAAGCTGTTTTTTTAGCCATATTGTGCCATATTGCCATATTGTGAAATTTTTTTCCATGTTTTTTTTCTCGAAAAGCTGAGAGAATTTTACATAACATATGTCATTTTCAAGGTGGGATCTAAATAAACATACGAGAAAATGAATCGAAAAGTGTTTATCAATTCAATTCTGACTATTTATTTAGAACTGTTTATTTAGAACGCACTTTGAAAATGATATAGATTATGTAAAAATTTCTCAGCTTTTCGAAAAAAACATGGAAAAAAATTTGAACATCTGGACAATGCCTAAAAAACAGCTTTTTAGATTTAAAACTAAATTTTTAGAACTTTTCACAAGCATTCGCGAAAAAGCAATATTTCTTTGGAAAGCTGAGCCTTTTTTTTACTCAAAATACCTATTTAAAAAAAAAAAAATTATTGTGAAAATTATTGTGATGTAAAAAAAAAAATTGTCTCAACTTTTCGAAAAAAGATTGAAATTTTTTTCAAAATTTGGGGAATGGCCAAAAAACAGCTTTTTAGATTGGAAGCTGAATTTTAAGAGCTTGCCAAGTGAATAAACAAAAAAACAATATTTTTTCGGAAAGCTGAGACTTTTTCACACCAAAAATGTATTTTTTGAAATTGTTTTATTTTAGTGGAAGCAAACAAAACAAAATGAATAAAACAAAAATCGTAAAACTAGACGGATTACCCCATACAATAACTGCGAAAGTTAGAGGGGAAAAGATATGAAAAAATTCGGGATTCTGTTTTTCGATTAGGACTTTCAGCTGAAAAAATTGCAAAAAGTGCAGACATTGGGAAAATTCGACCGGACGTTTTTTTTCAATGTCCTTGAAAATAAGGCGATATGCCATAAATACTAATCTAAAAAAATGGGGAACAAAAAATCTCAATCTTATATTCAGAAACAAAAAAATGTCCCAAAGATTCATCAATTGATATTCAAAAAAGTAATGTTCATATATTGTTTTTTTTCATTCTATTCATAAAAAGTGCTAAAAAAACAGAAAGTATTTAGGAAAAATCGTTCTGAGGTATTTCCATGTCTTTTGAGATAGCAATATTTTTTTGAATTCCATAAAATAATTTTTTTTCATTGTAATAAGTTTTCTCAACTTTGGGTCTAAATCCAATGATACAACAGGAAGGGGAAAAGAGAGGGCAATTGATGAGAAACTTTGAATTCGTATGCTCGTTTATTCGAAGTAAAAAGTGTCATAGTAACAAAATATTTGTTCACGGGTTGGACAGAGTTGCGATGAACATAATCGTGGTCCGAGTACTCAGGACGAACAATGACGGTCGATCCACTTTGAAGTTAATCGGTTCGAATGGAATAATTGCAGCGTAACTTTCAACTAGCAGTCCTGCAATAAATACAATGCAATATATAATATAAATAATATACATTTTAATATATAATACGAATGATGTATTAATATGATTCGTGTAATACGATTTCGTTAATTTTATTTCGAAATTTCTCAAAACGACCTTGTACGAAAAACAAATTTATCAAAACCCTTGACCCAGATAGAGACATTTCTTCCAACAGCTGAAGAATGTAATTTTCGTTTTATGTCGCTCCACTTCATTACAAGCTTTTATTTACTTTCACCTGTCCCGGCAAGTAAAATCTTGCAAGTAAAATTTGACCCACTTCCCAGTTTCCGATTGAGTTGAAATTTTGCATGCATATGTAAATCAGATGACAATGCAATATTATCACAACAAATTTGCAAATTTTTTGCAAAAAAATTGTTTCGCAAAATTTTTTATAAAAAATTGCTTGAAAATTGTTTTGCAACAAAAAATGTTTCGCATAATTTTTTGCCAAGAAAATGTTTCGCCAAATTTTTTTAAAAAAAAACTGCTTTGCAAAATTTTGTGCAACCAAATTTTTTGCATAAATTTTACAGAAAAATGTTGCAAATTAATTGTGTGAAACAATTTTATCTAACAAATTATGGGAAACTAGATATAAATTTAACATCATAAATACTAAAAAGTAAAAAATAAATAAACGAAAAAAAAAAATTTCAAAAACAAGCTTTTATTAGTTGTTAATAAAAAATAACTGAAAAGTTCAAAATAATTCTATTCCGATTGGAAATAAGTTTTCAAATAAAAGCCTGTTACATTTTAACAGCAAAAGAAAAAAGAGGATGTAACACGCTTTTATTTGAAAACTTATTTCCAATTGGAATAAAATTATTTTGAACTTTTCAGTTATTTTTTATTAACAACTTAGAAAAGCTGGTTTTTGAAATTTTTTTTTTTCGTTTATTTATTTTCAATTATCATCGTACATTGCTCAACTGACTGTAGAATAAAACAGTTGCTGTTAAAATGACATAATTATCCAACCAAGAGTGATCGACATTTCTTTAAGCATTGCAAAAAATGTCAATATCTGTACATTTAATTAAAATTCTAAAAATTCTTTGAAATGCTCGATCAAACGTATTTCTTAAACGTAATCGAAATTGTAAATTGTCGTCACTTTTGAAAACGATTCAATCTTATTCGACCATTCTTTCGTGCTTACAATTACCTTAAACAAAAATTGGACAGTTAGTTTAAAGAAAAAGAAGCAAAGAGGACAGAACAATAACGCAATTTATTTAAAAACAAAAAAAGAAAAACAATGTCCACGATACATAATGTTCGTAATTACAGCTTTTACATTCGATATTAATACTTGAACTTTTTTCTAATCTACTCTTGACATTAAATTACTCGTTACATTCAATTTTATGCTATTTTTTTTTAGCTCGAAATTCAGGAAACGATGTTTTTATTGTATATTAATGTAGCCTTGATTTTTCGTTTTTTTTTTTAAACATTTTCACGGACTGGATAGAGCGGCCATGAACAAAATGGCGTTGTTGGTGCTCAGGACGAACATTGAAGGTCGATCGACCTTGAAATGAATCGGTGGGGGTGGACGAAGAATCGCCGAGGTTGCCATAAACGTCAGGCCTGGAAATAAAACGAAGCAGTGAACATGTTTTTGTTGATTCTCATAAGAAAAAATCACTATAATTAAAGAAAAAAAATATGTTCATAATGACCGAGAAATTAATGGCAAAATAAATTAATGATAAATGAAATATCTCGGATCGTAACGCACTGGTTTATTTTTATTCGGAGAATACAATCGTTACATCACATTTTTTTAATATGAAAAAAGGAGCCTGCAGATATTCATTAGCTTTTTGGTATTTTCATTGAAAAAAAAAAATATCCGTCGAGAATGAATGTCCCTAATCGACGATTGGGCTGCAAATCGATCCACTGAACATTGCGACCCCTCGCTGATGTGTTTTTGTGGCGATAATGAAGTGGGCTGGTCTGTCGACTTTGAACTCAACGTATGGCAATGCATTTAGATTGAGACTAAGCAGCGTTATCCCAAGATCTGTAAGTACAATCAAAACGAAAAAAAAAAATGAATTTTATAAAATATTGACAAGTTTTTTCGTCAAAGACAGTGAATTGCAAAAAATTACCAAAGCTCAACATTTTTCTTCAGCGGATACTGTCTTTCATGGTGAAGTATAGATACGCATGCGTGGCATTCCAAAGGAAGACTTTGCAGAAAATGTTCTTCCAGTTTGTAAAAGCGTTCTCAAATTTTTGCAGATTTTTTCTTCAATAGTCTTTGAAGACCCCGGCTAATAAATTGCTTTCGTCAACGATATTGATTATATTAATAATTTTTTCGAAAAATCAATAATTAGTGAAAAAATATTGCTAATTTGTTATAAGAATTTGTAATTAGCGGAAAAATATTAGTAATTTTTATAAATAACTAGTAATAAGTAACAAAATATTTCCAATTTTTCCACAAAATTAGTAATCAGAGACGAAATATTTCTAATTTTTCCAAAAAAATTAGTAATTGGTGTCAAAATATTTCTAATATCTCCAAAAAAATTAGTAATTAGTGACAAAACATTTTTAATTTTCCTAAAAAATTAGTATTTAGCGACAAACATTTCTAATTTTTTCAAAAAAATTAGTAATCAGCGAAACAATATAACCAAGTTTTTTTCTAAAAATAATAATTGGTAAGGAAGATATTACTAATCAATTACGGATTGAGTCATGGTTATAAGCTCAAAGAACTCTATTAAAAAGTTGTTTTATTTTTTTATAATAACTAGATCTTTCGAATATTTCACACATTAGTATTTATTGTATCGAATGTCATACGATATCACATAAGTTATTATTAATACGAATATTTAATCAGTACCTATTAAAAATTGCATTAGTAATTTTCTTTTTATCAATTACTTTTTCCACAATTAATACAACGTTTCTCCAACAAATTATTGATTTTTTTCTTATTTAGCAATATCTTTCTCGCTAATTACTCATTCTTTAGAAAAATTAGGAATATTTTGTCACTAATTACTAATTTTTTGAAAAATTAGTAATATGTTCCCGCTAATGACTAACGTTAAAACAAAAATAAGTAATATTTTTTTGCTAATTATTAATTTTTCGAAAAAATTAGATAATAAAAATAGATTTTTCTGGCCGATCACTGTCGAGAATTACAATATTCTTTCCTGACACAAAAATTTACATCAAATTCGAATGGAATTTTTGCTCAATCTGAATTCTATTCGAATTCCATGTATATTTGAAATTGACCCACAGATAGGATTTGAGTTCAGAATTATTTACAGGGAAAAAAATAATTGGGAACTCTTGGATTATAGCATAGTGAATGCCGAAATTATATTATATTTTCTCTACATGTTATCATCGTATTTTACACATAATTTTTTTTTTTTACAAATTATACCCTGTATCAGGCAGTTTTTTCAAGTACGTCCTTTTTCAAAATCGTTCTCAGCTCCGCGCTTTTGAGACGATTCTCACGATAATATATTACTCTTTATTTTGTTCTCCTATTCTCTTTACTAAAAATTACAAACGCTGGATCTGTATTTTTTTTTCAATTCTATTCCGATGTGCTGCTGACCTCTGGGAGAGACGTCAAACGAGCGACGAAGAGTTTAACGGTTTTCGTGGCGATTAAAATGTGAACCGGTCGGTCGACGCGAAAGTCGATGGGCGGTGGTTTCGGTGGTGCTGGTCCCCTCACAGCCCAAATCATGCCTAAAAAAAAATCATACGATCCATAATTATATCCTTCAATTATTTTTCACTCCACATTTACGCGCGTGAGAAGAAAAATAAATGACGAATTTTCAAATATTTCGTATTCGTGAAAGATTTTTCTACGTCGAAAAAATTCAATCAATTTGATTATGAATTTTTACAATTTTGAAAAATAATATCTCATCGATGTAAACAGAATATTTCAAACAAAATGGCAACGTTCTTGATCCTTGAATCGAAATGCATTTGTTCAAAAAAGAAAAATTGGATTTTCTCTCATGATTCGAAATATTGCAGTAAATTCTTCACAGGCGAGAAAAAAAGAATCGAGGCTCTGTGTTGGACAATGTTTTTTTTTTCTTCTTTCTTCTTTATTTCTACATTAACGTTGAATAATTGTTCATGTGTCCTTTCTAAGAGTGATTTCGTGCGACATCGATGTGAAAAGAACGAGCGTTGAATGGATCCATTATTTTTTGTTTTGTTTTTCTCTTGATGTACTCAATTTCCGGTGTAACGAGCGAGGAATAGATTAAATGTGGTGCTTCCGGTAACGATTAAACTAAAGAAGGGACGATCGGCCTTAAAAAGGATGATCGATTGATCCTCATCTGTGCCGAATCTTTGCGTGACCTCGCCCTCTAAAAATTTAAAAAAAAACACACAAAATCAGTACAAAAAATTATTTCTCACACTGCAATTAGCGAAGATACACTTTATCGCGTTATAGTTGATTTTGACAAAAATCGATAATTCGCTCAAAATCTTTCTTACTGAATCTGAACGAATATTATTGTTTTCTTTGCTTTACCTCTTTTCTTCCATCGACGAATTTTGTTATACGTACCCCAAGCACAAAAACACACGCGCACAATAAAATTGTGAATAGCCACTCGGTGCCGAAAATTGTGTTGAATATGAGTGATTCCACGTCAAATCAGCAGATGAAAAAAAATCGATGTTTCCGATCATACTCTCGATATTTTTCTGTGTTCTCTGTGACGAGAAAACATTGCTGTTAAATCGCTAGCCCAAAATAAAATTATTTGTACGAGTTATGATTTTTTGAAAATTACGTACTTTTAACGACTCGAAAAACATCTTTTTTGCTTTTGTGTGTAAATCCGCCGGATTTTGAAATTCGAAAACTCGAAACTGTATTCAAAACCCTTCAAAATCTGCACAAATTAACCTCATTTGGTGCATTTATGACGCGCCAATCGTAAAACTGCGTTTTTTCGAAAATCAAGAATAACTGAAAAACCTCATTTTTTTTAAATCTGAAAAAATCATATTAAATTTTTATGACAAAAAATCTATATTTCTGTGGACTTTGAACTAGTTCTGACCAATAGATTTTGAATTATTGATCAATTTTATCTTTTAGAAATCAATTTCAGCTATTTTGGGACATTCAGGTTTGGTCTTTAGGTTTTCTGAGAATTTCGTCAATAAAAACGATAGTCATTGTTTCAAAAAATTATAAAATAATTTATTTACAATTCTTTGGGATCCATCTCCATCAAATGATGATAATATTTACGAATAATTGCTTTTTCTGCAACTTTCGGCCTAAAGTTGTGATTCTTTAAATTGTACAAAATTATAAAACAATTTATTTACAATTCTTTGAGATCCATCTCCATCAAATGATCATAATATTTACGAACAATTGCTTTTTAATGCAACTTTAGATTTAAAGTAGCGATTGTATAAATTGTCAAAAATTATAAAACAATTTATTTACAATCCCTTGAGATCCAACTCCATTAAATATTATCATCATTTAATGGACATGGATTTCAAAGAATTGTAAATAAATTGTTTTATAATTTTTTGAAACAATAACTATCGATTTTATCGACGAAATTCTCAGAAAACCTAAAGTCAAAATCTGAATGTCCCAAAATAGCTGAAACTGATTCCTAAAAGATGAAATTGATCAATAATTCAAAATCTATTGGTCAGAACTAGTTCAAACTCCACAAAAAAATAGATTTTTTGTCGTAAAAAGTTAATATGATTTTTTCAGATTTTTAAAAAATGAGGCTTCTCAGTTATTCTTTATTTTCGAAAAAACGTAGTTTTACGATTGTGGCGTCATGAATGCACCAAATGAGGTTAATTTGTGCTCATTTTGAAGGGTTTTGAATACAGTTTCGATTTCTCGAAGTGAAATTCTTGAATTCCAAAATCCGGCGGAGTTGTACACAAAAGCAAAAAAGTTATTTTTCGAGTCGTTAAAAGTATACATTCAAAAAATCATAACTCGTACAAATAATTTTATTTTGCGCTAGCGATTTAACAGCAATGTTTTCTCATGATAGAGAACAGAAGAAAATATAGTGAGTATGATCGGAGACATCGATTTTTCTGTCCCGCTGGTTTGACGTGGAATCACTCACATAGTAATCAATTTTTTTTCGAATAGTAAGAAATTAATGAAAATTCTTGACGAATAGTGTTCAAAGCATAAAACACACTGTGAGTGAAAGGCTTACACACGCACGCACTAGACTCCTTTGGAAAATGTGGAAAACTTGTTGGAAAATTATAATTAAAAGGGACACTAATAATTAAATAATAATAAAAATAACAGTAGTTTCAATTTGTTGATTTACCTTTTTGATCGTAGTTACTGGAGTGTCCAGAAAAAAGGCCACTCCTGTGGTCCCAACTTCCGGTCCGTAAATAATTATCGTGAAAGATCGCTAGTTCAGATTTTCACCGATCATCCGGATGATTTGTTTTTTTGCAATGATTCTTCAAGGATCGAATGGTAAAAAAAAATTTACAAAATTCATTGAAAGAAAGGAAAAATTGATTAAGAGTCTTAGATGGAAGATCAAGAATATTGAAGACGCTTGAAGAATTGATTTTGATAATGACGCTCAAAAACTATCAACAAAATTAAAAGAAAGTTCTCGGAAAAATCATCGTTCCATTTTCCCGCTATTTTTTACCATTCCATAGAATTTAGAAAAAATGCAAAATCTATGCTGTGAACCATTTTCGATAATCGTTCACTTTTCGTCCGATGAAAACGAACGTTTTCTTAGCTGAACAATGTATAGATCCATGATTGAAGAAATTTGTCCGATTCGTGT
The DNA here is from genome assembly GCA_946863875.1 of Alloplasta piceator. Taxonomy (NCBI): domain Eukaryota; kingdom Metazoa; phylum Arthropoda; class Insecta; order Hymenoptera; family Ichneumonidae; genus Alloplasta; species Alloplasta piceator. The sequence goes on from OX333071.1 coordinate 4,323,537, forward strand.
TTTGTGGGTGTTTTTTTTTCTCAAATTTCACTTTCAAAGCACTTTTCCGACGCGTTGAAAAAACCTGAGATCAGGTTTTTCCTGCAGTTTCACCGAATCGAGAGGGTGATTGAAAAGTAGAAGAAAAAATGGCCCCAGGAGTAAAAACTCGGTTGAGAAACTTTGCGAAACTTTTACCGTTCTCAAGAAAAATCTGCGCCATCCACGCTCGTAGAAACGGATGGAAAAATACATGGATTTATGTTTTAAAGCGGCTCAATCGAGAGCTTGATATGCGGGATCGACGATTTTGGCATTGAAGATAATGGCCCCGGAATATTGACGAAGCGGCAAGGGCTCGCCATTTTCATCATTCTTTCTCGTTGTTCCTATTGCGCATACGAAAGGTCTGTTGACGTTAAACTCCAACGGTTCCGAAAACGATGCCGCTACTATTGCCACTCCTATAAAAATAACTCGTTTTTTGCCCATTACATCGTCGAAATAATATATGACGCATTCCACGTCAAGTCGGCCACCCCATTTTTTGAAATCGCCAAAAATCTCATACAAATTTTTAGAAAGTAGTTCTAACTATCAAGAAAATTCGTGATTTTTTTCGGATTTTAGAATTACATATTTTAGCCGGAAAAAAATACAAAAAATTTGTTTGTAACTCGAAAATTATTCATCTCACGAAAAAAAAAGTACGACATAAAATTTAGGATTTTCAACGTGCTTTTCACTGACATTTTTTACAAACTCCTCCGAAAGCTCTATATGCCATTTTCGGAGCAAATAATATTTTGATATTTTTTTTCTCAGAATTAGCAATTTTGATTCGTCTGTAGTTTTAACAGTTTTTTGCTTGATATATTTACAGACAACAGAAAAATTGGCTTAGTGGACAACCCATTCCTTCGCATGCGTTTTTCACCCCAAACGAATACACAAATTTCTCTTGAACATTAACAGGGTTGAGACTATTTATAGATATTTTCTACAGCCCGCATTTTTATTTATTTTTTGTACTTTTTCAATTTTTTAAACTTTTTCCATTTTTATTTGTTTAAATATCTTTTTGTACATTTTAATAAACTTATTTATCAATGGACCCTTTTACATCGATAAAGTCTATTCAAATTTGAGTCAAAGGCTAGTCACACCTCTCAATTGCAAAAGGGAATTAATTTGCCCTCTTTGGATACACCGACGTTTCTATGGCCAATGAATACTTTTTTAGTTCGATTTGGCCATGATTTTTGGGAATGAAGCAATGATACTGCTTTGTTCCTGGAATTGTCTTCGCAGTATCAAAACGAGATTATTTTATTATTTTTCCCTGTCTACGATTAATAATGATAAGATATCAAAATCTACAATATTTCGTTAAATCACTCTATAATGATACATTGTATCAATAAAAATGCATGCGAAGGAATGGGCTGTCCACTAAGCCAATTTTTTTATAGTCTGTAAATATATCAAGCAAAAAGCTGTTAGAACTACAGACGAATCAAAAATGCTAATTCTGAGAAAAAAAATATCAAAATATTATTTGCTCCGAAAATGGCATATAGAGCTTTCGGAGGAGTTTGTAAAAAATGTCAGTGAAAAGCACGTTGAAAATCCTAAATTTTATGTCGTACTTTTTTTTTCGTACGATGAATAATTTTCGAGTTACAAAATGGGGCAAACAAAATTTTTGTATTTTTTTCCGGCTAAAATATGTAATTTTATATTCGGACAAAAATCACGAATTTCCTTGATAGTTAGAACTACTTTCTAAATATTTGTATGCGATTTTTGGCGATTTCAAAAAATGGGGTGGCCGACTTGACGTGGAATGCCTCATATATATAATATATATTTATATTGGGGAAGGCGAGGAAAAATGACCATCACAAGAAGCTAACGTAGCTAAAAATGAATACGCATAATGTTAACTCGTTGCTATTAATCTAAAAATAACGTTTTTATTAATTTTATTGGTGGCCGCCCATATGAAAAAAAAATATCAAGTCCAAAAATAACCTGACGAAAATATACCAAAACAGAATTATCCAAATACAAAAATATCTTATAATTTATGACCCTCAAAATTTTTGAAATTAAAAGTGTTCAAGACCTTTTTTTATTTCTCCCTCAATTTTCTAGTGGCCGATATTATTGGAAAATTTGTAAATTCCATATTAAGGGTGTTTTTTGTTCGTATAAAAGATTTGTTAGAATGTCACTCCGAAACTGTAATATTACATGTAATTTATTGTTAATGAGCTTTCTTCTTCATTGTGATTAGTTTTTTTACATAAGAATTTGTTGTAAATTTTTTTTTCACGAATAAGGATTTAATAGCTAACCATATTTGTCGAGCTATGAACTCTGAGAGATGAATATTCATGAACCTTTTAATTCAAATGAAAATAATTTTTTTTTTTTAGTTTTTCCTCGCACTGAGAAAAAAAATGTTTGAATGAACAAAATCCGCAGTCAAATACATTCAAATAAATATTTATTTGGTATAATTCAACATTTTGTTGCCTGAATAATATTTTGGTCAACCGAAGCGCAGAATTATTCAAGAAACTAATTATAGTTAGACCAAATAAATATTTATTTGAGCGTATTAGTCTGCAGATTTTGTTCATTCAAACATTTTTTTTTCTCAGTGCGCTTTTTTTCATACATTTTTTTTCACAAAAACTCGGTGTGATTTGCAATCGGCGATGAATTTCCCATCAAAATAACGTTTGCAAACAATTAAATTGAATTTTTTTGCTCTTTTTTGGGCGACTTTTCGGAAATCTATAAATAGCGAAATTTCACGTTGTCGCAACTTTACTTTGATTTGACCGATTCTAAAATTTCTTTGCGCAAATTTTCGTACGAAAAGATTGTGACTAAACTTACGAAAGGTTGTGACTAAAATTTTAGTTGGAAAAAAAAATCTCAGCCATTTTACTGAAGCGGTTCAATTTTTGCCAAAATGCGAAAAAACAATTTTTTTTTACATAAACATATATCTACCAATAATTTCTGCAAAACCTCAAAATTTTGAAGTTTTCCATTAAAAAAAACATTTTTTCCACATTTTCCTTGCTTTTTCTCATGAATATTTAGATTTTTCCATTGAAATAAAGTTTGAAACCGACTAAATTGCCTTTATGAAATGTGAATAAAAAATTGAGGCAGCTTTTTCTAAATTGTTGCTATGACCCGTGTAACCTCCTTCTGCAATGGCCATTTTGCACCGCCTTCCCCTATGTGATAAAAAAATTTATCACATACGGCCGTCCTTGCCCATATGGAAATGAAGAATATGTATCGGAAAATCCAATTTTTGGAAAATTTGTACACCGATTATATCTTGCATAGATATATCTGAAATATATTTTTCAGATACAACTTAAAAATTCTGCCGAATTCGCAGTAATCAGTAGAACTCTCCCATGAAATATTATTCGAAGACGTGGAAATAGAACAATGATCCATTTTCCGTTCGTTTTCGAAAAACATCAAAATTGAAATTTTTTTAAATTTTTGGTTCTTTCAAAACATCCTGTGAATCTTCGTTAAAAACCCTGATTTGGATTTCGAGACACAGTGACGTAATTTTCAAAATATATCCGGATATATTCGTGATATATTTTCCAAAAACGTCCGATATACTTTATTCCCATGTAATTAGTCCCGAGGGATATAGGAAATGTCTGTTGGTGTCGTTTTTTTCCTAAACGTCCAAAAGTATTGTTCTCACTCAAAAATCTTCCTCGAGAAAGAAAAAATCACAAAGCTCGTTCCCAAAAAATTTCCATTTTGTAATACTGAACGTTTTGTGCGAATTGTAAAAATCATTAGATAAAACGTGCGACTTAATCGTATTTCCTCAGAAGCCGTGTCACCTTAAGCTTAAACTCATTTAAAAAAAAAATGTGTTCATCGAGAAAATTCATCATCCGCGCAATGTAAAAACCTCGTGTAATGAGGTGTAAATGCGAGCAGAGAGATTCGTCGAAGCAGATTTTTCCCTATGGCGACACGCCCAAAAAAAAAAAACATTTTCAAACAGTTAAATTTCCCTGTAACCTCATTTGAATGTTTATGTGCGTGTGAAAAAAAAAACAATTTCATTGTGACGGATGCGCGTTAGGAGGAGACAAAAAGGGACGAAAAAACTCACCGGTTGCAGCGGCGGCCTCGCTACCTTCCTCGTTGACCTCGATGAATGCCTTTTGTATGGCCTTGCTGACCTTCAGAGGCGGAGCTTCGGCGATACCTGTGAAATTGGCCATGTCCTCAAACATATCGGTCATTCCCATCTGCGAATAATTTTAAAAAAAATTGAGTTTTCATACAAAGATTATAAAAAATATTCATTTTTATATATGAGGCATTCCACGTCAAGTCGGCCACCCCATTTTTTAAAATCACTAAAAATCGCATAACAATTTTTATACAGTACTTCTAACTGTCACGAAAATTCGTGATTTTTTTCAGATTTTTATATTACATATTGTAGCCGGAAAAAAATACAAAGAAACTTCTTGTTCCATTTCGTTCTCATTAAAGTACAACATGAAATTTATGATTTTCAACGTACTTTTCACTGAAATTTTTTACGAACTCCTCCAAAAGCTCTATATGCCATTTTCGGAGCAAATAATGTTTTGATTTTTTTTCTTCTCAGTGACATCTTCGATTTGTCTGTAGTTCAAACAGTTTCTTACTTGATATATTTACAGGCTATAAAAAAATTGGCTCAGTGGAGAATCCATTCCTTTCCATGCGTTTTTCATCCCAAATGAATACACAAATTTCTCTGTACATCAACAGGGTTGAGACTATCCATAGATATTTTCTAAAGCCCGCATTTTTGTTTATTTTTTGTACTTTTTCAATTTTTTTAAATTTTTTCATTTTTATTTTTTTAAATATCTTTTTGTACATTTTAATAAACTTTATCAATGGACCCATGTACACCGATAGAGTCTATTCAAATTTGAGTCAAAGGCTACTCGCGTCACTCGATTGCAAAAATGAATTAATTTACCCTCTTCGGATACACCGACTTTTCTATGGCCAATGAGTACTTTTTTAGTTCGATTTGGGCATGATTTTTGGGAATGAAGCAATGATACTGCTTTGTTCCTGGAATCGTCTTCGCAGTATCAAAACGAGATTATTTTATTATTTTTCCCTGTCTACGATCAATAATGATAAAATATCAATATCTACACTATTTCGTTAAATCACTCTATAATGATAGATTGTATCAATAAAAATGCATGGAAAGGAATGGATTCTCCACTATGCCAATTTTTGTATAGTCTGTAAATATATCAAGTAAAAAACTGTTAAAATTACAGACGAATCGAAGATGTCAATTCTGAGGCAAAAAAGATCAAAACATCATTTACTGCGAAAATGGCATATAGAGCTTTCGGAGTAGTTTGTAAAAAAATTCAGTTAAAAGCACGTTGAAAATCCTAAATTTTATGTTTTACTTTTTTCCCGTACGATGAATAATTTTCGAGTTACAAAATGGGACAAACAAATTTTTTGTATTTTTTCCGGCTAAAAAATGTAATTCAAAAATTTGAAAAAAATCACAAATTTTCTTGATTGTTAGGACTACTTTCTGAAAATTTGTAGGCGATTTTTGGCGATTTCAAAAAATGGGGTGCCTGACTTGACGTGGAATGCCTCATATACGACATGATATAATATAATATAATATTATTATAATTATTGAATATATCGTATTATATAATTATTTTATACACTACCGGCGAAAAGTTTCCGGACAAAACTTCAAAAAAGGTCTGGAACTGTTTTTTAAATTGTTTCTACAATTTGTTTTCAGATTCGGGCTCTATTTTGAATACTACCGTTTTTCGCCTTTTTCCCCTTTCTTCAGGCCCCATCTTCTAGAGGATTATTTTTTCATACATTTTTACGAATGGATTCATGAAGGGCAATGTTTGAGCTTCAATTTCATTTTTTTCAAAACTTTGAGCGATTTTTTTTCCAAAGTTATTCTGTTTTATGTGAAAAAAAGAGGAACTTTGAAAAATCCCTAATAACACGAAAACAAAGAGGATTCATGAAAATCTTCAAGATTGTAAAAAGTTGCGTCTGTTTTCGTTGAGTTCAAAGGAATTTGTTCAGATTTTTTTTTCCAAAAATTTGTTTTCTCATTTTCTGGGTCGCAGCTCAGTAAATTCAATTACCATAACTCGAGAACTATGGCATTATTGATAAAATTTCAAGAGAGGAAAATACTTCATTTTACCATTTTCAACACATTGGAATTTTTTTGCACATTTTTTTCTCCAATTTTTTTTTTCTCTCATTTTCAGTCGGAAAAAAAATGTTGGAAAAGAAAATCTGAAAAAATTCCTCTGAATTCAACGAAAACAGACGCAACTTCTTTCTATCTTGAAGTTTTTCATGAATCCTCTCTGTTTTCGTGTTACACGGGATTTTTCAAATTTCCTCTTTTTTCACAAAAAAAAGAATAACTTTGGGAAAAAAAATCGCTCAAAGCTTTTAAAAAAAGGCAATTGAAGCTCAAACTTTCCCCTTTATGAATCCAATCGTAAAAATGTATTAAAAGAATTCCTCTGGAAGATGGACGCGCCTAAAGAGAGGGAAAAAAGGCGAGTTTTCAAAATAGAGTCCAAATCTAAAAACAATTGTAAAAATAATTTTAAAAACAGGAAATGAAACTGAATTCTTCCCCTCAAAATGTCGCTTGTTAAATCAGTTTACGTTGACTTCCGGCGAAATGGCATAAAAAAACGTTCCAGACCTTTTCTGAAGGTTTATCCGGAAACTTTTCGCCAGTACTGTATATTATATTGCATAAAATGATATTTTAATATATAATACATGTGGACGAAAAGAAAATGAACGATGGAGGGACGCTCACTTTGCGGAAGGGCTCGTTCAGCTCGATTTCACTCTCGATTTTGAATTTCGGGAGATAAACGTTACAGTCGCGAGGATAACCTTGAACGAGTTTGTCCATGGTGACCTTATCCATGTTCTTTTCGAGCTCGGCGAGTCCGTCTACCTCGTCCGGAAGTATTATGAACATACTGATGGAGTCATTTTGGCCGCTGCTCTGTAATTAAAAAAAAAATAATAAGAATTTTCCAGACGCCGCCTACGAAAATCGGTCAGTTTCACGATTTATCGAAGATCATTATATGGGGTATTCCCGCTGAAATTTTCACGTCCGAACCCGGACCCTCTTGAATAATTATGAATTTTTTTTTCCGAAAAGTATTCTGAAAAAGAAAAGGCACGTATTTTTTTGTTAAAGCGGACAATTGATATTTTTCATCATACGATTTTAGTAAAAAATCTTAATTTTTCACTAACTCTCTACTCTAAAGACGTAGTATCTTGATAATTCGAGATCCTCTCGAAAAACGCTTCAGACAAAACTTGTTCGTTATAGAACGAGTAAAACAATTGATATTTTTTTTTTAAATTGTGGGCACACGAAAGTTTGTTTTTACTTCATAAAACATACAAAAAACGTTTTTGCAGCAAGTACGCCACCTCGAATTATAAAATAAAAAAAATTGTAAAAATTCTATAGGAAATCACAAATTCCTATAGAATTTTATTGTTTTCATTTATGAAGTAAAAACAACTTTCATGTGCCCACAATTTAAAAAAATATATATATCAATTGTTTTACTCGCTTTATAACGAACAAGTTTTGTCTGAAGCGTTTTTCGATAGGATCTCGAATTATCAAGATATTACGTGTTTAGAGTAGATAGTGAAAAATTTGGATTTTTTACTATAATCGTACGACGAAAAATATCGATTCTCGGCCTTAACAAAAAAATACGTGTCTTTTCTTTTTCAGAATACTTTTCGGAATTTTTTTTTCATAATTATTCAAGATGGTCCGGGTTCGGACGTGAAAATTTCAGCGGGAATAACCCATATATATTTTTATTTGATTGAAAAAAATTTCCTCCGATGAATTTTTTACCTTGTACGGGAGTTCGATGAACTTTGCCTTGACCTCGGGAAGTTCGCCATATTTGTAAGAGCCATATCTGTACATGGTCGACACATTCTTGACCGTTGCACCGTCAACGTGGAAGGGACGCGGTTTCGTCTCCGCAGGGTCGAATTTCACTGCCCAATTGCCCTTGAAGTACACGGCGTTCACGAGAACGAGAGCTGTGTTGGCGTTCAGATCGTCTGCATAATGAAAAAAAAAAAATCTCTTCAAAATAGGGTGTACATCTCAGAAAGACTAATGCGGACAATTGAGGATAAGCAATTCTCAATCTAATTGTCGAGAACGACAAACATATGTTCCTAAAAATTAAGAGGTCATTTGTAGAGAAAATGTTGGAAAATATTTCATTTTCCTTCATTTTCGACCCTTACTTTGATGATTCGACCGTTAATTTTTTTGCTCTCTTGGGGAAAAAAACTGGTAAAGGACTTTTTTGTCCTCTTTACCGGGTTTGATCAGATCCTTGATGCGGTTGTTGGTTTGAGCCTCGCACCAATCGTTGATGGTTTTGCTCGCCTCGACCGACTTATCGAAATTGACACTCTGCGCCTCCGAACGGAACGCCGTCGCCGTGATACCTTCGAATTCTGTCTTAAGCTTGAAATTGGCAGCGACGAATATCTTGTTGGCCAAACGCAACTCAACTTCTTTGTAATTCTGTAAAACGCATTATTTCGTCCATATTAACAAAATATATTTGCCAAAAATATTTATTTGGCAAAAATTTATTTGCCAAAAATTCAATCTGTCCACTAAAATAGGTGAAATTTTTTTTTTCTAGATCTAGAAAAAAAACCGACCTAGAGAATTTGAAAATGAAGAATATGACGCCTGAAAAAAGTCTGTCTGATCAAAAACACGGGAGTTATGGCTGTTCAAAAATTTATTTTCTGCGCACCCCCTTAAGGATTGCGAAAAAATTTTAAACTAACAAAACGACACCTAAAGAATTTGAAAACGAAGAAAATGACGCATGAAAGAAGTCTGTCCGATTTAAAACACGGGAGTTATGACTTTTCAAGAATTATATTCTGCGTGCCCCCTTAAGGATTGCGAAAAAAAGTAAAACTAAAAAAAGAATACTCAGAGAATTTGAAGACGAAGAAAATGACGCCTGACAAAATTCTGTGCGATCAAAAACACGGGAGCTGTTCAAAAATCATTTTCTGCGCACCCCCTTAAGGATTTCGAAACAAATAAAGCTCAAAAAAGAATACTTAGAGAATTTGAAAACGAAGAAAATGACGTCTGAAATAAGTCTGTCCGATCAAAAATCCGGGAGTTATGGCTGTTCAAAAATTATTTTCCGCGTACCCCCTTAAAGATTGCGAAAAAAATTAAAACCAAAGGAAGAATACTTAGAGAATTTGAAAACAAAGAAAATGACGCCTAAAACAAGTCTGTCCGATCAAAAACACGGGAGTTATGGCTGTTCAAAAATTTATTTTCTACGCCCCCCTTAAGGATTTCGAAAAAAATAAACCTCAAAAAAGATCACACAGAGAATTTGAAAACGAAGAAAATAACGCCTGAAAGAAGTCTCCGATGAAAAACACGGGAGTTATGGCTGTTCATTATCTCATTCTTTTTTACCGCAATTGTCGCTCGCTTTTGAGGAAATTCCCTGACGCAGTCAGTATATATAGAATTTCTTGGAAGCTTCGTGAAATAATACGGAGGAATTTTTTCCGGGAATAATCGTGATCACGTCTCGAGCCCGGTCTGTCTCGAATCTTCGACTGTGATCGACAACAGCTGGTGACCGACTGAGTACTGACCTATATCACGAAAGTTAGGTCTCAATCCGACAGAGTGCGCCACGATGCAGTATTTTGCTCCGCCCATCGACTCGATCGTGCGCGCGCGCAGCTCTCACTGAACTGCTGACCGTGTCGTAACGTCAGTTCACCGGCCCATGTTCGACAAGTATAAACATGTTTTTCGACTCATTGTTTCCCGATATTACAGTTTTTCAGTGCTTTAATCAACTATGTGACGTCGAACCAACCAGTTATCGAATATCGCGACAATAAAAGTAGCGTCTTTCTGAAAATGTCGCCTAAATATTGGGGACAAGAGAGTGACGCGTCTCGTGCCTTTCCGTCGTGAATTTTTTCGATTTTTGGCAGATTTTCAAAGTTCAACCACCGATCTTGCAAATTTTTTAAGGCATACCCAAAATTTTGTCTCTGGACTGCGCTCATTCTCCTCGTAATCGTTGAAGGTTCAAAACCCCGCTTTGTTCATCCGATTTTGTTGATTTTTCGAAATTTGGCTCCTATTCTAACCTCTATTCTAACCACTTCTGAGCTCTGAAATAGTGACAATAGAGACCAAATCTCAAAAATAGTAGGAAAATTGACTTGATTTCAAGATAATTACCAATAGTGACAATAGTGACTCAATGGCAATCCTGGCCATGGGTAATTATTTAGAAAAATATCAATAATTCTATCGACACTAATTATTATTGCCGAATAAATTACTAATTTATTTGTTGCAATTTGTAATTGTCAGCGCTATTGAATTTCTTTTTGATATTTTTCCTTTTTTCCAGCAAATACTCACGCTGAAGCTATCCACAAATGCCCGGAAACCACTTTGTGCGAGTTGATCGTTCTCCGGAAGTGCCAATGCAGTGCGCATCTGTTTTGCGGTATTTTCACGTGCTCCATAAGCAGCCATTGAAAGGACCATCGAAGCGCTGACGGGTGAGCATATTAAATTTTTCGATTCGCTACCAGCAACCGCCTGAATAAAAAAAATAAACCATAAATATACAATAATTAGGTATTTCAATGTTTCAATAATTACTTAAGGCGAGGCTAAATACCGACATTATTACTGAAGCCCTACATTATCGACTCAAAATCGCTGTTCAAACTTTTTCCAATACCGGTGAATGAATATCAATTAAATTTATGAATGAATGATGAATGAATCGCAAAATGCAAATGCGAGTCATAAATCAACGTTTTCGTTAATTACCACAGACTTGTCAGACAATTTGGATAGAATCTGATGAGAATAATATTTATTTCATGAGAATTCCACATGGGGCCGTCCTCTTTCGGATTTCTGTGAACTTGATTTCGCCATTTTGTTTTTCGATAACACACTAAATTTATCAACATTTATCTCGTGGTTTGGATTCCGAACTTACGTCGCAGTTTTTTCATAAAATAGTGTCGAAGACGTATCGATATTCGTACTTTGGTGTTCGTCATGGAGCCCCACTCTTGGTTTTAGCCGAAATGCAGTAGAAACATTATAATTTAATATTTTCAATTACAGATTCCTGGTGATAATCGGATGTGTATTTTTTTTTGTTTTTCGAAAAAATTTTAGTGGCGCTCCATTTGTACCATAATTCTGATGATACTGTCAAAATGTTATTTATTTCCATCCATTCGTGGCAGAGCAAGTTTGGAATCCATTTTCGAGGTGCTAATGTCGGTATTTAACCTCCCCTTAAGGGGTTTATACGCAATCAGAATTTTCAAAAAATCGATTTGATAAATTTCCTTTCCGTAATGTACATGTAAAATTTCATGTCAATCCAACAAATATTTTCAAAGTTATAGGAATATTGGTAAACCCGTAATTACTATGTGCAAAGTGCTTTGGAAACGTTGAATGCGTTTTTTTTCAAAACTCTATGTTATAAAGTCGGTAAGGAAGATTTCTCAGGAACGGTATAACCGATCAGTTTTAAATTTTTACACAAGTTTTATAAATATATTTTTTAGTAATTAATCGAAGGTTTTTTTTACCGATAAATATTTTCCATTTTATAAACAATTGAAAACAAACATTTTAATCAAAAATCGTTTTTTTTGTTGAGAAGCCGCCATTTTGTTGAAAAGAAAAACTGCAAAATAAAGTTGAAAGTTACAAACGTATGGATATAAGTTTTTCCGTTTATTAATTAAAATGTCTTTCCAGTAAAAATTCTTGAAAAATCGCTCTTTCGACCTCCTGACTGCGTATCAGTGATCGGCAAAAAAAATCTATCTATTTTTATTATCCATTTTTTTTTGAAAAATTAATAATTAGCAAAAAAAAATTACTAATTTTTTTGTTAATTAGTAATTAGCGGGAACATTTTAGCGGGAATTTTTCTAAAAATTAGTAATTAGTGACAAAACATTTCTAATTTTTCAAAAAAAATCAGTAATTAACGATAAAATATTACTAATTTTTTCCAAGAATAAGTAATTAGGGAGAAAGATATTGCTAAATAACGAACAAAATCAATAATTTGTGGAGTAATGGTTGTATTAATTTTGGAAGAAGTAATAAATAAATAAAAAATAACTAATGCATTTTTAAATAGGTACTGATTCAATATTCAAATTAATAAAAACTTATGTGATATCGTATGACATTCGATACAATAAATCCTAATGTGGGAAATATTCAAAAGATCTAGTTATTATAAAAACTAAAACAACTTTTTGAATAGAGTTGTTTGAGCTTATAACCATGACTCAATCCGTACACACAAGTACGTAAATACTTTTCTACAAATTACTGTTTTAAAAAAAATTAATTAGTAATATCTTCCTTATACCAATTACTATATTTAGAAAAAAACTTGGTAATATTTTTTCGCTCATTACTAATTTTTTTGAAAAAATTAGAAATATTTTGTCGCTAAATACTAATTTTTTTGTAAAAATTGGAAACATTTTCTTACCAATTACTAATTTTTGAAAACAATTACTAATATTTTTCCGCTAATTACGAATTTTTTATAAAAAATTAGTAATGTTTTTTGACTAATTATTAATATTTCGAAAAAATCATTAATATAATCAATATCGTTGACGAAAAAATCGATACTGCCGATCACTGCTTCGTATAAGCCCTTAAATTGATAATGTAATGTAATAATTAAAATAAACAATATTCAATAATAAATATTTCATTATATTTTTATAAAAGCCATAATATCAATTTTTTAAAATTATTATTATTACTAAAAATGAGAATTTCCGTTTCAAATCTATGTATGGGGCATTTCGGGTAAAATAATTATAATTTCTTTGACAATCACTGGCCACAAAATAATGAAATGTCAAAAATAACGAAAATGACGAAAAATTAAATTTTCGAATCCTATACCGATAACGCAAAGCACTTTCTCCTATTTTTAAACCAGAAATACTTTGCCTGAAAAAATAAAAAAAGGAAATTGCAATTTCGTGAGAAAAAATGATATTATTTTTTCTTTTCTTCATCATTATATTTATTCTATTTTTTTTTTTTTTGCTTTTCCATCGATTTATTATAATTGTCTACCTTGAAGAAATTGGTGGCAAATGTGTTTGTACTGAGTGTAACAGCGTTTAGGGCTTCATTGCCAGATCCTTCGAGAGCCATCGCGTTGGAGCTTGTCACGTGCCACGTGACAACACCGATCAACAAAACTGCAAAAAAAAAAACATCCTTGAATAAAAAATTCAATCGCATCTTTCATTCGTAAGCGACGAAATGTCGAAATAAAAAAAAAAGTAGAAAATTTTACCGCAGCCAAGAGGATAAATATTTTAAAAAAAGAACATGAATATTGTTTTATTTTTGAAAGTTGTCAAGGTTATTCAGAATTCCGTTTTGACGAGTGACTTGGCATTTATTCGGCTTGTCTTGACCCCAAAATTCATTTGTTTGAGAGAAAATCATTCATCTAAGCTGTATGAATGAAAAATTAACGCCAAAAGTCATTCTCAAGGCAACTTAAAAAAAAAAATATTTGCACACCCCTTCCCAATTGAGATGGAATTTTTCATACGGTTAATTATTATCTATATAACGGGTGCTCAATTTTAAAAGGACGATTCCTGAGGGAAAAAAGGATTAAGGGGGAATAAAAGTGCGAAGAGGGTAGATTTAAAGGATTATGCGTGAGGGTCCTAATTTTTTCCATAATCGAAAAAAAAAACATAAATGTTGATTTTGCATTTGTTTTCAAAAAGTGGAGTTCAAGCCTTCCGCATTTGCACAATAAGGGCTAAATTTTGAAAATTTGTCTCTTGAAATAATCTTTTCACGAAATGACAATAACGAAGCAAAGTTCGTTTGAAGAAATCGTCGCTCATGTTTGGAGATTAAAGAATATTAAATAAAGAATAAAGAAAAATTAATGCGTCCTGGTATCAGCTGTTTTACGAAAAATTCGCATTTTTAGTCCACTTTCATTGATTCTCGACGCATTTTCTTCCTCGAAAGATCCTCCATTAATTGAATAAAAATATACATTGTCATTCGTAATTATCGTTTAAAAAAAAAAATAAACAAATTGTTGTAATTTTTCATTTACAATAATCGGTAAAAATCTACAGAGTGAACCGATGGAAAAATGTTTGATTAATTAAAATCTATTTTCAATTGATGATTGAAAAAAAATTAATATTTTTCTTTATCAAAGAGGGCAGAACATAAAATATTTGCAGGAATGATTTGTCGAATTGAGCACGTTTTTGACTAGCCGGAAGCGGTTCGAACAACCTCAAGGTCGACTTTTCTTTGGAATATCCCAACAAATCAACGAGAGAAAAAAATTTCCACGTATTTTCCCACATTCTCTCAGGTTTTACACGTTCTGAGTCATCGATTGGCTCATTAGCATGTTGCAAATTGCTTGTTTTTCTCACGTCGAAGCGTCTCTTCTGCGATTATCATTGGAAAAAAGCCTTTGAAAAATTGAAATGCGGTTGACCTTGAGAAGGTGTCTGTGACCGAGGGGATCTTGGGAAATTCAAGAATTCACGTGCAAAAGTTTCAAAAACGCGAAATCAGTGTCGATGGAGAAACGTCATCCGACGGGAGGATGTTTTATTTTTTTATTTTTTATAAAACAAGTTTCGTCACAATATTCGACATCTGCTCAGCGGTACCCGCATGTTTTTTTTTTACCGTTATGCCCTATCCAAGCGAATTACACTCGATAGGCTGGACTTGGCTAAAAACGACCATTATCTTGACAAATGGGTATTCTCAAACTGTGAGAATAAAAAAAAATTATATCGATGCGCGTTTTTTTTTACCGTTGCGATAATGACCGACCCCCATGAAAAACAACATGTGGCGTCCATTGAAAATATATCGCTGTTACATCAAATATATTGCGTTGACCGATATTTTGTAATATATGATAAACATACGTGGGCAAAATTTTTTTTTTCGTACTTGTTCGAAGCAGAATGGAAATATATTTTTCCGTTTACAAACGTATCAAAAATTTGATGCGTGAAATATATTTTCGCATATATTTCGTTTTCCGAATATATTTCGAAGTTCAATGTATTTTTCATACTCGAACGTTTAAAAAATTTGATATATGAAATATATTTCAGTGTATATTTTGTTCCTTTATTCGGTATATTAATAGAAATGAAAATTCATGCCGTATAAAAATAAAATATATACGTGAAAATGTATTTCTCACATGAAACTTTTGGGACGTTTGTACGTGGAAGATATATTATACTTTTGATATATTTAGAATATATCTGTCGCTTCCACATAAATAACATCGAAATATTTCACTGTGGCAACAAAATATATTTAATATATTTGAGATATATTTTTTAGATACGTCGCTGGGGCAAAATTTATTTATAGTCTTGTCATTAAAGCAAGGTAAAAAAAAAACGATGTTGTAGATTTTATAATAATGATAATTTGACTCTAATGATCGATCAAAGCGCGCGGGTTTGCGTGTTTGTGCGGAAAAACCCATCATAATTAGAATCATTATAAATATATAGTTACATGCATATGGGTCATTCCAAGTCAAATCGACCAAGAGTTGGAATTGACCCCTTTCAATTTCGATGAAATCTGGTCAAAAGTTTTCGTTATTAACAAAACGATCGAAGTTTTACCGAAGGAAAAAAATTAAATTTTTTTTTTCGCAAGGTATCAAAAATTTACAATTTCACAATTTTTCAAATCTTTCAAGTTTATTTTTCAAATATCTCGGAAACTATTATAGAAACTATTATAGAATATACGAAAAATTGTTCTGAATTCGTCTTGAAGAGTATACTTCGGGCTATAAAAAAAAAAATATTCCGAATTTTTTTTTTTTTTAATGATGAATTTGGGGAATTCTGAATTTTCAAAAATCGTAAAAATCCAAGTTGTACATTAAATTTTTGGTTCTATTTTTTTTAGATAATACCTTGTACTGATCTTAAAAGATCCTGAAATTTGCAGAGAGGTGTTTCATGTTTTTTCAAAAATATGAATTTTTGCTTTTTTTAAAATCGTGTGAATTCACGATCAACATTAAATTTTTTTTATATCATACCTTACACTGATTTTAAAAGATCCTGAAATTTTCAGGATGGTGTCGTTTTGTTTAAAAAATATAAATTTTTCAATTTTTTTTTTCGGAATATTTTTTGTTTCGTAGTCCCAAGTATACTCTTTAAGATGAATTCACAACAATTTTTCGTAGCTATAATAATTTCCGAGACATATAAAAAATAAACTTGAAAGATTTAAAAAATTGTGAAATTGTAAATTTTGGATAACTTTCGAAAAAAAAAAAATTTAATTTTTTTTCCTTTGGTAGAACTTTGTTTTGTTAATAACGAAAACTTCTGACCAAATTTCATCGAAATTGAAAGGGGTCGATTCCAACTCTTAATCAGTTTGACATGGAATGACCCATTTATATTTTTCTTGGTAGGCGATTTATAAATAGAAATTGCGGGAAAAATGAAAATTTCATTGGAAATCCTCTTACAGACAAATTTTTAAAAAAATTCAATTCAAATATATCAAATATATTTTGTTCCTAAAATATATGAAGTCCATATTCTGAATAAAAAAAAGTGTTGTCTTTAAAATTTAAATTTCTATTAAATTTCTACATTTTAATTGATAACCATATAAAAATGTTCGTCGCAATAACTTGAAAATTGCAGAATTCGCATTTGCGCAATTTTTGTAAAAACTAAAAGAACCAATAAAATCGAATTAAAAGTCAAACTAAAATCATTAGAGAAAAAAAATCATGAATTCATCAGTTTGTTTTATGAGGAAGCAAAATTAAAAAAGATTGTAGTGCGTTAAAAAGTAAGTTTGAATAAGAAAGAAACAATTATCGGACTTTGATAATTGCGGATGATTTTCTTTTTTCAATGACGTTCCATCTAAATTGAAAAGAAAACGATTTGCGATATGACGATATATGTATGTAATGCTATCACGATCCGTGCTGCGAAAGTTTATGGCGCATTGTACATTATCGATTTGTCACAGCCAGCGATAAAGAAAATCGAAGAGCTAAAGATGAGATTGGTGAGCTCGATATGAAAAGCCGATTAAAAAGACCGAGAAATGCATGAAGAATTGCAAATTTCCTCGTAATCACGATGAATTCAGCCCGTATTGCTAAATAACGATGCACATATCGATCAATATTGAGATTACGACAATCTTTGATGAGAAAAAAGTGATATCCATTCGTCACGCACAAAAAAAACATCCACACTCGTTGATTCATCGTCGATCGATAACGAAATTTTAAAGAAAACCTTTAAATCCGGACGAAGATGATGAAAAAAAATGGCGCCTAGATTCAATGATTTCCCAAATGTCAGAAAATAATATTCACGCTATTTACTTACGAAAACGCATTTTGAATAGTCAGCGATATAGTTGTAAAGTCTTCAAGGATGTTTTCTCAGCGAGAATAACTTGTTTTGTTTCTTTTGGGGTTCGCCGAAAAAAAAATAAAACAAACCGTACGATGTTACTCGTCGAGAAAACCAAGCGGATATGCGAGAGCGATGGTTCAGCGCTTGGCTTTTTGACTGATTTATCTAAACCTCCCACTTGAAACTCACCGAGAGAGCAAGAGAGAAAGAGAAAGAGTGAGAGAGAGAGAAAAAGAGAGTGAGAAAGAAATGCGAATGGAGCGCCACGTATAGGCCGGGGTGAGGAAAAGAGGAAGGAGAAACAGAGAGTGGAACGAGCGACTACTAACGATACGATATAACCACAAAAGTGACCTCCAACGATTCTTCGATGTGTTTAAACTCCGTGTTATTCTTTTTGTTCGCTTCTTCTTCGACGCGTAGAATCAACGATAAAAAGTCTTTGATTGAATTATACCCGGTGTTATTGTAATGTATTTTCGTTGGAAATGTTTTCTCTTTTTTCCTTCTTCATTTGTGCCGCCATGTTTTTTTATCGCACGGATGTATAAATTCACCGACCGGAAGTTCTAAAAAAAGGCGAAAATCCCTCGTAAGGATGGCTTCTAATGAATTTCACACGTGCGCCCAAAGAAGTGTACATAGAAGTTTTTCAGGAAGTCTATTTTTACTTACAGATAGAAGAAAACGGCCCCCGTGCCGCGAATTATGTCGCGAAATGCGGCCGGCCTCGCGCGATCAGGTTATCCGACGAAAAAAATCTGGGGTTCGTAGGTTATCTTTTTCAAGTTCGCGTATTCTATGACCTGATAAAATGCCCGTTCTTCGTCTATCGCGTGTTTTTCATATCGCGCGACATAAATCAGAGGTTTTGCGACAATAGAAACATTTACTTGCGGATACAGCAATTTTGTCGTTGTTAGAAAATCCTCCAGATGGCGGCATCAAACGTTAGCGTTTTTTTTTCACCCATTTGATCACGGCTTTTCTCACGCTCTATTTTTATCTTTTTTCCAAACTTGAATTCTCGATTAAGTTCCTGTTTGCGAGGTATTTACATTTTGAATTCACAGTGCTACAAAATAGGGTTACAAACAATGCCAAATTCAATTAAAGTTAATTGATATGAATTTGAGAAAAACCGTTTTCATAAACGACTTTTATAGCATTTTTTTCGATTTTTATTATTCTCATCATTCCCAAAGATGATTCAAAAAATTATTTTGAATTTTATTGTACCAACCATAAAATTTACCATCGGGGGATTTGACGTGGAAAGCCCCATATATGCATGCAGATACATATTAGGGTGGTCGTTATTTGGGATCTGAATGAATTGTTATCTGGCCACATCCGAAAGTAATTCAAAATAAATCTAAAAAAATGCTGTAATTATTGCAGACTGTTACATAATTAATTATGTCACCCACAACGGGCAAACTTTTCCATTTTTAATTATAGGGCCTTGATGGTTACAATTTTATTAGAGAGATCAATGATGGAGCTAAAAATGTCTCAATTTTGGCATAATTGATTTTGGAGAAAGTATCGAAGAAAATTCTCTATCAATTGAATTTTGTAACCCCGGATGAGGGCCACCCTAATGTGAGAGTGAGAGGCGATCTCATTTGTACTGGGCGAGTGATCTGTACATATTGAATAATCCATACTTATTCGCGACAAGAATCACGTACAAACAGAGGGAGGACACTCCACGAAGTACCATGAGCCGAAAAAAAGATATAATGAGGAAAATAGGCGAATAAATATAGCGAGTAGTAAAAAAAAATTGACAAGGTCCTTTTCCGGCAAGGATTGAGAGAGATGGAGGGCGAGCAGAGGCTGCCTTAAATATCAATATACACGTACACGCGTTCAAAAATAAATAGTTGTTGCCATGCTGAAACAATTCCATTAAAAAAAAAAGTGGAAACGAGCACGCGGGTGAAGCCGGCCGGCGTGTTTACTTCGTATAGAAATATATATATACACATTATGTTGACCGCGGAATAACATCAATGCCTCGTATCAGTATATATATGTATATATGGGGCATTCCACACCGATTCGACCTGGGTCTGACCCTTCCCCTCTCCGATTTTGTCCGCACTTTTTTATGGTTTTGTAGTACCTCTGAAAAGCACTCAGGATTTTTTTCAGATTTTTTTGGAGCGATTTGACTCAACTATAATTTTATAAACACATTACTGTTAGCTCAAATTTAAAAATCTAAAAAAAATCACAAAAATCCCGTTTTTTATGTGAAATTTTTTTTTCTGTTCATAACAAGCTTTTTTGATTTTTTTTTTTAAATATAAAGGGAAACCTGAATTGAGTGGGCTCTCATCCAAACTTTTTTTTGAACACCTTCAATTTATACAAAAATGTTTGGATAACGACTCACTCCATTCAGAGTCCTCCTTCTACTTAAAATTTGTTTTTTTTTTGCAAAGCCTTATTATAAACAGAAGGAAACCCCTGCCCACTTTGGCTCAACGCTTGAAATTTTCCGTATAAAAAAAGTAAGTTTCGTGATTTTTTTCAGATTTTTTAATTTGAGCTACAAATAATTTGTTTATAAAATTGTAATTGAGTCAAATCGCTCCAAAAAAATCTGAAAAAAATCCTGACTGCTTTTCAGAGGTATTACAAAACCATAACAAATTGCGGACAAAATCGGAGAGGTGACGGGTCAGACCCAGATCGAATCGGTGTAGAATGCCTCATATCTCTGTATATGAGGCATTTCCTTCGAACCGTCCGATCCGTAACCCCGACTATTTTTTATTTTTATGAAAATTTTCTATTTGTTTGTACGTACCGAACGTAGTCTTTCAGAATTTTTCTAGATTTTTATGTCAACCCTTCTAGCCACAATAAATTGTGTAAATTTCAAGCAATTTTTTTGAAAATGCTCATAACTTTTTAAAAAACGGAGATATTAAAATAAGATAGAAAATCATTTTGTTTCGTCTTGAGTTGTAGTTTCGTAACAAAAATACAAAAAAATATCGAAATTAATTTTCATATGTTTTTTTCAGTTTTAAATCCAAAATATTTTTTTTTAACGTGGACCTTTTTGATTTTTTTTAAATTCACCACTTTTGAGGGGACATTTTTTCAAGTGCTAAAAAATTCGCAGCTTGTGATATTCATAACTTGTGTTTTTAGACTATTTTACTGCGATGACGAAATCATCATATAACGTATAACACTTTAGCGTATAATACTTAACGTATAATACTTTAGCGTTAATAATGAAAGACTAGAAAATGTTCAACAAAATAAAAAAATGGTCAGAGTTACAGATTGGTCGGATTCGTATAGAATGTCCCATACATTATATATATATATATCTATACTGAAATGTGTAGTGATTCAAAAAATTTCGAAATGTACGCCCGTGAATATTTGTCATACAATCCGGCAAATGATACGAGTAGGTGTATAATTTTGTTCGAAACAGGTCGTTCGTAATGATAACGGAAATAATCGAAAAATGATTTGAAAACAATTATTTCATTCGTATTCTCGCTAAAAATAGCAGTATGCCCGCGAATAATGTATACACTAACGCCCTCCGTCGACGCTTACCAGAAACAACAAACAGTGTCGCTCCTCCACTCCGCGGTAGGGGTCAATTCGAAATTATTTCCTGGACGATCGATATTTATTCGCTCGATGGTCACTAATTTTGCGGCTTTATTCTTCGCAAAGCGCGTAGATATTGATTGTGCCTCTAATATTGCGATTTCACGGAGTTTTTGATGAATTGGACGATAAGAAAATAGAATTAGTGGCAGGTGGCGAGTATAGGATAAGCCCGACAACGATGCGAGACGTTTATATACATATATATGAATATATATGAGTAATTCCATGCCAATTCAACGACGTTTTGACGGTGACCCCCTTCGATTTTTTTGATTTTTTAATATGTTATTATATATGCGAAAATAAATATCCATGTGAGCTTTTGGCTCTCTATCTTAACCCATACCGAAGTTATTGATTTTTGCTAAAATATTCTTAAAATAATCATAACTTCTACAATAACCAAGATATTCTAAATTGTTAAGAGGTAATTTCTTTTTGTTTTTCAATGTTCTTTTTGAATAAAATATCGAAAATTAAGAAAAAACAAAATTCAATGTCTTTTTAGATGTTTTAAGCTGAAAAGTTGGATTTTTTTAATAGGACCCCTACGATTAAAAAAAAAATTACATTTTTTTTCGTCATTTTGATCTTTTTTCCTTCTATGACTACAATAGTCGGTTTCAATTATGTTAAAATAGATCATTTAACTTTTCTCACATATTTCCTTTGTAAATTATAATAATTAACATTAAGAATTACAATTCAAGTACGTTTTGCGCTTTATTCAATTTTTTTACATAAAAATTGTAATTCTTAATGTTATTATTACAATTTACAAAGGAAATATATGAGAGAAGTTAAATTATTTATTTTAACATAATCGAAATCAACTATTGTAGTCATAGAAGGAAAAAAGATCAAGATTATGAAAAAAAACGAAATTTCTTTTATTAATAAGAAGTTATTTGAATCCCATCTTCGGTAAAATCTCAAAAATTTTGTTTTTTTACGTAGTAAATTTTGTTTTTTACCATTTCACCAGTGTAAGTTACGATTACGCTGTTCCAGACACTTTTAAAGATCGTTCAATTCTACGTAAATTGCGACCAAAATCAATATGATAGCGTAAAACCCGCGGAGTGGTAAAATTTTGGCGAAAAAAGTTTTTAATTTATGTGTATTTTAGATGGAAAAACTTATCACGTGAAGGGAAAGTACTTAATATTAATGTTAAGGCGCTGTAACTTACAGGGAATTTTCTTATACAACAAAATTTCGGGTGGCGCGTGAAAGAAATAAAAAAGTTTTAAAAAATCGCCCTAATGTTTAACATATTTAAAAAAAAAAAAATTGTAGGGGGTCATCGACAAAACGTCGTTGAATTGACATGGAATGACTCATATATATTGAGTCTATCTGCCAAGTGTCAACTAGTCGTCGAAATATAAAAAAAGTACCTCTCACGCGACGGAAATGGAGAAACGGCGTCATCGCGTTTGGGCGTGTCTGACACATACAAGCAGGGACATACTTTAACATTTTATTCATACAATTTTAAAGAATGTTTTTTTTTTTCGTTTCAAGATTAATTCGACAAGCAATAATCGGTCAGAACAACTTCTCGTATAACGGAAATATACTTTATTTTCGAATCCATATGTCTCTCCACGATTATATCATGCGACGGTATTATTGATGTGATGTTTTTTGGTCTAATCGGCGACCACAGTGATATCTTAGTTCACCGGGCCATATATCCAACGATAATAATAAAACATGCCCCATTAACCTCAAAAGCACTCAGAAAAAGTGTGTTTTATATTTATAGTCCATCAAAACATATTTCCATTTATTTTTATGTGTATATTTCAATATGTATGTTTATATATCTATACGGTTCAATGCAATCTAATATGTACATTGCGCAAGACCTGAGATTTTGGGTATCAGTAATCGGTACTCTTTCGTTCAAGTGCACTCATTTATTTTCGAAATCAATATTTTTTAAAGTACTCGATTCAAGAACTGCATCATCGCTAAAACTAAATCCGTTTGAACTATTTTTATTTCCGGTTATCGGTTGAGTTAGAGGGCAAAGTGGAAATAAAATACGCTTTAGGAAAATAATTGTATCTACATCTGCGATTATTTTTTAAGAAACTATAATCAGGGAAGATTCTTGGAATCACGTGACCTTCAAAGTGCAAAGAAAGTCATTTAAAGCTCGTTCAACATTGTAATATCGATACTCACGGAAAATTTGAGATGCTCGAATTGATGTGATGAACTTGAGTTCACGTTACTTTTCTTGGTATTGAAAATCAACGAACGAACAAGAAAAAGTGTATTTTATTGTTTGAAACGATGCTCCTGCCACAACGTTCGCCGGGGAATTGTGGCGAAGTCGTCCAAGCAGAACGTTCGAATAGCCGCACGATTCAAACCGATAAGATATAACACCTATGGGCTAGCCAGACAACGATTGGAATTATCTAAATTTGTACTGTGGGGGCGTTTGCAATATTAAACATTACAATGATGAATACACAATCCCGCGATAAACCCCTCATAAGTTAAGTGCAGGAACTTCGACCCCTCTTTAATCAAGTTCAGGGTCTCCTGTAATTTAATTAACCCGTTACAAATGAAATTCATAAATTTCCTTTCTCCAACTATAAATATTTAAGGGGGAAGCCACTGTGACGGGGCAAAAAATAGCCGATTTTTTGAATTTTTTGCTTGCAAGTATAGGGATGATTATTTGAAGATGAGACAAAAAGCAATTTATTAAGTATATATTCAACTATGTTCATGAAAAATTTTATTGAAAAATATTAAAAATTGACAAAGTTATTACCATGAACGTAAAGAAATTTGAATTTTTTTTTTTTGAAAAGGCTTGTTATAAACAGAAGGGAACCCGTGCCCACTTTGGCTCAATGCTTGACATTTTTCATATAAAGAACGCGGTTTTTATGATTCTTTTCAGATTTTTTAAAATTAAAGTAAAAAAAAAACAATTTTTGTAATAGAAGGAGAAACCTGAATTGAGTGGTGTGATATATTTATTTAAATGCCAGATATAGAGGTCGCTTACAATCTTATAACCGTGGCGCTCTCTATAGGCCTTAAGGGCCACTTAAGGAGGTTCATCTGGTATACGATTTTCAATACAGATGTTGATAAAAAAAATCAGAATATAGTTATTAGTATCTAAAAAGTCATCTGTTAAAATTTCAAGACCCGAGGATACCTTGTTCGTAAGAAATAAATAGAAATGTAATTCCTAAATAACATGGGCTCTTATGGGATTCCGTCTATAAATATTAAATTCACAATCATTACAATACAGATTTTAACGGAAATTTAAGAAATTATGAAAAAGTATCTAAGGAATATATTTAGAGCTTCGTAAAATCGATTAGGTACTTGTGAGATTAATAATAAATTAATTAGTCTTGAAAATGCTGATTATTTTGAGGTTAAGCATTGTCAATGACGACGCTAGTCACCGCTTATTTTGAGGTTAAGAATTGCCATTTTTCTTTTGACTCACTTGGTTCCAGATGAACCTCCTTAAGGGTCACTAGCTCAGTCTATCGTCACGACGCTTTGCTCTTCCGCTCCGACTGTACAACGAGGCACACGCACGTCGATTTTGTCTATTATCATCGAGTATATTGTTAATAAAGAACGTTATTTTTGTTACTGAAATCAAGTATATTTCAATTGGCAACGAGGATCGAAATGTTATTCACGTGTTGTGGTGTGTCTTTTCATTGAAAAGGGAAGGCCAAATTTTTGGAAAACACGTGTGTGTCAAGACACGTGTAAAGTAAATTTTTCCTCGCATGCATAATGACTTGTCTAATCGCCATTCTATAATGGTTAGAATTGCTTGCCGTTTGTATTTGTGAAAATTCTATTGTCTTTTTAACCGGATTTCTAACCGCTACGCGTAATTTTACCGAAGTTAGAATGGTGGTTAGAAAGGCGGTTAGAATTTCAAATTGCATCTGCTACCAAAATCCAACCATGCCTAACCCACTTTCTAACCGCTTTTTCTAACTACTACGCATTATTCACTCAAGTTAGAAAAGGGGTTAGAAAAGCGGTTAGAAGTTCAAATTGCAACATCTGTCAAAACCTAACCTCCTCTAACCGGCTTTCTAATAACCACTCAGGTTAGAAAGGCGGTTAAAAGTTCGAAGTAGAACGTCAGCGGTGATTTTACGTACCTGGAACGGTGGTGACCAATTAAAGATGCGTGTACCTGTAATTAGTATTGTGATGTGGATATTACAGTCGATGGAGCGATACACAGTATCGGAAAATGGTAGTTATATGCATTACAATTTTTTGGTTACGCAACATTCGCGCAATACCAATTTTCACGCAATACAATGTTCTTTTTTTTACCACACTATATGATATATATCATCATATGTAACAAACATGGTTCTTATGATAATAAATTGTATTTAATTGTAATTTTTCTCTTACAATTGGTTTCTTGCTTTGTATTGTAATTATAGTGCGCAAATATAATACCGAAAATCAAATCTCGGTACGAAATATTTTTCTCCGGTTTATTCGTTTGCGGTACACGATTTTAAATATTCTTTAGGCTGTTCACTCTCACGAAAGAAGTTTATTTTGTCGTCCAATAACTTCGCGAAGACATTCCACATCGACGCACAAAAGATATATATTGTTTCACTTCAAAGGACATTCGTCATCTTGCCTTTGTTCTTCAGGGCGCTGTGAGCTTGGCTAGTCTCCCGTAGCGGCGTCTCCGGGAGTCTAGCCCATTTTCACGTAAGTACTGTTCTCACTGCTCTCTCATTCTCTCTCTCTTTATCACTCTCGCGCTCGAACGATCGTGGTGCGCGTTCAGACTCCACTTAAAAGTTTTATTCGCCAGTGTAGCCAGTATCTTGAGTAGTCAGCTTGAGATTAACAGCTATCAAAATTGCAACAGCTCTTGAGACGGCATCGAGGGATGTCGCAGAGATGGGGTCAGCCCCAAGGAGCGATCTCAGATCAGTCAATTTCGTTAGCGGCAAGCGATCACATCCGATAAGTAAATCTGTTGAATCGTTCCAAGTTCAATGTTTTCGTTGTGGGAAATCGTCTCATAAAGCGGCACAATGTAAATTCAAATCATATAAAATGTCATGATTGCCACAAAAAAGGTCATTCGGCTAGGGTGTGAAAAAACAAAGCTGTTGATTCGAAATTTTCAAACGATAATGTCGCACGTAATGATGATGATAATAATAATAATAATAACGCGAAACAGAAAGAGAAAAACAAGAGGGTGAGCGACACCATTATGTTGTCGAAGTGTCTGATCTCGAGCAAGCTTCCCTAACAATCCGTCCGACCGGTCAATTATCAGCTTTTCCGACCGGTCGGATTTAGCGGTATGAACACGGTCGGATCGACGTCGGAAGACAGTATGAACACGGTCGGATCGACGTCAGAAGACGGTATGAACACGGTTGGATCGACGTCGGAAGACGGTATGAACGCGGTCGGATCGACGTCGGAAGGCGGTATGAACACGGTCAGATCGACGTCGGAAGGCAAATTGGTGGTATGGGTGGAGGCCTTTCGATCTTCTTGGTCTCTGGATCGTCGGTGGAGGAACATCTCGAGAGACTGAAATCGATGTTAAACCGCCTTCAGGATTGCGGTCTTATGGTGCGGAAAGAGAAATGCGAATTATTTCGTGATAGCGTGATCTTTTTGGGATTTGTGCTCGACGCTCAGGGATCGCATATATTGCGCGAGAAAAGGTGCAAGCGGTTCTTGACGTACCAGCGCAACACGATATAACTCGACTTAAAACCTTCTTGGGTATGATCAATTATTATTCCAAGTTTATAAAAGATTACGCAACCATTGTTAACCCGATCTATGAGTTATTGAATTCAGATACGAAGTGGGAATGGACTCGCGATCGAGAAAAGGCTTTTCGATGAACGAAAGCAGCTCTGTTATCGCAAAGTCTTGGTGCATTACGATTCGGCCTTGCCGGTCAAAATAGCGTGTAATCCTTCGCCTGTCGGACTGGGGGCGGTATTGTCCCACGTTTTTCGAGACGGTACTTGTAACCGATCGCTTTTCCCTCGAAAACACTATCGAAGGCGGAGCGTAATTATTCACAGCTCGATCACGAGGCCCTTGCACTCGTATTTGGAGTGGAAAGCTTCTATCAATTCGTTGATCGGCGTAACTTCTTATTAGAAACAGATCATAAACCATTAATAAATATTTTCGGATCAAAGAAGAGCCTGCCGTAAATGGCGGCTAGTCGGGTGCAGCGCTGGGCCGTGTTTTTATCGGGATACAATTTCTGGATCCAGCACATAAAAGGGGTTGACAATATGAGTGCCGATAGTCCCTTGTGTCATTCTCGGCCCGTCGTATCCGGTGATTTTGATGTAAAAAATTGTGACGATTATTTGTACTTAAATTTAATTATTGAGGATGTCGCAGCGATTAATTTTATTGACATTCAGACTGAATCGACACTTGATCCGATTATAAGCCAAGCTTTAGTATATACTCGAGAGGGATTTTCGCATAAAGTTAAGGAGGAATTGATCCTTTTCAAGAATCGTGAACGGGAGTCATCGATTATTCATGATTGCCTCATGTGGGGGCATCGCGTCGTCATTCCGAAATCTTTACGGTAGCGATTACTTAGCGAATTACACAGTATTCATATGGGCATAATTCGCATAAAAATGGTGGCTCGATCGTACATTTGTTGGCCCGGAATCGATAAAGATATCGAATCAATCTCTCGGTCGTGTGAGGAATGTTTGGGTAAAGCAGATAATCCACCGCAAGCCGAGCTTAACGTTTGGAAATGGCCTGATGGTCCGAATCACCGTGTCCACGCGGATTTTATAAGTCCTGTGCGGGGTAAAATGTACTTAATTATTGTCGACGCATTTTCAAAATGGGTTGATGCAAAGGAAATGGCGGATATTACATCCGAGAGCTCATCTAAAGTATTTAAAGTACATACTATGTACGTGGGGTTTACCAAAAAATCTGATCACCGATAATGGAGCGTCCTTTAAGCCTCACAGTTTCGAGGGATTTTTCCAGCGAAATGGAATCAATCATATTAGGACTGCACCGTATCACCCGGCGTCAAATGGTGCTGCGGAAAATGCCGTAAGAACGTTCAAGAATAAATTTATGATTTCGATGGAATAGGGAATAGTTAGTCACGAGGCGCTGTGTCGTTTTCTATTATATTATCGTTCTTCGCCTCATTGTACGATGGGTGTTTCGCCAGCAGAATTGCAAATGGGGAGAGCGTTGCGAACTCGTTTGGATTTGCTGAAACCTACAATACGTCGTTACGTCGAAGCAAAACAAGCGGAACAAAAGAGATATTTTAGAGGTCAACGTAAGGCTGAATTTAAAATTAACGAAATTGTTATGGCCAAAGATTATAGTAACGGTTCTTGGTGCCTAGGAAAAGTCATTGGTCGTTTGAGCTCAGTATAACACATCAAATTCGTACCGGAGATTAACAAGTCTAGAAAAGACATTTGAATCAGCTTAAGTGTTGCGATTTGCCATTTGAAAATTCCGCCGTTACTAAATATTCGATCTATAGAGATTCTAATCAAGAGACTGCAATATCGAGTCATGTACCCGAGGCTGTTAATCAAGTACCTCATAACGGGGAAATGCGCACTAGTGATAACTCGTTAGATACGACGGAAAATGAGGCTTTTCCCGTTGCTCCGGATAATAGAAATTTAAATGTGAATAATGCTCGTAAGAGCGTGGCAAGGTGCGGTGAGAATAACAATGTAACTGCACCCGTTTCAACGGTGCCCGAGCTTCGTCGCAGTACGTGAATTCGTAAACCTCGAGAAATGTTAAATCTGTAACTTCGTTTTGTAAAAGCCTAAAGTAAAAAAAACGGTAAGCGTGAGCTAGCTAATAAATCGTAGTAAGCGCTAGATTGCGTGGGGAGGAATTGTGATATATTCATTTAAATGCCGGATATACAGGTCGCTTACAATCTTATAACAGTGGCGCTCTCTATAAGTCTTAAGGGCCACTAGCTCATTCTATCGTCACGACGCTTTGCCTTTCCGCTCCGACTGTACGAGGCACACGCACGTCGATTTCTTAATTTGTTATATCTATTATCATCGAGTATACTGTTAATAAAGAATGTTCTTTTTGTTACTGAAATCAAGTATATTTCAAGTGGGACCTTATCGAAACATTTTTTTAAACACCTTTAATTCATACAAAAATATTTGTATAATGGCCCACTCAATCAGGTTCCTCGTTCCATTAAAAAAAAATCGAAAAAGTTATGAATGTTTGTAAAAAACGGGATTTTTGTGACTTTTTTCAAATTTAAAAATTTGGGCTAAAAATAATTTGTTCATAATAAAATTATAGTCGAGTTAAATCGCTCCAAAAAAATCTGAAAAAAATCCTGAGTGCTTTTCAGAGGTACTACGAAACCATAAAAAATCGCGGACAAAATCGGAAAGGTGAAGGGTCAGACCTCGGTCGAATCGGTATGGAATGCCTTATATATATACTTACTTCCTTTGGGTATATCCCAGTCAATTCTTAAGATTTTGAGTTGAAAATTTGTTTACATGTTTTTGAATACGTATACTTTAAGAAAATGGAAAAAAATCGATTTTTGTTACCCTTCACAGTGGCGTTCCCCCTTAACACGTCTATTTTGAAATTCTATATCTGGCTCGTTTGAAGAAAACGAATTATAAATTCGGCGATGAGTAACGGTCAAGATATGATTAATCTCGGAATAAAATCCCGATAAAAAGCCTTATCAATTTGTTGACGTGAAAGAAACAAAATTTATCGCGATTAAACGTGATGAATTTTTCGAACGAAGAAACACGGTATGTGTCATGCGGTATGATATATTACATCCATATGTCAATGTAAAAAAAGAAATGTTTTAAAAAATACGGTAGAATTTTTGCCATGAAAAGTTCACGGTTAACGAGGCGATTAAAAAAAACACGTTAACGATTCGGTTGACCTTGGAGAGACCTTGAAACATAACATGGATGATACGGGGATTTTTATCGGTGCACGCTTTACAATTCATTCTCTATTCCGTCAACGATTCTCGCTTGTGAAATCCTAGTCAAGAAGTGCACGCTCCTCCACATCGACAATTTGGCACGCCGTAAACGTCGCTCTTCGTTTGCGGTTGCTTAATTTTCGGAGGACAAATTTTTCGTGGCACTGAGACCGGTTTGCAACATTTCGGCGCTTCCGGATCCTAATTTTAACATGATTTGGATTTTTTTAGAAGATTTTAGCATATTCTGAAAGATTACAATATGGCGTCTCCGGCGGCCATCATGAAAATGGATCTAAACAATTGAAGGCACACATAACCTGCATCTTAATCCAATATCTCACGGGCTTAAATTCGGTCGAGCAAGAATCTCGTTCGTTCGCTCTTTGTTTCTCATCCGATTTGATTTTTGCCTTCCCATCGTCATTTTCCCCTTTATCCAATATCATCGTCGATTTCATCCCCAAATCACCCTTTTCCTTCTCCTCGGCGCCATTTTCCTGAATATCCTTCTTAACGCTCTCCTGCGGATCTTCCACCTTCGTTCGAACGTCTTCCCTCAATTGTTCTTTGTTCTTTTCCAGTTCCGAATCGTCGTTCCTTTTTCCTCTATTCCATCCCCATGTGATTCTCGAATGACACGGTGACCTTGTCACCTCGTTCCTGCTCCTTCTTAACTCTATCAATACTGCACACGATGAGGAAAAGTAAAATTTTCGTCACGTTTTGATAAATCGATATTGTATGTTAGATTGTATTTTCGTCGAGTCGTTGAATTTTACCGCAATCCTTTATGCGAGAGAACAAACTCTTTTCATTCGGATCGTCCATTTGTGTTTATCAGTCCTTACTTCCGTTTTAAAGTATATGCGGAGCAGGATGGAGGCGTTATTAATTTATCAGTCGTTCGTTATTGTCTGTGCAACGGAATGGAGGCTTTAATTTTTGTTGAAATTTATTGTCTTCTTTACTTTGTCAAATTATTCAAGATTTTTTGAGGGGTTACCCTCAAGGGGTTGCCCCAGGGGATCGGCTATAGCAGCTTCAAGAATCATTATTTTTAGACAGAAAAATTTCAAAATAAAGTTAAAAGTTACAAAAATATGTTTATAAATTTTTACGTTGATAAATTAAAATGTGTTTCAAGAAAAAATTCTTGAAAAACCATTTTTTTCGGCCTCCTGACTGTGTATAAGCCCTCCATATAAGTCATGTAAATGTAATATCGATGGAAACAGAAGATGCTATATGCAAATATTTATAATTTGCACGGTTTCCTATGAAATATTGATGAGCCGAAAATACTTCGATTATATAAAACCACGATAAAACGCACTCACGTAATTTCTCATTATATTAACATATTCAGAAAACCAGAGCGTGGAATAGATTATAGAAGGAATTCAAGAATATATATATACACACGATAATATATGTATCTATATATGAGTTATTCCATGTCAATTCAACAACGTTTTGTCGATGACCGTTATATTTTTTCGATGACCAAATTATAAAATTCTACGTAAAAAAACAAAATTTTTGAGATTTTGCCGAAGATGGGATTCAAATGACTTCTTATTTTAAAAAATTTTTTCAATTTTTTTTTCGTAATTTTGATCTTTTTTCCTTTTATGAATAGTTGATTTCAATTATGTTAAAATAAATAATTCAACTTCTCTCATATATTTCCTTTGTAAATTATAATAATTAACATTAAGAATTACAATTCAAGTACGTTTTGCACTTTATTCAATTTTTTTTACATAAAAATTGTAATTCTTAATGTTATATAATTATTATAATTTATAAAGGAAATATGTGAGAGAAGTCAGATTATTTATTTTAACATAATTAAAATCAACTATTGTGTAGTCATAGAATGAAAAAAGATCAAAATTACGAAAAAAAATCGAAATTTTTTGTTTAATAAGAAGTTATTTGAATCCCATCTTCGGTAAAATCTCAAAAATTTTGTTTTTTACTTATAATTTTATATATATATATTTTTTTTTTAATCCAAGAGAGGTCCCATTGAAAGAAAATCCATTTTTTTCGCTTAAAACAGCCAAAAAGCCATTAAAATGTTTTATTTCTTAATTTTCCATGTTTTATTCAAAAAATACATTGAAAAACAACAAAAAATGACCTCTTAACAAGTTAGAATATCTTGGTTATTGCAGAAGCTATGATTATTTTAAGAATATTTTATCAAAAATCAATAACTTCGGTATGGATTAAGATAGAGAGCTAAAAACTTACATGGATATTTCTTTTTGCATGTATAATAACATATTGAAAAATCAACAAAATCTAAAGGGGTCACCGACAAAACGTCGTTGAATTGACATGGAATGACTCATATATATACTATATTGCAGGTTAGATTCGTCTCGGGCGTTTGTCGTACATACGTAAAAAAAATGGCGGTCCGGTATCCCTACATATTCGCTTCGATCTTTCTCCCATATCAGCTGTACACAACCACCTTTTACAAAATTGTTTTTCCAAACTCGCTCAACGACCCGCGCTCTCTCTCTCACTCTCGTCTGCTTGAATGGTGCGGCGTGTGAGAATAAATCCTCTGAGAAAAAAAAAACAAACTTCATCCACGTTGTCCCTTTTTTTTTTGTTTTGTAATTTAGTTTCGCCATATTACACACGTCGTAGCTTATGCGTGTGTTATGCGACATAAAACATAACGTCCGGGATATCGCGAGCGCGAGAGAGATATTTCGTCCGTTCTCAATTATTCTTCTACGTGAATTTATAAACAGTGCGAGGAAAAACTACGACGTTATGCCGAGTAAAAAGAAAAAATATAACGCCCGTTTTCCAGCGGTGAGATAGCAATGTTTATCTTTGGTTCTCTTTTTTGTTGTTTTCTTTTTCTCTTCGTCGCATATTCTCTGACGTCGTGACCACTGTCAAATTCACATGCTCTCGAAAATATTACGAAATTCTCCACTGTCATGAATTATCATAGTTTTTTTTGTTTCCTCTCACGATGATTATCATAGAATTTGTATTGGAAAAAAAACACTCTATCGAGAAGCGTGTGAATGATGGTTGATCCACGACGGTACGTGCTTAACCTCAAATTTCAATATTTTTTTTCTTTCAGGGACGCATTAAAAAAATAATGCAAACGGACGAGGAAGTTGGAAAAGTCGCTCAAGCCGTTCCAGTCATAATCTATATCCTTTTTCTTTTGTGTTTGTCAATTGATTTCGTTATTCTTCAACTTTTTTACATTTATCGAAATTAACCTCAATGTTTTGTACCTCAATTGTTGCAAATCGTAAAATTCCTTAACCATTTGCGCACCTAGAACACTGGAACTTTTTGTACATTCGTTACTCACCAAAAGTATGCAGATCACACTCGCCAAAAATTCAAAAACTCTCAGTCCCTCACACATGTGAGTTTGCAAAAATTTAAAAAGCACCATGATATCGTGTAATTTTAGTTGAAAAAAGTCAGTGCGATGGTCATTCGTTTTTTTTTTTTCCCAGGAAACAATGTATATTGTCCGAGAGTCGTTTTGATTTTTTGAAGGATCTGGTTAAAGGCCTGCCGGATGTTTCCGGCGCCGACGAAGATGTACCCACGCCGCCATTGACCCCTGCACCAATGGCCGTCAGTTCGGTTCCTGGCGTAGCCGGTCTACCTCCGACTTTACATTCCGAGGGAAGGTCAGTCCAGGATCATGCTTGTTAGATGTATCTCAAAGTCGTTGCTCAAAAAGATTCTTACAAATGTCTTTTTCAACAAATTCAAGAGATACGACAAGAATATATCAAGAAGAACATCTCAGTGTCAGACAGGGTTGCAAATAATGCATTACTTTTTTTAATGCATTTACATTTTCAATAACCATTAACTCTTGTTGATTAATTGAAATAATTTCCATTAACCGTTAAATGTTAATGGTTAATGAAAATGAGTTCCATTAACCACTAACATTAATGGAAAGAATGATTATAAATGGAAATAATTTCCATTAACCATTAACATTCAATGGTTAATGGTTAATAGAAAAAATTTACATTCATCATTAACTTATAATGGTTAATGGAAAAAATTTACATTAATCATTAACGTTCAATGGTTAATGGAAATAATTTACATCAACCATTAACATTAACCATTAGCATTTAATGGTTAATGGAAAAAATTTGCATTAATCATTAACGTTTAATGGTTAATGAAAATAATTTACTTTAACCATTAACATTTACTGCTTAATGGAAAAATTTACATTAATCATTAACGTTTAATGGTTAATGGAAATAATTTACTTTAACCATTAACATTTACTGCTTAATGGAAAAATTTACATTAATCATTAACGTTTAATGGTTAATGGAAATAATTTACATTAACCATTAACATTTACTGGTTAATGGAAATAATCTACAATAACCATTAACATTTAATGGTTAATGGAAATAATTTACATTAACCATTAACATTTAATGGTTTATGGAAATAATTTGCATTAACCATTAACATTTAATGATTAATGCATTACTTCATCATTAAAAATTTCGCAACCCTGGTATCAGATCAGTTAAAAAATGGTTTACATTTTTTTTGTTTCCATTTTTTCAAATTAGATTGAAAATACTTCAATTAGCAGTATTACCATTGTGAATAATTATATTCCTCGCAGAATGAGTCGAATGAGCAGAAATTCGAAAGACAGCACCGAGGGCGGATCTTTCGGCATCAGCGATGAAACGGGAAAGGCGTTTATGCCGTCAATGACGACGTCGACGGCGTCGACGTTTTCGGGACCACAACAATTGTTGCTGCCACCGGCGCCACAGGAACATTTCAACGTTCCGAATTTTCAGATTACGATACCGTCGTCGTATCAAGTTAGTCAGCCGAATTTTTATACCGAAGTCGACCCGATGAATCTGACGAAAAATGCAAACAGCCCGAACACCATGAATCAGCCGACATCGAATTTCAATCATACTGCCAATATCGACGAGGATTACGACACGTAGTCTGACGCTCGTGCATCTCGGCACTAGCATAATTTTTTTTTTCTGTTTTTTTTTCTTTTCTTTTTTTTTTTACCAAGCTCTAGAGATAAAACGACTGTGAGGTGCCTGGAATCTCTCGCGAAACTGGTATCGAAAGTTCGGGGGCCCGAAAAAAAAAAAAACGAATAAGTGGAAATTTCGTAAATTTCCATTTCTTCAGCCGACGCGAAAAAAATTGCGCGCTAGGATTCCTCAAAATTCAAAGGATGAGATTACATTCGATACGAATCGACGCGATTTACGGGACAGCGGAAATCGTCTGCACAGGAAGAAACTTGTGATTATAAAAAAATTTCGAATAATCAGCGAATAACAGAGAAATCATGTTTTTGAGTCCAGACGGACTGAAGATTGAAAAACTGAATAACGGGGACAATTTTTCAAAACATTTTTTCGTAATTCTATCCAGCGCAAAATTGAAATTCGCTTTTCACGATTAAAATTTTCGTTCAATGAATGAGAACTGTCTTTAATAATTTTATAACGCTGTGAGATTTTCCGAAAAGGCTCTTCGAATTGTTCTCCTTTTTTTCGTTGTAATTATCATTCTGTTTGTTTTTTTTTGTTTTTCAAAACGTGAAAGTATGATTATCGTGTTTTCCACATGGAAAATAGATAAACGAGATCCACTGCCCGGATATCGGAAAAAAATGGAATATCAAAGACGAAATTCATTCAGATATTTCGATGAGAAAACTAATGTTCCATTGCAAAGTGACTGATTTGTCGTGAGGCAAATATTTCAATAACCGTGTACTTATATATATATATATATATATATATATAATAGGATTAGCCGTACATAGAGTATAAAAGTATTCAAATTGTCATTTGAATATATATATATGAGGTAATCCAGCCCAAGTGTGTAAACCCGTTTCCCTCACCCTCTCGGATTTGTATCATTTTTTTTTATATGATCGCATTGAGTCTAAAATACACCCTCATAATTTTTTCAGATTTTTCCAAACATCCCTTATTTCAAAAATTTTTTTTTTGATAAAAAACGCAATTTTTTTTAAATGTAAAAAAATTCTGAAAAAACCGTGACAATGTATAAAAATTTTCAAGCTATCACCCATAGTGGGCAGATTTTTTTCTGTGTTTTACGTGATAAATTTAAAAAAAAAAAATTTTTTTAAACGCAATTTTTTTTAAATCTAAAAAAATTAAATAGCTCACCTTGAGCAGATACTCAATTTAAGTACCAAAATAATTCAGTATCTGCTCAAGGTGAGCTATTTGAGATTTTTTTGGAATTTTGAGAATATTAATAGCTTGTGAAACACAGAAAAAAAATCTGCCCACTACGGGTGTATTTTTTATATATTATCACGGTTTTTTCAGAATTTTTTTAGATTTTTAAAAAATGGCGTTTTTTTTTCTTAAATTTTGAAATAAGAGATGGTTGGAAAAATCTAAAAAAATTATGAGGGTATATTTTAGACTCAATGCGATCATATAAAAAAAAATGACAAATCCGAGAGGGTGAGGGAAACTGGTTTATACACTTGGGCTGGAATACCTCATATATATGAGGTATTCCAGCCCAAGTGTGTAAACCCGTGACCCTGACCCCCTCGGATTTATTTTATTTTCATATGATCGCATTGAGTCTAAAATACACCCTCATAATTTTTTTTTGATTTTTCCAAACATCCTTTATTAAAAAAAAAAAATTGAAAAAACGCCATTTTTTAAAAATCTACAAAAATGCTGAAAAAACCGTGATAATATATAAAAAAATTGCAAGCTATCACCCATAGTGGGCAGATTTTTTTTTGTGTTTGTCGTATTGTATTCTTTAAAAAAATGTAAAAAAACGCCATTTTTTTTTAATCTAAAAAAATTCTGAAAAAACCGCGATAGTATATAAAACATTTCAAACCAGCACTCGTAGGCAGTTTTTTTTTCTGTGTCTTACAAGCTATTAACGTTCTCAAAATTCCAAAAAATTCTCAAATAGCTCACCTTGAGCAGATACTGAATTATTTTGGTATTCAAATTAATGCAGTATCTGCTCAAAGTGAGCTATTTGAGAATTTTTTGGAATTTTGAGAACGATAATATAGCTTGTAAAACACAGAAAAAAAAATCTGGACACTGCGGGTGATAGCTTGAAAATTTTCATATATTATCACGGGTTTTTCAGATTTAAAAAAAAATTGCGTTTTTTTTTCAAACAATTTTTTTTATTGAAATAAGGGATGTTTGGAAAAATCTAAAAAAATGATGAGGGTGTATTTTAGACTTAATGCGATATGAAAAAAAATAAAATAAATCCGAGAGGGTCAGGGTCACGGGTTTACACACTTGGACTAGAATACCTCATATATATATACACTCACGTTATGAAATTTAATAACGTGTAATTGGATTTGCCGGAATCCAGGATCGATGGACCTCTTTTATTTCTGTATTTTATTTATGTGTAAATAAATGATTCTATCTATACGTTGGATAATTATCAAGATTTTTGAAAATTCGATCGATTGCGAAAACAAAAGATTTCCCATTTTTTTTTTAAACGTAACAAAAAATCATGTAAAGTAGAACTTGCACATGGCTTTCTTATAATTTTTTGCCATGAAATTAAATATTTCATTGACGATGCGACATTTTGGAATTTTGGAGGGGGAAAAAAAATAAAAGAGCATTGTTACAAAAGTGGTAAAAATATTTAAAAATAGTGCATTATAAATTGTATGCCTATACATGTTAGGCTTAATCTTAAGGTATCGTTAAGTTATTACATGGTTGATTATATTTACAATGTCGAAACTTAGTCCGATTCGAGGCAAACATTCGCTTTTGACGAAAAAACATTGCCATTTGAACACGAAGAGAAAGAAAAATAATTTCTCCAGAAAGTTCATATTTGTGCTTGCAACTCACCGACCGAATTTAACGAAGATACATTTTTTTTTCCTCGACCAGTTTGATTCAATCGATTTTTTTCTGAATATATCGTTTGTCGAATCTAAAGAATTGAAAACGGAAACGCTGGAATAACGTCGAAAAAAATACACGAATCATAAATAAATTAGGGACACAAAAAATGAAAAAAAAACGGCGATAATTTTTCACGCCTAAAATTCTCGCACGCCAGAATCCAGCTCCATGTGACTTTGTTATAATTTTCCAGGATTTGTCGAGTCCATTTTTTTTCTCTAATTTTCGTCGCTAGTTCGATATTAATTTCGATAATTCTATTTCGTAACTAAAACATAAATAATAATGATAATCGAGTCGCGCGGGGCAATGTGATACTGAAATTTCGATCAATCTGATTTTTTATTTTCGATCCAATCTCACAACAAAAATCAGCGGATTGAGTAAGAATTTTTTTTCTCGTCGACGAAAAAAAAACCTTGTACAGCTGAAATGTAATTACGCACGACTGTATTAAAAACTATACAAATGCCTTCGAGGGGCCGTTTAAAACGCGATCGCGATTCGTTGCCGATTAAAAATACAAAAAAAAAAATATACGTTTCTTAACGTGTAACGCGATAAATTATTAAACAATTTTACGCCTCGATATTAGCACATTTGTTACGTGTCTTTGTCTACATAGATATAACTATATATGTGTATACTTATTGGACCTGTTCAGGAAAGAATCGTATTTTTCATTTTCAAGATTTCGAGAATTCAATATCAAATTTCGATAAAATCTAAAATTGATATTTGACAGACCAATATTCAGATTTTTTTCGATTTGTGCCGGAAAAAGATATTTGATTATCAAAAACCAAAATTTGGTATCCGATTTTTTTAATTTTCAAGAAATCTTGCCAATTTCGTCTACAGGTGAAAATGTTTATTATTCGTCGCAGAATGAAAAATCGTCATGATTGACAGAATCTCAAAATAAGGCTCTATTTTGAAACGGCCCAATATATCTAATAGGGTACTTTACAAATGCACTCAAATTTTAAATTCCATTGCGCATCAAGATTTTTTTACTTTGCAGAGTGAAGAAAAATTTGGCTAAAAGAGAAACTTTGGAAATTTTTTACAATACCTCAGAGGTATTTAAATTTCAAAAAATGTCGTTTTTCAAATTTTACACATATAAAATTTTTGAGCATACCCTCTATAGAAACTTCAAATAAAAGTAACAATTATGAAAATTATAACTTCAACAAAATGATTACTCGGTAATTACTAATTACAGTTATAATTTTCATATTTTTAGTCACTTCGCAAGAATCTCGATGAGTAATGAAGTTTTAAAAAAAGAGTAATTTTGAAGCACCTCAAAACACATATATATGTATATATACATATAATGAAATTGAAGTCTGCATCGTCTAAATTCAACGGCGATAGATTTTTATTTTCGTTCATCGTATTGCTTACCCCGATTTTTATGCATCAAGGCCCCAGTTCCTCAATAAACATCCTACAAAACGTTTCAACATTTTTTTTTTCCAATTCAAGAACTTCTCAATGAGCATGAATTAATTTTTTTTTATAAAGAATGCTCCAAGATCGAAGTATTCGGTTGAACGGATAATCAACGAGAATTAAAACACTGCCAATACTTGACAGATAATTTTTTCAAACAATATTTAAGAATGATTCACAAGAAATAACCGGAGCATCAAATATTTCATCAAAAGAACGTATTTGTTGATTTTCAATAATAAAAAAAACCTACTTCCGTTGCATTCCAACGATGCAAACCGTCGAAAATCATTTTAAAAAAAAAATTATACATTTATAATACTGCTCGAATTTTTTTTTTCCATTCGTCGTTTCAGTTATCGACGTTACCCTCGTAGAAAGATTCGCACTTTTCCAAAAGACGTAGTACGGGATTAATGTTGTACGGGAACAACGCTTTAGAAACTAACCGATCGATTGCTAATCTTAATCTAATGAGTACCGTCATGGTGTCGTCGAGATCGCGATCGCAACAGTTTACAAATTCCGACCAATTTCTTCTGACGTATTTGAGGAACCTAAGTAGATAAAGCAAGAAGCAAGTTTCATTGCTAACGAGAAGATCGAGGAGGACATCGGGATCGTGAGAAACGGCTCTGACGAATTGTACAAAGGTCAAGCTCGGGCTGAGCATGTGTCCAAGATCATTTTGCGGTGGTCCACGATAGAAAAGTCCAACGGCAACATCGAGACAGCAAACCATGCCCTCGATCAAAAAATCATCCTGATCGTGAAACATCTGCACGACCCATTGCGAAAGTGGCATTTCCGGATGAAACGGCATGAGTGCTTTCACGCATTGATCCAATTGCCGAAGTACCTCGCGTATGCTACGTTCGATAACGGCCATATCGGCGTCAAGGTCCTCGGCCTCTGATCCCAAGGACGAATCGCTGGAGTCGCTTCTCGTCTCTTTGACGGTAACGGCGACGCTCTTCAGCACGAGAAGAACGATTTTTTGCAAAAGCGGTCTATCGCCGTCGCCGGAACCACCGCCGAAGCGTCCTGAGCCGTGACGATAGGGCAGAGCGTCCAATAATCGCCAATCCTTGACCGCGCGTACGATCAGATGAGCGAGTGAGCAAGGTTCATCGGGCAAAACGTCCTGCAGCGCAAGTGTACTTCCGTAGCACAGCACCTCGTTGAAGAGACCCAACAAATGTCGCCATATGACACCAGGTACATTAGCATTGAGCAGAACAACGAGATTGTCCAATTGCGAGTAAAATAGTTTCGTATCGATGACCGATAGATTGGCCTTGACCGAAATTATGCTCTCCCAGAGGTCGAGAAACGTTATGACCGCCGATTCGTGTTGCGGCGTGTAAGAGCCGAGTATAGCGTCGAAT
This sequence comes from Alloplasta piceator, assembly GCA_946863875.1. NCBI lineage: Eukaryota > Metazoa > Arthropoda > Insecta > Hymenoptera > Ichneumonidae > Alloplasta > Alloplasta piceator. The sequence goes on from OX333071.1 coordinate 4,364,810, forward strand.
TTCGACACCAAAACGCTCCATTTGGTCTCGAGTGCTTTGACGCACATGGCCTTGACCGGTGTACTGTCAAGACTCTCAGGATCCGATATAACGAGGGTATTGCAGCTTGGCGGCGGTACCGACGTATCAGCGTCCTCCAACGGATGCAGAGCGCAATCCTTGTGCTCGACGACCCTCTTGACGACGTCCAGGGTGAACAACATCTGCGACGGTGAATTCGTGTTCACCAATGATTGCGTTAGCCTCTCGAGCCACGATACCTCGATATTTTCCTTCGTCACGATGAAAAACGAAGCGAGCGCTCGGGACGTCGCGAACGAGACGAATTTATTCGGTGTGCACGATAAATCGATCATCTGATCGATTATACCGTGCTCGTTTCTCGTCAAGGCGTCGCAAACGTTCGCCACCCTCGTGCACATGACCCCGCGCGTATTTTGCTTTATCGCCAGATCAAAGAGCAATTGAAGGGCACTTATGAATTCCAGTGTTCGATCCGGCTCCCAATCGGCCAATACCGAGGTCCGATAATTCCCGTCGACGCTGTCCGTTCCCGCGCCGCCAACGGCAAATGGCTTTCGCAAATTGCTCTCCGGAACGTCGCACAAGCATTGCGACAACAGGCTATTCTGCAATCTTGCCAGATCGCTTGTTGGTCCTTCGTTGAGACCGTAAAATCCGTTTACGTCCTCGTCGTCGTCATCGTCGCGCTCGTCAACGACACGCTGTTTCTTCTTCGCTGGTTCTTCCATCGCGGCACGAAGAGACGAACCAAACCGATCTCTCTCAAGTACCATTAGCCGTGTTTTACAATTTTCACGTTTTTTTTTCGTCCTTTCCCTTGCTTTTCTGAGTTTCGCTCTGTTTCAGCGCGATTTTTTTCTCTTCTCAACCCTCGCAGCGAATACTATCCATCAAGTTATCCGCGTTATGAGCATCCTGCCGGAACTTGCATGCGACGACGCAACGACACGATCACGAACGTACCGCATCTGGACGTCTTGCGTTACTCCTATTCGTAGCGCAGCTCTGCCTCAGCCTCGAGTTGTAACTGCGGGAAGAAAAGTTATTCATCGAGTTATTCGAAAGATATTAATTTCCATGTACAATGTTTTTTCATTTTATCAGAGATATAGATTAAGCGCAAGAATAGGAGTGACTTTAGATTCGTGGATAAATCATTTTTCTGTAAATTCGTTCGTATACATTTTTTTCTACATTAATTTTTATTTTGAGACCGGAGCAAAGAATTTTTGAAATCTCTGAAGATCTTGCTTCGAAGTTTGCGTTGTATTGCAATAATGAATTTGTTTACAGCATTTATTTTCCAGCTTGAAGTTAAAAAGAATACCAAATCCGTACATAATTTCCTTCGAAATGAACAAAAACCTGAAAATCACTCTGCAGATGGTATTTTCAATGATGCAAATATAATTAACAAACAACAATGAATTTAATCCCTATAAATTTATCTACAAATTTTCAAGTTCTGCGGACTCTTATTTTCGTTTTTTCATCATGAATCAACATTATTCAAACAATGATAGTTTTTTAAGCACTCCCAATTTCAAAAGCTTCATTAGCGAAGTCTCGTCCGTAATCTTTGATATTTTTATCTTAGATTAATTTTTATTTTGAAACATGAACAACGAATGTTTGAAATCTCCAAAGATCTTGCTTCGAAGTTTGCATTGCATTGCAATAATGAATTGGTTAAAGCATTTGATTACCAACTTGTAGTTAAAAACACTACCAAATCTGTACATAATTTCCTTCCAAATAAACAAAAAGCTGAAAATCAGTCCGCAGCTGGTATTTTTAAGGATAAAAATAAAATCAATAACGGTTTTAATCGCTATACATTTATCTGCAAATTTCTAAATCCTGCGGACTCTCATTCTCGTTTGTTCATCATGAATCAATATTATTCAAACATTGTTGGTTTTTTAAACACTGCCCCATTTGAAAAGCTTCATTAGCAAAGTCTCGGCCGTAATCTTTGATACTTTTTTCTCAGATTAATTTTTATTTTGAAACATAAACAAAGAATGTTTGAAATCTCCGAAGATCTTGCTTTGGAGTTTGCATTGCAATAATGAATTTGTTTGCAGCATTGATTTTCGAAGTTTAAGTTAAAAACACTACCAAATCTGCACATAATTTCCTTCCAAATAAACAAAAAGCTGAAATTTACTCCACAGCTGGTGTTTTCAATGATAAAAATATAATCAATTACGATTTTAATCGCTATAAATTTATGTACAAATTTCTGAATCCTGCGGACTCTCATTCTCGTTTTTTTATCATGAATCAATATTATTCAAATATTCATGATTTTTTAAACATCGCTCTATTAGAAAAGCTTCATTAGCAAAGTCTCGTCCGTATTAATATTTTTTCTAACATTAATTGTTATTTTGAAATACGAATGAAGAATTTTTGAAAACTTTGAAGATCTTGCTTTGAAGTTTGCATTGCATTGCAATAATGAATTCATGTGAATCATTTATTTTCCAACTTTAAGTTAAAAAGACTACCAAATGCAGACATAATTTCCTTCAAAATAAACAAAAACCTGAAAATCACTCCATAGCTGATATTTTCAATGATAAAAATAAAATCGACAATGAATTTAATCGCTATAATATTATCTACAAATTTCTAAATCCTGCAGACTCTCATTCTCGTTTTTTCATCATGAATCAATATTATTCAAACACTGTTGGTTTTTTAATCACTGCCCTATTTCAAAAGCTTCATTAGCAAAGTCTTGTCCATAATCTTTGATATTTTTTTCTTAGATTAATTTTTATTTTGAAACATAAACAAAGAATGTTTGAAATCTCCGAAGATCTTGCTTCGAAGTTTGCATTGCATTCCAATAATGAATTTGTTTACAGCATTGATTTTCCAATTTGAATTTAAAAACAATACCAAATTCATACATAATTTGCTTTGAAATAAACAAAAACTTGAAAATCAATCCGCAACTGCTCTTTTCAATGATAAAAATATAATCGACAATGATTTCAATCGCTATAAATTTATTTACAAATTTCTAAATCCTGCGGACTCTCATTCTCATTTTTTTCATCATGAATCAATATTATTTAAACATTCATGGTTTTTTAAACACCGCCCTATTCGAAAAGCTTTATTAGCAAAGTCTCATTTGTAATGTTTGATATTTTTTTCTTACATTAATTTTTATTTTGAAATACGAATAAAGAATTTTTGAAATCTCCGAAGATCTTGCATCGATGTTTGCATTTTATTGCAATAATGAATTTGTTTGTAGCATTTATTTTCCAACTTGAAGTTAAAAAGACTACCAAATGCATACATAATTTCCTTTGAAATAAACAAAAACCTGAAAATCACTCCCCAGATGCTATTTTCAATGATAAAAATAGAATCAACAATGATTTTAATCGCTATAATTAAACTTATTTACAAATGTTCTAATCCTGCAGACTATAATTCTCCTTTTTCATCATGAATGAACATTCTTTAAACAATAATAATTTTGCATCAGCGAAGAAAAATAAACTCACCTTTCAATTGGTGAAAAAAATACTCCGATACCAAACATATTTCGGATTTTATTTTTTTCTTCCTATTCTCCTCTGGCGTTAAACGTTGTTTTCAAATTTTGTTTTTCACAAATATCTTCACCGATATTAAATGGCTTGCCCACAAGGCCTTATACGTACACGCAATCGTATGCGTACGCTATATATAGGTATACACGCGTATACCTATACGTATGTGTAGAGTTACATACATATATATCTATATATGTAAGAAATTGATCGATGCACTGAATCCACAGGTCTTTCGTAAAATTGAATTTTACAAAATCGCACTGGGACGCTTTCCCAGCTGAAGGAATAGCTCGGCGATAAACACGAGAGAATGCACGTCAAACGTTTTAATATTGTACACAAAATATAAATGCAACGTTTTCGGCCCTGATCGCTTCGATGATATTCACCCGAGTCACAGAGAAACTTCCCCCAAAGATCCCGAGAGTTATTTAATTCTCAGCTCTATTTATCCTGGCAAAGCTTCGACCGTAGCGCCGTTTTCACTGAATATATAATTTTATAATTATAATACGAAGATCGCTTTATTTCGAGGTACGATCGCCGCGATGATTATAAATATAATTGTGTAATATTGTTTTTTGTTGAACGAAGGAAAATAATATGATTTTGACTAGGAAGTAGGACTGTGAAGGCACTTGGGGACAGGAAGAGGTTTGCTGCGTTGCCAGATTTACAAGCTGTCGGGTAAAAATGTCATATTATTACATTTATTTGAGCTAATATATCGCGAGTGCGATTACAAACGTGAATTTCAACGAGTCGAGACGAAACGAGAGTACGTCGTTAAAATTAATCGAAATTTGGGAACATTTGACGAACGTTATGTTGAATGGCATCACGCGGAGCTGCGTAACACAGTAGCTCCTCGTTGAATATTCCACACGGCACTAAACCATATACGATAAAATACTTCATTAACTGTTAAATCCGCGTTGCCGATGTCATTTTAATATTCGAGGAGCTCGATATCGAGACTTTTTCACAATAACTCGTGCCTTATTTGCGATTTTGCATGATAAAACTGTCGTTGACAATTTGGCAACGTCGAGGGGACGCGCGCATGCGTTCAGGTTAAGAGGCGGCATCGATCCAAACTTTAAGGCGCGATTTATCTTACCGACCGTCGATAACAAAGAGAGCCTCTCTCTCGAAGATGTTTGACAGAATTGCCGCAGCGAGCGCTGCTGTTCCCTGGCGAGTGGCGACGCGCACACGCGACACGTGATGGCGTCGATTTAAAATCCGTCAACTGCGAAGATTGTAAAAGGCAACAAACATTCTCTGGAATAATTCCTGTATTAGACAGTAATGAAATAATTATTCAGTCTATCAGTGCGAAAGTTTGTACGGTGGAAATATTTATTTTACGTATTTTTACATTGATCGTGAGTGAAAGTTGACCGGTTAGAGGTTAAACCTTCGTTCATAGGAAAACAAAAATATTTTGCAATTTCCAGATGAATTCGAATCTTTGCCAGAACGATTTGTAACGATCTTTCGACAAAAAAAGAAAAATGAAGTGAGTATCTATCAACGATCGTGAATAATGATATGCAATTATTTTGTAATATTCATTTTTCGTTTTCAGGATCAGCGTAGACGGTTTGATCGTTTATTTTCCTTATGATTATATCTATCCGGAGCAGTATGCTTACATGCTCGAACTCAAACGCGGATTGGATGCAAGGGTATCAAATTAATATAATTAATTTAGTTCATTTTTGAAACAAAGGTTGACATAATATTCTTTGATTTGGACTGGCAGAGTTTGAAAAAGGACATGCTAACTTTGTAATTTCACATCTCGTAGATTTTTGTAAATTTGTTGCCAATCAACAATCAATTTTCTATGAGAAAAAACAATAGAAAAACAATTGAGAAAAAATGTATTCTCAAAAGTAATGAAAACTGAGATTCAGAAACTCTGATACTGACAACTTTTTCAAAAATAATGTAATAGTATACCAATATTTTTTAAAATTTCGTTCTGTCGCAAGCAATCAATCTAAATCAATCTAAACATCAAACGATTTTGTACTATGTAAATTTTGAAATTCCCAAAAACGCTGCTTCCCAAAATGTAGTATATTTTTTTTAACTGCGATTTATGAATTCAATTATTATTAGGGTCATTGCCTGTTGGAGATGCCTTCGGGTACAGGAAAAACTGTGACTCTCTTGTCTCTCATAATCGCTTACATGATCCAATATCCGTTGGTCATAACGAAGCTCATTTACTGTTCTCGAACGGTTCCCGAGATTGAAAAAGTTCTCGAGGAATTAAAAAATCTTATCGAATATTATGAGAAAGAGGACAAAGTGAAGCCAAAAATTGTGGGCCTGGTGCTCAGTTCGCGAAAAAATATGTGTATTCATCCCGAGGTGAGAAAAAAAAACCGAAAAAACCGTTGAAAAAATTCAAAAATTTGAAATTTACGATGAGATTGCGTTTTGATGTAATATCTAATGTTTCAGGTGAGCAAAGAACGCGAGGGAAAAATTGTCGATGGACGTTGTCATTCACTCACAGCCTCGTACGTTCGAGATCGTCACAATTACGATGATACAACGCCGATATGCAATTATTTCGAGGGTTTCGACATGGAAGGGCGAGAACAAGTTATGCCATCGGGAATATACTCGATAGACGATATCAAAGATTACGGACGAGACAGAAATTGGTGTCCATATTTTCTCGCGCGATTTACGGTATTTTTATCAATACTCAACGTACCAAAATTTAATTGCTGCCTAATGAGAGAGTTTTTTTTTATTGTTCTCCAGATTTTACACGCTCAGGTCGTCGTTTACAGTTATCATTATTTGTTGGATCCAAAAATCGCAGAAACCGTATCTAAGGAACTTGCCAAGAGCTCTGTCGTCGTTTTCGACGAGGCTCACAATATCGGTGTGTTATTTTTTTTTTCAGAAAATGTTGTTTTTCAAAATTCAAAATATTCAAAATATTCTAATGCCCAAAGAAATCAAGCCCAAAATGTTTCGCTTTTTCAAACTGGGTAAAAAAAGTCCGGACAATGTTTTCGGAATTTGTTGTCAGTTTTTTAATTTTACAGCTCAAATGTTTTGAAGAAATACAATAAGTGACAAGCATTTTGCGCTCTCTATCGATTGTTAATTTAATTTTTCAGATAATGTTTGCATAGACGCGATGAGCGTCAAGATAAATCGTCGAACGATGGAAAAAAGTTCGGCAAATATTCAACTCCTCGAGAAAACGGTCACGGAGTACGTATAACTTGTAGAAAAAAACATTTGTACCAACGTTCTCATCTAAATAACACAAATTTGTTCCCAGAATGCGCGACGACGATGCGAACAAATTGAAGGAGGAATATCAGAGATTGGTCGATGGTCTCAAAGACGCCAAAGTTGCTCGTGAAACAGATGTTATTCTCGCTAATCCAATATTACCGAACGAAGTGCTCGAGGGTAAGAATATTACTCAAAAATAATAAGTAATATTGATATATGAGGCATTCCACGTCAAGTCGGCCACCCTATTTTTTGAAATCGCCAAAAATCGCATACAAATTTTTAGAAAGTAGTTCTAACTATCAAGAAAATTCGTGATTTTTTTCAGATTTTTAAATTACATATTTTAGCCGGAAAAAAATACAAAAATTTTGTTTGTCCCATATTGTAACTCGAAAATTATTCATCGTAGGAAAAAAAAAGTAGGACATAAAATTTAGGATTTTCAACGTGCTTTTCACTGACATTTTTTACAAACTCCTCCGAAAACTCTATATGCCATTTTCGAAGCAAATAATATTTTGATATTTTTTTTCTCAGAATTAACATCTTCGATTCGTCTGTAGTTTCAACAGTTTTTTACTTGATATATTTACCGACTATAAAAAAATTGGCTTAGCGGACAACCCATTCCTTCGCATGCATTTTTATTGATACAATGTATCATTATAGAGTGATTTAACGAAATATTGTAAATTTTGATATCTTATCATTATTAATCGTAGACAGGGAAAAATAATAAAATAATCTTGTTTTGATACTGCGAAGACGATTCCAGGAACATAGCAGTATCATTGCTTCATTCCCAAAAATCATGGCCAAATCAAACTAAAAAAGTATCCATTGGCCATAGAAACGTCGGTGTATTCAAAGAGGGTAAATTAATTCTTTTTTGCAATCGAGAGACGTGACTTGCCTTTGACTCAAATTTGAATAGACTTTATCAGTGAACAGGGGTCCATTGATAAATAAGTTTATTAAAATGTACAAAAAGATATTTAAACAAATAAAAATTGAAAAAGTTTAAAAAATTGAAAAAGTACAAAAAATAAATAAAAGTGCGGGCTGTAGAAAATATCTATAAATAGTCTCAACCCTGTTAATGTTCAAGAGAAATTTGTGTATTCGTTTGGGATGAAAAACGCCTGCGAAGCAATGGGTTGTCCACTGAGCCAATTTTTTTGTAGTCTGTAAATATATCAAGTAAAAAACTGTTAGAACTACAGACAAATCGAAGATCATAGTTCTGAGAAAAAAAATATCAAAACATTATTTGCTCCGAAAATGGTATAAAGAGCTTTCGGAGGAGTTTGTAAAAATTTCAGTGAAAAGTACGTTGAAAATCCTAAATTTCATGTTGTATTTTTTTTTCGTACGATGAATAATTTTCGATTTACAAAATGGAACAAGGATTTTTTTTGTATTTTTTTTTCCGGCTAAAGTATGTAATTTGAAAATCTGAAAAAAATCACGAATTTTCTTAACAGTTAGAACTACTTTATAAAAAATTTTATGTGATTTTTGGTGATTCCAAAAAATGGGGTAGCCGACTTGACGTGGAAGGCCTCATATAATTTTTTTAAATTTGCAAAATATTCCATTTATCGAATATGTATATGAAAAAATTGATCTTTCAATTCAACTTTACTATTTTAATACATCTTTCAATATTGCAGAAGTTATACCGGGAAACATAAGGAAGGCCGAGCACTTCGTAAGCTTCCTAAAACGTTTTGTGGAATATTTGAAAACGCGATTGCGGGTTCAGCACGTGGTGCAAGAATCACCGGCGACCTTTCTTCACGATATACAAACGAAGGTTTGCATCGAGAGAAAACCGTTGCGATTTTGCGCCGAAAGATTGTCATCGCTATTGCGAACAATGGAAATCACCGATCTCACGGATTTTTCGCCACTGATATTGATAACGCATCTCGCGACTCTCGTATCGACGTACACAACGGGATTTACGATAATCGTCGAGCCGTTTGACGACAAAACGCCGACCGTGACGAATCCAATTCTCCACTTTAGCTGCTTGGACTCGTCGGTCGCGATGAAACCGATATTCGACCGATTTCAATCGGTCATCATTACATCGGGCACACTCTCGCCGCTCGACATGTATCCGAAAATATTGAATTTTCATCCAGTGATAATGTCCTCGTTTACGATGACACTAGCGAGGCCTTGTCTTCTACCAATGGTAAGAAACATTGGGGTCATTCCATGTCGAATCGACCAAGAGTTGGAATCGAACTCTTTCAATTTTGATGAAATTTGGGAATAAATTTTAAAAATTTTTTTCGAAACTTATGCAAAATTCAAAATTTCACAATTTTTCAAATCTTTCTAGTTTATTTTTCAAATATCTCGAAAACTATCATAGTTACGAAAAATCTCTCTGAATTCGTCTTAAAGAGTATATTTAGGGCTACAAAAACAAAATATTGCGAAAAAAAATGTTAAAAAATGATGAATTTGGAGAATTTTGCATTTTCAAAAATCGTGAAAATCCAAGTTCAGTATTCAATTTTTGGTTCAATTTTGTTTATATAATACCTTGTATTGATCTTAAAAGATCCTGAGATTTTCAGAAAGGTGTTTTTTTGTTTTTTCAAAAATATGAATTTTTGCATTTCTAAAAATCGTGCAAATCCACAATCAACATTAAATTTTTGGTTAAATTTTTTTTTATATAACACCTTGTACTGATCTTAAGGAGGTTCTGTCGCCATAATCATAAGATTATGGCGAAAGCAAAAAACACCTTTCTGAAAAAGTCAGAATCCTTAAAGATCAGTACAAGGTATTTAAAAAAATTGAATAAAAAATTTATTACCATGGACTTGGATTTTCACGATTTTTGAAAATTAAAAATTCTCCAAATTCATCATTTTTCAAAATTTTTTTTCGGAATATTTTTTTATTCGTAGCCACAAGTATACTCTTCAAGACGAACCCAGAACGATTTTTTCGTAACTATAATAGCTTTCGAGATACTTAAAAAATAAACTTGAAAGATCAGAAAAATGTTAAAATGTTGAATCTCGCATAACTTTCGAAATTTTTTTTTCTAATTTTTCTCCTTTGGTAGAACTATGTTTTATCGAAAACGAAAACTTCTGACCAAATTTCATCGAAATTGAAAGGGGTCGATTCCAACTCTTGGTCGATTTGACATGAAATGACCCAAATATTTTTTTTCATAAAAAAAGCTTTGCCTTTGTGAACATATTTTAAAAAACAAATCTTTCGCGATATTTCATAAAATTCTTGAGATGAAATAACTTCTGACATGGAGTAAGATGAAATTTTCGAATCTGCAAGTCTTTGTTTAATTTTAAAAAAATTTTGTAATACAATAATTTTCAAAATTCGCAGATCGTGGCAAAGGGAAACGATCAAGTGGCGATTTCGTCGAAATTCGAGACGAGGGACGACGTCGCGGTGATCCGAAATTACGGCCAATTGTTGGTAGAATTTTCCGCTGCGGTTCCGGACGGTCTAGTTTGTTTCTTCACGTCCTACATGTACATGGAATCGGTCGTTGCTGCATGGTTGGCAAACATAATTTATTGCATCAAAGTGTACAATATGAAAATGTCGAGAAAATCATGGAATTACAATTTTTGTTTTTTTTTGTGTCATAATTTAAAGGTACGATCAGGGTGTCGTCGATCAATTGCAGAGGCACAAATTATTGTTTATCGAGACTCAGGACTCGGCCGAGACGAGTTTGGCGCTGATAAATTATATAAAAGCTTGTGAGAATGGACGAGGCGCGGTTTTGCTGTCCGTTGCGCGTGGCAAAGTATCGGAGGGCGTCGATTTCGATCATCATCTTGGCAGAGCCGTTCTCATGTTCGGTATTCCCTACGTTTACACACAATCCCGTATACTCAAAGCCCGTTTGGAATATCTCAGAGATCAATTTCAAGTGAGTTTCTCACTGATACTTTCCATCCTGATTTTTTTTTTTCATTTTATTTCTAATAATCTATTTTCATCAGATAAGGGAAAACGATTTTTTGACTTTCGACGCCATGAGACACGCGGCACAATGCGTTGGTCGAGCGATTCGTGGTAAAACCGATTACGGCATAATGGTCTTTGCTGATAAGGTGAATATGTTTATTTTTTCAATTCCTCGTGGAGGTTTCGATTTTGTAAAAAATTTATGTTCGATTGGCCTGTCGCAGAGATTCTCCAGAGCCGACAAAAGAAGCAAATTGCCAAAATGGATTCAGGAACATTTGGTTGATAATTTGTGCAATTTGTCGACCGAAGAAGCTATACAGGTACAAACAATGCCTGCAATTGGCAAAATAATTGGCAATGCCTGTTGTTTTGCTTGAAATATACAAAATTCTGTCCAAATGAATAATTGCGATTTTTTCTTGTTTTTCAAAGATAAGCAAAAGATGGTTGAGGCAGATGGCTCAGCCTTTTTCGCGCGAGGATCAATTGGGTCTTTCGTTATTGACGAGAGAACAGCTCGAGAAGGAGGAAGCTAAGAAGATCGAGAGAAAGGCACAGCAGAATTGAGACTCGGCAAAAAAATCGTGAATGCTTTAAAAATATTTGTAAATGTATATGAGGTATTCCCGCTCAACGGGACCCCCTTTCAGGCCGACCTCTTTCGATTTTCTTGAAACTCGAGTATGTTTTACTGTTGCCTGAAAGTATATTGTACATCAATTTTCAGATCTCTAACTATAATACTCTTTGAAATACACCAAAAGTTATATTTCAAACTTTTTGCGTATTCAACGCTTCGGAGCTTTGGCACGGCGCGAAATAAAATCGAAAAAATTCTTTAACAGCTTTCGATCGGAAATTTCCTGCGCTTTTCGAAAAAAATATCAGCGATTCCGAAAAAAAAACGAATTCATTTGAATTTCGGCCGAAAACCGAAAAAATTGATTTACAAAAAAAGAACATAATTTAATTCAGCGGGACAATTTTTTTAATGTTTTGTATATATCTGAGAGGTCACGATATAAATTTCAAGTTGGAACTCGCATCTGTTTACTAATGCCAAGTCTTTTAGTAGGATACAAATTGTTAAATATTGTGTTTTTCGTATTCAACAGTTCTCTGATATATTAAATAGTTTTTTTTTAACGAATGTCGAATGTAATAAATTAAATTCAAAATTTAATACATTTGATTCAATAAATTTAATTCAATTAATTAAATTTAATAAATTTAATAAATTTGATTATTTAATAAATTTAATAAATTTACTAAATTCAAAATTCGTTAAAAAAACGCCATATAATACATCAGGGAACTGTTGAATACGAAAAACATAATATTTAAGAATTTTTATCCTACTAAAAGACTTGGCATTAGTAAACGGATGTGAGTTCCAACTTGAAATTTATATCGTGACTTCTCAGATATGTACAAAACATGAAAAAAATTGTTCCGCCGAATTAAATTATGCTCTATTTTTGTAAACGAATTTTTTCGGTTTTTGGCCGAAATTTAAATGAATTCGTTTTTTTCGGAATCGCTGATATTTTTTTCGAAAAGCGCAGGAAATTTCCGATCGAAAGCTATTGTCAAAGAATTTTTTCGATTCTATTTCGCACCGTGCTAAAGCTCCGAAGCGCTGAATACGCAAAAAGTTTGAAGTATAACTTTTGGTGTATTCCAAAGAGTATTATAGTTAGAGATCTGAAAATTGGTGTACAATATACTTTCAGGCAACAATAAAACATACTCGAGTTTCAAGAAAATCGAAAGAGGTCGGCCTAAAAGGAGGTCCCATTGAGCGGGAATACCCCATATATCGTACATCGTGAATATATTAACGCGATAATAACGATTTGTGTATAATGATTTTGTATGAGAAAAAATAAAAAATAAAGCACGGTGATGCGAGATGCTTGCAAACTTATAAAACGTTTTATTAACAAATTATTCCTCGAGATTCTCTCGATGGCGTAGAAAATACGTAATTAATTTTTTTTTGTTCTTTTTTTCATTAATCTATAAACAACGGTGTTTGATATCACCAGCGTACGAGAACTCGATCGCCGTTTTGAATGGAGTAATAGCTCAGTTGCTGAAGAGGCTTGTCCAGCGGAATTTCATCTTTCGATACCTGAAATGTAAAAAAGCGAAACAAAAAGAAAAATGATTATTGATTTGGCGATTTAAAAAAAAACCGATTTTGTCCATGGAAAATTTTCTGGATTTTGATTCTTGACATTAAAAGTTTTTTTGATATTCGAAACTTACATCTCTTCGCACGAATGATAATTTCGGAATTTTTCCACCAGTTCGGAATATTCGCTGCGCGAGACCCGTTACTTTTTGCACGTCCATGTCTTTGAGTAACTTTCTCGTTATCATTTTTGTCTGCGTGGGATCATTGGGACAGAGAAATTCCACCGTTATCACGTCGGAAATCATGGTGAAGTTTGCCTTTGGCACAACAGCTTCTGGCCCGCCGTATTCTGGAGCGAAAAATGTTAATATCAAAAAAATCCTCGGGAAATTGGAAATTTTCTAGAAATCGTTAACGTTTTTCTTTTTCCATCGTTCCTTGATACTCTCTTACGATGAAGTTTATCATTTAATTTTGATACCTCGGGAAGGAAGTTCAGCGAATGATGGGGAAAAAATATAAATTTCAAGTTTAAGGATTCGTTGATCGGGATTGGACACCTTTCTCGAATGGAATCTCCTTTGATCAACTTACTTTCAACGAGAATTGGATATCTAGGATGATTATCGATAAATTCTTTTCTCCTCTCGGTAATTTCCGTCGCCCCGTTGTTATTATTTGCAGACTGCAGCCATTCCGGACCGAACAATTTCAAATAATCGTACTCCGCTCCTTTTCTCTCGCCGGGATCAATCGCAACGAAATTGAGGAATTTCAATTTCCCGATTTTCGCTATTATCAATTGTCTCGTGGTCTCACAGCTAACGTTCTCCAGTACCGGATTATCACGAAATTTCAGGTCCTCGAGATTAGCAAGTTTCTCCAATTCGCTTATCGATCGCCACTGAAAAAATCAGTTCATTATTTTTCATCCAAATGTACAATGTTTCTTCGAACTCACTAATTTTTTTACAATGTTTTTCATCTCTTCAACTATAAAAAAACAAGTACCTCGGTTATGGCATTGTGCGATAAATGCAACTGTCGTAATCCCGCAAACATGTGCGTTTTCCCCGTATTCTCGAAACTCGGAAATCGAACAATTTCTATACCGTTGGAATTCAAATTTAAATCCTCCAATCTGCGAATGAAGCAAAAAATGGCATTGTCAGGCGAAAACCAATCGGGGTCTGCTAAAAAATTGTTTTTTTTTGCAAATCTAAATCAGAGTTGGGCAAAGTACTTGCAAGTACTTCAAGTATCAAGTACAAAGTACCGTAGGTACTTGAAGTACAAAGTACCGTAGGTACTTGAAGTATCAAATCCCGGTGGTACTTGAAGTACAAAGTACTTGTTACTTGCAAGTACTCGTCAAAACGAGTACTTGAAGTACAAGTACTTGAAAATATCAAGTACCAGTATCAAGTACTTTTCTAGTTTTCGGGTACATCTCGTAAATTCTGATACTTGGGTCATTCCATGTCAAATCGACCAAGAGTTGGAATCGACCACTTTCAATTTCGATGAAATTTGGTCAGAAGTTTTGTTTTATCATAAAACCAAGTTCTACCAAGGAAAAAAATTAATTATTTTTTCAAAAGTTATGCAAAATTCAAAATTTAACCATTTAAATTTTTTTTCCCCTAAATATCTTGAAAACTATGATAGTTATGAAAAATCGTTAGTTTCGTCTTGAAGAGTATACTTGGGGCTACGAAAAAAAAATATTCCGACAAAATTTTTTGAAAAATTATCAATTTGGAGAATTTTGAATTTTTTTAAATCGTGAAAATCCACAATTGACATCGATTTTTTTGTTCAATTTTTAAAATATAATACCTGGTACTGATTTGAAAAGATCCTGAAAGATTTTCAGAAAGGTGTTTTTTTTTCAAAAATATGAATTTTTTTAAGTCGAGCAATCATGTAATTTTGTAATTTTCAGCAGTCATAATTACATGATTGATCAACGTCACTTAACTTAGAGGTAAACAAAAAGTTTTACCGAAATTCAAAAGTTCATATTTTTGAAACAAAAAAAACACACATTTATGGAAATTTCAGGATCTTTTAATATCAGTACAAGGTGTTATATAAAAAAATAAAAGCAAAAATTTAATGTTGATCGTGGATTTTCACGATTTTGAAAAAGTCTCCAAATTCATCATTTTCCGAAAATTTGTTTCGGAATATTTTTTTTCGTAGCCCCAAGTATACTCTTTAAGACGAACCCAGAACGATTTTTTCGTAACTACAATAGTTTTCGAAATATTTAAAAAATAAACTTGAAAAAATGGTGAAATTTTGAATTTTCGAAAAAAAATTATAATTTTTTTCCTCTGTTAGAACTTTGTTCTCTGATAAAAGAAAACTTCTGACCAAATTTCATCGAAATTGAAAGGGGTCGATTCCAAATATTGGTCGATTTGACACGGAATGACCCATATTCAAGGGCACATGCAACCATCAGCAAGACGCATTCAAAAGTACTTGATACTTGTATTTGAAAAAAGTACTTCAAGTACAAAAAAGTACTTGAAATTTTCAAGTACAGTACGTCAAGTACATCAAGTACTTGAAAAATTTAAGTACAATACTTGAAGTACTTTCAAAGTACTTTGTACTTGCAAGTACTGTACTTCAAGTACCTGCAAGTACCGAGTACTTTCAAGTACTGCCCAGCTCTGATCTAAATCAATTGGTAAATACTTGCCGTGGCAATGCTCCTAATTTGAGTACCTCGTCCCAATTGGACAGCGAATTGCCCTCGAGTGTGAGGCTCGTTATTCCATTTATATTGGAATCACCGGAGGGCACGTCCAATCTGGTGATGACATTGAACGATATCGATAATTCGTAAAGATTTGGAAACATAAATGTGCAACGTTGAATCTTCGCCCAATTGTAATTCATTCGCGACATCGCGAGGCTACGAACGTTGGAGAATTTCTCTTCGATCATTGCCAGAGTTCGATCTTCGGCAACTGGTAGTACATTTTCGCTGAATATTCGTGAAGATATAAAAAAAATTAATCAAGCGGAAAGAGAATCATCGTTGCTCGATGAGAATTTTCAAAGATACTAATGGTTCCAATTATTATCGATGAGAGAATTACCTCACATTTAGTCTCTCGAGCTTCGGCAACTGGCGGCATATATCCGCGATAACGCTCCACGAATTGATCAAATTTCTCGAAACATCTAATTCCCGTAAATTCGGGCATAATTCGCCAAGTTCACCGGCTTTACCGGCGCTCGAGACGCATTGCTCGCGCAATGATATGATTTTCAATTGATCGAATTTGCTCTGTTTTTTATTGACCTTTGAGAATCCCACCATCTCAACGAACGGTGCCTTCATCTCGTTTCTCAGACTCGTAAGACTAGCTCTATCGATGCCCGCCAAATCATCGTCTATCAGACCATAACGATTTTTAATCGCTTCGGGCGCGCTTATGCCGAAACTTCCTTTGCCCGGACGAACGAAAGATCCGGAATTCGGATGCCTGAGAAACGTTAGAATAAGTAATTACTAATTAGCCATTTCAAATTTTAACAATATGGAACCAGAGTTGTGAAAATAGTAATGTAAAAGTAATGCATTACCCATTACTTTAAACAATGTGTATTGGATAAGTTTTCCATTACAAATTACAAAAGTAACGTGTAATTAATGAATGTTCCATTGGAAATGAATATAGTAATGTGTAATGGATGCGTGCGCCATTACAAATAAAAAAAGTAATGTGCAATGTATGCATGTTCCATTACAAGTAATTAAAGGTATGTGTAATGGTTGCATGTGCCATTACAAATTTAAAAAAATAACGTGTAATGCATGAGTGCTCCATTACAAATTACAATGGAAAAAAAGTAATTTGCAGTGGCGAATATTCCATTACAAATTAGTGTGTTTCTACGACAATTTGGAGCAGGTACTATTTTGATCAAAGGTAAGTCTATTAATTTTGCAATGAAAATAATTTGTGCGTATCAAATTTTTGTTAACTTTACTATCTTAGTGGTAAATGTATATAGTGATTTTTTGGAGTAATTTTTACTCCATTCTTTAATTTTTAATTTTACAACAATGGAGTAAAAATTATTCCAAAAAATCACTGTCTATACATTGCACATTACTTTTGCTTCCTCATAAAGGAAGCATTGTTTTCGTGAAATTTTTATTTCGAGATTTTTATGCCAATGTATTCAAAATGTGCTAAAACATCGAGAAATCATATTTAGAAAAAATGTCCGGATGGATGTGTGTGTGTATGTATCCTGAGTTTCTGATGTAAATAATTAATAACTCAAGAATGCTTCGAGATATCGGGCTGAAATTTGGCACACTTGTTCAGCACGAATTGCCCTTCATTGTGAAATTTTTTGATTTAATTCTAACAAGTGTTCAGATTTTATCGACTTTTTTCGTTTTTCCAACAACGTCGTAAACGCTCTAACTTCTGCAATTTTCAAGATATTGCACTCAAACTTTGTACAGAATTAGTATAGCTATTAAGGTTGTTTGGTATTGAATTTGGCAAAAATCCATCGAGGGATTAAAATTTTATGATATTTTGAATTTTTTGAAAAATAGCGTAAACGCTCTAATTTGTGCAATTTTTAAGATATTGTACTGAAACTTTGCACAGAGCTAATATAGCTATCAAGGTTGTTCGCTATTAAATTTGGCAAAAATGAGCGATTAAAATTTTATGAAATTTTTAATTTTTTGAAAAATAGCCTAAATGCTCTGATTTGTGCAATTTTTAAGATATTGCACTAAAACTTTGCACAGAGCTAATATAGCTATCGAGGATGTTCGTTATTAAATTTGGCGAAAATCGATTGAATGATTAAAATTTTATCAAATTTTTTTTTTTGTAATATAACGTACTCTAACTTTGGCTACTTGCGAGATATTGTACTGAAATTTTGCACACATTAAAAATAGTGATCAAGGTTGTTCGCTATTGATTTTGGCAAAAATCAAATTTAGCAAGAAGTAAATTTGAAAGAATTTGGCAAATTTGCACGCTGATTATTCATGTTTTTCGATAGTTAACAAAGCTTCCTTTAGGAGAAAGCCAAATTTGATTACCATACTTTGTGATATGTGCAAGTGTCTAATTTTTTTATTTGTAATGGCACATGCATCCATTACACATTACTTTTTTTTTATTTGTAATGGCACATGCAACCATTACACATTACTTTTTTTTATTTGTAATGGAACACGCATTCATTACACATTACTTTTATATTTTGTAATGGTACACTTATCCATTTTACATTATGCAGTGTAATGGGTAACGAATACAGTAATGCATTACAAAAATAATGCATTATTTACAACTCTGTGTGGAACATGTATTATCTACAGTAAAAGCGCAAAGAAAATATGTTTTACCAAGTCACGAAGTATTCGATTCCCTGATGCGTTCCATTGTGCTTTCCTCTCGAAGGATCGTCCCAATCGACTCCGAGCCACGATCCTTTGGTGTCGCCGACCTGACCGACGTACCTCAATGTGCCTCGATACCCCTCGCACTCCAATCTGGCGCCAACCTCGTAGTTACCATCCTCGCACATCCTAGAATTTTTGTAAATCAGAAAAAAAAGAAAAATTAATACCAAGTACAGCGTGCAGAATAAAACAACAACGAGCAAATGACAATTGCCGATATCCGATAATCCTCGAACAATTGAAATGAATTTTTGAATACACGCGGATTGCACTGGAAAAGTCTAACCTCGAGAGCAAATTGACGCATCGTGGATTCGTGATTTATTGATACGTCGAGTGAATTAAAAGAAAAATAAATTACACCAAGATAATCTCGTCGAACGATAATAATCGTTCATACTCACTCTCGAGGCTCGCAATGACTGTCGTTCACGGTATTTTCCTCAGTTTCAAAAGTCATGAGTGACAAACTGACATCTCTTCGATTTTGCGTCCCCCGTGTGTCAAATATTCCGGTAGGACATCCTTACCGACGGAGCGTCGTGCGCGCGCGTGTCTCAAGTTTCACCCGACAGATGGCGCTGCAAGTGCGTTCTTTCTTATCGACCGATCGTGGCGATTCAGTGCAGAATTTGGCCGCGGCGCTACTTGTACGGGCGATTCGCTACGATAATCCGACAGGCGGCAGCACCGTCGCGTCCGTCGCTCGCCCAGCTGCCAGAGACGAGCAGTCAGCGGCGCAGAGATCTGCCTGTTTTCCTCGTAAATGGCCGCAATCTGACCTCCATAAGAGCGATTAACCGTGCGTTTTATTCGTGTACGGAGATCGTTCTCGCGGCAGTGTGACACAACAGCGTCGGGGCTTTTGTCGTCTCATTCAGGGAAAAGCTATTTTCCTCGCGGTTTCGCTCGAACGTTTTCTTCAGACTTTTTTTTAGTTCCCCTCCCTCCCCCCCCCCTCTCTCGCTCTCGCTCTCTTCCTCCCAGTGTTCGTCGTACACTCGCGCGTGTGTCAGATTAGGAAAAGAGAGAGTGAGTGAGAGAGACGTTGCGTGTCCGCGCGCTTGAGTTTACGCGTATGTGTTGGTGCGTGCGCGTGGGTGGACCGAGGTGTACAGTGTGATAAATCGGAGAAGAATAAAAGTGCGAGAGAGAGAGAAGGGAGAAGGGAGAAAAAGAAGTTATTTATTTTTTCACATTCGAGCGCAAAATGAGCGACGAAAGAAGCGACGACGATCCCATAATGGATCTTTGGTACAGTAACTGGGAGCAACAGTGCGTCGAGGCGATCGAGGCAGAGCCAGATTACGAGAATCAACTTCACAACGAGAAGGAAATATATTCACAACAGATATGGACTGGATTTCAGACGACTGCCTCGGCCATAGCTCAACTTTACAAAGGCGAGGCTCGTTGAATAATTTTTTTTTTTTTCACATCATTTATCTATAGCCTTTTCTTTCCGTTTTTTACTTTTTCTTTCCCCTCACGTGATCGATATATTTCGCAATACGACGATAACAATGATAATGCGAAAAAAAGTATCGTCATCGAATTGTCGCACGAATTTATACGCGTCTCGTGATCGAGGAAGAAAAAATATATATATACCTCCTTTTTCGGTTCTATCCGTCCGGACGTTATTAGTCTCATCGTCTCTTTCTTCTGACTCATCGACGACAATCTTTGATGCAGAAACTTTTCATTTTGGTTTCGTCAATTGCGTTTCCATTTTGCCATTCGCCATTTTGTTGCTTCTCGGGAGTTTGAGCGATGTTTTTTTTTGCTTCAAAAATGTAAAAAAAAAAAGATGTGCTGAATCATTTGTTCGTGTTTGCCTCTTGGACCGATGGTTAGAATCATCCTCGAAACTATGAAAATCGAAAAGGCAGACATCCGGACCTCTGATTTTTCAGAGGTGGACCATTTGAATGTATTTTTTTTTAAACTACGAAAAACTATGAAAATTAATAAATTGTGTTTTTTTTTGCTTCTTTTCACTTTTTAATTGATTAACAGTTAGCTTGATTCAATAAAAAACACTAAATAATATAATAATACTTAAACTACCAATAATAACAATTATCAGCCGTAATAACCGCTTTCCCATGATTCTGCATGAACTTCAAAAAATTGTACACCTCAAAATCAGTGACCTAGATGTCTGCCAACTTTTTGATGTATTCGAGGAGTCCTAATTAATCGAATGGAGGCAACGAGAACCACGAACAAATGATTTAGTGTAGATTTTTTTTTCTACATTTTTAAAACTACGTCCCGTGATAAAACAGAGCCCTGCGCGTCTGCCTTTTCGATTTTCATTGTTTTCAGAAGAATTGTGAACAGCAGAGGCAAACACGAACACATGAGTTAGTACCTTTTTTTTTTACATTTTTGAAACGCTGTAACTTGAAAACGCAGCGACATACGATTTTCATTTACTGGACTAAATCGATTCGTATTGATATAAACTTTCATCTCTATCGATATGAAAGACGAACAAATCATATACCAAAATGGCACCCGGCTCCCTAACTATAAAGGCATTTGCTAACTCTGTGTGTGCGTTCGTGTTTTTTTTTATTGAAATTTATTTCGTACGAGAGGATTGAGGTAGAAATAAAGATGGAGGAAGAAATGAAATAAGAATAAAGCGCATTGGCGAGGTCGTCGAAGAAAGAGTTTTCGATCTCGATGGAGTTTTTTCGAAGAGAATCTCGGACGATGGTGCACACGCTCTTGTCGATGGTGGAGAATGAGAGAGGGGCGGCGAACGAAGGAGGGGGGGGGGGGCGAATGCAGGGACGAAACACCCGTGGGGAAGGACGTCCACTTGCGTTATATATATATGAGGCATTCCACGCTATTCGATCAAATCCTTGCCCTGATCATTTCGATTTTCCTCTACATTTTTTATATAAAAAAACACATTGAAAAAAAATTTCTCCATTTTTTTCAGCCTGAAAAAATTCAGAATAATCTAATAAAATATACTCACAAAGTATATAAATAGACTCATAAAGTATTAAAATCTCCATTTTGGAACAAAGCCCAAAAATTTTGTTATATTTTATTAGATTATTCTGAATTTTTGAAGATTTTACAAAGTGTTCTCTTTGAAAAAAAAAAAACCAAAAAACGTGAGACAAATAATTCTGAAAAATTTGAGAAATTTTTGTTCAATGTGTTTTTTCATATAAAAAATTTAGAGGAAAATCGAAATCATCAAGGCAAGATTTTGATTGAAATAGCGTGGAATGCCTCATATATATATATATATTCGTATATGAAGCGTTCTTTGTCAATCCAGGGAAATTTTTTATTGCGCCGAACAAGTCTTCGTGCATTTCTCAGTTCTTTAGAATTTGATTATTCAAAATTGTTAAGATTAAATATCGTTTTTCAGAAGAAAACAATCCGATTGCAATGATAATGCACAAAATAAGATCATTTTTTTTAAAACATTCAATGCTCCGAAAACCCATCATTCATTTTTCGTCCCTGCAATATATATTCCGGATAAATGTAAGGGGTCCAAAATGTTTTTGGTATAATGAAGATTGGTCACACATTGCGCTGCATAAATTTCTCTTTATTCCAGCTGAGAATCATTGAAAAATAGACTTTAGACATTTTTTTTGCGCCGCTATGAGTTTTAAAAAATTTGCATCAATCCTGAAAGAATTATGGCTGAAGAAAGTGGCTGAACTTCTGAGAAATAACTTGTGTAATGCAAGGCGTGGAATGTCTTGGAATTTTAGAGGACGAATTAGGCTCCGATGATTAAGAAAAAAAAAAAAAATATTTTTTTGTGATCGGTTATTGTTGGAAGCAAAGCTAACGGCTATTGAAAAATATGTTTAAACAGGAAAAGTACTTGAAGCGATTTGGGGAATTCAAAGAAAGAAATAAGGGATAAGAGCCCTGATGTTTTATTACCATATTTCAAAATACTGAACATTTTTTTTTACTATAAAGCAAATGCCATGTGAAATTTTGATTTTTACACCTTCTTAGTATCCTCCTCAAAGGAATTCCAAGTCATCTTCTAAAATAGATTAAAAATAAAATTTATAAAAATACAAATATGTATAAAGACTCATCCGAGATAATTCAACACTGCAAATAAATGATAAGACAAATTATTGCTGAAAAATGGTAAAAAATATCCAAAATGTTGAGATATCGATAGAGAGGATACTCCTTAAAAATACTAACATTTAGAACAGTGTTTTAACATTAAACATTGTATTCTTTCTTCTTTGGTTAAAATGAATCCTCCGATTTTGAAATATTTTCGCACAAAAGGAAAGGGTTTATGTTCTAATACTGAAAATGCATTAAAAAATTACTATCGATTACTAACAATGTTATAGTGTCTTTTTTTGACAAAAGAAAAATCCTCAAAATTTGAAATATTTAAAAGTATAGGTTTTTTGTATTCTCCACATTTTTTACAATCCTCTACAATAGCATATAAATAAATTTCATGTAAATATAAATATCCTTGATTATATGTTATTTTATGAAATTTCTGAAAAAATATTTTTTTCTATAACTCATGTCATGGATGCCTTTTTTTTTCTTTGCAGACCGACCGCAGGGTGCGTCGCTCTGGTTGCCCTTTCAGACTGCCGCGGGCACCGTCACATCGCTGTACAAAGGTGCGTGCACGGTTAATTTATCGTCGCAAACTAATTACGAGAGAAAAAAAAAGAAAAATTCCGAGTCCAGTTCGTCTTTTCATTTTTTTTCCTTTCCCTCTTCGCCTTTACCGACTTTACGCATCCTCCCACCTCTTCCTTGTTCATTCTACTCCCACTTCTCACGGAACGTGCTCTCGCACGTTTATCCGCGACGATCGTTGCATTGGAATGTTTCGCCACTGGCGTCGAAGTCACAGGGATGCTTTATTTTTTTCTTTTTGTCCTTTGACTCGCTTTTTTCTCTTCGAAAGGTCGGGAACCACGACATGGAGGAAAAATTGCGATTCAAAAATGCGAGAGATACGGACAGTCGGCAAAGAAGATCGCCTCTTAAAAAAATATATATGAGGCATTCCACGTCAAGTCGGCCACCCCATTTTTTGAAATCGCCAAAAATCGCGTACAAATTAATAGAAAGTAGTTCTAACTATCAAGAAAATTCGTGATTTTTTTTCAGATTTTTAAATTACATATTTTAGTCGGGAAAAAAAAACAAAAAATTTTTTTGTGCTATTTTGTAACTCGAAAGTTATTCATCGTACGAAAAAAAAGTAGAACATAAAATTTAGGATTTTCGACGTACTTTTCACTGAAATTTTTTACAAACTCCTCCGAAAGCTCTATATTCCATTCTCGGAGCAAATAATGTTTTGATATTTTTTTCCTCAGAATTGACATCCTCGATTCGTCTGTAGTTTTAACAGTTTTTTATTTGATATATTGACAAACTACAAAAAAATTGTCTCAGTGGAGAATTCATTCCTTCCCATGTGTTTTTCATCCCAAACGAATACACAAATTTATCTGTGCATTAACAGGGTTGAGACTATCTAATAGATATTTTCTATAGCCCGCATTTCTGTTGATTTTTTGTATTTTTTTTTATTTTTTAAAACTTTTTTCATTTTTATTTTTTTAAATATCTTTTTGTACATTTTAATAAACTTTATCAATGGACCCCTGTACACCAATAAAATCTATTCAAATTAAACTCAAAGGCTACTCACGTCTCTCGATTGCAAAAAAAAAATTAATTTACCCTCTTTGGATACACCGACGTTTCTACGGCCAATGAGTACTTTTTTAGTTCGATCTGGGCATGATTTTTGGGAATGAAGCAATGATACTGCTTTGTTCCTGGAATCGTCTTCGCAGTATCAAAACGAGATTATTTTATTATTTTTCCCTGTCTACGATTAATAATGATAAAATATCAATATCTACACTATTTCGTTAAATCACTCTATAATGATAGATTGTATCAATAAAAATGCAATTTGAAATAATGGATTCTCCACTATGCCAATTTTTTTATAGTCTGTAAATATATCAAGTAAAAAACTGTTGAAACTACAGACGAATCGAAGATGTTAATTCTGAGGAAAAAAAATATCAAACCATTATTTGCTCCAAAAATGGAATATATAGCTTTCGGAGGAGTTTGTAAAAAATTTCAGTGAAAAGCACGTTGAAAATCCTAAATTTGATGTTCTACTTGTTTTTTCGTACGATGAATAATTTTCGAGTTACAAAATGGGACAACAAAATTTGTTGTATTTTTTTCCGGCTAAAATGTGTTATTTAAAAATCTGAAAAAAATCACGAATTTTCTTGATAGGTAGAACTACCTTCTAAAAAATTGTATGCGATTTTTGGCGATTTCAAAAAATGGGGTGACCGATTTGACGTGGAATGCCTCATACATTGTTCATTCGATATTTGAGATATGAAAATGGTCAAGAATTTTCTATTTTCAAGTCGTCTTGAATCTTTTTGGATTAATAATAATGGATTAATAAAATTGACCCTTTTTTTTCTCGCTTTCACAGATTCGGTCGATGGAATGCGACGATGCAGCGAATTGGGACTCCAGATGGGACGACAAAAGTGTAGCAAAGAGATAATGAATTGGGCACGAAAGAAGAGGCGTATGATACGCAGGGAGGATTTAATCGCTTATCTGGCGGGAAAACCACCTCCCCCTAGACCCCACGCACACAGGTACCGATATTACACGTTGATTTCATTGCCGGTTACGAATATTTCTCTTTATCGTTAAACAGCTTCGAGAATTTTTATTCTTTCAAAGAGTATGGGTGCATTTTAATTCGCACGATTTTTCTAATTCACGTTTTCATTATATTTTTTTTCAGTTTTGGATCGATAGCCGCAAAATAACAAAAGTTGAAGCATTCATCAATCTTGTTTTAAAAATCTTAAATTTTTTAAGATTCCCTAAAAGGAGTCTTCAAATCTAATTACTAATAGTCAGTGTTGCGAAATTTTTTTATGAAAAAGTAACGCATTAATCATTATTCTTTTAACGGCTAATGAAAATAATTTCCATTAACCATTAAATGTTGATGGTTAATGGAAATTATTCCAGTTAACCATTACATTTTAATGGTTAATGGGAATTGTTTTCATTAACCATTAAAAAAGTAATTATTAATGCAATACTTTTTCATGAAAAATTTCTCAACCCTGCATTAGGGTGATGCAAATAAAATCGATATGATTTTTTTTTATTCGGTTTGATAGCTGTTAGTACTTGTCATAAAAGTAACTCTCTCAAAATTTGAGCTTTGAAAAAAAATTTGAGAGGTCGCTCGAATGACTCGATATTTTTTTCGATTTTGACCAACGATCATGATATAGGAATTACGATTTTACCCAGTCGCAACAAAAAATATACGTATTCTTTATGGCTGTTTCCTTTCAACTCTGGGGAACGTGGTTTAAATAGAGTGACCAGCGGTGATAGTTAAAAGTAAATAAATTTTTACTAAAGCTAACCGAGAGCGTTTGCCAAGATGATAACTGCAAAGTGCGTTGCTGAAACGAAACAAGTTAACTTCGCTAATGTTATTTACTAAACACTAAAGAAAGTTGGTTAGAATATCGATTACTACCATTTTAATTGAATGCAATGTCAATGGTAAACGTCAATGTTTAATAGTTAATGGAAAGAATTTCCATTAACCATTAACATTTAATGGTCAATGGAAATAATTTCCATTAACCATTAACATTTAAAGGTTAATGAAAATAATTTCCATTAACCATTAACATTTAATGATTAATGTAAATAATTTCCATTAGCCATTAACATTTAATGGTTAATGGAAATAAATTCCATGAACCATTAAATGTTAATGGTTAATGGAAATTATTTCCATTAATCAATACGTGTGAATGGTTATTGGAAATGTAAATGCATTAAAAAAAGTAATGCATTATTTGCAACCCTGCTAATAGGATTCATGAAAAAAAATTTCGACGTGTACACTGAGAAAAAAAATGTTGGATTGAACTAAATCTGTCATTCAATACGTCCAAACGAATATTTAGTTGGTACAATTCAATATTTTTTTGCCTGAATAATATTGAATTGTACCAACTAAATATTCGTTTGGACGTATTGAATGACAAATTAAGCTGATTCCAACATTTTTTTTTCTCATTGTAGTTGCCTAATTTTATTGAATTAAATTGAGATCTCATTTATTTCAATCGGGATTTCATTGATGTAAAGAATTTATTAAAATTTCAGCCTTTTAAGTGATTTTTTCAAAATTTAATAGAAATTATCCTCGTGCAATACAATTTGGAGGACCGAAACCCAATGATTCAATTTAAGAAAATTTTACCCGATTTTTTTTGCTCGTTTTCCTAACTTTGACATTAAAATTTGTATTTTTTTTTTCAGGAGTTCACCAAAGCCACGTATGATGGTTTGCGGTTCACCGCCGTCGCAGAGTCCCACAGCGAGCATGGTGGTGACCCCTTCGCAAACGGCGGGCGGCGATCCGGATCCGGAACTTCGCACTTTCAGGGAAGCCATAGCTCTCTCGGGTACGTGAATCCTTCATCGCGTTCCATGAGAATTGAAAAATTAAACGACCGATGATACGCGGATATTTTCACGTGATTTTTATTTCCTCATTGGTCCTTATTTTACTCCCCATAAATTGTTCATAATGTTACGAACGAATGAACACTAATTATCAATTTCCACATTTATTTATTCCCTATATATGGGTTCCATGTCAAATCGACCACTTTTGAAACCGACACCTTTCGATTTGGCTGAATTTCTTTCCCTTTTCTACCCCATTAAAATAATTTTTCAGGAAATTTTCAATTCTTTTTTACCCAACCGAAAAGAAAAAGCTTTTTTTTAAAATGGTTATAACTTCTTCAAAAATTGACCACTTGGGATGTTTTTTTTTCAAATATTTCGTTTTTGAAGTAGGTAAGAAGATTACCACTTTCCATTTTTTTTTCTTCTTAATTTTTCAAACCCGAGATCCTTCATAAATCCTTAAAAATTTCCAGAGTGGTGTTTTGTGAAATAGCACAATTGAGACATTTTTTTTTCCAAGCGGTAAAAAAAAATAGAAGGAAATGTCGACCCACTCCAGGTTGAGCGGCATTTTTTCCGGAATTGATCAAAGTATTTTTTTAGTGAAAAAAAATGAAAAAATAAAAATGGCATACTTCGATAAAAAGATGATATTTCTCGAAAAAGTGAAATTTTTTATAGATTTTAATATATCAAAATTTTTTTGTATTTTTTTTTCGAAAAGTACATTTAAAAACGAAAATTTTGAAAAAAAACGTCTCAATTATTCAATTTTTGAAGAAGTTATAGCCATTAAAAAAAAGCCTTTTCTTTTGGGCTGGGAAAAAAAATTTGAAAATTTCCTAAAAAATGTTTCGGCCAAATCGAAAGGGGTCGGGTTTAAAAGTGCCTGATTTAACATGGAATGCCCCGTATTTATTTTCTATTTATTAATTTTTTTAAAAACATTTCAACTTTTGTGGAACTCGAATTTTCTCATTTTTCGTGATTTTGGTATAATCACTGAGAAACAAAAAACAAGACAACATTTAAAGATGTCGCGCGAAATATAATTAATTCCGGATATCAAGATTTTTTACTCTTTCTCAAAAAAAATTCAGCATCTGCGCGAGTGGAATTTTCTCTGTTCTCGCGATTTTCTCACAATCAGTGATCGGCAAAATCGACATTTTCGTTAATTTAATTACCGCTAATTACTCTGTGTTAGGAAATTTTATAATTGTTCCAATGAATACTACTCATTATTAAGGCACTCAGTAATTAGGCAGTAAGGTATTTCTAATATTCGAAAATTCGATAATTCATGTTCGATTATTGTCCAATAAACCTATAACTTGTAATTTATATCAAATAATTACCCAATAATCAAGTAATTAAAATTTTGCTCTTATGAATTACTGATTTTTTTTTTAATTAGGTAATTGTTGCTTCTAATTATTAATTATCCAAGTAATTAAATACTTGAGTACTCTACTTACTAATTTTTTACGAAATTAGTTAGTTATTCTTTCCAATTATTAATTATTCGAATAATTAGATGATTAATTCTTCTAATTACTGATTTTTTTAAAAATTAGTTAATTATTCTTTGCAATTATTAATTATTTGATAATGCATATTTATGCTTGTAAATTTGTTTAATAAAGTTAAGCAGGAACCCTGGTAGCCAGTGTTGTACTATAAAAACTTTATCATCTGTAGCTTGGAATCAATTTGACTCCAAGTTTACGCAAAGTTTTTGGTGAGCAACATTTGGATAAAAGTTGATCAAAATCTACGGCCGGTAATTGAATACAAGTCGTAGGCAAACTTGTACACAAAGTAGACTCCAACTTTTGTACAAGTTCACTCCAATAACATCTACAATTATTTGTAGTCAAGTTGTACTTAAATTGTAAAGAAATTTACAATTAATTAGTAATTTATATATCTAAATTATTAATTATTCAAATAATTGGTAATTGAAATAGTTCAATTACTAATTACTTGAATAATTAGTAATTTATATATGAGGCAATCCACGCCATTTCGCTCGGCCCTGACCCTGACCATTTTTAATTTTTTCCATTTTTTCTTATAAAATAGTATACTATGTAAGGAGAATTACTATTATAGTAAAATATACTATTTTATGAAAAAAAAATGAAAAAAATCAAAAATGGTCAGGGTCACGGCCGAGCGAAATGGTGTGGATTGCCTCATATATACATTACTAATTATTCAAATAATCAATAATTGACATAATTCAATTATAAATTATTCTAACAATTAGTATTGAAATAATTCAATTACTAAATAATTTAATGATAAGTTTTTTGAAGAATACGATTACTGATTTTTCTAATAATGAATAATTCAAAGAACACACATATTCAATATCCATATAATTCGTAGTATTGGTCTTTAAATTACTGATTATCGAAATACCTAAAAAAAATAATAGATGATAATGTTAATTTTGTAAATAACGATTAATTAAAAATCTAAAAAATTTTTTTGCCGATCACTGCTCACAATTACATTTTCATCTTATGAAACAATTTTAACATAAATTCTGCATTATCCGCAGGTTCGCCAATGTCCCGACGCAACGGAAGGCAAACCGAACTCTCGGCCTTTATAAGCAGCGAGTTTGCACGTCACCATAAACGGCCGGCATCGCACGACGTCGATATGGGCTCACCGACGCACAAACGTTCGCGTTTCATGTAACGACGCGCTATCCGTAACGTTAGATTTCTTCACTCTTCCCCCTTCCTCCCATCCTTCTCCCCCCTCGCCACTATTCTCGCTCGCCCCTTGTCCCCTCTTCAATTAATGAATCATTCGATTTACGCTAATTATAAAATTGTTCGACGATCCGGAGCTAAAAAAGCCAAACGTGGATCTTCGAGGAAGCGCGTGTAATTATTATTTTTTTTCCACGCGGGAGAACAAAGAGAGCGAGTGAACGAAGAATTCGTAAAGAGAGAGAAAGAGAAAGAGACAGAGATAATAGAAACGAGCGAATATATAAGCTCGAAAGACTAAAAACACATAAACAAATTCTTGCGTATCGCGGGATACGAGAAGGAAAAAAAGAGTATTTTTTTCCAATTAGAATTATACAATTCGCTTCTCGACGGTAAAGGAATGAAAAAAAAATTAATATTAATAAAAACGTCGAGCTTGAACAACCAAATTTTCGTACTTTCAAACGACCAAGCTTTCTAGCTAGTTTCCGGGCACGATCGAATTATTTTTTTGATCATTTTTTTTCTTCTTTAATATCTTTGATGAAAAGACGAAACATACCGACGTCAGATGTATAGATACATATGGGGCATTCCATACCAAGTCGACCCTCGACCTCGCTGATTTCATTCACGATTTTTTATATGATTCTTCCAACTCAAAATTGCACTAAGAATTTTTTTCAGATTTTTAAAACCAAATTTGAGTACGTTATGATGTTTTGAACATTTTTTTCGAAAACATCGAGGGCCGTAATTTAAAAATCTGAAAAAATTTCTCAAAAATCCGGTGTCAAAAATGAAAATTTTTGACCCAAAATTCATTATGTCAATCGAGGTGGATTTCGCTTCCACCTCGATTTTAGGTTTTTATGAAGAAAACGTAAGAAAAATAGATGCAGAAATTAACCAACTATTTTTGGAAATTGTTGGTTAACGTTAAAAATATTCGAACCACTTTTCACGGTTTCTGCATCTATTTTATTTACGTTTTCTTCATAAAAACCTAAAATCGAGGCGGAAGGGAAATCCTGGACATCATGAATGTTGGTTCAAAAATTTTTATTTTTGACACCGGATTTTTGAGAATTTTTTCAGATTTTTAAATCATGGCCTTCAAGGTTTCCGAAAAAAATTTTCAAAATTATAACGTACTCAAATTCGGTTATAAAAATCTGAAAAAAATTCTGAATGCTATTTTGAGTTGGAAGAATCATATAAAAAATCGTAAACGAAATCAGCGAGGTCAAGGGTCACACTCAGGTCGACTTGGTATGGAATGCCCCACATATATTGTGTAAAAAAAGGTTCTTTTCAGTCTCCTCCCCGGCGAAACTTTAGCTTTTTGCGTAAAAAAATGCCTCACGGAATCGGAGCTTCGCAGCTCAATGTTTCGCTCACCCCTAAATTGTAAGCTGCAAGGCTTCAGCAGCGAGGTTTTTTCAAATGAAAAAGTTAAAGTTTCATCGAGGGGGAGACTAGAAAAACAATTTTTTTTACGCACTCTAAAATATATGTATATATATATATATATGTTTTAGTTTGTACAAACGTCGGTGTTCGAAGTCGTGAGAGAAAGAAATGGAAAAGAGAGGGGTGTGAAAGAAAGAAGGTCGAAAGTAAAAAAAAAAATTGAGGAAGGAAGGGGCGAGAGGGTTGTAAAATATTCGTAATACGAATAAGAAGCCTTTCTTCCCGGTAAAATTTAATATTGTTATGGTTATTATGTGATTATAGATCAATTGATATTGTGACGCTTTTTTATCAATAAAAATATGTATATTTATATATAATATATGTACATATATACGAGTGGGGCATTTCGTGACATTTTTTTGGCGGCTTGGAAAAAAAAATTCATGCCCGAAACGGAGTTTGAAAAAAAAAAAAGTAAATGAGTACAGTTATGATTTCACAAATTCATCATTGTATTCTTCTATTCGTCTAATGTATTTTGCAAATAAAATTATTTTCCCAGAGTTGGTAGAATTCGTACCAGAATAAAAAAAAAATTCAACTCTAGTTATTTTTTTGCCAATTATCGGAATAACGTTGAATGCCCCATACATGTGTATATACGTATATGTATAAATATATGTATATATATAATGATTTTATACATTCGCTGACGAATCAGCGTGAATTGAGGAGTTTTGTGGGAAACACGAAAATGGGAAAAAGAGAGGAAAAATCGTATACGTCGATAAATCGAAAATTCAAATGAAAATTTCGTCGAACGTTTCCGTTTTTTTTTCAACAATTTTTTACCGACGATTATTTCGTAAGATCGAGAAGAAAAATTCTCGCGAATTATTCACGATTATTCGGTGAATCGTTGTGAATTAGTTTTTCGTGAAAATCTTTGTTCGACTTTATTTATTTTTCTTTTTCGCTCTCGTCGACGTGTATGGGCGATTCTGTGAAAAATCTCTGAACTTATGGTACGGCATTCATCGAACATAGAAAAAATTGAGCAAAACCAAATTGAAAATTAAAAAATTCGAGAGAAAAAATGTCACATTCGATAAATGGGAGTTTTGTTTTTTTTTTCTTCTTTTCTCATCTTTCTCTTCTCTCTGTTTTGCGACAAAAAAAACCCCGAGCTATTTGCACACTCCGGATCGCTGCGAGTCTCGGACTTTGAACTTCCGGTAAAAACGCTCGAGCATTCGTAAAAATTTCTATGAGAAAATGCATTCTTTTTTTTCAGTCAATAAAAAGTAATCGTGTAAATAATCCTGAACGTGGAAATATTCGAAATGCTCTTATACTTAAATGAAGATATAAAAAAATGCAAGAACTCGAGGCAATTTTCCTTTTGAATTAAAAATGGAAATAATTGTTTCACCAGAATTGAAAAAAAAATCGAATTCCGAACAGTCGGATGTTTTTTATTATTGGCACGATTTGTTTTTTTGTGGAAAATGGAAAACAAACCTTCGCCAAAGTGTTTCAGAATAATTTTCTTCCTTTTCGCCCTGAAAATTTCTCTCGTGTTCACAAATATTGTATTTTCAGGGTGGTCCAAAATTAAATTTGAATTTTAGATTCCGTTGCTCATGGAGATTTTCGTGTCTCGTGAAATTCGATGAGTTCTTGCTAAAGGAGCGCCTGTGATATATTTTTTAAAAATCACTGTGTTTTTTAAAAGTATAATATTTTTCTAAACAGCGTTTTGATAAAAATCCACTATTATATGACAACAAAAATTAAAATTGATTTTAACTCTCTTTCAAGTCGAATTCGCTTTTGTAATATTTCGTGCGAACTTTTGGAATAATCAGAAATATCTGTGCAGTTCCTGCGCCGGAAACGAATTGAAAAAAAACATTTCTGACACTATTTATATCAATAAATTTGTAAATAATTATATTATTTTCGTGTAATATAAAATTTTCGAGGGGTGAGTAACCCTTTGAACAATGCAAAAAAATTATTTTTCTGAAATTCGAATATTACTGAAACAGCGGTAAAAGAAAAAATCTCAGAATTCGCTCTTCACGAGGATTTTAATATTTTCACAATGCAAAAGAATCTCGATGGGCAAAAAGATTAAATATTGAAAATATAATTATGAAACACCCTAATTTATATAATTTATTTATACATATCTACAGTCTCGTATTCCGAGAAATTCGCTGAATAGCTGCCTCGGTAGTTCAGGACGATTTTTTTTTCTTCAAATCGATTCGTTTTTTAGTGTGTACAAAAAAAGGGTAAAATGCATCAAGCGTCTCAACTCCGGGCGGCTATTAGCGATCTCGTTTGTGTTTCTCGTAAAAAAAAAGTATACGAGAGAAAAGAGGGAAAAGATAGAAAGTAGCAATTCGGGAAGTTCGGACCTCGTTTTGTCGCAATTCGGCGGTTTTTCCCCCCCTCCAAAGCTGTTTTTAATTTAAATTATTTCCCGTCTCGTTTCGCTTTTGGGATCGACTATGTTCGCGGAAAGAAAAAAACAAGGAAAAATCGGAGTTTGAATTTTTCGGTCGTACGAAAATTTCGGTCGGAGGGAATAAAATTATTCCCAATTTATTTTTCGTTCGTTCGAATAACGAGTGAAAAAAAAAATAGATATCGAAGAGGGTGAAAGTAGGTTTTCGAGTTTTTTTTTGCGATCATGCAATTTCATGGTCCGGAGGATCTTCGAAAAAATATATATACTAGGGTGGGTCAAATAAAATGACTAATTTTTTTTTCCTCGATACAATGAAAAATGTATTGTTTGGCACCTCAAAAAAAACCCTCTGCAAGTATTAGCCCTTCATATTTAAATTAAGAGGTCCCTCATCGCAAATTTTTATTTCCCATTTAAATACATAGGAAATTTTTTTTTCTTAAGTTTGGAATTTTGTTAGACTTTAACCGTTGAGGTTAGGAGAGTTTTTTTTAGCACATTTTCGTAGAATATTTGATGCTCTAAAAAAAAGCTCTCTTGTGTCTAATTGATAAAATTATCTACAAAAATAAGCTACAAAAACTCTCCTAATCTCAACGGTTAAAGTCTAATAAAATTCCAAAGTTAAAAAAAAAAATTTCCTATTCTATTTAAATGGGGAATAAAAATTTGCGATGAGGGACCTATTAATTTAAGTATGAAGGGTTAATACTTGCAGAGGGTTTTTTTGGGATGCCAAATAATATATTTTTCATTATATCGAGGAAAAAAAAATTATTCATTTTATTTGACCCACCCTAATATATACGTACATATATATAAATATATATCCACATGTACACACAGACACAGAACACACAAACACACACACACACACATCCGTTCCGAAAAACGAAACGAGCGATTTGTTATTCGGTTGTAAATAGTGCGCTTTACTATTAAATAATAGTTAACGATTAAGCTGTAATACAATTTAGTTATAAAAATCTAATTATATTGATAATTGATTACTATTTGAAATAGCTTTAATCGTAATATATATATATGTATATATATATATATATATATATATATATATATATATATATATATATATATTATGGAGCGACAAATATTCGGCAATATCCAACAATAAATGTCCATGGAAGAAAAAAAAATCCACGCCTTCGTTTATGAAAATCACGCGTAAAGAAAAAAGTAAATAAACACACACACATTTGTATTCGACACATGTAATGCGAACACGAGGATAGATTGCACACGGATTATCTTAATGGAAAATGGGCAAAAAAAATAATTTCATTTGAAAAAAACGTGAAAAAGAATTCTCGAGACTCTCCAAAAAAATCGCCTCTGTGATAAACGCGGAATCGGCGTGTGCGATGTTTCGTTTTTTTTTATCCCTTCATTGTTCTGGCACA
This sequence comes from Alloplasta piceator, assembly GCA_946863875.1. Lineage (NCBI taxonomy): Eukaryota > Metazoa > Arthropoda > Insecta > Hymenoptera > Ichneumonidae > Alloplasta > Alloplasta piceator. Next base: position 4,399,898 of record OX333071.1, read on the forward strand.
AAAAAAAACATTCGAAAGAAAGCTCTGTCGTACAAAATGGCACCGATTTGAACGATCGAACGAAAAAAAAAATCCCCTAAAACACTCTCAACGTTATTTCGCTCTTGTATTTTCTTCGAGCGATCATTTCGACTTTTTCCATCGAATTTTCGTTGAAATTTTTTTCATTTTTTTTTCTTCAAACTTCTTTATCACACTTCCTCTCTACTTTTTTTTTTATTAGACAGAGCTGCGAGGCTTCAATGAGAGGAATAATCTCAAATGTGTAACTGCAATTTAATCGAAGAAAGTTTGAAGAAAATACTCGGAAAAAAAACCAAAAAAATTTAAAGAAAGGAAAACCACAAACGAGGCGAAGGATTGGTGCTGTTAATTTGTTTCTGTTCTTGGACACAAGGAGCTTGTATATTTTTTGCGTCTATTGTTTGTATGAATTAATTAAAATAAACGAATGAAGAAAAAGACACAGAAACGTTATATATTTGAATAACAGGATACGAAAAACCGAAAAAAAAATCGTAAGCGTTAATTTGCACTTTATCGTTTTTTTTTTTCATTATCCGTTGAGTCCTATTTACGAGTGATTCTTCGATTTTATTTTCTTCCAGAGGAAGCTCGACGAATGATGGAACAAAAAAATGGTTATTTGTCACTGATTCTATTTTTTTTTGTAAAAAAAATTGGGAATCGAATCTTTGCTTTTGGGTTTCGAAAAGAGGAAAATAAATTCACGACGAATTTAGAAAGTAGATTTTAATGTTTTTTTTTCGCGCATTACAGTTTAAGAGTCATTCGTCGTTCTTTATTTCAAGGCAAGAGTCACAATTATTGTCTCGGTGTATGATACAACAAGGATCGATTGTTCATGTTTTGTGATTTTTTTTTTTTTCACTTATCACAATCTCGTGTCTTTGATGATTTTTTCAGGGGCTTCGAGATCGTCCTTTCGGTCAGCAATAGCGTTCGTGAGCTTTCTCCTTGGACCAAGTGGCAACTTGAGTGCTGATATATCAGCATCGGTCAGCAACATAAGCGCCTCGAGATCTATTTGTTCCGCCTCGAGGATATTCTGTATCGAGGTCAGATTATTGGCGACGAGAAATCTCTGAAGTGGAGTCCATTCCTCGTCCGTCTCGTCGGTCTCGTCCTCGCCTGGGAAAAAAAACACCACAATTTTTCACATTTCGGAGAAGCGGATAAACTTTGAATCTCACTAGCGATAATATTTTGCTCGATCGTAGACTTTATCGTAAAATTTTTTGCCCTGATTCATCAATGCCAATTTATAAAAAATGTTACTCAGCATTGATTTTTCATGAAGGCTTCTTTTTATCGGTCTATCCTGAGATTAGTTACTCCCCTGAATCATTAATGCCAATATATGAATAAATGTTGCTCAGCATTGATTTTTGGTAAAGAATTTTTGAAGGAATTTTTATTGTTAGAAATGCAGCAAGCAGAGAATTTTTTTTCGGTAGTGACTCCTTTAAAAAACGTTTCTTCGATGAGGCAGTAGTAAGAATTATCCTACAGGAATCAGATTTCACGAGGACGATAAATAAGTGAAAAACTCTAGGCAGGTTGATGAGAAGTAACAAAAAATGCTTTGAAATCCGTTTTTTTAACTACTCCAATGTACGGGGCATTCCGAGTTGAGCTGACCGTCCGAGTTTTTGATTTTTGACTGTTGTAGAAAATATTTTTTCCGGTCCATTCCGAAGCATTGATTTTTGGTTAAGAATTTTTTATGGAATTTTTATGATTAGCAATGCAGCAAGCAAAGAATATTTTTTTTTTTCGGTAGGGACACTCGTTCAACAAATATTTCTTAGATGAGGCAGTAGTAAGAATTATCCTACAGGACTTAGATTTCACGAGGACGATAAGTAAGTGAAAAACTCTAGGCAGGTTGATGAAAAGTAACAAAAAACGGTTTGAAAGTCGTTTTTTTTTAACTAGTCCAATGTACGGGGCATTCCGAGTTAAGCTGACTGTCCGAGTTTTTGATTTTTAACAGCGTTAGAGAAAATATTTTTTCCGTTCCATTCCGAAGCATTGATTTTTGGTGAAGAATTTTTTATGGAATTTTTATAATTAGCGATGCAGCAAGCAAAGAATTTTTTTTTTTTTCAGTAGTGACTCGTTCGAAAAACGTTTCTTCGATGAGGCAGTAGTAAGAATTATCCTACAGGACTCGGATTTCACGAGGACGATAAATAAGTGAAAAACTTTAGGCAGGTTGATGAAAAGTAACTAAAAACGCTTTGAAAGCCGTTTTTTTAACTAGTCCAATGTACGGGGCATTCTGAGTTGAGCTGACCGTCCGAGTTTTTGATTTTTAACTGCGTTGGAGAAAATATTTTTTCCATTCCATTCCGAAGCATTGATTTTTGGTGAAGAATTTTTTATGGAATTTTTATAATTAGCAATGCAGCAAGCAAAGAATTTTTTTTTTTTTCAGTAGTGACTCGTTCGAAAAACGTTTCTTCGATGAGGCAGTAGTAAGAATTATCCTACAGGACTCGGATTTCACGAGGACGATAAATAAGTGAAAAACTTTAGGCAGGTTGATGAAAAGTAACAAAAAACGGTTTAAAAGTCGTTTTTTTTTAACTAGTCCAATGTACGGGGCATTCTGAGTTGAGCTGACCGTCCGAGTTTTTGATTTTTAACTGCGTTGTAGAAAATATTTTCACTGTTTCATTCTGAAGCATTGATTTTTGGTGAAGAATTTTTTATGGAATTTTTATAATTAGCCATGTAGCAAGCAAAGAATTTTTTTTTTTTCGGTAGAGACTCGTTCAACAAATATTTCTTCGATGAGGCAGTAGTAAGAATTATCCTACAGGACTTGGATTTCACGAGGACGATAAATAAGTGAAAAATTCTAGGCAGGTTGATGAGAAGTAACAAAAAACGCTTTGAAAGCCGTTTTTTTTCAACTAGTCCAATGTATGGGGCGTTTAATCGAACCTTCGAGCTTTTGATTTTAAAATACGTTGTAGAAAATATTTTTTCGGTTACAAATAACGCGGTTCTAGGAAACAGGAAGTAAAATTTTTCATAACAAAAAAAATTAAGATACTTTCTCATGAAATGTGAGTGAAAATCAAATTTTTCAGTGTGCATTTTTTCAATCAAAATTTTCTTCTTTACCCGAAAGTCTGTCGTCGTCCCACATGCTCTGTCTGCGGGCGAGACTTCCGGCGCTTCCTATGCTAATCTCCTCGTTGTTGTGACCGTTTCGATGACCGTTTATCGATTCGTCGAGCGAACCGTTTGGATACGAATTGCCATGACGCTGATTAGCATCCAGTTGGTTTATCGGCAAGTTGTCAAGGGTAGCCGTTATCTGTATTTAAAAAATGCAAAAAATATATATGTAAATAGCTGTCCTTTCTTCTCAATCGTTATTTTAAAGGATTGGAATAAATTTAATGTATAAAAAATTTAAAAAATTTATTTGGGCAAATAAATTCTTTTCTCTCATTCCTGGACATTTATCGTTTGCAATAAAATATGAGTTCCCTGAGAGTTCGACAAAATCCTTCTGGAATCCATTTGCAATTGATTCTAGTATCCTGAGTGGTTTTATCTTGAGTCTTTCTCCAAATCTTTGGCTGATAAATTTAAAAACAGAACTTACGGGTCGTCTGAAAGCCACCGAACCAAAACCCGGCCTGTTGAATATACTCGCTGGTTCCTGAAGAAGCACGGCTTCCTCAATGACGTTCTTCATCGTTCCAGTTCTTCGAAGATGCTCATCGCCATAATCGTCGTTCTCATCATCGTAATCCCTGTCACCAAGTAAATCCGGTGTGCTCTGAGCCTTGCTCAGAGTTCCCCATACATCCGATATTCTTCCTCGTTTGCCGATCTGCTGCTGAGCCTGAGTCTCGTATGTACCTACGTACATGACCTCGGAATCTCTCCTCAATCCGGTCAAACTTCTTACCGATCTCTTGCCGTCCTCTTCGATCTTGAACAAAAGCATTAAATCAAAATCCAAAATCTTGTACCATATAGTTCAATGCATCAATATATAGCGATAGTGGAACAACACAATGGACTTTTCTCTCGAATTTTGTTTTTCGCATGAAAGCGTGCATTGTTCGTTTCTTCACCTCTACGACCTTGAAGTCATCGGCAACGGCTTTCCTTGCCAATGCTTTTCGGCAAACAGCGCTTCCTCGTCTTTTGGTTGTTCCAGAATTGGCGGTCGAAATAGTGCCGACGATATCGCTGAATGTCTGCGACGATTTGACTCGACCCTTGAAGGTCAAGACGCTCGGTCTGTGCGGCAAAACGTTGTTCTCGTTCATCGACTCGATGTCCATCTTGGCACGATCCTTCAGCAACTTTTTTTGCTCCTTTTCCGCTCTTATATCCGCCGTTTTCTGTCGCTTAACGTATTCCTTAAATCTGCAATGAATACATGATGTCAACATTCTGGTACCAAAATGGCGGTCATGATTTATAGATATACTTGAAATGTGAAGTACAGATTACGAGAAGATAAAATTTGGTAATTTTGTTGGTGAACCATGATTGTACCTTTTCTCGGCATCTTTTTCTGCTTTTTCCCGAAGCATCTTGCACTTTTTTCGATTCGTAGCTTCCTGTTCGGCCTGGGCGAGGTCGAGGAACTGAAGGATCTTCTCGCGTCCGTTGATGGCGGCCAATTCACGGGCTGAATGTCTGTCGATGTCGAGGGACCATATGTTGCACCCAAATTTGACCAGAAATTTGACGCAAAAGTCGTGACCTCGAGCAGCCGATAAGTGAAGCGCGGTGTTACCGAAATAATCGGTTTTGTCGGCGTCGCCTCTGGAGGATGTTGAAAGGACTTCTTTAATTTCTTCAATCATTAGCCGGTTTTTCTAGGGCTTGGTTTTCTACGGCTAATTTGAGGCAATTTGGCAGAAGAAAAAACATTTCCGAGGCTGAATTTTGTTATAATTTACGTTTTATAACTCACAATGGCGGCCATATTGTTTTGAATAGCTTCTTTGAAGAAGCTTTCTTTTCTGAGCTATTTGGCTCAAAACCGAAGGTCTTAATACAGTAAAATCATGCAAGAATAGACTCTTTTGTTTAAGGATAATGTTCTTTAAGGATAATTATGTCGTTATTTAGCGGGAAAAGACATTTTGGAGGCAAAATTTCATAAAAGTTGCCGAATATTCATCTTATAGAAGGGAAATCAGAGCTGCAGGGCAAAGTACTGAAAAGTACTTCAAGTACAAGTACTCCAGAAAGCAAGTACCAAATATCAAGTACTTTTCAAGTTTTCAGGTATATCCCGTAAGTTCTAGGACTTACATTTGATTTCTTATTCTCATTTGATTTTAATTCGAGCCTTTGAATATGTAATTGAAAATAATATATAATATATTGAAAAGTATTTGAAATTTTTAGTACTATACTTGAAATGCAGGCCAAGTACTTGAACATTTAAGTATATACTTGAAAATTTAAGTACAATACTTGAAGTACTTTCTAAGTACTTCAAGCACTGCCCAGTTCTGATGCAAATCGTTAAACTATCATGGTTGGATTTGACGTCAGTTTTTGCTTGGCATAACGAGCATAACATTGCAGTATAGTTAAATTATCTATATATATAGATATATTACAGCTGTAACTAGTCATCCCGATTCCGCTCCGTTCCGTTTCGTTTAGTTTGCCCCGGTTTTGTTTCGTGCACGCTCGATTGTTTTTTTTTTTTTTTTTTTTTTTTTTTTTTTAAATTATATTCTTCTCTTTCGTGCCCCTGTCCCCCACAATTTCCGTGGGGTTGCTTTTCACGCATCTACGCGTATGCTTGCATGTACTTCACTTTTGTCCACATTTACCATGTTACAGGTGCTTATACATTGTACATATATATGGGGCGTTCCATCCCAAATCGGACAGTTTGAAGAATTTTTTTGTTATTTCCTCAATTTTGTTTATATTTTGTAGTACCCATCAAAAGACCCTTCCCGTTGAAGTTTGAGATTTTTTTGATTACCCGTTCAAAAGATATTAAATTCACAAAAAAACCATTATTTTTTTGGTATTTTAGTCATAACTTCTTTAATAATGGTCCAAATTAAAAGTTTTTTTTCAATATTTTTTATTTTTTATGGTCCTTTCAGAAAAAAATTCAACAAAAATATTCGACGTGTTTTTGAATGAGTTTTTTGAGTTTTAAACTTTAAATCGTAGTGTCATTTTTGATTTTTACACAGATTTTTTGTTTCAAACATCTATCTATTCAACAATTTTTAAGACTAGTCCGATCGTAGGATTTCCGTAACTATTTTTTTTAGATTTTAAAAAATTAAAATTTTTGTTTAAATAAATTATTGTGAATATCAATTTTTCTTACTGTATAGTATTTTTTTTAATTATTTTGAATTAATTTTGTTGAATTAATTTTTCCAAACTGTCCGATTTGGGATGTAACGCCCCATACATATACATACATATGGGACATTTCCTGTCAATTTTCGACGCTTGGCCAGGCGCTTATTATTTTTTTCCCATCAGGCGTTATTTATTTGAGAAGCAAAAAACAAAAAAGGGGAAATTTGAAATCTGGAAAATATAAGAAATTTCTGAAAACCGTCAAATATTAGGAAAAATTGTATTCTGACATAATGACTGATTTTGATTACTGGAAAAAGAGAATAAATTTTTTTTATTTACAAAAATAAGAACGCTGCCGAATTGAATCGAACAAAAATTATTAAGGAAATTTGTGACGGTGGGAGTCAAACGTTGGTCTATTTGACTCGGAATGTCCCATACATGCGTGGCATTTTTTTAACGTTAGGCTTATGGATATAGCGCAGGTATATATTTTCGTTTCGTTCAATACAGGAAGACCGTTGCCCGTTTCCGGCCTGTGGGCCATCTGTTATGGTCAAAAATGATATAAAATAAAAATATCGATTTATGAAAGAAATTCAAGCGCTGCAGTTTTTTTGTTCACGTATTAGACGATAAATATATTGATAATAAATAATAAACAATGAATTTTATTTTTATGAAGAATATTCTACAATTAAAAAATTTCATTTTATAAAATTTCAATTTATTTCATGGAAATTTTAAGCGCAAAAGTAATAGTCAAAAGTGACGCATGGAAATAATAAATCGGTGATTCATCGATTTCCGAACGTTTCATATCGAACAGAGATAAAAGTGTGCGAATGAATCCGTTCTATTTTTTTGTATGACAAAAACCGTGAATTCGTTCGATGAATAAGACAAACTAGTACTTCCGGTTTATAGATTGCATCGCGAATTTTTTATACGATTGTTTGAGTGAAAACAAGATGATGAAAATTTGTGATGTCACGCGTTGACGACTTGAATTTTCGTGTTTTTTTTTGGCAAAATATAAATACAAAAAAGTACTTTTCAAAAATGATTGTCCGCTGATCTTGCAAAAATTGCCAATTGAAAGGAAAAGCATCGTTCGCATAAATTGTTTTTAAAAATTGTATCAACTTCCGGGAACTTTTTTTCGCTCGTGAATTACTTCATCGGGTGAGAGTATGCTTTTCCTCTGTTCCTCTCGCTTCCGCTCATCTATGAAATTATCCCACAAGGCCTCACCGAACAATCGTTTCGCTGCTGAATTCGCAAAGTCTCATCTTCGTAAATACACGTATTATATATTTATATGTATATATATAAGATGCTTGATTTATATTCTCATTATTCAATCGGCATCGTAATCCAAGACTTTCACCCAATTAATAGAATTCGATAAATTGTATTAAAATTAAAAGCGAGTAGGAAGAGAAGGGAAGAATTTTTTTTTTACAATTAATTCAAAATTTCAAAAATTAGTCGTGCACGAATAAATGAATGCATAAATAAATATACGAGGCATTCCACGGTATTTCGATCAAAATCTTACCTTGATGATTTCGATTTTCCTCCAATTTTTTTTATCTAAATAAGGACATTGAAAAAAAAATTCCCAAATTTTTTCAGAATTTTTCCGGTCACGCGTTTTTTGGATTTATTTTTGTTTTTTTTTAAATAAACGGGACGACTTTGTAAAATCTGAAAAAATTCAGAAAAATCTAATAAAATATAACAAATTTTTTGGGCTTCGTTCCAAAATGGAGATTTTAATACTCCATGAGTAAAATTCAAAAAATTGAAACAAACTGAATGTACTCATCAGAGTGTTAAGATCTCCATTTTGGAACAAAGCCCGAAAATTTTGTAATATTTTATTAGATTATTCTGAATTTTTTTCAGTTTTTACAAAAAGGTCCCTTTAAGAAAAAAAAATCCAAAGAACGCGTGACCAAAAAATTCTGAAAAAATTTTCGAATTTTTTTTTTAATGTGTTCTTTTATATAAAAAATTAAGAGAAAAATCGAAATCATCAAGACAAGATTTTGTCGTGTCATTCCACGAAATTTCGATCAAAATCTTGCCTTGATGATTTCGATTTTCCTTTAAATTTTTTATATAAAAAAACACATTGAAATACATTTTTCCAAATTATTTCAGAATTTTCTGGTCACGCGTTCTTTGGATTTTTTTTTTTTTAAAGGGACCTCTTTGTAAAATCTGAATGAATTCAGAATAATCTAATAAAATATAACGGAATATTTGGACTTTGTTCTAAAATGAAGATTTTAATACTCTATGGGTCAAATTTTTTTTTTTAATTTGTTGAATTCGACTCATAGAGTATTGAAATTTCCGTTATGGAACAAAGCCCAAAAATTTTGTTATATTTTATTAGATTTTTCTGATTTTTTTCAGATTTTACATAGTTGTCTCGTGTAAAAAAAAAATAAATAAATAAATCCAAAAAACGGGTGACCGAAAAATTCTGAAAAAATTTGGGAATTTTTTTTTCTATGTCCTTATTAATATAAAAACTTAAGAGGAAAATCGAAATCATCAAGGTAAGATTTTGATCGAAATACCGTGGGATGCCTCATATAAATTGTGCTTGGATTTTTTTTCAAAAACTCTGCGAATCATCCATGGATAATACAAAAATCGAAAATGTTATCCATGACGTTTTTAAATGACCATTTAAATTAAAAAATCCAAATTTATTATCAACGATGGGGGGATGAGTCTGGTTAAAAATAATTCTTAATTAATGTATCGTGTGAGGTATCATTTGAAAGAGCTACCTCTGAGGATTCTAAAAATATGTTTTTTATAATTTTTCGTCTTAATGATGAAGTTATAAATTTGCTATTTAAAATATATGGCCTATCCATCCCCTCTCTGATTTTCTTGGTCTCTGGAGCTAAAATTCAGATTTTAATTTGGTTTCAACGAAAGTGGAAAGCGGAAAAAAAAACATTTTCAATATAAAAAGGTGTTTTTAAGTATTGGTGGAGAACCATAATTGTGCGACTCCAATTTGGATCGACTCTGGACCGGTTTTTTTTCTTGAAAGAATCGAGTAAGCAGGAAAAAAATGGAATGAAATGAATTTTTCTACTCAATGAAATATCGTTTCGAAAATCGATTTTCATAGCATGATAATCATTGAAAAAATGAAGTTTCTTGTGGTCAACGTACCCCCTGGCGACTAGCAGTCTCAGCGCATCTATGTGACCTTCAAAGGCTGCCCATAGCGTTGGGGTCATTCCACCTTCATCTCGAGAGTTACAATCCTTTCGCGTGGCTTCCTTAAGAATTTCCAATGCTCCGTCTCGCGCGGCCCTTGAAAGGAACGTTCAACTTTTCATCAGCGAATTCAATAATGGACCAAGAATTGCACAATAATTTACTTTGTAATGTCAATGTTTAAAAATTGACCGATAAAATGTCTTCAAACTCGAATTGTAAATATTACGATGCTTTTAAATCATTGGATCATGAATTTGTTACATTTATTCGCCGAAAATTGTTAGAGAAATCCTTAAATCCTTTCGGTTTATAAAATACTCAATATTTCATAACATTTCTTTCCCTAACCGTTCTGATTACCATTTTTCTTGAATTGATCCTTGAGAATGTCCTTAAAAGTATGTGAATGTCCTTTATTGTAAAAATTAGAAAATAGTCAATTAGATTTTTAGCAGCGAATTTTGGTTGCAAGAAGAGTACATTTTTGTTTGCGTAAAATAATCTAATTTATCTATCAAATAATTCTTGTTTATCTTCTAAAAATTTTAATTGTCCTCCAAAATTGTTGAAGAAATCCTTACAATGTTTCAATTCGTAAAAGACTCAATATTTCATAGTGTTTTTTTCCAAATCATTCTGATTACGATTTTTCTTAAATTGATCCTTGAGAATGTCCTTTAATATCTGTGAATGAGCTTTGTTATAAAAATTAGAAAATAAAACAATCAATTAGATTTTTATCAGTGAATTTTGGTTGTAAGAAGTGTACATTTTTGTTTGTGCAAAATAATTGGATTTCTCATTCCGATAATTCTTGTTTATTTTCTGAAAATCTTAATTGTCCTCCAAAATTGTTGAAGAAATTCTTACAATGTTTTAATTCATAAAAAACTCAATATTTCATAGTGTTTTTTTCCAATCGTTCTGATTACGATTTTTCTTCAATTGATTCTTGAAAATGTCCTTAAAAATATGTGAATGTCCTTTATTATAAAAATTAGAAAATACAAAAATCAATTAGATTTTTATCAGCGAATTTTGTTTGTCTGATTTTTTTATCTGATTTTTTTATCTGTTTTTTTAATCTGATTTTTTTAAATAAATACACTCAGATTCAAATATATTTGAGGATATTCTCAAGGATCAATTTAAGAAAAATTGTAATCAGAACAATTGGGAAAAAAAAACATGAAATATTGAATCTTTTATGAATTGAAACATTTTAAGGATTTCTTTAACAATTTTGGAGGACAATTAAGATTTTCAGAAAATTAACAAGAATTATTTGAATGAGAAATCCAATTATTTTGCGCAAACAAAAATCTACACTTTTTCTCTCGAATCAACTTTATAATTGGGAAATTATTCGAGGCAATTGAAGGCGTGACAATAAAGATCTTCAGACGATAAACAAGATTTATTTGATTGAGAAATCAAATTATTTTGCAAACAAAAAAATTATGCGCTTAGGACTCGAATTGGCCAATAATTTAATTAATTATTTTATTATCTGATTTTTTTAAATAAAGGAGATTCAAATATATTTGAGGACATTCTCAAGGATCAATTTAAGAAAAATTGTAATCAGAACAATTGGAAAAAAAACAACATGAAATATTGAATCTTTTATTTTATTTTAATTGACCTCCAAAATTGTTAAAGAAATTCTTAAAATGTTTCAATTCATAAAAGATTCAATATTTCATGGTGTTTTTTTCCCAATTGTTCTGATTACGATTTTTCTTAAATTGATCCTTGAGAATGTCCTCGAATATATCTGAATCTCCTTTATTAAATTAAATCAGATAATAAAATAATTAATTAAATTATTGGCGAATTCCAGTCCTGAGCATATAATTTTTTTTTTTTGCAAAATAATTCGATTTCTCAATCAAATAAATTTTGTTTATCGTCTGAAGATCTTAATTGTCACGCCTTCAATTGCCTCGAATAATTTCCCAATTATAAAGTTGATTCGAGAGAAAAAAAGGAAGCGTTCGAATTGTCACTGTGACAGTTTCTCCTGTTTGTTTTCTATTTTTAATTGATTTTCTCCACGGTCAGCGATCTCGCAATCCACACATTTATATATATATATACAGGTCTAATGTATATCGGTGTGAAAAGATTCGCGAATGGATTTCATGTGTGGGCAACTTTTCTCTCGAATCCGAATGAAAGGAAACTCAACCCTATCCGGAGATTCGCGTGACAATCAACTTCTCGGATAAGGAATGAGCGAAAGATATCTCGAGAAATCGTTCAATCGATCTACAACAGTCATCCGAGGTCTCCGATGATAATAGCAAACGATAAAAATTTTTATCGGCGGTAAAGGAAAACAAAGAAGCAATATTTCCCTCGACTTTTTGCGATCTTCGTGCCAGTTTGCAAAGCCTCTGATTGCGAGGAAATTTTTTTTTTCTAATTTCCGATAACAGACACTTATCGTGGAATTTTCAGCATTATCAAAGTCAAATAACATTTGTATCTTGTTTTTTAAAATTGTTATTTTATTAAATAGGGTTAAAATCTTCTGAAGTACAAAAAAATGTAATTTCAATTAAATTAAAATACAATATTTTTGTAGGAATTATTTCTAAACTCTATTTTACTCATTTTATTAAATGTTCCTATTTTTTTAAATGATAAATAAGGATTGATTTTTTAAATTTTTAAGATTTTTTAAAGATTTTTTGCTCACTTCCTTTATCAGATATAGCTACAAAACTGTTATTACAACATTGTTTCATCTTTCGAAAGTATAAAACAAAAATTTATTTTTGATTTTCATTCTTTCAATAATTTATAGAAGCCGCTAAAGTCGAAAATGTCCTAATTTGTCCAAAAAAAAAGCATTTTAAAGAGGAAGGTTTCTTACACAACAATTTACCACCGTTAATGAAAAATCGATAAAAAAATGGGGGATGTTTGAAATGAAAATGAAACATTGAATTTTTCAATATTTATTTCAAACATCCGCCATTTATTATTTCAATCGATTTTTCATTACCGGTTCTAAATTGTTGTGTAAGAAACCTTCCTCTTTAAAATGCTTTTTTATTTTTTTGTTTCAGACTTTGACGCCTTTCATAAATTATTCAAAGAATAAAAATAAAAAATAAATTTTTGTTTAGTACTTAAAATTTTGTTTTTTTTTGACCTCATAAAGTAGACTTAATAAATAAAAATAAACAAAAAATGGCAATAATTGCAAAAATAAATTCCATCGTTTTCTAATTAATAATTGGATCCAAAAATGTGATAATCAGAGTTTTAATGCTGGGAAATCATTAAAAAAAATTAAGATCAAGGCTAATCGATGATCGATAGCGAGGAAAATTGTCTAGAGAGGCATTTAAAAATAAAAAAAACATCGCTCTAGATCAGGGAAACCTGAAATTACCGCGTCTCGGAATTGTCATCGCTTCAATATCGCGTCATAATTACAGGCCCGGTATAATTAATAGCACGCGGCAAGTAGCGTGAAATTCACGCGTGAAAAATCAAGAATAATTGTTAGGCAATGTTTCGCAAACGAAAAAAAATCCCCCACACATTTCTAACGCCTAATTAAAAAAAGAAAAACAATACAAAAAATTTCACTTACTTGTGAAATCGTTCGGACGACATTGTTCTCCAGATATATCTGCAGATATATATGTATATAAATATAGGATGCTTTTTGAAAATCCGATCGATCGATATTCAATGATCTATATTGGCTTCTCCGTTGAAATTCGAGTGCGCGTCATCCGATCGGCCCAGATCGACCCGATCGTCGATTTATCGTCCGCGATTCCAACGAAGATCATATAAAAATGTTTTTTTCCAAAATATCTCGGACCATCGATTCCTTATCCCATTAATTAGCGTTGAAAACGAAGAAAAATGAAAATTCGAAAAATCCAAAAACTAAGGATTTTGAGCTTGTCGATAAAAATGGGTTTTTCGTGAAAAAAATTGATTTTTAAATTTTTATATTCCGAGCACGTAGAGAAACGAGCGAGACGAGCGCCAGTGAACGAACTGACTGAACCGAACGAACTCGACGAAGCCGCCCCTCCGTGTATAGTTCCTCGCCACCGCGCGCCGCCGAACTCACCTCCGCGACTATATACACTAGGGTGGTCCTTATTTAGCGGTCGGACGAATTTTTTATCAGACGACCCCCAAATCGACTCCAAATAATTCAAAAACAATACCCTAATTTTTTCAGATTTTTATCTAGGAGCTATTCCCGCTCAACGGGACCCCCTTTTAGGCCGACCTCTTTCGATTTTCTTGAAACTCGAGTATGTTTTAGTGTTGCCTGAACGTATATTGTAAACCATTTTTCAGAAATCTAACTATAATACTCTTTGGAATACACCGAAAGTTAACTTTTTGCGTATTCAGCTTTGGCACGGCGCGAAATAAAATCGAAAAAATTCTTTGAGAATAGCTTTCGATCGGAAATTTCCTGCACTTTTCGAAAAAAATATCAGCGATTCCGAAAAAAAACGAATTCATTTAAGTTTTGGCCAAAAACCGAAAAAATTGATTTACAAAAAAAGAGCATTATATAATTCGGCGGAACAATTCGCATCCGTTCACTAATGCCAAGTCTTTTAGTAGGATGAAAATTCTTAAATATCGTGTTTTTCGTATTCAACAGTTCCCTGATGTATTATATAGCGTTTTTTTAAACGAATTTTGAATTTAGTAAATTAATTGTATTAATTACATTGAATTTATTAAATAATCAAATTTATTCAAATTATTAAATTGAATTTATTAAATTAAATTTATTAAATTTTGAATTTAATACATTTCTAAAATTCGAAATTCGTTAAAAAAATTATATAATATATCAGAGAACTGTTGAATACGAAAAACACAATATTTAAGAATTTTTATTCTACTAAAATACTTGGCATTGATAAACGGATGCGAGTTCCAACTTGAAATTTATATCGTGATTTCTCAGATATATACCAAACATGAAAAAAATTGTCCCGCTGAATTAAATTATGCTCTTTTCTTGTAAATCAATTTTTTCGGTTTTTGGCCGAAATTCAAATGAATTCGTTTTTTTTTCGGAATTGCTGATATTTTTTTCGAAAAGCGCAGGAAATTTTCGATCGAAAGCTATTGTCAAAGAATTTTTTCGATTTTGTTTCGCGCCGTGCCAAAGCTCCGAAGCGCTGAATACGCAAAAAGTTTGAAATATAACTTTTGGTGTATTACAAAGAGTATTATAGTTAGAGATCCGAAAATTGGTGTACAATATACTTTCAGGCAACACTAAAACATACTCGAGTTTCAAGAAAATCAAAAGAGGTCGGCCTAAAAAGGGGTCCCGTTGAGCGGGAATACCTCTTATAGACTCTAAGCCCCCCCAAAAAAGAGGGTAGACTTCCCCATTTGAAATACACGTGTTCCGGCCATATTCTCAGGATATATTTTATTCCAAGTGTAATAATTTTTTTTTAAATCTGTAACTGCAAGATTTTAGTGTTCATTGGTGCTACTGTTTGAGGAAAAAATCACAGTATCACACGGGTCAATCCAGACAAATTGCAATTCGTCTAAAGTTCTAATACGGGTCAATGTAGACAAATTGCAATTCGTCTAGATTGGTCTGTATGATAATGCGAATTTTTCCGCAAACAGTAGCACCAATAAACACTAAAATCTTGCAATTACAGATTTTTCTAAAAATTATTACACTTAGAATAAAATATATCCTGAGGATATCGCCGAACACGTGTATTTTAAATGAGGAAATCTATCCTCTTGGTGGGAGGGGTTAGCGTCTAGATAGAAATCTGAAAAAATTAGGGTATTGTTTTTGAATTATTTGAAGTCGATTTGGGGGGCGTCTGATAAAAAATTCGTCCAAGCTCTAAATGAGGACCACCCTAATATACACGTATCCTTCTCTCTTTCTCTTTACCTCATCCCCGGATAACAAATTTCTCGTCTCCCCTCCCCGTCTCTATATCCCCTCTCCCTCTTCTCTTCCTCTCGCTCCCACTCATGCGCCACGCAGGTGAATTCTGCCGTAGAAACCTCTTCCCTCTCCCCGAGACTCACCTGTGAGCGAGTTTCTCGCACCTGCTCGTTTGAAGTTCAACCGATCACGTCGGAAAAAACAAAGTTTCTCGATACAGAGACACTGCGATCGACGCTCATCGATCATCCTCGAGGATCTAGACTTACCGACCGTCGGTAAGTATAGATCGGCAATCGCAATAACGATCTTTATTTCCTCGTTAAAAGCGGAATTTGTTGTTTTTTCGCAGTCCCGAAGATTCTTTGGAGGATCCATTCGTTGCAATTGTGAATTTGTGCATTTTCCACCCTCAAAAAACCCTTAAAGCGTTTTGTTTGATCATTGCAACGATTTCACCAACGGTCGGTAATGTAGGTCGCTTCAGTTGTAATAATGATCTATAATCAATAAAATCATTATTTTATCGTAATTCCGAATGATAAAAGGATGAAGAGCGAAAAAATGTTTCGATGTAATCAACTTGAACGAGGCTCAACTGATCTCCTTCGTTTATTGACGTGTCACAACAATGAGCATGCGGGTCGATTATACAATTTCATTTTGAAAATAGGGCAAGTGAGAGGGGATGTTACATTTTTTCTTCACAACAATCTAGATTAACATCGTGCGCATCTCGCTGGATCAGCGAGAAACAAAGTTTCTTCTGTTATTTTCGTATTTCTTATTTTTTTGCCAAAATATCTTTTTTCTCAAAATCGCAAGAGCTCATCATCGCCCTGATCATACTTCACACATTTTGGCGCATCAGTTTAGGAACACCCGATCGATGTAATTCAGTCGAATCGATGATTTTACACTCGGATTCAATCAATTCGGATTCTCATCGACTTGATCCAATTTCCCTTACAATAGCGCTTACATTTTATTACACCAGCGTATACACTTTTTAAACCACTTTCATGTTTAACAACGAACGATTACATCACAGCTCGATTATGTTTTTTTTTTAAATTATTAATATTATTGATATTATAATGTTCGTGTATATGTATATATATAATATATTGTATGGGTTTTATGTATATGGGTCAATCCATGTCAATCGACCAATAGTTGGAATCGACCCTTTTCAATTTCGATGAAATTTTGTCAGAAGTTTTCTATCAAAGCCGCAATTATGAGCATCAAACATTAAAAAGTTACATGATTGCTCAACTTTACTTAACTTAGAAGTTAACAAAAAAATTTTTTTACCAAAATTCAAAAATTCATATTTTGGAAGAAAAATGCAATTCTGAAAACTTCAGAATCTTTTAAGATCGGTACAAGGCATTATATAAAAAAAATTGAAGTAAAAATCTAATGTTGATCGTGGATTTTCACGATCTTAAAAAATTCGCAATTCTCTAAATTCATCATTTAAAAAAAAAAAATTTCGGAATATTTTTTTATTCGTAGCCCCAAGTATACTCTTTAAGACGAACCCAGAACGATTTTTTCGTAATTATGATAGATCTCGAGATGTTTAAAAAATAAACTTAAAAAATTGAAGAAATGGTGAAATTTTGAATTAAGCGTAACTTTCGAAAAAAAAAGTTAATTTTTTTTCTTTGGTAGAACTTTGTTTCATGACGAAAGAAAATTTCTGACCTTCATTGAAATTGAAAGGGGTCGATTCCAACTATCCGTCGATTTGTCGTGGAATGCCTCGTATATATTTAGTTATGTATATATGTATAACGATTATGTACCCCACAAAGAATCAGCCCATGGTCCTGAAACGAAGACACGCGCGTGACATTAACACTTCAACGGGGGTTGTTTTTTCAATTTTCTCACCCTTACGTCGCCTTGAAAACTTTCTCGGTTGAATTGAAAAAAAATTATTTAAAAAAATATCTATACAAAGAGGTGTATCTTGAAGATAAGGGTATTAATGCGATAATTGGCACTTTTTTTAAATACGAAATTTATCACGAAATCTTCAACGTATACGGTATGTTTAGATTGTCCATTTTTTTTTGTTCGACAAAAGAAAATAATGAAAAAAAAATAAAAAATGGGGGGATTGACGTAGAAAAAAAAATTGAATTCCGATTGACTATCTTGCTCTTTTTGTTCCAAAATCTGGACAAGAGGAATGCGATTGAAGAGATTTTGAATTTTATTTTATTACCTTTCATATTTTTTATTTTTTTGTCAAGGATGTAGGATTGATTTTGACTTGTTTTCTCAAATCGTAGATGAATAAAAATTCATCAATACGTTTCAATTTTCCTGGAAAACAGTCTTTCGAAATATTCGCATGTATTTTCCATGTTGAATTCGCGTTAGGTTCGATAATTTATTGACTTATCATTGATCGCATCATTCCCACTTTCTTCACTTATAGTATAAACAGCATCAAAGTTCGTCGATAAGAAGAATAGACGTGAGATGTACAAGATTGTGAAAAAATGACGTAGACTAGAGAGTCACTTAAAGTCATTGAGTGAGACCCAAATATCGACTCGGAAGACGTGTGAAAATCCTGAGATACGAAGATACACTGCGACCTCGATTCTCGGAACCTCGATCTTTGCAATTGCCGCGTAGTGGGAGAAGCGTCAAGCCAATCGCGTCAGGCCGCCGTCAGCCACCAGCGGCGCAGAAACGGTTCTGTGCAATGTGCGCAACCCCACTTCTTGCAAGAGCCGGTCCCGCACAATTTCGGTTATGGAGGTCGCAGTGTACTAAGATTCGGCCTATTGACTACAATTGAGATCGTGTATTTTTGGGACTATATTTCTTTTTTCAAAGTTGGATTTCACATGTAAATGTGCAGTGTCACAGTCATTAGGAAAATTCCAGTTGGAGTAAAATCTTGGTTTTTCAGAGCACCGAGAGAAATTATTTATTTAGTTCAAACAAATTGCTGCAAAGTAGAGAAAATTTTAATCGAATATCGGCCTAATAAGCTGATTATTAGCCCGATATTAAAATAGTTCGAAAACATTTATTTAAATCAAATAAATAAAATTATTTTGTGTTTGGCAGAGTTACATGTTTTTCGCAATTATGGGGTAAAATCGGTGTATTTCCAGAGGCTCGGAATTATTTCCGTCAAAGAGATAAAAAAATCGATCACAAAGTGACATGTAAATTGTAAAATATACGAAGAGGATTTTTAATTCGACAATTTCAAGTCCGAATTTGCTCGTCAGGGTACAAAAATATATTTGCCCAACACATCAAAAATTCCTCGATCTACGAATCGAATTTCCTACTTCTTGAGGGAAAATTTGTGACCATTACAAAAAAATTTGCAGGGTTCTTGATCAAATGAACGATTAATGATTTTAATCGTCAATTTCTTCGAACTTGGTGTACTTTTCAAAATTAACTTTTGAAAAAGTAATATACAATTCTATCTGCACTGTTTTCATGTGTACATAAATTCGAGTATAGGCCAACAGAAATACGATTGTAATTTTTCGATTTCGAAAATTCAGAGTTTCTCGCAAATCTTCAAATATCATATGAATACACTATTCCAAATCACTCATTTTTCTTTCCTCCCTAAAATCTACATTTTATGTAAATTCGCGTCCAAATATTTATAGTTCTCTTTCTCCCTGTTTCCGTAATTAATAATGGTTCAATTTATATGCATATATATATATGGTATATGTACTAGACAAATAGATATAATATATTGTACATAATATATGAGGTATTCCAGCTCATCGCAACCACTTTTACATGTTGTATTTTTTTATTTGGCTCAAACTTTTTTCTATTATTGTACCTATTTATGGAGCTTCACTTGATTTTTTTCAAATTTTTTTACCCATGCACTTACAAGATATGATTTTTTGTTGAAATTCGATGATTTTTTTTTCAAATGCTTGTAACTTTGCGAAAAATGGACCAAATCAAGCTTTTTTCTTTTAAATGTCCGTTGTAGAGTGCACTTTTTGATAAAACTTATTAAAAATTTAACGATATTCATCTTATATATCGATTTACCGCTTAAAGCAAAAAAATGTTAATTTCAAAAGGTCGGACAGTTAAAATTTTTTTCAAAAAATGTTCTAAGAAACTTTGACTTTTTTAACTATTTTTAACGCTAGGCTGATCTTGGGCAGATTTTTCCTTATGTATTTTTTTCATAATTTAAAACCATTTTTTTCCATCACAAGCGAGAATTTTTAAACTAGTATTTAAACATCAAAGAAAATAGGCTTGTAGTTGGTATAATAAAACTATATTAAATTTTAAAAAAACTTGTTTTTAATCATGAAATAAATATAAGGAAAAATGTCCCGACGATGAAATTGGTCTTAAAAATAGTTAAAATAGTCAACGTTTCCTTGCAAATAAAAAAAAATTAAACGTATCCCTTTTGAAAAAAACATTTTTTTGCTTGTGATGGAAAGAAAAATGGTTTTAAATTATGAAAAAAAATATAAGGAAAAATCTGCCCAAAATCAGCCTAGCGTTAAAAATAGTTTTTAAAAGTCCTGGTTTCTTAGCGAGTTTATTAAAAAGTGCACTCAACAACGAACATTTAAAAAAAAAGCTTGACTTGGTCCATTTTTCGCAAAGTTACAAGCATTTGAAAAAAAAATCATCGAATTTCAACAAAAAATCATATCTTGTAAATGCATGGGTAAGAAAATTTGAAAAAAATCAAGTAAAGTTCCATAAGTAGGTACAATAATAGAAAAAAGTTTGAGCTAAATAAAAAAATGCAACATGTAAAATTGGTTGAGATGAGCTGGAATACCTCATATATTTTTATAACTGAAAGTTTCCAGGACATTAACAAATGATCGATTGTGAACTACATTTCCTTGGAATAGTCAATTTTTTCGCTGCAAATACCAACTTTCGATTTACACATCGCTTTGAGCCGGCAAATTTAAGCAAAATATTTTGTTTAAAAATTTCCAATTCCTTAAAAAGTCCCGGATAATGCCTTTTGTTATAAATCTATCAAAATATATCAAATACGACTGATTTTTCGAAATAACAAAACGAACTTCGAATGAAATTTACAAAATGCCCCAAAATCGGTCTCACGCTATCTATATATTATGTACAATGGTATAGTTATACATATTTTTTTTGTATATATCGTTAAATTGCGTCGAGCATTGACAACAGAGACCAGCTCGTTGAATTGATTGTCTCGTTACATAACGCAATTCGGAAAAATGACCAAGTTATTGTTATTATTTTTCGTATTTCAATAACAACAAATGCTCGTTGAAGCCTCTGAGCGAATTATCGAATCGTTTGCATGTGCCTCGTCTTGTTCACCACAAAATTTCGATCCAATTCCAAAAATTGAGACTCAAGATGGATGTCCTTGATATCAGGACCTTGTCGCAATCAAGACCATCATTATAATTTTTTTTTTTTATAGAAATGACCGACCGACAATATTTCGTCATCGATCAAAATTCGTCACGACGATCGTTTGAGCGTTCCCGCGGAAAATACATTTTCAAAAGTTAATTGTCGCAATAGAGGTCCTTGGTTGAAACAATGCAACGTTTTTTTTTTGTTTTTTTTTGTAGACTAGCTACATCGTGTAAAAAAAGAATCAGGATTTCATCCAAGTAACAAGTGAATCTATTCTCGGAGTCGCGGAGTTGCTGTGAACTGTTTTCACCGCGACTGTCCAAAAATCATCTCGAGTGTAATCGATTTGATATCTCGTGACATCGGGCCAATCCGTCATTGACGCTTGAAAAATATTCAAGTTTCATACGTTACCGTGAATATTTCAATGGAAAAATATTGAAATGTTCAATCCGCTTCGACGTGGAGAACGGTTTCCTGCGTCACGAGACGCCTCTTGCAAGAGCCCTTGGAACTTTGAGCTTGAATTTTCGAATCTCCCGCTTCCTCGACCACTTTTTCGTCTTCCTCGTCACTGGTACTTGTGTCCTCGAGTTCAGGCTCCTCGAGGAGAGCATCGCTCTCGGCTGGTGACTGTTCCGGGGTGATGACATTCGTCGGCGAATCCTCGTTGATCTCGACAACGTGATGCGTCTCGTCGGAATTGGCACGGCTGACTTGATCGCTCGTGTCGATCGTCGGTGTCGTGAAATACTTGAGCTCGTATTCGGGACCACAAGCCTCGAGTACCGCCTGTGTATTGAGAGAATGCCGGCTCGATTTTTGAGAATCTCGACGATGCTTGTCGAATGATCTTCGTCTGGTATCGTCGGATCTCGAGTGCTGAAGCTTCGACTGTTGCCTGTGACGACGAAAGCTCTCGCCGGTATTGGCCCTCGATCTCACATCACCGTCGTCTAAAATGCATCTGTTGGGATTTCCCAAGAATACTTTTAGGCCAAAGCCGGACTTGGACTTGGATTTTTAGGTAAAACAAAATGGACGAAATTTGGTGCTGCAATCTTATCGATTTCGTTCTATTTTTCAGGGGTGTGCGAATACCATTCGAATCGAATCAAATATTCGAATTATTCGAATTATTATTTTTTGCTCTTAAGGTAGCCCACTGTGACGGGTTCGAAAAATCGATTTTTATTTACATTTTTCGCAAGATAAACATCTTCGGGGAAGCACTGACTAAAAACTATGCAACCGATTTGGCTCAAAATTTTACCCGTGATTTTAGACACACATAGCTAAGTTTATGTCCTTTAAAACATTCAATTTCTTAATAACAAATGAATTTTTTTAAACAATTTATCAAAAAAAAATTCTATTTTGAAGACCTTTTGGTTTACAAGTCCGCCATTTAGTTTTTTTTTCTTCAAATATGCATATTATAGGTCATAGACCTAGAATTAAGTCTTCAAAACAATAATCTCTCTGAAACAAGTCACCTTTTTTTCGCGGACTCCACTTTGACGTTTAAAATCATAAACAAATTCATGTAAAATGAAGTAAACAAATTTTTTTTTGTACTCTTCAAGATACAAATAACAACACGTAAAAAATTCAAAACGATCGCATTTTATTTTGTTATTTAAAAAAATTAATGAAAAAACGTCGAAATTTCGGTCTTCACGGTGATCAATTTCGATGAAGAAGTTATGTTGTTCTATCATATATTTAATTTAATCACAATATTTTTATTATAGCTCACTACTGAAGTAATGCAAATTTGAACAAAACATAACTTTTAGAAGAAAAGATTGATTTTGTTTGACATTATAAAAATACATTGTTAGAAAAATAAACAAATAAATTCAATACGCCGATTATTAGTAAAGTGCAATTGAGTTTTCAAAAAGTTATACTCTATTTGTCTGCAACATATTTCTTCCAAATTTTGAAAAAATTTTAACGACAATAAAAAAAAGTTAATCGTCATCTTAAGCTTCTCTTTCTCAGTTTTAACAATTATTGAATGGTAAATAAGAAATGGTTTTCATTGTTATGATCGATGACTGTTTTTCTTCTTCGTCCTGGAATCTGGCTTTATTTTCAGCTACTGATATTAATTTATTAAATAATTTCGATGATGGAAATATTTATTTCGGTTTTCATGATAAACAGCCATTGCATTAACATAGTCTCTTATTTTGCTTCCTCATAAAGGCAGCTTTGTTTTCGCGAAAAAATTTTGTTTCGCAATTTTCATGTCAGTATGTTCAAAATGTCCCAAAACTTCGAGAAATCACATTTAGAAAAAATATCCGGACGTTTGGGTGTGTGTGTGCGTGTGTACGCTTTGTGCTTTCCTTGAAATAAATATGTCTGAAGAACGCTTTGGGCGATCGACTTGAAATTTGGTATACAAGTAGACTACGTATGTCCCTGTTCTAAGTGCAATTTTTTTTGAAATTGCGAAATAATTTTCTGTAAATTTTTTGTTAGTCGTCTAACTTTCGTAATTTTGCAGTTATCACTCTGAAATTTTATGTGCAGATACACTTTATAATAATAGGACGGTTGGGATTGAATTTGGGAAAAATAGCTCAAGAGGTTCAGGTTAAAAAAAAATAATAATTTTTCGCAAAAAATTAGTAAGTTCTCTAACTTTTGTAATTTTGCATCTATCGAACTGAATTTTTTTGTGACGATACACTCAATGACAATGAAAAATAACACTGAATTTTATAAAAATCGCGTGAGAGGTTCGGTTAAAAATTTTTTTTGAAATTTGGATAAAAATTTTGTTAACGCTCCAACATTCGTATTTTTAGAAGTATCGAGCTAAAACTTTTTGCACAAATGCACTAGAGATAAGAATGCTTAGGGTTGAATTTCGTAAAAAACGCTGAAGATTTTCGTTCGCAAAAAAAATTTGAAATTTTCGAAAAATACTTGTTTACACTTTCCTAATTTAGCAGCTATGAAGTTCACTTCCTTAGCACCAATACAATGGACAAAAAAAAACAATTAATGATGTAATTGAACGGAATTGCTAAAAAATCATGCAAATTTGAAATTTGCACATAGCTTCTTCATTTGTTTCCGTCGTTCGTGAAGCTTCTTTTATGAGGAAGCCATGATAATAAACATACATGTCATAAAGATGGTCAAAGAGATCCTCATAAAGGAGGGTTGAGGAACGACGGAAAAAAATGAGAAAGCTATGTGCAAATTTCAAATTTGCATGATTTTTACTAATATTTAGGGGTGGTGCGATTATTTGAATTTACGAATTATTCGAGACGATTCGAATAATTCGAACTATTTGAATAATTCGATTAATTCGTAAATTCGAATATTCGCACAGCCCTGTGCTATTTTTTCTTCACCATGAATTTATAGCTCTTCGAGTATTCACAGTATAAATGAAATAACATAAAACCAGGGGAATGCACGGAAAAAACGACTTAGTTGGTTCAACCAACCAGCTTAGTGCTCTGAGCACCAAAGTGGAAATTAGTTGGATCATATAGATAGTTGGTTGGGTCAACTAAGCAAACTTATTTATTAGTTACCACGACTAAGTCGATTAGTTGTGCTAACTAAAAAATTGGTTTGGTTAGTTGACTCCACCAACTGTCTAGTTGATCCAACTAATTTATCTTCTGGCGCTCGGAGCACTAAGCTGGTTGGTTGAACCAACTAAGTCGTTTTTTCCGTGTGGAAGTGCCCGTCTAAAAGTGCAGCAGAAACGAGACGAGGGAGAAACTTGCCTGTAGTCGGCCCTCCGAAAGTCCGGACTTCGTTTGAATTCCAGACTCGCTTTGCGGTTTCCTAATGATCTATCGATCCGGCGCTCACCCCCGATTCTGTCGAACGACATGTTACGAAAGTTCGGCGACGAGATCTTTCGGAAGTCACGGGGCGAACAACTGCTGGGTGTCGGTAGACCGAGCTCATCCGACGTTCTAACGTCGATGGAGCTTCGTTTGCGAGGCAAAAAGTCATCGGGAAATCGGCTGTACGCGCTCAATGAGTAACCTGCTATATCTGGAACAGGGTTGCGAAATTTTTAATGAAAAAGTAATGCATTAACCATTACTTTTTTAATGGCTAATGAAATTAATTTCCATTAACCATTTAAATTTAATGGTTAATGGAAATATTTTCCATTAACCATTAAAATTTAATGGTTAATGGAAATTATTTTCATTGACCATTAACATTTAATAGTTAATGGAAATTATTTTCATTAACCATTCAAATTTAATGGCTAATGGAAATTATTTTCATTAACCATTCAAATTTAATGGTTAATGGAAATTATTTCAATTAACCATTCAAATTTAATGGTTGATGGAAATTATTTTCATTGACGATTAAAATTTAATGGTTAATGGAAATGATTTTCATTAACCATTAAAATTTAATGGTTAATGGAAATTACTTTCATTGACCATTAAAATTTAATGGTTAATGGAAATTACTTTCATTGACCATTAAAATTTAATGGTAATGAAAAATTCCCATTACCCATTACAATGTAATGTGTAATGGACAAAACTTTGATTGCGATTTTGGGAATGGAAAAATATAAATGAATAAATTATTGCAATTTTGCATTACATTTTATTGACTTAGGACTTAGATTTTCACCTAAAATTCTAAAAAGCATCTATATTATAATTCTAAAAATCCAAGTCCTAAGTCAATAAATTTAATGCAAAACTGCAATAATTTATTCATCTATATTTTTCCATTCCCAAAATTGCAATCAAAGTTTTGTCAATTACACATTACATTGCAGTGGGAAATGGAAATTTTTTCTATTACACAATACATTGTAATTGGCAGGGTTGCAAATAATCCATTACTTTTTTTAAAGCAATTGCATTTTCATTAACCATTAACATTTAATGGTCAATGGAAATAATTTCTATTGACTATTGAATTTTAATGGTTAATGAAAATAATCTCCATTAACCATTGAATTTTAATGGTTAATGAAAATGCAAATGCACTGAAAAAAATAATGCATTATTTGCAACCCTGATCTGGAAGATCGATGAGGCAAGAATTACCAGGGCCAAAAAATAACTAAACAAATTGTGTTCTTGCTTTTAGAGGAATATGGCCCTGCTTTTTAAAATGGTGCCAATTCTCTTCTAAATTTCCCCAGCTTCAAAATGCCACTTGTTTTATTAGATTATAATCATTTTCCATTTTCGACTAATTTCTTTAATAGGCAAAAAATAACAATTAAATTATCGTTAGCGAACCTGGCTGTGGCTGCTTCTTAGCTTGAGCCACGCTTCTTCGCAATTCTTCAGCAGCGGCCGCTTCTTCAGCATCGTCGATTTTCGTCTGTCTCAACAATTGATGCCTCCTCGCTGTGTCCGATCGATCCTTTACCTTTATTAACGATTTTTTTGCAATCAGTATTCGATGAAAATGGAATTGCCACAGGGAAAAGCGGTTTATAGCTTCACATGGGAATTGTATTGTTTATTATAATTTTAAGTACAAATCCTGCGAAACATCCATGAAAAAGATGTTTAAAATGATGTTCCAAGTCACGTTTACTGTTTGTTTAATAAAAATCGAGGGAAAAAAGACTTAAATCGTAAAAATTTCGTTCGTCGGTAAAGTAGGTCTCGCGGATACCGACCAGAGAATTTTAAGCGTTTAAAATATATTGTGAATGCGCTGGTTCGCGATATGCGGGTTCGAGAACTGATAAAAAGTATGTCAGGTGGAGTTTGAGGGAGGGAAGTGCCATTGTCTGCAATAAACCTGGGCGAAGAGGTGGGAGAAACGCGCTCAGAGTTTTCCTTTCACTCGCGTTGTCAGTCGAATCAGTTCCCAAACTATTATTTTCAATGTGACCGTTTGAGTCGATAGGATTCGCTGACTCAATGGATTCTTCACAAATTTCCCTAAGGATTGTTTCTAAATTGGTTTAAATAAAATTTGAAAATGAAAAATCATATTTTTTGATCTTACAAATGTTCGGTTCAAATTTGAAGGTAATTGGATCAAAATGCACAGAATTATAGGCTGCATTGACGTCTGCAAATTTTTTGAAAGAATCTTTATGCATTTTTCTTCCTTTCTTTTTGATTTGACGAAGGAAAAGTACGAATTTGTTTCGCAAAAATCAAATCCCTCACTTTGAACTAGAGTTGTAAAAATAGTAATGTAAAAGTAATGCATTACCCATTACTTTGAACAATGTGTATTGGACAAGTTTTCCATTACAAATTACAAAAGTAATGTGTAATGGGTAGGTGTTCCATTACAAATAAAAAAGTAATGTGTAATGGATGCATTTTCCATTACAAATAAAAAAGTAATGTGTAATGGATGCATGTGTCATTACAAATAAAAAAAGTAATGTGTAATGGATGCGTGTTCCATTACAAAAAAAAAGTAATGTGCGATGTATGCACGTTCCATTACAAATTACAATTAAAAGAAAAAGTAATTTGCAGTGGAGAATATTCCATTACAAATAGAAAAATTACCGTGCTCGTATTAGAAACTTGCACATTGCTGTCTCATTATTTTATTTCGCTCACTAAAAATTCATCCACAATTATCACAAATGATCCACAAAGTTAAAAAAAAAGAACATGCACATTATTTAGGGATTCAATAAAGCGACAAATTTTGTAGCGGTAACTTGTAATTTTTATTAGATTGCTTATTATTATGGGTTACAGCGTGTAAAAGCCAGTTCAATATAAAGTTGGAGAATTTTTGGGGTTGAGTAAATTTTCGTACTTCATATTGAACGATGAAATGTCTGTTTTTTTGTTTCTATTTTTTAACGTTATGGATCATTTGTGATAATTGTGGAAGAACTTTTAGTGAGCGAAATTAAATAATGAGACAGCAATGTGCAAGTTTCTAATACGAGCACGGCCATTTTTCTATTTCCACCGCAAATTACTTTTTTTCAAAATTGTAATTTGTAATGGAACGTGCATACATTACACATTATTTTTTTATTTGTAATGGAACACGCATCCATTACACATTACTTTTTTTATTTGTAATGGCACATGCATCCATTACACATTATTTTTTTTTACTTGCAATGGCGCATGCATCCATTACACATTACTTTTTTTTTGTAATGGCACAGGCATCCATTACACATTACTTTTTTTATTTGTAATGGCGCATGCATCCATTACACATTACTTTTTTTTATTTGTAATGGCACATGCATCCACTACACATTACTTTTATTATTTGTAATGGTACATTCCAAATCCATTTCACATTATGCAGTGTAATGGGTAATAAATACAGTAATGCATTATCAAAGTAATGCATTATTTACAACTCTGCTTTGAACACCTGCCATTTTGTTTTTTTTTGATATTTCGGGAATTCCTTTGATTAATAATATGATAAATTAATGTACCAACGAAGTTTATTCTGTTCTTTTATTTTAGATGATCTGATTCTGATTTGCTAAGTCGTCACTGGAGGAAAGGCCTTTTTATGAAATGATTCTCTGATATCGGCTGTAACTTTGTTACAATTACATATTTGTGTACGAAAAAATTCCCAAGTATTCTTCAGATGTTACTTTTTGAAATACTAAACTTTTGTAGAAATATATAATTAGTTAAGTCAAGTCAAGTCAACTTCTCAAACATCCGTTGTAACTCCATTACAATTCTATATTTTTGGACAAAAAAAATTCCTCAGCATTCTTCAGATGTTACTCTTTCTACTGACAAACTTTCCTAGAAGTAGATAATCGCGATTGTGCAGAAAAAAAATTGCAAAAGTGGGTTCTCAATCAGCTGCCTCCAAGTCCTCAAACTCTGGGACGCATCTCTGGCCCTTTTTGTCACTAAATTGCCAACACCAAGAACTAAAAATCACAATCGTTATTCAAAGAGTCGCCTACCATGGATCCTCGATCAAAAAGTTCCTGATCTCGTCGCGAGGGGCGCTGCCTGTCCATTCCCTTACCTTGAGCGTGACCGGTCCTTTGTTCGGTATATGAAGATCCATCGCCATGGACACTTGACTGCCGTTTCCCTTGTTATCATGCTCGATACTGTCAGCGTTATTCTTATGTTGTGGACTGTAACCAGGATTGTCCACTGACAATGCCTGTCTCTGCAGTAATTCGGGATTGAGGAGGGCGCAACCGGCGTATTTGGAGATTTTTCGACTCGACGATTTTTTGGTGACCAATGACGGCGCGCTTGGGCTCTTTTTTATGGGATTCGTCGGTACGCCCTTCTCGTGAAGATTCTTCGAGAATCTCATGAATTCAGCGGTCAATTGTTTGCGACAAATCTCTTGGGCACTTGGACTCGGCGTTCGATTAACCCGGAAGAGACCGAATTGATGATCCCACTTGGTCGTTTGACTCGAGGTCGAGCGACGACTTCGTTGATTACGATTTTTCAATGTCGAGCCCTGACTAAAGCGAAAACGCGCTGGCACGACCTTGGCAGCGCTGTCACGAGCTTCGAATGTCATAACGCAGGCTGCAACTACGATAAATCCTGCAAAAATAAATTGCAATTACTCGTTTTATCATCCTCCTTCAAATTCACATTTAAATGAGAGAATTTCAATTTTTTTCTAATTTAAGGCGGTATCCTGGTCTGAAATTTTGAAAAAAATCAATTTTTCGTGGAAAATTTTTATCGCGATTTTTATGCCAATATGTTCAAAACGTCCTAAAACATCGAGAAATCATATTTAGAAAAAATGTCCGGATGGATGTGTGTGTGTGTGTGTGTGTGTGTGTGCATGTTTCGTGAATTTCAGATGTAAATAATTAATAACTCGAAAACGCTTCGAGATATCAAGCTAAAATTTGGCACACTTGTTGAGCACGAATTGCTCTTCATTATGAAAAAAAATTTTGTTTTAATTATAACGGGTGTTCAGATTTTATCGACTTTTTTCGTTTTTGCAAGAATGGCGTAAACGCTCTAACCTCTGCAATTTTCATGATATTGCACTCAAACTGTGTACATAATTAGTAGAGCTATTATAAGGTTGTTTGGTATCGAATTTGGCGAAAATCCATCGAGGGATTAAAATTTTATGAAATTTTGAATTTTTTGAAAAATAGCCTAAACGCTCTAACTTGTGTAATTTATAAGATATTGTACTGAAACTTTGCACAGAGCTAATATAGCTATCGAGGTTATTCGCTATTAAATTTGGCAAAAATCCATCGAGGGATTAAAATTTTATGAAATTTTTAATTTTTTGAAAAATAGCGTAACCGCTTTGACTTGCGCAATTTTTAAGATATTGCACTGAAACTTTACACAGAGCTAATATAGCTATCGAGGGTGTTCGTTATTAAATTTGGCGAAAATCGATCGAATGATTAAATTTTTATCAAATTTTTAATTTTTATAAAAGAAGCGTAAACGCTATAACTTTTGAATTTTTTTAGATATTGCAATGAAATTTTGTGAAGAGCCAGTATAGCTATCAATGTTATTCGCTATCAAATTTGGCGAAAATCGATCGAATTTGTACATTGATTACTAATATTTTTCAATAGTTAACAAAGCTTCCTTTATGAGGAAGCCAAATTTGATCGCCATACTGTGTGTTAAGGGAAGCTATGTGAACTATGGATAAAGATGAGGAAGCAATGTGCAAATTTTTTCTTCATATTGTTAAAGTTTAGACCTTGTAACGACATTAACGGCTCACCGAGACGCGAAGCATAAGCGTAAGGACGCCTGAAGCAAGGTTTCCCGCTATACAGCGTAGCAATGCTTATAATGGCTAGCCGAGACGAGTAAGGGCGCCTGACTAGAGGCTTCCCGCTCTACGGCGCGGCAAATAAAGAAACCAACAGCCAGGCGCCGCATAAGAAAGTTGTGACGAGTAGGGGGTATTCTGGTCTAGAATTTTCAAAAATCAATTTTTTTTGCGTATTCTTGAAGTTTAGACTTTTAAGAATATATCCTCTCACGGAAATTTTTTAATTCCAATAATTTACCAAGGTGTTGCTATTTTAGTGACGCAGGAACTACGCCCGTCACGTCGAAGCGTAATTTTAAGGGGGTATTTTGGTCTAGAATTCTCAAAAAGTCATTTTTTTTGTATATTCTTAAAGCTTGGACCTTTAAGAAAATATCCTCAAAAGGAAATTTTTAATCGTGTCAGCCAGGTCCCTTTTGTTTACCCCCAACTTTATCAGCTTATAATTTATACATTTTAATGTTTTTTATATTTTTTTTGTTTATCATCAAAATATTAATAAATATGATGTCAAAAAAAGGTAAAAAAAAATATATGTATTTTTTTTATCGATCTTGACAAAATGCTCCAAACGTATGTCTCTAAAATACCGCCTTAAAAAACGGGGGTTGATTATTGATGCCGGATTAATGTTTTTCGTGTTTTTAATCAATAATTGAAATGTTTAACAATTGTAAGATAGTATAAAAAAATTTTGTCTCTACGCCTTCGTGAGCCTCCATAGCTCAGGGGTTAGAGCACTGGTCTTGTAAACCAGGGGTCGAGAGTTCAAATCTCTCTGGGGGCAGTTTTTTTTTTACGTTTTTTTTTTATTCGACACGAGTGACGAACGGAAGAGAGCTGAATGAACAAGTTCGAATCAATATTTCGGGCCCACGGGCAGTTTTAAAAATGTTAGCGAGAAATCAGGCGTTCGGTTTGGGAGCGAAGGAGGCACATATATATACATATATATGGGGCGTTCCACACAAAACCGCACACCATTTGGCTTTTGCATCTCCGATTTTTTTCAAAATTTGTTATGTTTTAGTATTGGTTGAAAGAGGTCTTCATGATTTTTTTCATTTTTTTTTGTCGAGCCGTTTTCAAGATATCGATTTTTCAAAAATTAGGCTACTTTTTTTTTTTTCAAACGCCCATAATTTTGCGAAAAATGGGCTAAATGGGACGTTTTTTTTTTCAAAATTTTTGTTTTTAAAACTACTTTTGATAAAAAATATCGAACAAAATTTCAAACTGTATTTCTATGAGATTTTCAAGTTTTAAAAATAAATTGTTGATTTACAAAAAACACGTACTGGTCGATTATCTTAAAATTTTTTTGTAAAAAACTGTCATCCATTCCAAAACTTTTAAGCCTAACGAGATAATGGGTAAACGATGGGATCTATTTTTTTCGAATTTAAATTTAGCAGCGTTTAGCTTTTGTATCTCCGATTTTTTTCAAAGTTTTTTATGTTTTAGTATTGGTTGAAAGAGGCCTCTATGATTTTTTTCAATTTTTTTTGTCGATCCGTTTTCAAGATAGAGATTTTTCAAAAAAATATGTTTTTTTTTTTGTAAACGTTCATAACTTCAGCCAAATAGGACGTTTTTTTTTTTAAATTTTTGTTTTTGAACGTACTTTTTATAAAAAATATTTAAAAAAAGATTTCAAACCGTATTTCCATAAAATTTTTAAGTTTTAAATTTAAATTGTAGATTTACAAAAAACACGTACGGATCGATTTTCTTAAAAAAATTTTGTAAAAAACTGTCACTTATTTCACAACTTTTATGCCTAAGTAGGTAATGGGATAATGATGGGATCAAATTTTTTTCGATTTTTCAATTTCCATATTTTATTTCCATATTCAATTTATATCTTGAAAACGGATCGACAAAAAAAAATTGAAAAAAATCATAGAGGTTTCTTTCAACCAATACTGAAACATGAAAAATTTTGAAAAAAATCGGAGATGCAAAAGCTAAATGGTGTCCGGTTTGGTGTGGAACGCCCCATATATAGTTATCGATCGTGAAGCGTTTCACTTTGCACGTGGTTTTACAGCTACAAGTGTTTGGGTCAGAGCATTGTTCGTCGATGTTAGGAGTTTAATTCCCATTTTTTAAATCCGAGTCGATTACTCTAAGACGATTTTTAAAAATTATCGATCCTATCTTTAATAATTTTTTTTTTTTACTTTACTAAAATTAAAAAAATTAAAAACAGGGTCGGGGTGATAGTAATGATAATTATTAAAATTATTGTCAGACATACCTCCAACGCCCATGACTATGGGCCCAGCGTAGCTGAGATTGTTGAGATGAAATCCTCGAGACTCGTTCTTCACCTTGACCGTTATGTTACCACGAATTTCCTGGGCGACCGACAACTGATCCGCATAATAACCTGAGTCGCACAATCATAGATTAGAGATAAGCATAAAGGTCGTGGAGTCCTGACTTTGGCGGGGGATCTCGTGAAGGATCCTTTTGGAAATCAATTAGATCAATAGATCAATAGATAAATTGATCAAGGGGGATGATTTCTTACCGATCGTGGCCATGCAAGCACCAAGTAGCATCAGCAACAGTCCAATTCCAAGTGCCTTGCAGGCATGCCAGATGCATCTGGTTGTTACTTTTCCCCTAACGACCTGTGAGAAAGTTTCACGCACAGATATAGAGCCAAGAATGTTGAATAGACAGATTCAAAAAAAGCGACTATTTTTTGTTTTTCGAAATAACGTATTAAATACTCTTGGGGAGGTGAAAAAAGATGCCTGTTAAAAGCAGAGCTCTTAATATAAATATTTAGATGTCTCATCGCAAATTTCTATTTCCCATTTAAATAACAGAAAAAAAATTTTGCAAGCTTTCAAATTTTATATCTCGGTTTCAAGTCAACGTACCGAATCGAACGATAAAAATTCTTGTAGGGAATTGAACGCTCTACAAAAAAGGTCTCTCATGATTTTTCGATAAACCCACTCCTTCAAAAGTTATTCACGGTCTCATATATATATGGGGCATTCCATCCCAAATCGGACAATTTGAAAAACTTTTTTTCTTTATGTCCTCAAATTTTTTATATTTTTTAGTACCCATCACAAGATTCTTGCTGGTAAATTTTGAGATTTTTTTGATTACTCGTTCGAAAGACCAAAAATCCGCTCTTTTTCGGTATTTTGGTCATAACTTCTTTAATAATGGTCAAAATTAAAAGTTTTATTTTTGAAATTTTTTGTTTTATAATGGCCTTTTCAGAAAAAAATACAACAAAAATATTCGACATGTTTTTAAATGAGTTTTAAACTTTAAATCGCTTTTTTAAAAGTGAGTGTATATTTTGATTTTTTTTTAAATTTTTTGTTTCAAACATCTATCTATTCAACAACTTTTAAGACTTGTTCGATCGTGGGATTTTCATAACTACTATTTTTTTTCGATTTTTGAAAATAAAATTAAAAATTTCTATTAATTATTATGAATATCAATTTTCGTTACTGTATAGTATTTTTTTTCATTATATAGAATTTATTTTGGCACTTTTTCATAAAACTTTTTTAATGAAAAAAAATGTAGTTTTTAAAAATCTAAAAAAATAGTAGTTATGGAAATCCCGCGATCGGACTAGTCTTAAAAGTAGTTGAATAGATAGAAGTTGAAAACAAAAAATTAAAAAAAAAATCCAAATATAAACTCACTTTTAAAAACGCGATTTAAAGTTTAAAACTCAAAAAACTTATTTAAAAACACGTCGAATATATTTGATGTGTGTTTTTTATAAAAAGGCCATAAAAAAAAAAAATTGAAAGTTCTTACTTATGACCAAAATACCGAAAAAGAGCGATTTTTTTGTTAATTAAATATCTTTTGAACGGGTAATCGAAAAAATCTCAAATTTTACCAGCAAGGGTTTTTTGATGGGTACTAAAAAATGTAAAAAATTTGAGGAAACGAAAAAAAAAAGTTTTTCAAACTGTCTGATTTGGAATGGAACGCCCCATATGTATATTAGACTGAATATGGGTGAACTACTGTTGGTCATCTCTTTAAAAATTAGGTACTTTATGTTAATGCAATTTAAACTTTAGTTTCAAAAAGGATTTTACGATATTTAGTGATAAGTTTCAATATTTCGCCGGCAACTAAAAAAAAAGTGAAATTTACTCTAAATTTAACTTTAACCTTGAATAACTTTTGAAGGAGCGGGTTAATCGAAAAATCACAAGAGATCTTTTTTGTAGAGCGTTCAATTCCCTACAAAAATATATATCGTTCATTTTGGTACATTGACTTGAAGCCGAGATATAAAATTTCAAAGTTTGATATTTTTTTTCCTGCGATATTTAAATGGGAAATAGAAATATGCGATGAGACATATCTAAATATTTATATTAAGAGCTCTGCATTTAACAGGCATCTTTTTTCACCTCCCCGAAAGTATTTAATATTATGTTATTTCGAAAAACTAAAAATGGTCGCTTTTTTTTGAATCAGTCTAATGTTCAGGTATGACTTTGATTTGGATCATTAGTGCACTTTCTTCCCACTCGCAGGAATAAATGTCCAACTTAGTCATTTATAGCCATTTCACTTTCTCACTCTTGCACCTTCTCTTGGCTCGTTACATTCGACTACATCGATTTTACCTGAACGTTCCAGTTTGCACCAGGACCGCAAGCTCTCCTCTGTGTCCCTTGCCAGTGAACGCTACCCTGGGGCATCCTTGCGCTCCTGATGGAAAAGGAAAGAAAAAAAAAGTCATCCGACCACAAGAGTACTTAGCTAACGAAGATCTTGAAGCATTCGCGACGGAAGGTGGATGGGTGGAAAAGGGGTTGATAGCAGAGTCGAACGAAATTGAGATGGAACGAGCGAGTTGGAGAAACTCTCGTCGCTCAACGCGAGAGTTCCAGGGGCTGTAATGAGGGTTCTTTTTTTTTCAACCCTCGTTCGACTATATTCAACGAACTCGTTTCCTACCGGAGAACATTGACCGAGATATGAAGTCGGGACGATTATTATTCACGCTGGGCTTAAGTCTTCATTTTTTGGCTCTAGCACATCGATTTGCCACTTGTGAGAAATGAAGGATCGATCGGTATCGTATTAAGCTTCATTCCTAGTTTTTATCGAAATAAGAGAGTGGAGGATCGTGATCGCAAATTGTTTAAACTTTAAAAAATTCAAAATGACTCCAAATTTGGTTAGTTAAATAGTCTATTAATCCTCTTTGTTTTGCAAAAAAACAACTCACTTCCAACAGCCGCCATTTTGTATTAACTCGATATTTCGGAAATTCCTTCGATTGATTACATAATAAACTAATGAACTAATGAAATTTCTTGGATTTTTCGATTTTCGTTTATTCGGTTTTGAATGGCACTGCTGAACTTCCCGAAAATCGACTGTAGCTCCCCTATTTTTTAATATTTCAGCTCAAAAAAATTACCAAGTGTCCTTCAGTCATGCTTTTATAAAATACCAAATTGAGGCAGAAATATGTAATAGCAATACAAAAAAAATTTAACTTGTTTCTTCACCGTAACCTCCCCAGACGCAACCCCTTAAATTTCTGATTCCTCCGGTCGTTCTTAGGTTGGTTCCACCCCTTTTTTCCAATCCGCATGTAATCCTGAGTCTGGGTTTACGATTCTTCCCTATCCAAATGTGTGTAATATCCGTTGCGCGCCTTCTTTCCGATCTCACGTTCACCCCAGGGTGTATATTTCCTTGCGCCTTCTGGTTTTTCCTCCGGCAATGCATTTCTGGCGGGTTCTGGTTCATTATCATTCGGAGGAGGAAGAAGGGAGTGTTTTTCATCACAATAGTATTCAGCTGCGAGTCTCTAGCGTTTCTGTACCTCATCCAGCGCGTTTGTGCGCGCGAGTGAGCGTTTGTGCGCGCGAGTGAGCGTGTGTGAGCGTGTGTGAGCGTGTGTGAGTGTGTGTGAGCGTGTGTGAGCGTGTGTGAGCGTGTGTGAGCGTGTGTGAGCGTATGTGAGCGTGTGTGAGCGTGTGTGAGCGTGTGTGAGCGTGTGTGAGCGTGTGAGTGTGCGTGCGAGTGCGCGAGTGTGTTGCTCTCGACAAATATATACGTGTCTCCAGAGTAGAGTACATTTATGAAGTGTACGAGAGATCAAAGTGCGAGACCAAGTGGTGGCATTCTGTTGGTTGGTTGGTGGGATAGAGTGGAGGGGATACCATAGACCATTGAGAAGAGAGTTGAGGGAGGGGAAGGAGGAAGAGGCGGGATGGTACTCGTTGGTATTGTCTGGGATCCGGAATGTTTGACATGCTTCGACACGGAACACTCTTTGGAGGTTGGAGTATTATGCATCGATCTCGTATACATCGTAGCCAGGAGGTTCTTTGTGTCATGCAAAATACACATACAGTCAAAGTTTCCACAATTTCATCGTTTAAGGTCTCAAAATAGAGTCATCGGCATATTTTCAATCCTGTGACGTGATCCATCTCTGAACTAAATGTTAAAATAACCCGTAAATAGTGGATTGACTGGAGACCATCTTTGAGGCACTTAGGGTCTATTTTTCCACCCCCAAGTGGATCAAAGGGCCTTTAAGGGGCCTTAGGTCCCCCTTCCTTGTCCCTTTGTAGTTATGAGTGCGGGAAAGTAGGTGAAATTTTAAAGCTTTTTTGTAAAATTGCTCGATGGAATGGAAGGATAATAGAGGGGCTGTTTGTGGCTATTATTTATGCAAGTGATAATTGTGGAATTAGATTTCAATCAGACGATGGAGCGATTTTTTTGTGTTGAGATTTTGTTGTTTCAATTATAACGGGTGTTGCGATTTTATCGACTTCTTTCGTTTTTGCAAGAATGGCGTAAACGCTCTAACCTCTGCAATTTTCAAGATATTGCACTCAAACTTTGTACAGAATTAGTATAGCTATTAAGGTTGTTTGGTATTGAATTTGGCGAAAATCCATCGAGGGATTAAAATTTTATGGAATTTTGAATTTTTTGAAAAATAGCCTAAATGCTCTAACTTGTGCAATTTTTAAGATATTGTACTGAAACTTTGTACAGAGCTAATATAGCTATCGAGGTTGTTCACTATTAAATTTGGCAAAAATTCATCGAAGGATTAAAGTTGTATGAAATTTTTAATTTTTTGAAAAATAGCGTAAACGCTCTGACTTGTGCAATTTTTAAGATATTGTACTGAAACTTTACACAGAGCTAATATAGCTATCGAGGATGTTCGTTGTTAAATTTGGCGAAAATTGATCGAATGCTTAAATGTTTATCAAATTTTTAAATTTTATAAAAGAAGCGTAAACGCTATAACTTTTGAAATTTTTTAGATATTGCAATGAAATTTTGTGAAAAGCCAGTATAGCTGTCAATGTTATTCGCTATTAAATTTGGCGAAAATCGATCGAATTTGCACATTGATTACTAATATTTTTCAATAGTTAACAAAGCTTCCTTTATGAGAAAGCTAAATTTGATCGCCATACTGTGTGTGTCAAAGGAAGCTATGTGAATTATGGATAAAGATGAGGAAGCAATGTGCAAATTTCAATTTGCAGGGTTTTTTAAAAGCGATCAAAATATCGAATTAAGTAATTTACTTATCATCTACTCAAAATATAAAGAAAATATGCTTCTTTTCTAACCTTATAAGCCGTTGTAGCCGTTTGAACTTTGATCAGAAAATCTGAAAATTAATTACTTTATGGCAAAAAGCCTTGGGTTTGCTTTCAGCATGATTTGCACGAGATTTGACTGTAAATATGGATACATATGAATTATATGTGGGTGGCTTTGCAATGGCATAATAAGCATCGTGACGTCCTCACTGAGCGATTGAGTTATGTCGACGAACATTAGCTTTAGGAACGTCAGAAATAGAATTTCATCGTTTCAAAAGCGCGCACAAAAGTGCGAGAAAACCAAGATATCCGCCAAAACTTTGAAATAACTCGGAGTTCGTGGAGCGCGTTTGTGTTATTGGCATTTCCCTCGCGCGTCTCGTCGAAATTCGATTTACGTCAAAATTATTCATGTCGCGTATGTGCGGTTACATCCGGCTGGCACTCTCCGCTCTAGGAATAATTTCGCCTCGTAAAATTTCCACGAGGGTGAAAAACCACCTCGAGCGTCGAATACATTTTTCATGAAAAATTTTCCTGCATTCGGTTCCATTTTTGTTGCCGATCGTTTTTCCCCGTACGACTTCTAAATACATCTTCGAATCTGGGCCATTATTTCCGCGCAATTCCCAAACTCGTAAAACGATCCGCGAAATTGTCAAAATTAAATTCAAATTGCGAATTCTCCGGCAGTGGAGGAACGTTTTATCGTTGTGGATCCAGAAATAATTTATTTTTGGACAATCCGATAAATGAGGGGCTTAAACGACCTTGATATCTGACGCTTGAGCCTCGATTAATAATTGGAAGGATTGTAAATTTGTTATTGACTTTTGAAAATTTTATTCGCCCCTCGAATTCAGCCCAATGACGCAAAAGCCTCGAGCAATATTATTTATAATTGAATTTTATTGAGTCCGCTCGGTTTGGTTGAAATGTTCTGCACGGTTCTGAGTTTTTATTTGAAGAAAAACGAATTTCTGCCAAATTTGGTTAATTTTGCTAATTTTGATTATAATTTTTTAATGAGAGAATTTTTGTAGTTTTAGTTTTTAATTTTTATTTTTGTGACATTAATTTTTTTTATTTTAATATTATTTTAATTCCGTCATTTTTTTGAGCAAGTTTCAATTTTCGTAATTCTGCAGCTGTCAAGCCGAAATTATTTGCACTAATGCACAGCGATAAGAATTTTTCCAACAAGGAAATTTTTTGAACGACAAAAATGATTTTGAACGCTCCTATTTTCGTAATTTTAATTTTATAAATGCAAGTTCCAAAGCTAAATTTGTTTGCAATAATACAAAGTGATGAGAATTTTTTGGGACAAGGAAATTTTTTGAATTACAAAAATGATGTTAAATGCTCCGACATTCCTAATTTGAATTTTTCACCACACGATAATTATCGATTAATATCATTTTTTAATTCTCAAAAATTAATCAAGGTCAAATCAAGGTCAAATCGAGGTCAAATCAAGGTCAAATCAAGGTCAAATCAAGGTCAAATCAAGGTCAAATCAAGGTCAAATCAAGGTCAAATCAAGGTCAAATCAAGGTCAAATCAAGGTCAAATCAAGGGCAAATCAAGGTCAAATCAAGGTCAAATCAAGGTCAAATCATGGTGAAATTTTTTGCACATTTTGACTGATCATTCTAAACAATTGATCTTCAATTCTTTGAGTATTTCTTAAGGGGTTGAGTGTAAAAAAATGTTAAAGACAAGAGAAATTTTTGTGCATGTTCTCGTTTTCCTATTTTCGCAGCTATCGATCCAAAATGTCAAAAAATAAACCGAAATTTGTCAAAGGAAAATTAGCGTAAAAATGTGCAATCTAATGTTTGCACATTGCTCTCTCATATTCTCTTTCTCGTTTTTTTTTCGCTTTTAAGAGGGTCTTCCGCTCGTACAGAAAGAGAAACAGGTGAGAGTCGGAGTCGGCAATGAGCAAATTGCAATTTGCACAATTTTCCTTTTCCTTTGGGCCAATGACCAGAGAAGTAGCAACCTGTTGAGAAAAAGCGATGAAGCACATCTATGTGAGAGGTCCGAGGGCCTCGAGGCGAAAAACTTTGTAAACGAAGTTGGCCCCATTTTTTTTCACCCTCGAGGTATCGCGGAATGCTCGGAGATTGGATAAGGAAAACTTTGTTACGAAATACGCGGCTGGTTGATCAGCCTCAATCGAAGCGAAAATTTCTTCCAAAGTGATCAAGACCCTCTATTTTCAACAAACGCTTCTTTTTTTTTCTCCAACCAACTGACGATAAAATGGTGGTCAACAAAGTGTATCTTTTTAATAGAAACTCCACTCTGAATTAAATTTCCAAAAATTCTTCACGGAGGAAAATAAAAATAATAAAAAATTACTTCAATAACAATGAGAAAACAATGTAAAGTTGAATATAGCAAAATCAATTATTTTTTGACACTTAATAAATTATTTTGACAAAAAGAAAATATTTCTCAACGACTAACAAATTTTATAACAGTTAATTAATATTTGAGTAAAAGTACCAACTAAATATATTACTTTACAACAAATAAACTGTTCAACAAATAAACTCAGTGGATGAAATAACCGATGAAATAATTATTGGTGCAAAAAGGCGATGAAATTAACGAGTACGATGGATTAAATTAATTCTTGGGAAATAAATTTAAAAAAAGGAGCAAGAAACGTTTTCGAAGAAAAAAAGAATAAATAAAGTGCTCACCTTTTTGTTATCGGCTCTGCCGATGATCTTCCTCTCGTCACACCATATTTCCATTCATCTCAATATTCTCACTCCTTAACTATTATTGTTCCAACTATTGTTGATATTAACAAATACACGATTGTTGCATACAAACAATTGTACTTCAATTCTCAAATTCAATCGAGAAATAGCGCGTTATTGGGACGTTTGAAAATTCTATTGTTTTCACATTGAGAGCCCGAAAAAATTATGATCGAAATTTCCATCATGATTTCGCAATCGATCACAGAAGCGTTCTATTTTCCTCTTTGCCAAAATGGAACGATCGTGCCGTATTTTCAAATCAAATCGGGCCGATAATTTCGTTTTCGTGCTTCAAGCACTTCGAATGACGCGTCGCGGTTTCGATTTCCGAGCACATCGCAATTTCTCTCACTTTATGCATTTCCGGTTTAACGAGGCGAGGAATAAAAAATCAAACGCATCGTTGCACGCATAATTGAATAAAAATAATTGCTCTCTCCTTCCGGAAAGCGAATGAAAATCGAATCCAATGTTTAGTAAAATATAATTCTTCCAAAAATAAATAAATAATATCCAACTTTTTTTTGAAAATTTTTAAATTAAAATAAATTTCGAAAATCACGATTTCATTCCCCTTTGGGACAAGCCCAAAAAAACTCTCCTTCTGGAAATCAAATAAAAATAAAAGCCAATATTTAATAGGATATAATTTTTTCAAAAATAAATAAATAAATACTATCCAACTTTTTTGAAACTCAAAAAATTCTTCACGAATTTCCCCCACACTAACGTGATAAAAAACTATATTAAGAAAATGTTAACTTAAAATAAATTAAAAAAATCACTATTTAATTCCCCTTTGGAGCAACCCCAAAAAAAACAACCCTCTACATTCAACAGGAAACGATAACCATCCTTCCAAATCAATAAGCCTTCTCATAAAAAAAAAAAAATCAAATTAATAATCGTGGAAAACAATTTCACATCCCACGCAATAATAATTTATCTCCTCGGTGTTCGATATTTCCACTCGAGGCTTCCGGGGCCGGAAACCAAAAAGAGCACTTTAAAAAAAACACTGCAAGTTTAACGAGGGAACTCTATTCAGCCACAAAAAAAAATCCAAAGAAATAATTATCGACTTTCGGAGCGATGGCGCAATTTTTTCTCGGTCCTTCACTTTTTTGCACCC
The DNA here is from genome assembly GCA_946863875.1 of Alloplasta piceator. Taxonomy (NCBI): domain Eukaryota; kingdom Metazoa; phylum Arthropoda; class Insecta; order Hymenoptera; family Ichneumonidae; genus Alloplasta; species Alloplasta piceator. Next base: position 4,442,141 of record OX333071.1, read on the forward strand.
TTAATTTTTGACACGCGTTAATGGGGAGTTTTTTTCACGCGTGAGGGAAAAAACTGGGTACGGAAATTCGACGGTGGAGAACGCGATGGCCGCTTCGGACCGGAAAACGTAAATATTGTCCAGCGAGAGGCTTTAATTGTTTTTTTTTTCAATCCTTCGTCGGATTAATCGATCAATCGAGGATCAGGGTGTCGATAATGTCGTTCGCAGATAGAGGACGCTTTTTTTGAGACGACGAAGAAGCAACAAAACGTAAACGAGCCGAAAGAGCGCGTCTCTCGCGAGGGAGTGTCTCGGTATTCTCTTCTCGCAGCATCACCTGTTGGTCCAGCGGTTTATATCCCGGTCGTCCGAATGTTACAGCCACCCCCTTCTCCTTTCATCCCCCCCATTCGAGACTCGCGAGATGCCGCGATAACAACGAGTTTGAGGGGGTGGTTGCCGGAAAGGGGATGAAGAAGGACAGGAGTGCGAGCGCGAGGGAACATTTTGTTGTTGAAGATTGAGCATGCGCGGGTGGAGGGATCGATGTGTTATATCGGATTCTCCTCGATTTTCATACTGACAGACAGTCATTGGCATCCCTGGAGAGAGAAAGAGAAGAAAAAAATGTCCTGGCCGTTTTTAGCCGAATTTTAGGGGTTGAAAGTCACTGAATCGTGGCCAAAGATTTTTGGGCCTTGTTTCTCTTCGATCAACCCTTATGGAATGTTATGGGGGTGAAATGGTATCCCTAGAAAGAGAGTAAAAAAATTTCCCGTCCCTTTTTATCCGCATTTTAGGGGATGAAAGTCACTGAAGGGTGACCAAATATTTTTGGGCCTTGTTTCCTTCGATCAACCCTTATGGAGTGTTATGGGGGTGAAATGGTATCCCTAGAAAGAGAGTAAACAAATTTCGCCCGTCCCTTTTTATCCGAATTTTCGGGGATGAAAGTCACTGAAGGCTAGCCAAAGATTTTTGGGCCTTGTTTCCTTCGATCGACCCTTATGGAATGTTATGGGGGTGAAATGGCATTCCTTAAGAGGATAGAAATTTCCCGTCCCTTTTTATCCGAATTTTAGGGGATGAAAGTCACTGAAGGCTAGCCAAAGATTTTTGGGCCTTGTTTCCTCCGATCGACCCTGATGGAATGTTATGGGGGTGAAACGGCATCCCTTAAGAGGACTAAAATTTCCCGTCCCTCTTTATCCGCATTTTAGGGGATGAAAGGCACTCAGGCGTGGCCAAAAATTTTTGGGCCTTGTTTCTCTTCGATCAACCCTTATGGAATGTTATGAGGGTAAAACGGCATCCCTTAAGAGGACAAAAATTTCCCGTCCCTGTTTATCCGAATTTTAGGGGATGAAAGTCACTGAAAAGTGGCCAAAGATTTTTGGGCCTTCTTTCTCTTCGATCAACCCTTATGTAATGTTATAGGGGTGAAATGGTATCCCTAGAAGGAGAGTAAAAAAAAATCCCGTCCCTTTTAATCCGCATTTTAGGGGATGAAAGGCACTGAAGAGTGGCCAAAGATTTTTGGGCCTTGTTTCTTTTCGATCAACCCTTATGGAATGTTATGGGGGCGAAATGGCATCTCCGAAGAGAGAGGATAAAAATTTTCCATCCCTTTTCATCTGGATTTTAGGGGATGAAGTCACTGAAGGTTGGTCAAAGCTTTTTGGGCCTTGTTTCGTTCAATCGACCCTTATAGAATGTTATGGGGGTGAAATAAAAGCCAAATATACGTGAGATATATTAGAGGGATATAAATTGCATTCAACATTTTTTTTAGTCCCAAAATCTTCTATTTTGCATTTTTTTTTAAATTCATTTTACTTGCGCTGTTTTTTTGTGGAAACTCCTCATGGGAAGTTAGATAAGTTATGCAAATATTGTAGTGTTTCGGCTTGATTATGGGATTTTTTTATATCATACCATTTTTAAACAAATATTTCACTTGTATTAATTTTGAAATTGATGAAATTGATGAAAAAATTGAAAAAAAACGCCGCATGAGAATTCATAAAAATTTATACAAATATGTAAGCAAAATATATAAATATATGCCGCATATATTGTCATAACATAGAAAATATGCAAATATTTTTAAACAAATTTTAATACGTTTAAAAAAAAATTTCCACTATTTGAGACTAGATTCATTTTCTTACAAAGATTGAAGATTTTTTTTCATGCTTGTTGTAAATTTCATGTAAAAAAAAATCCATTATTTATGGTTAAAAACATTAAGAATTAATAGAATTAAATAAGCTACATATTGTTAAGTTTTTTTAAATTCTGCAGTGGGTCGATAAAAAAAACCCGAATTGACAGAGAATGCTTCATATACGAATATGAAGCAGTCTATGACGATTGTGTGTGCTGTAACTAAATTGGCAAAATTTACAAAATAATTAATTTAAAAATGAACATCATTCAGGATTTCGATGAAATTACAAAAGTCAAAGTATCTTTGCACAAGCGTGTGAAATAAAAAAAAAGTAACACGTGCTTATTTAAATCAATACGATTGATGCCGTGCATAATAATTAATAAATTAATAAATTAAATAATCAATGAATTTAAACAAAAATTCGTGAAAATTTTTTTTTTTCTGAAATAGAATAAATTATCTCTTTTCTTCAAGTACAAATGTTGCTAAAGGTGGAAAAAAATAAAAAAATTACAAATTCGTCACTGAATAATTACTTCGAATGAGCATTTTTGCCCGAAACATTAATCAGAAAAAAATCATCGCATATTCAGGTAATTTAAAAAAATGTTTGCATTTTTCCTAGATTTCAATAAAATCTCCGAAATTAAAATGCATCCTCAATACTTTAATATTACATATTTATGACATAAATAATTGATAATCTGAAGAATTTTGCTAATGCGAAAAAATTTTCCCCATGGATGGGATGGGAGTTTCCGACGTTGAAAAAAAAAATCAAAATATTGTTTTCAATTTTACGAATTCACCTTTTGTAAATAATATTTATTAGATAATAAGTGCTTACTTGGTATTAGGTAACATAATGTACTCTAGGGTCCTTCATAGAAGGCGTACAAATCATTGTTCCAGCAATGTCGTCTAAGGTAACACAGATAAAATCCTCGTCACGCCAAAATCTCGCTTTCCCATCACGGCGACGAATGTACAAAACGAAAAAATGTTTAAAAAAATAAGAGAAATCACTAAAACTATTATCATTGAGTCGATGCGTGCAAATATCTCGTCTTCAATAGTCTCTCACTCACACAAATACAAATACATACATGTGTGTGAGTAATTTTTGTTTTTTTCAATATTTTGTTTAGTCAGAGCACGCTTCGTCAGTTACTTACACGAAGTGTTTTGTCGCCGTTGTCGTTATTACAATTGGAAAAGCGATTAAATATCGAGGACGTGGAAAGAAAAAGAAAATATATAGTGACGTTCGATCTCCATTATCGCTAAAACGAAATTGCCCAAAAATCGTGTCCATTGACGAAGAAATACTTCAACAAAAAGTGAATCAATTATTCGTTCAATTTAATCTTTAAATTTAATCATCAATTTAATTTTTCAAAAAATAAATAATTCGGAAATTTCATAAAATCGATCGTGTGATCATTAAATCGAATATAATTATCTTTGAAAAAGTACTGAAACATTCGACAATGATATTTTGAAATTGATACAATCATCGATAATTTTGTTTCAATTCAATTTTACCGTTTTCAATTAATCGTTAATTGAGCAAGTTTTTTTTCTTCATTTTTTCATGATTTTTTTTTAAGAATTAAAATTTTTTGGAACAAGAAATAAGTAAACTCATTCGTGACAAGTTGTGATAAATGATTTCTCTTTCAAAATTAATGATGGATCTTTGAAAGTCGTACATCACACTTTGGCCTTTTTCCCCCGAACGTCCAACATCAAAAGAGAACTCAAAATCGTCTAATTAGTACTTTATCTTAATTATTAATTTTTTTTTTCTTTAGCTTACGTGAGTGTTTCCGCGGGTTTGAGTTAGAGTTTTTCTCTTCTCACCCACTTTGAATCTTCACGATCTAGAAGGTATAATCTCGCGCTAACTAATTCGATCTCTGAATCATATTCTCGCTCCTAAGGATTTGTCTAATTTTTTCGTCGACGTTAAGACGCGCGTGACAATGCGCGAGATGATAATTCGCCTACGGTGAATAAAAATGAAATTAAAAAAAAACGAGCTCTCGTTTTTTCTTCCTCATTTCTTTCAAAATTCTATACATATTTTTTTTTCAATCGAGGGAATAAAGAAATTCTTACGATTGTCACGCGGTCACGTCAAAATCTCACACGCGCGTTTATATTCTTCACTCTCTTGCCGGTAAATGTAAATTTTTCAAATTTCTCTCACGAATTTTTCAAAAAAATTCTGTAGCTAGTAAAATTATCCTCTCGCTGATGGAGATTTTTTTTCTTCAATACATCCGATCAATCGAGCTTTGGAAAATCAATGCAAGCAACGTGAAAATCAATTTTGAATCGAGGAAAAATTCGTGACTAAAAAAAAAAAAGAAAAAAATTATCGCTGGCAGAAAATCGTGAATTGATTTTTCGTAATTCAATTTTACGCTCTCTACGTAGAATTTTTCATTAACTATTCTTCGCTCTCTCGTTCTCGAAAAAGTGTCACAAACGATTTTTCTCAGCCCCAAAAATTAATAAACTCGACTCTCTCGGTAATTTTTTTCTTTTTTTCACAATTTTTTTTTTCTTTTCAAATTTTCAGCCTCGAGATAAACGGGCCTTTGTCATTCGCACATTATACTCATGCTCGCAATTAAATTACTGTAACGCAAACAAATCTACTTTGCACAATATGTCGATTTTTTTAAATATTCATATATATATGGAAGAAAACGCGTCATTTTTACATTTCCTGGATCTGACCATTTTTTATTTGGCCGAAACTCCGCTCATATTTCATCGTATGATCCCAAAAACCACTCTCAAATTTGATCTGATTTTTTGGAGCCACTGTGGCGGAATACAAGACCATCGAATATTTTTGACTTTTGAAAATATTTAATTTTCAATCGACGATATCTCTGTAGCGGTTAATCGTATCGAAAAGTATATGAGGTTTTCTTTTCATCTTGAGTCCATCTTTGAATAAAAAAATTGTCCAATTTTTTTAAAGCAAATTTTAGCAGTCAAAATAATTTTCAAAAATTAAAATCGCGATACCCAAAAACCCCTCTTCGAATTTTCAATCAAAATTCTCAAAAATACTAGAATTCATTACCAACATTTTTGAAAAAAAAACGATGGGACCTGTGGTGATTCGGGAGACATTGATTTTTTAGTATTTAATTTACTTGTTGTTCATCAATTTCTGTCTATCTGTTAATTAATTTAAGCTTCAAATAGTGTTAAAAAAATAATAAAAAATAATCATGTAAATCAATGATACGTTTGCATGCTTTGGAAGAATATTTTACGCGTATTTTCAATACTTGTATAAAACATTCGTTTAATTTTTTTTTCAATTTCAAGTCCAAGTATTTTATACTCGTAGGTGAATCTCGTTTTTTTCTCGGATATTGAATTTTTTTAATTATGTTATGTATCCGACTTTCCACGAAATTTGACCATTTTTCAGAAACAATTTTACCGTTGTGAAGTAAAAATAATGCAGTGATGCTTCTGAGTATTTTTTATTGATGGGGTTATTTTGAATAGCGCATTCATTAAAAATTCCTTTGATCGTTCGTAATTAGTCTTTGGAATGTTCGTTAACAGCGATGGCGTCATTACTACAATTTTTTTTACACTTTTCGAAGCTCAAATTAATCAACAGATAGACCGAAATTAATGCAATTCTTGCAAACGACGAGAGGTCCCATTTTTTTTTCGAAAATGTTGGTAATGAATTCTAGTATTTTTGAGAATTTTTATTCACAATTCGAAGGGGGGTTTTTGGGTATCATGATTTTTATTTTTCAAAATTATTTTGACTGCTTAAATTTGCTTTAAAAAAAGTTGACAATTATTTTTATTTAAAGATGGACTCAAGATGAAAAAAAACCACCTTATATATTTTTTCGATACGATTAACCGCTACAGAGATATCGTCGATTGAAAATTAATTATTTTCAAAAGTCGAAAATATTCGATGGTCTTGTATTCCGCCATGATGGCTCCAAAAAATTTGGAGATTGTACGATGAAATAAGCGAAGTTTCGGCCAAATAAAAAATGGTCATTTCCAGGAATTGTAAAAATGACGCTTTTTCCCCCATATATATATAGAATTTTTTTTTTTCTCAACAAACTTTCACACTCGATCAAACAGACATTTTTGAGGATTTCACACATCAACGTACTCACAATTTTTTTTTCAAATAATCGTCGACATATTTATTCATATTATTATATGTATATATATATATATATATATTTAGTCATCTAGTCGTGGGAACGCTTTATATCAAGGCCAGATACTCGAATAGCTCTTAATAAAAATTCTCTCGGCCCATCGTGAAATCTTTCGATTTATTTAATTATTATTTTTTTGTTTGGCTTATATTATTTACATACGTAGCCACGAGAAGGTATGTATATACACACACATATGTATATGTATATAATTTTTTTTAATATAGCTATATATATGCATATGTGTGTCTATATACACAATATATGTTCATATCTATGTATTATGTCTATATACGTCTCCAAACTTGTCCTTTGTGCGTTTGGACTTGTTATAAATTAATTAGTACAATTTTAATCTGAGATCTAGGCAGTTGTGTGTTGTTTATTATTACGTTTACGAATTCTTCATTAATTGGTTATAGTTGTGATCGATCCAATAATCTCCAATCTCGAGTTTCCTCGTCCCTTCGTTTTTTTCTTTAATTGATACTTTTTTTCCTTTTTTTTTTTTTAGTCAAAAGACGAAGAAACAAAATGACTCTCTCTCTTCTCTCCCCCGATGAACAGTTTGGAGGAAAAATTTCTAATTACTTTTTTCGCCTTCGTAATTATAATCATTCTGCACTATTAACAATTCATTCACGCACTGGTCCTTCACACCTGGACTTTTTGTTTGTTTGTTTTTTTTTCTTCGTTTTTCTGTGGTTTTTTTTTCAAATTTTACTCTCGTCTAACTCTCATCGCATTTGGTTCGTCTAATTTTCTAATTTTTCTTTTTAATCCGGTTTGTTACGATTCGCTTAAAATTATCTACGAGATTTTCTACGTTCGGTTTGATTCTACATTTTCCATTTTGCAGAATTTCTGTTTACTATACTCCAATCGTGTACTTTCAATCCTTCGTGTTTTTTTTTCTTCTGGCAAATCGCTCGTGATTCTTTTTTTTCTCTTTTCGTTCTCTATGATCGTCGAGGTTTGTATTTTTCGTTTGTCTGATACGTGGAAAATCGTTTCGCGATTATCTCTTCTCGGTTTTAGAAGGAAAAATTGTATGTATGAAATTGCGAATCGCGCAAGTTCGAGATTTATACCGATATATATTTATGTATATATGTATATAGAGAGAGAGAGAGAAAGACAGAGAAAATTTTAATCGAACTCTTTTCGTAAAATTGCACCACTGATTGTTCGCAAATGAGAAAATGATAATCGCGAAATTTTCTCCGATTCAAGGGACTTGGGACGGGGTGGAGATGATTGTTGGGCTCGAAGAATTACATTTAGTCATTCGTACAAAATAATTCACGCGTCATTCCAGATTGAAGAGTCGGAGAGATGAATTTTACAGTCATTGACCTAATTGCGAAGAAAAAAAAATTGTTTCAAGCTTTTTTTTCGACACTTTATGATTTGGAACAACTAATTTAACAAACGACATTTTGAAGGGGAGGAATTCGGCTTTATTTCCTGTTTCTTAAAATTATTTTTACAATTTGTTTTTATTGGACTCTATTTTGAAAACATCTGTTTTTCGCCTTTTTCTCTCTCTCTTCAGGTCCACCCATCTTCTAGAGGAAATTTTTTTAGTACATTTTTACGATTGGATTCATAAAGGGGAAAGGTTGAGCTTCAATTTCCTTCTTTTAAAAATTTTGAGCAATTTTTTTTTCCAAAGTTATTCTGTTTTTTGTGAAAAAAGAGGAAATTTAAAAAATCCCGCATAACACGAAAACGAAGAGGATTCATGAGAAACTTCACGATAGCAAAAAGTTGCGTCTGTTTTCGTTGAGTTCAGAGGAATTTTTCAGATTTTTCTTTCCAAAATTTTTTTTTATCATGTTGAGGCTGGAAAAAAAATTTGGGAAAAAAAATTGAAAAAAATTGCAAAGTGTTGAAAATGGTGGAATAAAGTATTTTCTCCTCTTTAAATTTTATCAATAATCCCATAGTTCTCGAGTTATGGTAATTGAATGATCTGAGCTCCGACCTGGAAAGTGAGGAAAAAAAAAATTGGAAAAAAAATCTGAAAAAATTCCTCTGACCGCAACGAAAACAGACGCAACTTTTTGCTATACTGAAGTTTTTCATGAATCCTCTTTGTTTTCGTGTTATACGGGATTTTTCAAATTTGCTCTTTTTTCACAAAAAAACAAACTAACTTTGGAAAAAAGAATCGCTCAGTTTTTAAAAAAAGGAAATTGAAGCTCAAACTTTCCCCTTCATGAATCCAATCGTAAAAATGTATTCAAAAAATTTCCTCTAGAAGATGGGTGCACCTGAAGAGAGGGGGGGAAAAGGCGAACAACAGTTGTTTACAAAATAGAGTCCAAAACTAAAAACAAATTGTAAAAATAATTAAAAAAAAAGAAAATGAAGCCAAATTCTTCCCCTTTAAAATGCCATTTGTTAAATTAGTTTATGTTGACTTCCGGCGAAATGACATAAGAAAACATAAGGTAGTGTATATTTTAATCAGTCAATAAAAAAATAAGAATAAATAAACAACAATAAAGTAATTTAAATAAAAATAATATTCTTGCAAATCACGCTTATTTTTGAGAATTTATATTTTTTTTTCACACGTTTTGCTAATGACTGCAAAATTCTCTTGAGGGATTTCAGAAAATCGATCAACGCGAGTTGATTAAAAGAACAGATCTCGATCTTGATTGTATACATTTTTTTTCCCAAAGATTTCAACACGCGCAGAACGATTTTCCTGATGAAAAATATAATCGTGCTTTCACAAAAGTCCAGAGCACTTTTTTTTCAACCATTTCGAGGATGTGTTATATTTACATATGAATTATCAATCTCTCGGTATTTTCATCGTTTATTGCTGTTTTATTTTTCTTTCTTTCCTTCTTCGATGACGTTAACGATCACGATGACGACGATCAATCGCAATATCGTTGAAATATCAATTAGCATTATATATTCACGCGATTACAAAGTTCAGCCGACTCGGAGAAAAAGCTCCGAGAGATGAAAAAATGTGTAAAACACGCACGTTGGAAAAAATTACTCGTAATTTCTTTTTTTTCTCTCTTTTGTTTTTCGTCTTATATAGTATTGCGATAAGGCTCGAGAATGCGCCCATGATTCGTGCTTTTGTATACAAATTATTAAATTTTTGTTTTCTCAACATTGTTTTTTTTTGAATCTGTGAAATGTGATGAATGGGAAATGAAATTTGATCGACGGGAATATTTTTGCGTTGACGATGTAACAAAAATTTTTTTTTTATCGTATCTGGAATTTATGATTCGCGCACATAAAGTCCAAAAAAAGCTCAAAATTCTTTGTGTCAAAAGTTGACGAAAAATTAGTTCAAGAAAGAATAATTCCAATAATTTGACGACAGGGTCGCATTAATTTTTGGAATCTTCTGTATTTTTTAAAAATTTATTATTGTAATGCAAAAAGTAAGAATTATATAACAAGGCTATGCACAAAGAATAAAATTGACGAAATCAATTTGAAAAATATCATCTTCGACGTTAAGGGGGAGGAAACCTGAACTAGAACGCCGAAAGTGTAATTTTTGTAATTTTTTCTCTCTTCCAATACAAGGAAGCTTTTCAAAAATTTTTACACCGTTTTATGACATACTTAGACTTTACAAAATAATTTTTTAATCCAAAATCAGTGATTTTTTAATGAGAAATATTTTTGAATTCGTTGCTGCATAATTTTTCGGCCGAAACAAAGAATTTAAAGGATTCCGCATTCTTTGTGCATTCACTTTTTACTTGAAACACGAATTAAATTTTCTACTTCGGTTTATTTCCAAAATGAGAGAAAAAAATTGCCGAATTTACCCTTTATTTTGGGAATTCTAAAATTCAGACTGTCCCCCTTAAACATTCCGTTAGTATATAAACGCCATTATCGTTATGTAGCAGTGAACCTGTTAATCGAATAAGACGAGGTCGAGAAACGTTCTTCTGTGATGGTTGGGGTAGTTATAGAGAGGGGAGGGGGCAATGGCGGTTGGGTTGTGGGGGGGGGGGGGGGAGTTAAAGTTCATCGAGCGTCGATGGCGGCTAATCGAGTTCGCATCGTTTAGTCTCGTCGATCGATAGAATTCGTAGATGGTTACGGAAATTTAATCCAATCCCCCCCTCCCCTCCTCTTGCTTCGCCTTTACAATTTCCCTTCGCAGTCACCCTCAACCTTCAACAGCGATCTACCACCATCTTGAATGATCGTTTATTCAGTTTTCCTCGCTTTTTGAGCAAATACCACGAATCTTCAACTGGTTTGTCTTCCATTGAACAACTTTTCTCATTTCACGAATTACAAGTTACGGGTGGAAGAACTCCCCCAGTAACTTTTATTTCGCGTCTGGTATGTCGATTTCCGGAAATGAATTTTCTTAAAAATACAGACACACACATAAACACACATTCGCACGCACAAATGTCATATATTTATCCCAGAGTCAAACAAACATGGCAGTCGAGAACGCGCGTGAAAATGACAATTTGATATTTTTGAGGTTATGCGATACTCCTTTTCTTCACAGAATTCTCAGTGGTTCGTTTGATCAGTCTACGAAATCTATGAATTATTTTGGCTTCATCAATTTTCATTTCACTGATTTCATTTGGTATTTAACGAGTTACTCCTTCAGCTCGTCGTTTAAATGCGAAATCGCGAGGTGGGTCGGAACGAGGAAACAAGATGGCGGAAATCGGGGCTGCGGAAATGATGTTTGAACAGAGGCAGAGGGATCCTTGGCAGGAAAATGAGATTGTGAGCGTTCGGAAGAAAAACCGTTGAAAAAGACAAAATGGAGTTTGAACGCAAAATGGCGGATTCAACATGGCCGACGGTAAAAACGGCGAAAAATCATTCGATTGCGAAGAAAATTAGTATTTGATGGTTTTTCGGATAGTTAATGACGAAATTGGAGTTGAAAATTCGTCGTTCTCAAAATGGCGGAATGGGCAGCCATGTAAAAAAATGGAAAAATTCATTTCAAACGGTTTTTCATCGTAAACGGTGCACAGAAGTAAAACAAAATGAAGGAAGTGACGGAAAAATGGGATAAAAATATAACGAACGTATTCGATGATGATTCACAGAATTCGACCGCGTATTATTCGCTGAAAACTCGCGTCGTTCTCGTTCCAGAGACCGATCCCTCGGAGTTCGTGATGATTCGAGGATGACCAGCCGAGAAAATTCGGCACGAGATTGCGCAAGGCGGATCAGGATGAGCCGTAGGCACAGGCCGAATTGTCCGGTGGACTTATCTTCTCGACCGGTAGAATAGCCGCTCGCTGCCATTCGTCGCGCACCTGCAGATAAATTGGACCACTTAGAAAAATCATCGTGATAACATAGTTTTTTTTTTCAAAGTAAAATAAAAAATGGACCCTTTCGGAATCAAGAGTTTTGGATGTCAAAATGACTTCCGGGACGTTGAATAAAAATTGCAATTGTTATAAATAAATTTATTCGATTTAGTAATAGCTATTTTTGTCACTAAATGAATCTGTTAAAAAAGGTCGAAGCTCAATAATCATGAAATTTAAAACGTTCATAGACGTTTATTTTAAATTAATTTTTTTTTAAATCCGAAACCCTCGATTGATTATTTTTGAGTTATTTTTCTCGAATACTCATTGACAAGGAAAAAAATAAAATTGTTTCTTGAAACATAATCGCTTCTTTGAGATATAAATTCCTCATATTAATTAAAGCATAACAAAATTTGTGTATTTATCTTTATAATATTTTATACCAAGAATTCCAGTTTTTCATTGAAATTCGTGCAATTTCCATATTTCCGTACGCTTTCAAGGTATCCTCGCGATAATAACAATAATAATAATAATAATATTATAAGGAGAAAATTGTGCATAATCGCTGACACGGAAAATTGTGTATCCGGCTCTATCGCGAGTGATAATCGTATTTTGCATTTTTCCTCTTGAAGAAATAATAACTAGAGGAGGATTGGAGCGTTATGCAATAATGAAAAATCGTTGAACGCAGAATTCTTTCGTAAGAAAGCAAAAAACAGCGGGAGGGAAAGAAAGAGCCAGAGAGATGAGTTGGGAATGAGGAGGGCAAAGGGAGGAATGTGAGAAAGCGAGTGACCGTTGAGGCGTGATAAGATCGATTCCCACTGGGTGGTAGATAAGGAAATTGATTGCGGCACAAAGAGAATGAAAGAAAGTAAGAGAGAGAGAGAGAGAGAGAGAGAGAGAGAGAGAGAGAGAGAGAGAGAGAGAGAGAGAGAGAGAGAGAGAGAGAGGGAGAGAGAGAGAGAGAGAGAGAGAGAGAGGGAGAGAGAGAGGGAGAGAGAGAGGGAGAGAGAGAGAGAGGGAGAGAGAGAGAGGGAGAGAGAGAGAGAAAACGGTAAACTCACGTACCTGCTCGACTTTGGCAAACACTCTCAGTAGATTGAGGCCAGCGAGCTTCTTTATATCGTCCTCAGACCACGTTGGATCCTCGAGAAGAGTCGCCAATAACTGAGGATACCTCGAAACGTCCTCGAGTCCGGTGGGGGTACTGAAAATTACATTCACGATTATTTTATTTTATTTATTTATTTTTCCCAATTATACATGGGGCATTCCATGCCAAGTCGAGCTGAGTGTGACCCTCGACCTCGCTGATTTCGTTTACGATTTTTTATATGATTCTTCCCATTCAAAATAGCGTTCAGAATTTTTTTCATGTTTTTAAAACGAAATTTAAGTACGTTATGATTTTTTGAATATTTTTTTTCGAAAAACTCGAGGGTCGTAATTTAAAAATCTGAAAAAATTCTCAAAAATTCGGTGTCAAAAACGAAAATTTTTGGCGAAAAATTTATGATGCCCAGGATTTCCCTTCCACCTCGATTTTAGGGTTTTATGAAGAAAACGTAAAAAAAATAGATGCAGAAATTGATCTACCGTGAAAAGTGGCTTGATTATTTTTATCGTTAACCAACAATTTCCAAAATCAGTTGGTTAATTTCTGCATCTATTTTTTTTACGTTTTCTTCATAAAACCCTAAAATCGAGGTGGAAGCGAAAGCCTGGACATCATGAATTTTGAGTAAAAAATTTTCAGTCTCGACAACGGATTTTTGAGAATTTTTTCAGATTTTTAAAGAACGGCCCTCGAGGTTTTCGCAAAAAATGTTCAAAAAATCATAACGTACTCGAATTTGGTTTTAAAAATCTGAAAAAGTTCTGAATGCTATTTTGAGTTGGAAGAATCATATAAAAAATCGTAAACGTAATCAGCGAGGTCGAGGGTCACACTCAGGTCGGCTTGGTATGGAATGTCCCATATTCATTAATTATGATAATCATAATTATCACTTTCAGCTGTTAGTCACTGTTATAATTATTATTATTATTTATCAATCGATGTCAATTAAGGGGGAACGCCACTGAGACGGGTCAAAAAAATTGATTTTTTCCCATTGTATTAAAGTATATATGGGGCGTCCATTCTAAATCGGACAGTTTGAAAAACTTTTTGTTTTGATTTCCTCAAATTTTTTATATTTTTTAGTGCCTATCAAAAGACCCTTCCTGTTAAATTTTGAGATTTTTTTGTATACTTCTTTAATAATGGACCAAATTAAGGGTTTTTTTTCAAAATTTTTGTTTTTATGGTCTTTGTAGAAAAAAATACAAAAAAATATTCAACGTGTTTTTGAATAAACTTTTTGAGTTTTAAACTTTGAATCGTGTTTTCAAAAGTGAGTGCGTACTTTGATTTTTTTTGAAAATTTTTAGTTGTAAACTTTTATTTATTCAACAACTTTTAAGACCAGTCCGGTCGTGGGCCCTTCATAATTACTATTTTTTTCCGATTTTTGAAAATTAAAAAAAAAAAGTTCTATAAATCATTATGAATATCAATATTTGTTACTGTATAGTATTTTTTTTTAATTTTGTGCGTAGCTGTTTTTCAGCATTTAGAAAATTATTATTTTTTAAGGCCTTTTGAGAATTAAAAAAATCGGTCAAAAAAAGAAAAAAAATTCAAATCAGCGCCATTTCGGGAAAAAAATTATTTTAAAAAATGGCTACGTTCAACGACAGTCACTGTTGTGTAGGTTTAAATTTTTTTTTGGGTTTTTTATTTCAGATGATTTTTTATTGCTGTATCGCTGTCCCCAGGAGTGATTTTTTTTATTATGTCATACGTTCATGGTAATAAATTTGTCAATTTTTAATTTTTTTCAATAAAAATTTGTGTAAATGTAATTGAATATATACTTAATAAATTGCCTTTTGTCTGATCATCAAATGATCATCCCTACTTACAAAAAAAAATTCCCGAAAATCAGCTATTTTTTATCCCGTCACAGTGGCGTTCCCCCTTAATTAAATTATTTTTAACTGAAGAAAAAGTTTTTTATCCTTACTGATTACTGAACTAAGCTTAACTAACGAGCTAAATTGAGCTAATTAAAAATCATCATAAATATCGATAGTTAAATGCGAGGGAAGAAATTTACTTACAAATTAATCCCATCGAATCCCGCGCCGATACCAACGTGATCGATGCCCGCAACTTTTCTTATGTGATTTATGTGCGCTGAAAAAAATAAAGAGAAAATAAAAATGGCAATTTACACTTTTTTCAACGTTCCGCAAAACACGGAAAAAAAAATTACCAATAATAATGACAAAACCCAGGAATAAATTAAATAAAAAATCGTTAATCAAAAAAATGATCATTAATAAAAAAATTATTTTTTAAAAATCCTTACCGATCACGTCTTTGATTGTCGCCGTGCTGTTACACGTTATGAAGTACGTATAAAAAGGTATCATCGCAACGCCCCCATTTTTCGTCTGTAATAAAACAAAGTATTAAAAAATGACCCTCAAGATTTCTGCATCTCCATTTTTCGATCTCGGCTCACCATAATTTTTAAACTATGGCACAGAGAAAAAAATCCTATTAACATTTTTTGTTCCTCATTCAATTCTCTGATGACGGATTTGTTCTAAAAAAAAAATGCACATATAATTAAGGCAGTTTTGACCCATTTAAAAGTTTCATTCGTTTTCCCTCAATTTTTTGGTGACCAATATTTTTAGAAAATTAAAACATTCCAAATGGAAGGTGATTTTTTCGTGTAAAAGATTTGTCAGAACATCACTCTGAAACTGTAATATTACGGATTTGTCGTTAATGAGCTTTTTTCTTCATTTTATTCCGTTTTTTTTGCATGAGAATTCGTTCTTTTTTTTAAATATTGATTCAATAGTCAAACTGAATCTGTCGGATTAACTTTGAGAGATGAATATTCATCAACCTTTAAATTCATAAAAAAAATATTTTTTTAGTTTTTCCTCGCTTTTTCTCATGAATAATTTTTTTTCGACAAGAACTTTGCGTGATTTGCAATCAGCGGTGAATTCCTATCGAAATAATGTTTGAAATCGATAAAAATAAAAAATAATTTTTTTCTTATTTTTGGGCGACTCTGCGGAAATCTAGAAATAGCGGAATTTCTCAAATGATCATAACTTTACTTCGGTTTGACCGATTTCAAAATTTATGTTTCGTACGTTAAACCTTGTTGAACTCAGAGAATGCCGTTTCGTTCATTCCGATAACTCAATTTTTGTATAAATGAAAGCAATTTGAAAATAGTCTTCAAAAATTTGTAAAAATCGATGGCCGAACTTTAAAACTCTGCAAAAAATTGAAAAATAATCGGAATCGGATGAACCAAGCGAGGTTTTGAAGCTTCATCGATCACGAAGAGAACGAGCTCAAGTTGAAATCTTATCTGGAAAATTAATTACAGGCATTTTAGTGAAGATCATACCGCGTGCCAAACGTTTAAGGTTGTTTAGAAGCAAATCACGTTTCATGAGAAAATTCTGAAAATTTGGTATGTTTTTCAATGAAGTATTTAAGAGGGCGTGTAAAAATTTCACGACGATTTGGAAGCTCGTTATCGAACAATTAAGATTAACAAATTAAATAAAATTAAATGTAGTCTTATGGAAACTGATATAGCTTTGCGATAAGTTTTTTTTTGACCTCTCAATTTTTTAATATCCACAATATACTGAAAGCAACGGAAAGAAAATGAAGTTTATTGATAAATCTTTTTTTCATTTGTTTAAAAAATTGTTTTGCTTCCTCATAAAGGAAGCTTTGTTTTCGCGAAAAAAAAATTTTCGCAATTTTTATGCCAATATGTTCGAAACGCTAATATGTTCGAAACATCAAGAAATCATATTTAGAAAAAAGTCCGGATGGATGTGTGTGTGTGTGTGTGTGTGTGTGTCCTGAGTTTCAGATGTAAATAATTAATAACTCGAAAACGCTTCGAGATATCAAGCTAAAATTTGGCGCACTTGTTGAGCACGAATTGCTCTTCATTATGAAAAAAAATTTGTTTTAATTATAACGGGTGTTCAGATTTTATCGACTTTTTTCGTTTTTGCAAGAATGGAGTAAACGCTCTAACCTCTGCAATTTTCAAGTTATTGCACTCAAACTTTGTACAGAATTAGTATAGCTATTAAGGGGAGGCTAAATACCATTTTCGTTCAATTCCTACATTATCGACTTATCACCGTCGTCCAGTCTTTCTCCCAAAACCGTAAATGAAAATTTATTAAATTTTGAAAATTCAGAGAAGGATAAGTTAATTAACAATTAATTGATAATTAAGGGGCTAAAACGCGTCACAACTAACTCCAACGAATTCATTGGAGCCCCAAAAATATTAGGTTACTCGTCAGAATCCATGGTGCTGCCCTCCCTCGCACGTTTGTAAACTAGATTTCGCCATTTCGTGTTTCGATAAAACTACAATTTATCGATATTCATCTCCTTATGCGCCATCCAAACTTACGATGTGTCTTTTCCATAAAATAATGTCGAAAACGTCTTGATATTTGTGTCTTGGCGTTCTTCATGGAGCCTCACTCTTAGTTTAGACGAAATACAGTAAAAAGTCTCATAATTCAAGATTTTCAATTACAGATTCCTGATGGTAATCGGATCTATAATTTTATTTTTTGATTTTTCAAAAAAATTTTAGTGAGGCTCCATTTGTGCCATAATTCCGATTATGCTGTTAAAATTTTATTGAATTCCATTCATTCGTATGAGAGCAAGTTTGGATGGCGATTTCGAAGCGTAGTGTCGGTATTTAGCCTCCTCTTAAGATTGTTTGGTATTGAATTTGGCGAAAATCTATCGAGGGATAAAAATTTTAAGGAATTTTGAATTTTTTGAAAAATAGCCTAAACGCTCTAACTTGTGCAATTTTTAAGATATTGTACTGAAACTTTGCACAGAGCTAATATAGCTATCAAGGTTGTTCGCTATTGAATTTGGAAAAAATCTATCGAGGGATTAAAATTTTATGAAATTTTTAGTGTTTTGAAAAATAGCGTAAGCGCTCTGACTTGTGAAATTTTTGAGATATTGCACTGAAACATTACACAGAGCTAATATAGCTATCGAGGATGATCGTTATTAAATTTGGCGAAAATCGATCGAATTTGCACATTGATTACTAATATTTTTCAATAGTTAAAGCTTCCTTTATGAGGAAGCTAAATTTGATAGCCATACTGTGAATTAAAGGAAGCTATGTGAACTATGGATAAAGATGAGGAAGCAATGTGCAAATTTTTTTTCAATAGTTGACAAAGCTTCCTTTATGAGGAAGCCAAATTTGATCGCCATACTGTGTGTTAAAGGAAGCTATGTGAACTATGAATAAAGATGAGGAAGCAATGTGCAAATTTCAATTTGCAGGGTTTTTAACAAAACGTTAATTTCTTAATAACGAGCTTCCTAATCGTCGTGCAATTTTTACACGACCTCTTGAATACCTCACACAAAAACATACCAAATTTTCAAAATTTTCTCATCATTTTTTATTTTAACCCTTAAGGAGGTTGAAGTAATGATGATAGAATTCTGAAAATTTGGTATGTTCTTACATGAAGTATTCAGGAGGTCGTGTAAAAATTTCACTACGATTGAGAAGCTATTTATTGAACAATTAACATTCAAAGGTGTCATAGCTTCTAAATAACCTTAAGTGGGTCAAAACCACCTTAATTGTAGGTGTGACTTTGTTTTAGAAAAATTCGGCAATCAGAGAATTAAACGAGGGACAAAAAAGGTTTTTTTCTCCGCGCTACTAATAAGTTATGGTGAGGGTCATTATCAAAAATATCAGCGATAACAGAAGTTTTTTTTTGCGAAATTTCTCTGCGCTACTTTCATCTCCCTGACCCGATGGAAGGGTTGAAACTGGCATAGTTAAATTTCGCAAGTTGCGAAGTTTGCATTTCGTGAGAATCGAATAATTCACGAGAAGTCCTGTGGGACACATGATGAAAGAGAGAGAGAGAGAGAGAGAGAGAGAGGAGTGGGAGAGAGCCTTAAAGTTTCTCATGGCTGCGGTGACCGTCCGACGCGAAATTTGCATCTGTCCGGAAATTCACAAGCGCAATATTCCCGAGCCCCGGTGATAGAGGCTGTCGGTGGTAATCCCACTGCCTAATTCTACACATACACACACCCTCGTATATATATGGGGCATTCCACGTCAAATCGCGTGGTCATCGGCCTAACCCGCTCGGATTCAGATGTCCAATGAATCGTGGGTTTCGTTCGGCCCAAAATATGACCTCAAATTTTTAGAAATTTTTATTTCATTTTTTAGGGGTTGCCCGAGCTAAAAAAATCATTAAATTGAGAGAAAACATAAAGAGGAGGCTTTTTCAAATTAATGAAATTTTTTTCACAGAAATTAGGACCCAAAACAGATATTTTCGTCATACACTCAGTCAAAAAATTAAAGGAACAGTAAAATTTTCGAGATTTTTCAGCGATTTTCCAAAGGCTGTAACTTTGTTAATTTTGGTCGTAAAAATTTTTCAAAAAAAGCATTTTGAAGCTTGAATCTTCTACTTTTGGAATCTTAAGTCAAAAATTTTTTATGGGCATCACCCTCGACGCAGTCGAAAGAAATATCACGGTAAAAATTTTCTCGAAATTTTTGCTTTTTTCAAAACAGTCGATGGGCTTCAAAAAATTTTTCCGAACTTAACCAATCTATGGATCGTTTAGCTGAATTCTTTGGCTTCAATTTGCTTTTTTTATTTTTGTTCTACGACCATTGTCCGCTGAAATATCGGTGATTGAACAAAAATTCGTCTTTTTTTTTAAATCTTCGATATATCTGGAACTAATGATCGTACAGCGAGTAAACGGTGAGTTTCGGAAACTTGAATCTACCCTCTATAAGTGCCTGTTATTGTCAGAAACGAAAAAAATTGTTTCTATTCTTAATTTTAACTTGAAAAAGTGCAAAAAATTAACTTTTTTTCTTGTTTTAGAAAATCTACCACAACTTTGCAGATATTGCGAAAAATACCAATGTTTTAAGGTCCTTTTTTAGCTCAATACATACCTAAAAACCATGCCAATTTTCAAAACAATCGGTCGAACCGTTTTTTGTGACCGAGTCATCAAACTTTTAGAAAAATTGAAGGAACACGTTTATTGATCCTTAATGACCAATTAATGTTGTTAAAAATTTTTGAAAAAAGTTTTCTTTTTTTCCCCCTCAAATTTGCATGTAACGAGCGGGGAAAGCTAGAAAAAATCCAAATTTCGAAAACAAAATTTTTTTTTCGAAATTTCGATTTTGTTTTATTTTTTAATTTGAAAAAAAATTGTATTGGCATTTTTTTTACAATTTTGCATTCAATATGTAATAAATATCGAAATAAAATTTTGAAAAAAATGCTAATAAATTTTTTTATTCAAATTTAAAAAATAAAAAAAAATTTAATTTTGCAAAAAAAAATTTTTTTCTTTTTGAAATGTGAATTTTTTTTCTTAGTTTTCACGCTCATTAAATGCAAATTTGAGAGAAAAGAAAGAAAAACTTTTTAATTCATTTTTAACACCATTAATTAATTGGTCATTAAGGATCAATAAACGTGTTCCTTCAATTTTTCTAAAAGTTTGATGACTCGGTCACAAAAAACGGTTCGACCGATGGTTTTGAAAATTGGCATGGTTTTTAGGTATCTATTGAGCTAAAAAAGGACCTTAAAACATTGGTATTTTTCGCAATATCTGCAAAGTTGTGGTAGATTTTATAAAACAAGAAAAAAAGCTAATTTTTTGGACTTTTTCAAGTCAAAATTGAGCATGGAAACAATTTTTTTTCGTTTATGACAATAACAGGCACTTATAGAGGGTAGATTCAAGTTTCCGAAACCCACCGTTTACTCACTGTACGATCATTAGTTCCAGAGATATCGAAGATTTTAAAAAAAAGACGAATTTTTGTTCAATCGCCGATATCTCAGCGAAAAATGGTCGTAGAACAAAAATAAAAAAAGCAAATTGAAGCCAAAGAATTCAGCTAAACGATCCATAGATTGGTTAAGTTCGGAAAAATTTTTTGAAGCCCATCGACTGTTTTGAAAAAAGCAAAAATTTCGAGAAAATTTTTACCGTGATATTTCTTTCGACTGAGTCGAGGGTGATGCCCATAAAAAAATTTTGACTGAAGATTTCAAAAGTAGAAGATTCAAGCTTGAAAATGCTTTTTTTGAAAATTTTGTACGACCAAAATTAACAAAGTTACAGCCTTTGGAAAATCGCTGAAAAATCTCGAAAATTTTGCTGTTCCTTTAATTTTTTGACTGAGTGTAGTTCGATAATGGACCAAAAATAATTACTATTTTTTTAAAAAATTTTAATTGTGTTTGAATCATCCGTTTTATTTTCGAAAAATGTTGTCGTTTCACTCTTAAGGGAAGAAAAAAAATCAAGTTTCACTAGAAAAATATTTTTATTGCTGTTATTCTCACTACAAGGAACAATTAAAATAAAAAATTATTTTAAAAAAATTAAAATACAAAAAAATAGTAATTATTTTTGGCCCATTATCGAACTATGACGAAATCTGTTTTGGGCCTTAGTTTATGTGAAAAAATTTAATTTAAAAAAGGCCCCTCTTTATGTTTTCCCTCAATTTAATTATTTTTTAGCTCGGGCAACCCCTAAAAACGAAATAAAAATTTCTAAAAATTTGAGGTTGTATCTTGGGCCGAACGAAAAACCTACAATTCATTGGACATCAAAATTGGAGGGGGTCAGGCCGATGTTCGCGTGATTTGACGTGGAATGCCCCATATACATGAATATGTGCGTGTTCTTTGAAACTGTCGGAATCCAGTATAAACCACAAGACGGCTGAGTGGAAGTTCGAGTCCGGACGGTTTATGCCGCCTCGAAGGAGTTGAAAAGCTCCGTGGCGGACATCGCACGTTTCCAAATTGATTTTCATCCACCCCCGATCGAACGGGATCATCTTGAATTTCGAAAAATCATTAAAACTCGAATTTCCCATTTTTTTACGGCTTCTTCATAATTTGCAGAGGAAAGGAAGCCAATTTGTGATACCATTTGTAATTAAGTATTGCTAGATTTGAATAAGGAGGGCAAAATGATCCCTCAGTGTAAAACGATCCCTCTCAGCTTGGACGAATCTACCAGCGCAAGACGGCTTTCACAGCGGCTTTGAGAATAATTATTTTTAAAATAGACAAATTTCAAAATAAAGTTAAAAGTTACAAAAATATGTATGGGTTAAAATTCCGAAAGGCAGCATGTGTTTGGGCCTCATAGTCGACGATTGTTTTGTAACTTTAAGAGGAGGCTAAATACCGACACTACGCTTCGAAATCGCCATCCAAACTTGCTCTCATACGAATGAATGGAATTCAATAAAATTTGAACAGCATAATCGGAATTATGGCACAAATGGAGCCTCACTACAAAATTTTTTGAAAAAAAAAAAAAAAAAATTATAGATCCGATTACCATCAGGAATCTGTAATTGAAAATCTTGAATTATGAGACTTTTTACTGTATTTCGTCTAAACTAAGAGTGAGGCTCCATGAAGAACGCCAAGACACAAATATCAAGACGTTTTCGACATTATTTTATGGAAAAGACACATCGTAAGTTTGGATGGCGCATAAGGAGATAAATATCGATAAATTGTAGTTTTATCGAAACACGAAATGGCGAAATCTAGTTTACAAACGTGCGAGGGAGGGCAGCACCATGGATTCTGACGAGTAACCTAATATTTTTGGGGCTCCAATGAATTCGTTGGAGTTAGTTGTGACGCGTTTTAGCCCCTTAATTATCAATTAATTGTTAATTGACTTATCCTCCTCTGAATTTTCAAAATTTAATAAATTTTCAGTTACGGTTTTGGGAGAAAGACTGGACGACGGTGATAAGTCGATAATGTAGGGATTGAACGAAAATGGTATTTAGCCTCCTCTTAAGGACACATAGTACAGTATGAGAGTACACTCTGGAATTTTTTTTTGATTTTTAGATCGACCAGTTTCACCGTACCGATGACGTTATTTTTTTGAAATTTCTTGAATGTCATGTTTTGATCAATTTCTCTAGACTTCTGTAATTAAAAAAAAAAAAAATCGACTCATATTTTCATCGAAAAGGATCTTAGCTTTTCAAAAAAAATATTTCCAAATACGTACCAATTCGTATGAGCATAGAAAAATGGGTTTTTTCCTCAAAAAGGTGTTTTATCGATGAGCCTACACTCCAATCTGTTTTTTCATATTTTTTAAGGATTTCTGAAGTTTTCTTACACGAAAAAACTCTTTTTCCAGAGTGGGATCTCTGCGGCATCAAACCGTTATATATTAAATAGAATCTGAGGTGCTGTAAATATCGAAAAAATAGTGCGGATACAATAATGCTTACTGCGCTATTATCGTATTGTATTGTTACTATCATTTTTTTGTATCGAAGTCATTATGGGTTTTTAATTTAACTTTTAATTTATTAGTACTGTAACAGGAGGATTTGACTATGAGAAAAAATAATAATACCCTGAAAGCAATGTAATGTACACGATTCCGGGGAATGGGTGTGTAAACAAACTTTTAAAAACATCCATTCATCTTTTATGAAAATATTTATTGACGTATGGTTAATTTTTCGCCAAGAAATTGTTAAATTTTTTTTTTTGAGTATACTCAAAAGCAACCAAAGTAAAACAAGTAAAAATTGTTAAATTTTTTTTTTTGCGCAAAATTAACATGCGTCAATAAATATTTTCATAAAAGATGAACGGATGTTTTTTAAAGTTTGTTTACACACCCATTCCCCGGAATCGTGTATATTATATTGCTTTAAGGGTATTATTATTTTTTTACATAGTCAAATCCTCCTGTTACAGTACTAATAAATCAAAAGTCAAGTTAAAAACCCATAACGACCTCGATAAAAAATGATAGTAACAATACAATACAATACTAGCGCAGTAAGAATTATTGTATCCGCACTATTTTCTCGATATTTACAGCACCTCAGATTATATTTAATATATAACGGTCTGATGCCGCAGAGATCCCACTATGGAAAAAGAGTTTTTTCGTGTAAAAAAACCTCAGAAATCCGAAAAAAATATGAAAAAACAGATTGGAGTATAGGCTCATCGATAGAACGCCTTTTTGAGGAAAAAACCTATTATTTTATGCTCATACGAATTGGTACGTATTTGGAAATATTTTTTTTGAAAAGCTGAGATCTTTTTCGATGAAAATATATGTCGAAATTTTTTTTTCAATTACAGGGGTCTAGAGAAATTGATAAAAACATGACATTCAAGAAAGTTAAAAAAAATGAGGTCATCGGTACGGTGAAACTGGTCGATCTAAAAATCCAAAAAAAAAATCCAGAGTGTACTCTCATACTGTATTATACGTCCCTAAAGTTACAAAACAATCGTCGACTATGAGGCCCAAACGCATGCTGCCTTTCGGAATGTTGACCCGTATATAAATTTTAACGTTAATAAATTAAAATGTCTTTCCTGAAAAAATTCTCGAAAAACCGCTTTTTTTCGTCCTCCTGACTGCTTACAACCCCTTAAGAGAAATTCTTTGTTTTTTTCGAAGGTTTGTTATTTTGCAAAAAATTGAATTCTGATGAACCAAATTTTACGTAAATTGAAAAATAAATTTATGCAAATAAATTAATTTTACAATGAAATTATTGTTTCATAAGAACAAAAGTTTTTTTTTTTGGGGAAGCAAAATCCTCCATTGCTCCTCTATTATTTATGCACAAATAAAATGCAGCAGACAAGACCATAAATATCAAATATAATATTACACAGTGTACGTGTGACTGTTAAAAAATTTCTCGCTATTTCTTACTTCCCTATTTCACTTATTTCCTCTTTTTTCTCGTGTCCTCGCGACGACTCTTATTTTTCATCCCTCTCTTCCTCTCTCTCTCTCTCTCTCTCTCTCTCTCTCTCTCTCTCTCTCTCTCTCTCTCTCTCTCTCTCTCTCTCTCTCCACCTGTCTACTTATCCTCCTCCTCTCTCTATTTCGCTCTCGCGAGTCTCGATACGACGGGGAAAAAAAACTCACCAGATTTCTGAGCACGTCGTCCGGCACGTTTCTGCTGGAATTGCAGAGGGCACGAGCCGCGCTGTGTGAGAAAATCACCGGTGCCCTCGTAGTTTGCAGTGCAGCTCTCATCGTCCTCGTTGAAACGTGAGACAGATCCACGAGCATTCCCAGTCTGTTCAGCTCCCTTACGACCGCCTTTTTGTTTTATTTTTTTTTTTTTGCAAAAAACAATCGTTAAACGTCCAATGATATGTATATCTATATCTACATAAGGGGCATTCCATACCAAGTCGACCGGAGTGTGACCCTCGACCTCGCTGACTTCGTTTACGATTTTTTATACGATTCTTCCAACTCGAAATAGCATTCAGAATTTTTTTTCCGATTTTTAAAATCAAATTTGTGTACGTTATGATTTTTTGAACATTTTTTTCGAAAACCTCGATGGCCGTCATTTAAAAATCTGAAAAAATTCTCAAAAATCCGGTGTCAAAAATGAAAATTTTTCACCAAAAATTCATAATGTCCAGGCTTTCGCTTCCACCTCGATTTTAGATTTTTATGAAGAAAACGTAAAAAAAAATAGATGCAGAAATTAACCAACTATTTTTGGAAATTGTTGGTTAACGATAAAAATATTCAAGCCACTTTTCACGGTAGATCAATTTCTGCATCTATTTTTTTTTACGTTTTCTTCATACAAACCTAAAATCGAGGTGGAAGGGAAATCCTGGACATCATGAATGTTGGGTCAAAAATTTTTATTTTTTACACCGGATTTTTGAGAATTTTTTCAGATTTTTAAATTACGGTTCTCGAGGTTTTCGAAAAAAATGTTTGAAAAGTCATAACGTACTCAAATTTGGTTTTAAAAATCTGAAAAAAATTCTGAATGCTATTTTGAGTTGAAAGAATCATATAAAAAATCGTAAACGAAATCAGCGAGGTCGAGGGTCACACTCAAGTCGACTTGGTACGGAATGCTCCATATATGTACGTCTATATCTTTTTCTTTCCCTTCCTCAGTCTCAATCGATCGTCTAAAGAAGCACGAGAATCTCTCCTGCAGTTTCTCGACTTTCATGCTAAAACTACCCCCTCCCTTTGCCTTAATTATTATTATTATTATTGCCTAAAGTCATTATTGCTAATTAAACTGATGAGAAAAGTCGAAAAAGTGGCGTCCAATTTTTTTTCTTAGAATCCCTGTCATTTTCCGAACAAGGTCAGAAAGTTTCCAAAACTTTTTTCCTTTTTATTCTCGTTTGGTCCCCACGAAAAATTGAACGGTTGGACAATTTTGACAAATATTCTCTTTTAATGTTGTTTTTTTTGTACAATTTTCGAGCACCTTTTTTTTATCACGAATTAATTCTCGTTTCAGATGCCAATTTTGTTTCGATTTTTATTTTGATGAAATCGATTTTTATGTGGATTTTTTTTTAAAGCGACGAATTTACTTTTTTGCGATACGAAAAGTATAATTATCGATTAATTATAGTATAATTATGATTTTATATGAAGTAAATGAATATTAGATAATTTTTTTTAAATTTTCTATTTTTGAAGAGGAAATATTCTCTCTTAATGTTATTTTTTTTTGTACAATTTTGGAGCACCTTTTTTTGTATCATGCATTTAATTCTCGTTTCAAATGTCAATCTTGTTTTTTGTCGATTTCTATTTTGATGAAGAAATCGATTTTTATTATGGATTTGTTTTTAAAGCGACGAATTAACTTTTTTTGCGATACGAAAAGTATAATTATCGATTAATTATAGTATAATTATGATTTTATTAAAAGTAAATGAATACTAGATAATTTTTTTTTGTTTACTATTTTTGAAGAGGAAATATTCTCGTTTAATGGAGCACCTTTTTTATCATGAATTTAATTCTCATTTCAGATATCAATCTTGTTTCTTGTCGATTTTTATTTTAATGAAGAAATCGATTTTTATGTGGGTTTTTTTTAAAGCGACGAATTAATTTTTTTTGAGATACGAGAAGTATAATTATAGATTAATTATAGTATAAATATGATTTTATATGAAGTAAATGAATATTAGATAATTGTTTTTTATTTACTATTTTTGAAGAAGAAATATTCTCTTTTAATGTTATTTTTTTTTGTACAATTTTAGAGCACCTTTTTTTAATCATGAATTTAATTCTCGTTTCAAATGTCAATCTTGTTTTTTGTCGATTTTTATTTTGATGAAGAAATCGATTTTTATCTGGATTTTTTTTTAAAGTGACGAATTAACTTTTTTACGATACGAGAAGTATAATTATAGATTAATTAGAGTATAATTATGATTCTATTAAAAGTAAGTGAATACTAGATAATTTTTTTTTATTTACTATTTTAGAAGAGGAAATAAGTTCATCAAAATTGTTTTTTCTTTCTCGTATATCAAACTTATTTTTTGCCACAATAAATTGAGAACTTTTATTTACAATTAAAATTCAATTTTCATACGATTTTTTTTTTTTAGTGACAACAAGTAACTTTTCTCATGATTGAAGAATCCAAGAATGACAATAATAATTGTATTATAATATAATTATACAATAATTATAATTCAATTACAAGCAAATAAATACTGGATAAATATTTCCTTCAAAAATTAAAAAAATTTCGAAAGGAAATCTGCACACCAAAATGTTTTGTTTTTAAATTCTTGCAAATCAATCCTATTTTCTGCAACGATGAATCAAGGTTTTTTTAATCAGTAAATGAATTCTGGATGAATTTTGTATTAAAAAAAAAAAATTCTGAAAATCTGCCTCCACAAATTGCCCTTTTGATAAATTCTGTTCCTGCTCGATGTTTTTCCCAAATTTCACTCTTAATATGGGAGGGCAAATTTTTTCGCACCCACTATACGATAATTTCTTATCTTGCATTTTCTCTCCTTTGAAGAATCGAGAAAAATGAGCGGCGCTCGTAGAGTCTCGAATTCAGGAATCTCGTGGGCAATTTCGACCATCGATGCACATCTACAGTCATAATATACACAGGATATATATGTGTATATAGGTATATGCTGGCCTACTTTATTTAGCCGTTGTGTAACCAGTAATGGCGGCCGATACAAGACCGGGGCACGTCGAACTCACCCCCAAACTACCCCCTCGTTCCCTCCGACAAACGGGAAAGCATAATAACGACCGCGTTTCCGGACAGTAAGCTCCCCTGCCCCGTGCCTCTCCCCTCCCCTCGCCCCTCACCCCCACCCCGCCCCACGTATTCCTGGCGGCACGCTGCAGTGTCATCCCTCGCTCCCTCGTTCCACCCCGAGAGACTGGCATTGCCCATTTGTTTTCCCAGTGTACACACACGCGGTCTGTTCGTGGACCATTGCCGGAGACTTGCACACGCGTGATACGACCGCGAAATGAGACGAGGAAAGGAGGGGGGGGGAATAGGAAAGGGGGTTGAGAAAAAAAAAGAGCACGAAGAAAAACTATCCGAAAGATAAATAAGACGAGGAGGGATGAAAGGACAACATTTTTTTTATGCTCTTAATGTGAGTGCGGCCATTTTTTTTTTTTTTTTTGAATAGACCAGATATTAAGACGAATTTTTATTTTTATTGAAATTGAGGATTTGTCAATATTTCGAGGGTTCTTTTTGGGGGGTGGAATTTGAGAGGTAAGGAAAGTAAAAAAATTACATTATTTTTTTTCCAATGGACAAGATAACACGATTTTTCTTTTCTTTTTTTTTAAAATTGAAATTGAGGATTTGTCAATATTTTGAGGGTCCTTTTTGGGGGTCGAATTTGAGAGGCAAAAAATTCAGAGAGGAGGAATTTAAACATTTTTTGTTGTTGTTAACATGGACACGATATTAGAGAGATTTTTTGTAATTTTTTTTATTGAGATTGAGGATTTGCCAATATTTTGAGGATTTATTTAGAGGGTTGATTTTAAGAGGCAAAGTTTGGAGAAAAGGAGAAATGTCGACACTTTTTAAAATGTTGTTAAAATAACGACAGCAATGTTATTTTGCCTTTTTTTTGTAAGTGCAGCAATTTTTTTATTTTCCAAAGACAAGATATTAACACGAATTTTTCTTATTTTTTTTCAAATACAAATTGAGGTTTTGTCATATTTTGAAGGTTCTTTTTGGAGGTGGAATTTGAGAGGTAAGGGAAGTAAAAAAATTACATTACTATTTTTTTTTCCAATGGACAAGATAACACGAATTTTTCTTTTTTTTTTTTTATTGAAATTGAGGATTTGTCAATATTTTTAGAGTCCTTTTTGAGAGTCGAATTCGAAAAATTCAGAGAGGAGGAATGTAAACATTTTTCGTTGGACACGATATTAGAGCGAATTTTTTTTTTTAAATTGAGATTGAAGATTTGTCAATATTTTGAGAATTTATTTAGGGGGTTGATTTTAAGAGGCAAAGTTTGGAGGAAGGGAGAAATGTCGACATTTTTTAAAATGTTGTTAACGTAACGTAACAGCAATGTTATTTTTGTTTTTTTTATGGATAAATAATTAACACAGAATAAACACGAAAATTAACACGACAGATAAATAAGGCGAGGAGGGACGAAAGGACAACATGTTTTTTATGTTCTTAATGCAAATGCAGCAATTTTTGTTATTTTCCAAAGACAAGATGTTGAAACGAATTTTTGTTATTTTTTTTCTAAATTGAAATAAAGGATTTGTCAATATTTTGAGGGTTCTTTATTGGGGAGAGTGGAATTTGAGAGGCAAAAAGTTCAGAGAGAAGAATAAATGTAAACATTTTTTTATGTTGTTAATAAGTGCGGCATAATTATAAATTTTTTTTCCATAGACAAAATATTGACAAGATTTTTTTTTTTTTAATTGAGATTATGGATTTGTTAATATTTTGAGGGTTTATTTAGGGGGTTGATTTTGAGGTGTAAAAAGTTTTGAGGAAAGGAGAAATGTTAACATTTTTTAAAATTTTGTTAACGTAACGGCAGCAATATTATTTATGGTTTTTTTTATAGGTAAGAAATTAACACGAACTTTTGTTTCTTTTTAAATTGAGATTGAGGATTTGTCAATATTTTGACGGTTCATTCAGGGGGTTGATTTTGAGTGGCAAAAAATTTGGAGGAAAGAAGAAATGCTTTAATGTCGTTAACCGTAACGGCAGCAATATTATTTTTGGTTTTTTTTATAAATAAAAAAATAACACGAATTTTTTGAATTTTTTTATAAAGTGCGATATTGAGGATTAGTCAATATTTTGAGAGTTCGTTCAGGGGGTTGAATTTCAGAGGGGAAAAATTCGGAGGAAAGGAGAAATTTTCACAATTTAATAGGTTTAAAAAATAAAAATAAACAAGAGATCAACACGATTTTGTTAAAGGACGAGATTGAGAATTTCTTAATATTCAGAGGTTTCGGTTTGGGGGTTGAATTCAAGAGACAAGAAATTCAGACTTTTCGGTATCGATTTTTGTTTCGTATTGTCTAAATTATTCTTCGTCCATTTAT
The DNA here is from genome assembly GCA_946863875.1 of Alloplasta piceator. Lineage (NCBI taxonomy): Eukaryota > Metazoa > Arthropoda > Insecta > Hymenoptera > Ichneumonidae > Alloplasta > Alloplasta piceator. The sequence goes on from OX333071.1 coordinate 4,472,474, forward strand.
AAATTCATGAAAAAATTGGGTGGGGGTCGAAGAGTCGACTAACCAATATTTCGAACGGCCGAAATCCCGAATTTCACGATTACGAGCGTTAGAATAACGAAGCGCAGAAATCCCGAACGCCAAAAAAGCGAAAGCGGAGAGAGCCGCCCCATGCGTAAGAGAGAGAGAGATGCGCCTCCTCTCTCTCTTACGCATGGGGCGGCTCTCTCGACTTTCTCTTTTCTGGCGATCGGGATTTCGGCGCTTCGTTATTCTAACGCTCGTGATCGTAAAATTCGGGATTTGATTTTGGCCGTTCGAAATATTGGTTAGTCGACTCTTCGACCCCCACCCAAAAAATGTTGTTTTGATTTATGAGAAATCTCACCTTTCCAAATTCGCTGAGTCCTGGAACGTTGTCCTGCGTACTGTTCGTCTCGCCAACAGAACAAACTGCCCTGCCGAGAAAAAGAGACAAAAGAGATTTGTTTAAAAATAGTTGAAACACTCAATAAACAAAAACATTAAAATTAATCATAATGAAAAAAAAAAAATTTACTGCAGAACAGATTTCGTCTAGATTAAAATCTATCGTTTTTTTAAATTATTATTTTTTAACCACTATATTACTTTAGATGAAAATCCGGGTTGACTGGATATTTTCACATATTTTAAAATCGACATCGATTTTGTAAACGACGATAAATCAAAAAGGGTTCAACCCTCTGATTACATTTGAACCGGAAGTGGGTCAATTTTTCGAGCCACGTTATTGTATGTATTGGGCGTTCCATCCCAAATCGGACAGTTTGAAGAACTTTTTTTTTTATTTCCTCAATTTTTTAATATTTTTTAGTACCCATCAAGAGGCCCTTCCTGTTAAATTTCGAGATTTTGTTGATTCCCCGTTCAAAAGATATTAAATGAACAAAAAAAAAACCGCTCTTTTTTTGGTCATAACTTCTTTGGTATGATCCAAATTAAATTTTTTTTTTTCAAATTTTTTGTTTTTTATGGCTTTTTCAGAAAAAAATACAACAAAAATATTCGACGAGTTTTTGAGTTTTAAACTTTAAATTGCGTTTTTAAAAGTGAGTGTCATTTTTTATTTAAAATTTTTTTTTATGCTTCAAACATCTATCTATTCAACAATTTTTAAGACTAGTCCGATCGTGGGATTACCATAACAACTATTTTTTTTTATTTTTGAGAATTAAATTTTTTTTTTCATAAATTAATATGAATACCAATTTTTGTTACTGTGTAGTATTTTTTCAATATTAAAAATTTATTTTGACACTTTTTTTTTATTGTTAACAGGTTCTTAAAATTAATAATTAATCATTAAGTCTGTTTATAAACAATAGTAACAACAGTTTTTATTGATTCACGTATTTTTTTGATAACCTTAAATGTACGATTATTTCCTGAATTAGAATATTCCTTTGCCAATATGTTAATTATTAATTTTAAAAATCTGTTAAGAATGAAAAAGTGTCAAAATTAATTCCAAACGATTAAAAAAATACTATGCAGTGACAAAAATTGGTATTCATAATAATTTAGGAAAAAAAAAAATTTTAATTTTCAAAAATCGAAAAAAAAATAGTAGTTATTGAAATCCCACGATCGGACTAGTCTTAAATTTTTTTGAATAGATAGATATTTAAAACAAAAAATTTAAAAAAAAAAATCAAAAATTACACTCACTTTTAAAAACGTGATTTCAAGTTTAAAACTCAAAAAACTCATTCAAAAACTCGTCGAATATGTGTTGTATTTTTTTCTGAGAAGGCCATAAAAAACAAAATTTTTTTAAAAAAGAACTTTTAATTTGGACCATTATTAAAGAAGTTATGACCAAAGTACCAAAAAAGAGCGGTTTTTTTGTTAATTAAGTATCTTTTGAACGGGTAATAAAAAAAAAATCTCAAAATTTGACAGGAAGGGTATTTCAATGGTTACTAAAAAATATTAAAAAATTGAGGAAATAAAAAAAAAAGTTTTTCAAAATGTCCGATTTGGGATGGAACGCCCCGTATATATGTGGCAATAAAAAAATTGGTTGTGAAAAAAAAAAAAAAGTTCACCGGTCCCAGGAAAAACTTTTCAACTATCTGATCGTGAGAAAAATGTACACAGTGATAACCGTGCGGTGACATAAAATCATCCCCTGGTTTAGCGAGTGACTCTTTTAAACAGTTGTCCATAAAAGTAACATAAAGTTGGTGTGGGACGTGGTGAAGAAGGGGGAGGAGGAGAGGCCTGGATATCGTCCTGTGGCAGGAGTGCGAAAACGCCACTTCCAAGACGCCACCAGGATTTAAGTCTCGCTGTGGCGCTCTCGAGAAACGACTGGTTTACCACCAGTATACACACAAGTTCCACTTATTCGCAACCTGCGGAAAATCCTGGCCCTCGCCCACACCACAAAACTCACCCCATACGTGTGTTAACATGTATGACAAATTCCTAACCAAACTGCTCGTCGTTCAACCCTAACTCCCTTCAATTCCATCCCCTATTTTTTATACCTTTCCCCTGTCTCTCAAAAAACCTCAATTTTTTTGAACCAAAATATTGGGTCTTTTTTGGTCCCCAAAATTTCTGCTCCCGTTTAAAAAACTGAATTGACTCCGAAAGATGGGCCGAAGGATAACCAAATCCTTGAAAATATCGAAAAAGTGGCTTAGGGTTTTTTTTTCTATTTTCTTGAAACGGAAACGAAAGAAAAGAATTTGCTTATTTGATAATCTATTTCTAATCATTTTTACAGATTTTTTAATCGTGGTAAGAATAATTGATTTTTAAGAATAGAGCAATTTTTGGCTTGCTAAAAATTGCTAAAAATGTAAAAAAAAATTTAGAAGACTATTGAGAGATGCTTATAATGTATAAAAAATCATATGTACATGGCTTTTGAGAGGGTTGGGGGTTGAATATTTAATTTTAAGAATTAAAAGAATTGTTTTGGCTTTTGAAAAATGTTGGGTCTTTTTCGTCCCCAAAATTCTGCCTCAATTTAGAAAACCGAATTACCAAATCCTTGTAAATTGCAAAAAAGTGGCCTGAGGGTTTTTTTTTAAATTTTGTTGAAACGGAAACGAAAGAAAAAAATTTGCTTATCTGATAATCTATATCTAATCATTTTTACAAATTTTTTAATGGTGCTAAGAATAATTGATTTTTGAGAATGGAAAAAATATTTTCGCTTGCTAAAAAAGGTAAAAACAAATTCAGAGGACTTTTGAGAGATGCTTATAATGTATAAAAAAATCGAAGATGGGTTTTGAAAAGGTTAAGGGTTGAAATTTAATTTTTAAGAATTAAAAGAATTGTTTCGGCTCTTAAAAGAATATTTAAAAAATGTTGGGTCTTTTTTCGTCCCCAAGTGAATAGTAAAAAAGTGGACTGAGGCGTTTTTTTTTTAATTCTTGGAATGGAAACGAAAGAAAAGAATCTGCGCATTCAAAAACCGATTTCTAATGACTTTTACAGATCTTTTAATCGTGATAAGGATAATCAATTTTTAAGAATAGAAAAAACATTTTGGCTTGCTAAAAATGTAAAAAAAAATTCAGAGGACTTTGGAGAGATGCTCATAATGGATAAGAAAATCATAGATGGGTTTTGAACGGTTTGTGGATTGAATATTTAATTTTTAAGAATAGAACAAATATTTTGGCATGCTAAAAATGTAAAACAAAATTTCAAAGGACTTTTGAGAGATGCTTATAATGTATACAAAATCATAGATGGGTTTTGAAGGGTTTGGGGATTGAATATTCAATTTTAAAGAATTAAAAAAATTGTTCTGGCTCTTAATATTTAAAAAATTTCAGAGTCCTTTTGAAAGATGCTTACAATGCATAAAAAGCATGAATGGATTTTGAAGGGGTTGGGAGTTTAATATTTGCTGATTTAGTCAGGGATCCCCCATATAACTGTATATATATGTCACACTGCATATATTATAGTAATACATTTTCTTTTTTATGACTCTGCGCAACGTCCCGACGACCGTCGAGGGACGCGTAAAGCGATGCTGAAACTCAAAAGTGTACAAACGCCCCAACAGTCCCGTTGACGTTGTGCACGCCCTCTCTCGGCGATGTCCTTATCCGAGATTTGAAAATCTCTTCCTCTCACCATTCAGATGTAAATCTCCCGCGAATAAAAAATGGCACATTAAGCTATCATCGAAAACAATCAAATTGCCAGATTGTGGAGGAAATTGTCCGCAGACAACGGATATACCATTTTAAAAATGCACCCCCACGATAACATAGTTAAATGTAGAAAAAAAACGTAATATAATTCCTGTCAAATTGGCTGTCAAGGATTTTATCGGAGAAATCCCGCTATACCCCATGGAATTTTTTTTCAAAATTTCAGAATTACTTAATATTTATCATAAAAAAACTCCACCTGTACTTCTTCAACGATAATTTTTTTTTTAATTAGGGTCATTCGATGTCAAATCGACCAAGAGTTGGAATCGACCCCTTTCAATTTCGATGAAATTTGGTCGGAAGTTTTCGTTTTTAATAAAACGAAGTTCTACCAAAGGAAAAAAATTAAATTTGTTTTTTCGATAGTTATGCAAAATTCAAAATTTCACAAATTTTCGAATCTTTCAAGTTTATTTTTTAAATATCTTGAACACTTCTATAGTTACGAAAAATTGTTCTGAATTCGTCTTAAAGAGTATACTTAGGGCTAGGAAAAAAAAAATATTCCAAATAATTGTTTGAAAAATGATGAATTTGGAGAATTTTAATTGTTCAAAAATTGTGAAAATCCAATTTCGACATTAAATTTTTGGTTCAATTTTTTAAATATAATACCTTGTAATGATCTAAAAGGTCCTGAAATTTTCAGGATGGTGTTTTTTTGTTTTGAAAATATACATTTTTGAATTCTTGTAAAAAAATTTTTTTTTTTTTACCAAAATACTGTTACTTTTACTTTTTTTACTGCTAAAAATTGCAAAACTACATGATTGCTCAACTTTATTTAACTGAGAGGTAAAAAAAATTTTTTTTTTTACCAAAATTCATAAATTTATATTTTTTAAACAAAAAAACAACATCCTGAAAATTTCAGGATCTTTTAAGATCAGTACAAGGTATTATATAAAAAAATAAACGAAAAATTTAATGTTGATCGTGGAATTACACGATTTTTAAAAATTGAAAAATTAATATTGTTGAAAAAACAAAAAAAACCTTTTTGAAAATTTCAGAATCTTCCAAGATCAGTATAAGGTATTAGATAAAAAAAAGTTAAACCAAACATTAAATGTCGAACTTGGATTTTCATGATTTTTGAAAATTCAAAATTCTCCAAATTCATAATTGTTCCAAATTTTGTTTCGGTATATTTTTTTTTTCTTAGCCCCAAGTATACTCTTTAAGACGAATTCAGAACGATTTTTCGTAACTTTAATAGTTTTCCAGATATTTAAAAAGTAAACTTGATAGATTTGAAAAATTGTGAAATTTTCAATTTTGCATAACTTTCGAAAAAAAATTTTAATTTTTTCCCTTTGGTAGAACTTCGTTTTATTAAAAATGAAAACTTCTGATCAAATTTCATCGAAATTGAAAGGGGTCGATTCCAACTCTTGGTCGATTTGACATGGAATGACCCATTAATATGTCTTATGAGGTATCATTCGAAAGAACCACTCTTAAAGATTCTAAAAATAAGTTTTTTATAATTTTTGGTCCAACTGTCTCGATGATCTAGCTAAAAATTGTTAGAAATACCCTTCCCCCACGATCGTCTAGCTTTCCAAAGTTAAAATTTAGTCTTCAAAAGTATAGTCATAGAATACCGGAAAACCGCGAGTTTTTTCACCAGTGAAACAGTTGATAAAAAAAATTTATTAAAAACAGATGCTTTGTCGTATTGCTAATCCTACGGGCTCGACTCGTTTCTAACCTGTTCGTTTTTGTCTATTCTCGACTTGACATTCGGGATTGTGACCAAAAAATTAAGTCCGCTGTCTAGCGTTTTTGGGAAGGTTATGAGAATCGTTTCATTCGCGGGCACTGCCAGAAGGGAGGCAGAAATCCTCGACGTATCTTTTGGTATATAGCACCATCAACGGCATAGCCACGAGTGTAGTGCCGGAAAGTCAGGAGTTGATGAGAATTTGTGCCACAACACCAAGACAGTAAGAGAGAGAGAGAGAGAGAGAGAGAGAGAGAGAGAGAGAGAGAGAGAGAGAGAGAGAGAGAGAGAGAGAGAGAGAGATCCCAGAGACCTCTCGGCTCTGCGACCTCGCAAAGTTTCCTCGTCGACTCGATAAATGGCGTAGATCAACGCCAAGGCGCGGAGGCTGCGGAGTCTCTCACTGCAGCAGAAGCAGCAGCAGCAGTAGCCCAGCATTCTCTACAGAAAAGCTGGAAGCTCTCGCGCACCCTCTCTCTCCCTTTTTCCTCCCTTATTCTCACTCTTTCCGCTCTCTCTCTCTCTCTCTCTCTCTCCCTCTCTCTCTCTCACTCTTCATCCCTCTGGTTTCTTACCCTGTCTTTCTCTCTCTCCTTCTCTCGGGTACGAGTTTACGCGGTATACGTGGAGTGGGCCGGGGCGATTTCGCGTCAACCAAGAACCAACAACGGCCCAACTGCTTATTTACGGCCTCTGCAACGTCGTATTCACCGTCACTGGGGCGTTCGCGTGAGCGCCTTCCGCCACCAAAATGTACACCATTCCAACGTCAAGGGACGCGTAAAAACCAGGACCGAAGAAGGATTGAAAAATCCGAAGAAATGGCGGAGGATGGCGGCAGAGATACGTCGACGTGAATCAACAAGAATCCACGGATAACGATATATTTATCACGGATAGATTTTCCCCAGGTCTTTATTGAATTTGTCCCCACTTTTTGCTTCCTTCTGGTGGTTGAATTCTGCTCTGATGTTCCAAAAATTGCTTGGGAAGCGATTTCCAGTTTGGAATTGAAAGTTTGGATTCTGCTGAAAGCTTTCGTCGGAGCCTTTGATCCGCAAAATTTAGATATTTGTTAAGAGGAGGCTAAATACCATTTTCGTTCAATCCCTACATTATCGACTTATCACCGTCGTCCAGTCTTTCTCCCAAAACCGTAAATGAAAATTTATTAAATTTTGAAAATTCAGAGGAGGATAAGTTAATTAACATCTAATTGATAATTAAAGGGCTAAAACGCGTCACAACTAACTCCAACGAATTCATTGGAGCCCCAAAAATATTAGGTTACTCGTCAGAATCCATGGTGCTGCCCTCCCTCGCACGTTTGTAAACTAGATTTCGCCGTTTCGTGTTTCGATAAAACTACAATTTATCGATATTTATCTCCTTATGCGCCATCCAAACTTACGATGTGTCTTTTCCATAAAATAATGTCGAAAATGTCTTGATATTTGTGTCTTGGCGTTCTTCATGGAGCCTCACTCTTAGTTTAGACGAAATACAGTAAAAAGTCTCATAATTCAAGATTTTCAATTACAGATTCCTGATGGTAATCGGATCTATAATTTTTTTTTTATTTTTCAAAAAAATTTTAGTGAGGCTCCATGTGTGCCATAATTCCGATTATGCTGTTAAAATTTTATTGAATTCCATTCATTCGTATGAGAGCAAGTTTGGATGGGGATTTCGAAGCGTAGTGTCGGTATTTAGCCTCCTCTTAATTCCATTTGAAAAATGACGATTGGGACTGGGACTGCTCCGATAGACGATGATAAACAGGGATTTTGTTTAGCAGAAGCCATGTTTTTTGGGGATTCAATTGATTTGATCTTGAGACCAAATCCAAATAAATGCGACGTTGCTGAATAAGGGTTTTGGCAATTTATTCCGGGACTTCGAACGGTTAAATTTGGTTCGAAACATTGGAAAATCATTTTATTCCTTTTCAAAGAATTTTCTTGGAATATTGCAAGATGATCGGATCAGAAATGAAATAGTTTAAGGCTGTAGAAATCGATCCCTGGGTATGACGTGTAATCCGCTTTGGATACTTTGAACGCGCTTTCCTTGAGACTGAGTTTCCAAAGTTGGTGATCGAGATTTCTCGAAAAGTACGAAATCGATCTTACCGATTTTTTTTTCTGATGTCAATATCAAGTATTTGATCGGAATTTTTTTTTAAATTTATTATTTCGATTTGAAGAAAGAGCAATGCTTATTTCTGGCGCAAGAATCAAGATACTCTGCACTTCGACCAACCGCCATTTTTTTGAAATTTGTTATTTTGGAAATTGTTCGTTCGTTGTTTATCGATCACCGCCGCAAAATTTTCTGGATAAGGCCTCAATCAGGATTGCAATCTATGTATTACTTTTTGTAATGCATCGCCATTTTCATCACCCATTACAATGTATCGTGTAGTAGAAACAATTTCCATTACCCATTACAATTTAGTGTGTAATGGAAAAAATTTCCATTACTCATTACAATGTAGTGTGTAATGGAAAAAAATGCCATTACCCATTACAATGTAGTGTATAATGGAAAAAAAATTCATTACCCATTACAATGTAGTGTGTAATGAAACAAAAATCCATTACACATTGGAATGTAGTGTGTAATGGAAAAAAAATTATTACCTATTACAATGTAGTGTGTAATGGAAAAAAAATTAATTATCGATTACAATGTAGTGTGTAATGGAAAAAAATTCCATTACCCATTACAATGTAGTGTGTAATGAAAGAAAAATCCATTACCCATTACAATCTAGTATGTAATGGAAAAAATTTTGCTTGTTCATTACAACTCAATGTGTAATGGAAATTTTGGAAATTTGTTATTATATCGTATTAGCTTTTTGGCCTGGATTAAAATGAGCCAAAACTAGTAATTAAATGGTCGCGTGATCATTTAGAGCGGCAAGAAAAATTTCATGCTTAGTGCCCCACACTTTGATTCTTACTCTTTCCTATTGTTTATAATTGACACTTTTATAATTTTCATCGATGATGAACGCTCCTAAATTCAATAGGCTCACAGAAAATCACTTTGAGCAAAGGATATTGACCAAAGCAAACGTTAAAAAAAAGTATATTTGAAAGTGCAGTTCAACGTTCAACTTTTTGTATGCATATAGATGCTTTTTAGAATTTAAGGTACCTGAGTCATCAATATGTAATGCAAAATTGCAATAATCAATTCATCTATATTTTTCCATTCCCAAAATTGTGATCAAAGTTTTGTCCGTTACACATTACATTGCAATGGGTAATGGAAATTTTTTCTATTACACACTACATTGTAATGGGTATGCAATTTTTTTTCCATTACACACTACATTATAATGAGTAATGAAAATTTTTTCCATTACACACTACATTATAATGGGTATTGAAAATGTTTTCCATTAAACACTACATTGTAATGGGTAATGTAAATTTTTTCCATTACAGACTACATTGTAATGGGTAATGAAATTTTTGTCCATTACACACTACATTTTAATGGGTAATGCAAATTTTTTCCATTACACACTACATTGTAATGGGTAATGAAATTTTTTTCCATTACACACTACATTGTAATGAGTAATGAATTTTTTTTCCATTACACACTACATTGTAGTAGTTAATGAAAAATTTTCCATTACACATTCTAAAAACAATGAATGATGCATTACTTTTGCATTACAAATTTTGCAACCCTGGCCTCAATAATGAGTCGTACTTTTCCAAAAAAAAATATAAAAAAAATTCAAAAATCTCGAAAGAGGTCATCGGGCTGAAATGTCGTCAAGAAGTTAGTCAACGTCTTTGTTCGTCCCGTTATTTGCAAGAATTTCTCAAGGTGTCAAGATTTCACGAGATTAACTGCGAAGGCATTGAATCATCGTCGAATCCTCTTGGCAACGAAAACAAGAAAAAAATGGCATCACGTATTTCTTCAGTTCGCATTTCACGGATGACCCAGAGGGATTACTCGTGGCCACCGGAAACGAAACGAGACTAATATTTTCCGTTGGTTTCCATGTACAGGATGAATCCGGACAACTTTTCACTCGTTTCGTTGATACCTTGGGAAAAGCTGTCCCACTGCGAGGGGGATTTTACGTGTACACAAGGGGTGGTGGCACGAGACACAAAATGTTAACCATAGACTTTGGCCCTTGATGCCACAAAGTCTGTTCGTTGAGTCGTCGACTGTGTCTCTCTCTCTCGCACTCTCTCAAAACAGGCGCCCTTCTATCCTTGCGGAAAGCCACCCAACCTCCGGGAGAAGATTCCCCCTGTGGGCCTACGACCAACGCAATTCCCCCTCGCGACCACGCAATTTCCCCAACAACTCTGATCTAATTCTCCCCCATCTACCTCGGAACAGCCTCAGATGAGGAGAGACAGAGAGAGAGAGAGGGCGAGACAGGAAGAGAAATCTCTCTCTGGTTCTGCTGTGTCGCTACCCCTCGATCCACCCCCTCGTTGTCTGTTCCCGTTCCTGGGCTCATTCGATTATTTTGGATATCATTGCGCACGGATTTCATTTGGTCTCCACGACCAGGCGGTAAAGTTGCCACTTGGAAAAGTTTCAACCGAATTAACTTGGAAATTAAAAAGATTTTCAAAGACATGCCGATCGGATGATCAAGGACCTGGGTCCACTTCCCCCATGGTTGCGGAATTTATAATGTAGAAGTAATGCATTATTCATTACTTTTATAATGTGTAATGGAACAAATTTCCATTACCCATTACAATGTAGTATGTAGTGGCAAATATTCCATTACCCATTACAATGTAGTGTGTAATGGAAAAAAGTTGCATTACCCATTAAAATGTAGTGTGTAATGGAAAAAAAATTCAATACCCATTACAATGTAGTGTGTAATGGAAAAAATTTACATTACCCATTACAATGTAGTGTGTAATGGAAATCATTTTCATTACCCATTACAATGTTATGTGTAATGGACGATTTTTTCATTACTCATTATAATGTAGGGTGTAATGGAAGATAATTTCATGACCCATTACAATGTAGTGTGTGATGGAAAAAATTTGCATTACCCATTAAAATGTAGTATGTAATGGAAAAAAAATTCGATACCCATTACAATGTAGTGTATAATGAAAAAAAATCCATTACCTATTACAATGTAGTGTGTGGTGGAAAAATTTGCATTACCCATTAAAATGTAGTGTGTAATGGCAAAAATTTCATTACCTATTACAATGTAGTGTGTAATGGAAAAAATTTGCATTATCGATTAAAATGTAGTGTGTAATGGAAAAAAAATTCAATACCCATTACAATATAGTGTGTAATGAAAAAAATGTACATTACCCATTACAATGTAGGATGTAATGGAAGAAAATTTCATGACCCATTACAATGTAGTGTGTAATAGAAAAAATTCCATGACCCATTCCAATGTAATGTATAATGGACAAAACTCCGATTGCAATTTTGCGAATGGAAAAATATAGATGAATCAATCAATACAATTTTGAATTACATTTTAATGACTTAGGTACCTTAAATTCTAAAAACCATCTATATGCATACAAAAAGTTGAATGTTGTGAAAATAAGTATATTTAGAAGTACAGTTCAACGTTCAACTTTTTTTATGCATATAGATGCTTATTAGAATTTAAGGTACCTAAGTTATTAAAATGTAATGTAAAGTTGCAATAATTTATTCATCTATATTTATCCATTCCTAAAATTGCAATCAAAGTTTTCCCCATTACCCATTACATTGCAATGGGTAATGGAAATTTTTTCTATTACACACTACATTGTAATGGGTCATAACATTTTTCTTTCATTACATCCTACATTATAATGAGTAATGACCAATTTTTCCATTACCAATTACATTGTAATGGGTAATGCAAATGTTTTCCATTACACACTACATTGTAATCGGTAATGGAATTTTTTTCCATTACACACTACATTGTAATGAATAATGGAAATTTCTTCCATAACACACTACATTGTAATGGGTAATGAAAATGGCAATGCATTACAAAAAGTAATGCATTACTTGCAACCTTGACTTCTCCCAAGGACCAATATTTCCAATGACTGCTCCTAGGTCTCTGAAAGCAAAAAGTCCAAAGTGATTTCCTAATTTTTCCCTGGCAATTCGATGGCCCTCACGATCCACTTGTAATGGATGAGGGTTGGAGGAACTGGTACGAAGATTGAACAGATGGAAAAGTCATTCCGTAAAGTTGCAACCTGCCGGTAGTGTATCCGCGCGAAAGGATTGCAGTAAAGATTGGAAAAGCGAAGGGCCAAGATGGTTGGGCTGAGGTTGAGGCAAAACGGGGGGTGGTAGGGGTTGGTTAAGGGATCCGGGATACGAGGGGTTTTTCAGTGGGACGATATAATATTTCAGATATGTTACATCCAATTCGGAAGTCTGGATGGAAATGGGGGCGGCATATATATGGTTTGGGGATGAGGTGAAATTCGAATGGGAACGTATAACGCAGTTAGTTTCGACATGTCGGTTTCTACGACTCACCAGGATGTGTCGCAGGCGTGAGTGAGCGTGAGATATCGCGCACCAAGACCGTAAAATGTTCTGAGGACACCCAGACTGTTGCCGAGCGAGTGGCCACCCTCGACTCCGATCAGACTCGCGATCTTCCCGTCACGATGAGCCTCGATCAGACCTGCGAGCATTTTAAGAACAAAAAAAGAGCCATTATTACAAAAGAACAATCAATCGATAACTATCCTTTATTCAATGATAATAAAGTTAATAGTTGTCTTTGGAATTTGATCGGAGTTATGTTTATGGTCTTTGGAGGAACGATTCCAGCAAGTTGAAGGACTAGATGGGGGTGAATAATTGATCCTACAAAAAAGAGGATGAAATCAATTTAGGGGTTTAATGACATAAGCATGACCCCATTTAAATTTTTAATAACTGATGTCATTGAAAAAGTGGGGTTGGTGATCTTGCAAAACAAAGAGGTAGTTGGTTAAGTCAAAGGAAAGTGGAAAAAATGTTCGGTAGGAATCACCACCGAAGTTGGGGGCTTGAATAATCGAATCTGCCTACAAAAGTGCTAAAAGGGGTTGGACTGGGGTATGTCAGAGGAAAAAAGGGGAGATAATGTCTGTGGCAGGGAGAACCCCCTAACTCAGGGGGCTGAATCTTTTTGATAAAGTAAGGGGGCTACAGGGGTTCATCTCAGAGGGATCATAGGTAAAGTAAGGTAAGGTAAGGTAAGGTAACTAAAAATGCTAAAAATGGGGTTTCCACTAATAAGGCAGCAAAAAATGTCCGGCAGAAAATACCCTTCAACTTAGGGAAGGATGGTGTTGAATATCCCATTCCGCAGAAAAAAGGGGCAGAGGGGGGCACATGGGAAAGAAAGAAAAAAAAGGAATGTCCGTCGGCGAAAATCTCCAATTTGGGCGCTGACTGTGGAAAAACGGGGGTGGAAAAAGACGGGTTGAGAGAAGTGGGGAAAAAAATGATCCTAGGTCAGCGGTCACGCTATCTGGGCTACCGGAGACTTTGTGACCCCGTTATTCCACCCAAACGTGAAATATATCGCTATATAGATGTTTCCCCTTATATACATCTCCTGTACATAAACTTTGGTATATATATGTCCATATATGGCATCTGTGGGGGTATCTATCTATATATATTTATATATATAATAATAAAAATACATGATACCAGGGTGATGGTTGGATATGGTTGAGGGGGGGGGGGCACCGCGTATGTGTATCAGATACCATTCATTCCCTCTATTTTTCTCAGATTTTTCCAGTTACGAGCTCCATCCGAGTATAGTAACGTGCTTCGTGCTACCATTAGTTTTTTTTCCTTCGCTCTCTCTCTCTCTCACCCTCACGTTTTTGGAAAAACTTTTCCACCCCGCGCACAATCCAGGTCTCGTATTTAAAAAACTTTGCTCTCTCGCGGATTAACTTTTCGATTTTCTTCGTCTCCCTTCTTTCTTCTGGAATTTCTGAGAATCATGAATCAATGATACGACAGATATTAGCCGAACGATCTTCATTCCATTTTGGGGTAGATGCCCCCTTTTTTCTGTGCATCCAGCAATCTTCATTTATGCATCTCTTTTGTCATTCACAATCTTTGATCCGTGAACATTTTGGTAATTTTAGGAACGTACGTTGTATCAGTCAAAAGGGCTTAAGGGAGTATTCTGATCTAGAATTTTGAAAAAATCATTTTTTTTTGCATATTCTTAAAGTTTAGACCTTCAAGAATATATCCACGACAGGAAAGTTTTTAATTCCTAAGATTATGATTCTTACTAATTACTAAGATTTAATGATGTTGTAGCCCTGTTTCGTTAAGTTTTTAATTTTTTTCTCTCGAATATATATATATATATATATATTTTTTTTTTTAATTGAGCTTGACAAAAAGCTCAAAATGAATGTCTCTAGATCAGAATACCGCCTGAAATAAGTGTTTGATTTTTAGGTAAATTGGAATTGAGCTAAAAAGCGAATGGAAGACTCAATCTTGAGGCTAGATTGAAATTTATCGCTCGATTATATCGAATACAAAGAGTCCTTCAATATATACGGGGTATTCCAACCCAAATCGGACAGTTTGAAAAAAAATTTCTTTTCATTTCCTCAATTTTTTTATATTTTTGAGTACCCATCAAAAGACCCTTCCTGTTAGATTTTGAGATTTTTTTGATTACCCGTTAAATTAACGATATTAAATTAACAAAAAAACCGCTCTTTTTTTGGTATTTTGGTCATAACTTCTTTAATAATGGTCCAAGTTAAAAGTTTTTTTTTCAAAATTTTTGTTTTTTTATGGCCTTTTCAGAAAAAAATACAACAAAAATATTCGACTTGTTTTTGAATGAGTTTTTTGAGTTTTAAACGTAAAATTGCGTTTTTAAAAGTGAATGTCATTGTTGATTTTTTTTTTAATTTTTTGTTTCAAACATCTATCTATCTATTCAACAATTTTCAAGACTAGTCCGATCGTGGGATCTCAATGACTACTATTTTTTTTTCGATTTTTGAAAATTAAAAAAAAATATATTTTTTTTATAAATTATTCTGAATACCAACTTTTGTTACTGTATAGTATGTTTTTTAATCATCTTGAATTAATTTGGACACTTTTTCATTATTAACAGATTTTTTAAATTAATAATTAATCGTTAAGTCTGTTTATGAACAATAATAACAGCAGTTTTTATTTATTCACGTATTTTTTTGAAAATCTTACATATAAGATTATTTCCTGAATTAGAATATTCCTTTGCCAATACATTTCCGTTGCTCATTGGAATAATTGAATGAAATTTTTGTGTTCCCCTGTGATCGACTTCGCAGTATTTTATCGCAAATAAAATGTTTCTTTTGCATTTAAATAATGTTTATCATGTGAAAATTCGACAGCAATATTCGGTAGACTATTTAGGTTCAATGCCCACTTATACAATTCTTGAACTGTTGTTATTTGCTCATCGATTAATTATTAATTTTAAAAATCTGTTAGGAATGAAAAAGTGTCCGAATTAATTCAAAATGATTAAAAAAATACTATATAGTAACAAAAATTGGTACATATTCATAATAATTTATTTGAAAAAAAATTTTATTTTCAAAAATCGAAAAAAAATAGTAGTCATTGAGATCCCACGATCGGACTAGTCTTAAAAATTGTTGAATAGATAGATGTTTGAAACAAAAAATTTAAAAATGACATTCACTTTTAAAAACGCGATTTTACGTTTAAAACTCAAAAAACTCATTCAAAAACACGTCAAATATTTTTGTTGTATTTTTTTTCCGAAAAGGCCATAAAAAACAAAAAAATTGAAAAAAAAAACTTTTAATTTGGACCATTATTAAAGCAGTTATGACCAAAATACCAAAAAAAGAGCGGTTTTTTTTTTGTTAATTTAATATCTTTTGAACGGGTAATAAAAAAAATGTCAAAATTTAACAGGAAGGGTATTTTGATGGGTACTCAAAAATATAAAAAAATTGAGGAAATAGAAAAAAAAGTTTCAACTGTCCGATTTGGGATGGAGTGTCCCATGCATATAAATTTGCAGTGCGATTAATTTGAAATTCAATGATATTTGCTCGTCTCGTAAAATATGCAATCAAGCAATTCTGATTAATAATGTAAAACTCGAGCGAATTCGATTAGAACGAGAAGTTTCGATCAATTTGGGACATTTGACATTGAAATACAAAGTTTCTCATTGAGTTTGTTCCGTCATCAGGAGCGTTTTGTCGAGATGAGAGAAGAAGAGCGAGAAGATGAAGAGAAGGATAAAAAACAAGAAGACGAAGAATAAGAAGAAAATAAAGCGTGGAGGCGCTGGATGAAAATGACGAGTGTTGGTGGAAACAAAAGTAAAAGATATCCGTCCACAAGTGGAGGGACAAAGAAGTTAAAATAGAGGAAAGTCTCGGTGAAGAAAACCGCCACGGTGCGGAAAAAAAAACACGAGGTGGGGATGGAAAAAAAAAACGATATATAAGTGAAAAAAGGAGCAAATACTCGAGCAACACCTTGGCGTAAACAGCGGGACGAGAATATAGCTCTGAAAGTTGGCCAGGAAAACATGGCCGTTCCTATCTCTATTTCGAGCGCGTTATTCCCTTTCTGCACTATATATTTCATCTACAAACATGTATATATACATATATATATGTATATTTACATGCACAGCGATGATGTCCGAGTAAACAAAATGGCGTAACTGGCCCGGCTCTGCTTTTCAAAATGGTTGCTCGTTACGCCATTTTGTTTGCAAGCGGGACAACAGGAAGAGAATCTAGGGACGTGTACAATAACCCCGGGGGTCGGTTTCGCCGACGCGAATTTTACAAAGTAGAAAGTTTTCGAGTTGTAACGGAGACCGCGCGCACGGAAGCGGTTTTTCCGCTCTTCCTTTTCGTCCATCTCGTCCTCCCGCCTCGTCGTAACGACATATCCTTCCTAACCTCAATCTTGTACGTCCTCGAGCGTATCCCATCATGCAACGTTCGTGAACTTCCCTTATTATGAAGATTGAAGGGCTTATTCCCACTAATCAAATCAGTGTTGAATTTTGAAAGTCTCGATTAATCAATGATTTTGTTGAAATTCGTTTAACCCACGGTCAAACTTTACTCTGACATTTTGGGTTGACCTAACCCTCAAATTTAACGAAATGAATAAAACGGCGGCACGTTTAAAATGATGGTAAACCGCTCAATTGACGCTACAAGACTTCCTACGCTTGAAAAATCATGATTCGGTCAATGCTTTTGAATAAAATTTTGTGGGAGCCTCCAAAATGGCGACGATGCCGGCGACTTTGCGTCAGCTGTTCAATTTTTGTTCGCCATTTTGTTGGAAATTTGGCGCGTATTTCAAACTGCCACCGCGGCTAACTTCGTTTATAAGTGTTTACCAACCTCTGACGGATGTAACGAGGGTCAAGTGTTGAGCGTTCATTTCTGCGAGCCTTCGAATAACGTCAATTTGCTCGAGTGACAATTGCACGGCGTTCAATTGAGCCGCTCCGCAAGGTACGTAGGCTGACCAGAACTGGAATGAAAAAAATATATATATGTATGGGTCATTCCATTTCAAATCGACCAAGAGTTGGAATCGACCCCTTCCGATTTCGATGAAATTTGGTCGGAAGGTTTCGCTTTTAATCAAACGAAGTTCTACCAAAGGAAAAAAATTTAAAAATTGTTTTTCAAAAGTTATCCAGTATTTAAAATTTCACATTTTTTCAAATCTGTCATGTTCATTTTTTAAATATCTCGAAAACTATTAAAGTTATGAAAAATTGTCCTGAATACGTTTTGAAGAGTATACTTGGGGCTATGAAAAAAAAATTATTCCGAAAAAAAAATTTGTAAAATGATGAAGTTGGAGAATTTTGAATTTTCAAAAATCGTGAAAATCCAAGTTGTACATTAAATTTTTGGTTCAATTTTTTTTATATAATACCTTGTACTAATCTTAAAAGATCCTGAAATTTTCAGAGGGGTGTTTTTTGTTTTTTCAAAAATATGAATTTCTGAATTTTTCAAAAGTCGTGTAAATCCACGATCAACATTAAATTTTTGGTTAAATTTTTTTATATAATACCTTGGACTGATCTTAAAAGATCCTGAAATTTTCAGGATGGTGTTGTATTCTTTAAAAATAAAAAATTTTGAATTTTTGTAAAAAAAAAAATTTGAATTTTTTTGTTAAATTTCGAAAAAAAATATTTTTGAAACAAAAAAAACACCATCTGGGAAATTTCAGAATCTTTTAATTATGGGAAAAAAATTGTTTGTTCTTACAAAAATTCAAAAATTTATATTTTTGAATCAAAACAACACCATCCTGAAACTTTCAGGTATTATATAAAAGAATCAGATATTATATAAAAAAAAATTTACCAAAAATTTAATGTTGATCGTGAATTTACGCGACTTTCAAAAATTCAAAAATCCATATTTTTGAAAAAACACCCCTCTGAAAATTTCATAATATTTTAAGATTAGTACAAGGTATTATATAAAAAAAGCTTGAACGAAAAATTTAATGTACAACTTGGATTTTCAGGATTCTTGAAAATTGAAAATTCTCCAAATACATCATTTTTCAAAATTTTGTTTCGGAATATTTTTTTTTTCATAGATATTTAAATTAATCGAAATCGAAAGGGGTCGATTCCAACTCTTGGTCGATTTGAAATGGAATGACCCATATATAAAAAATGATTACACACGTGCAATTAAGTTTATATAATAATAATAGATATAATTTATTATATATTTATATTCATTATGTAATAAATAAATAAATTTTATTAATCAATTTATTTATCTTTAATAAATTTATTATAAAATAAATACTATTGTTATTCATTTATTTTTCACACAAGTTCTTTTGCAGTTGTGTGCAATTTGCCACATCGTGGTGTGTCCTTTTGCCCTCCAAGTCCCTCTGAAGCAATCCTTCAAAGCAATCCTCACGTATGTGACATAAATATATATATATATCGCGTTACTAAAAACATAAGGGCGGATCTCAAAATATAGGCCCTTATGTTATTGCAATAACATAAGGGCGGATAAAAAAATTTTTTTTGCTCCAATCAATGAAAAAGTGTTGAAAACATAAAAATCTATGGAAAAAACGAAATTTTTTTTTTTTTTGATATACGCCCTTCTGTTATAAAAAAAAAATTTTAAAGTCATAAGGGCGTATCCTGTTTTTTCGGTTTCTTATTATTTATAAGTCAGAGTATGAAAAAATATCGCAAGGCTGAGAAAAATTACCACGCCTCAATTTGATTTGTTTAAATAAATATTTATTTGAGTAAGAAAGCAAATTTCTTTATTTAATTTTATTATAAAAATATGCATTTTTCATTTGTTTTGTTACTTAAATAAATATTTATTCAATCATTTCAAGTTGTGGTGTGATAATTTCTCTCACCCTTGTGATTTTTTTTCATATTTTGACTTATAAATAATAAGAAACCGAAAAAACAGGATACGCCCTTATGACATAAAAAAAAACAAAATTTAAAAACAGAAGGGCGTATATAAAAAAAAAAAAAATTTTTTCGTTTTTTCCATAGATTTTTATGTTTTCAACACTTTTTCATTGATTGGAGCAAAAAAAAAATTTTTATCCGCCCTTATGTTATTGCAATAACATAAGGGCGTATATTTTGAGATCCGCCCTTATGTTTTTAGTAACGCGATATATATATATATATATATAGAGAGATTTGAACGCATGAAAATCCGGATCACGCGTTGATTGTTCGACGTTGTCCTATCGGGCAACAATCGAGCTCCATTGAATGGCAAGGGCGAGATTCACGTGGATGAGAAATTCGCACGAGGAGGGCAGACGCAGGGGGTTGTGCTTGCAGCTCACGTTTATAGAGGTTTTCAATGTTGTACCGATTGCACACGTGAACGTGCAGACTCATCAAACTCACGAGCACTTTTAACCTCTTGTAAAAAAATAAAATAAAATAAAAAAAACGTTAAAATATCCGAGGCTTTTCAGAAATGGAAAATATACGTTCCTCTTCGGTATTTCAGTTTTTTTTAACCGAAATAACAAACAGAAAAAAGTCAAAAGGAAAAAAAAAGTTGCCAATGCTTTTTTGTCCGCCTAATTAAAATATTATGGTCTAGAGACATAAATTTTGAGCATTTTGTCAAGCTCGATAAAGAAAACAAAAAATATTTTTACTATTATTTTTTGCTTCCTCATGAAGGAAGCTTTGTTTTCGTGAAATTTTTTTTTTTCGAGATTTTCATGCCAATGAGTTCAAAATGTCCCAAAACATCGATAAATCATGTTTAGAAAAAACGTCCGGATGATTGTGTGTGTATGTATCCTGAGTTACAGATGTAAATAATTGATAACTCGAGAACGCTTCGAGATATCAAGCTGAAATTTGGCACACTTGTCGAGCACAAATTGCTCATCATTATGAAAAATTTTTGTTTCAATTACAACGGGTGATCAGATTTTATCGACTTTTTTCGTTTTTGCACAAACGGCGTAAACGCTGTAACTTCTATAATTTTCAATATATTACATTCAAACTTTGTACAGAATTAGTATAGCTGTTAAGGTTGTTTGGTATTGAATTCTACAAAAATCGATTAAAAGATTACATTTTTATCAAATTTTGAATTTTTTTAAAAATAGCGCAAACGCTCTAACTTGCAAAATTTTCAAGATATTGCAGTGAAACTTTGTAAGGAACTAGTGTAGCTATCAAAATTGTTCGCTATTGAATTTGGCGAAAATCGATGGAGTCATTAAAATTTTATGAAATTTTCAATTTTTTGAAAAATAGCGTAAACGCTCTAACTTGTGCAATTTTTAAGATATTGCACTGAAACTTTACACAGAGCTAATATAGCTATCGAGGATGTTCGCTATCAAATTTGGCGAAAATAGATCGAATGATTAAAATTTTATCAAATTTTGTTTTTTTTTTAAATAGCGTACTCTAACTTCGGCTATTTGCGAGATATTGTACTGAAATTTTGTACACGGTCAAAATAGTGATCAAGGTTGTTTGCTATTGAATTTGGCAAAAATCAAATTTGGCAAGAAGTAAATTTGAAAGAATTTGGCAAATTTGCACATTGGTTACTCATGTTTTTCGATAGTGAACAAAGCTTCTTTTATGAGGAAGCCAAATAAATACTTTGTGATAAAGGAAGCTGTGTGAACTATGGATAAAGCAATGTTCAAATGCCTAATTTGTAGAGTTTTTTTAGTTTTTGATTATTTTTGAATTGTAAAAAAAAATGTTGAGTCAAAAGTGGTAGGGGCGATAGAGAATTATACATTCAAGATTGGTAAAAAAATTGAAGTAAATCGGTTGAGTAGAACTTGAGATATCGTATCAGCCATCTTGCGAAAAGTAGTTTCGAGAAAAACGTCTATAGTCAGATTTGCTCCAACGTGTCGGGCCTAGTTGCTGCGTCACTAAAATAGCTATAACTCCGTAAATTATGCGAATTAAAAAATTTTCTTTCCAGGATATATTCTTAAAGGTCTAAAATTTAAGAATATGCAAAAAAGTTGATTTTTTCAAAATTCTAGCTCAGAATACTGCCTTAAGCGGAGGCTAAATACCGACACTAACACTTCGAAATTGCCATCCAAACTTGCTCTTATACAAATGGATGGAATTGAATAAAATTTTAACAACATCATCGGAACAATGGCAGAAATGGAGCCTCACTAATTTTTTTTCGAAAAACAAAAAAAAAATTTACAGGCTCACTTACCACCAAGAAACTGTAATTGAAAAACTTCAATTATTAAACTTTCACTGCATTTCGGGTAAAACCAAGAGTGAGGCTCCATGAAGAACGCCACGATACAAATATCGAGACGTTTTCGACATTATTTTATCAAAATGACACGCCGTAAGTTTGGATGGCGCATCAAGAGATAAATATCGATAAATTGTAGTTTTATTGAAAAACAAAATGGCGAAATGTAGTTCACAGACGTGCGAGTGAGGGCAGCACCATGCATTCTGACGAGTAACCTATAATATTTAGGGGGCTCGAATGAGTTCGTTGGCGTTAGCTGTAACGTATTTTAGCCTCTCAATTGACAATTAATTGTTAATTAATTTATCCCCCTCTTAATTGTCAAAATGTAATTAATTTTCATCCACGGTTGTCGGAGAAAGACTGGACGACCATGATACATCGATAATGTAGGGATTGAATAAAAATGGTATTTAGCCTCCTCTTAAGTATACAATACCATTGAGATCAAGCATGATGCCTTTCAAGATGACCCGGCCTTTGAGTGTTTTTTTTTCAATTTGGCTAATAATTTGTATCGAGAAGCCACCGTGTTTGCTCCACATGTCGATTTGCCGGAAACAGGGTAAATTTTCCGGCTGTCAAGTCCAGGCAAACTTGCGGATTAGATACCTTTGATGATGATGATGGACTATCCAGGCATCAACGTAAAACAAGGAACGTTCGACAACCCTCACGCACACATCCCTTCGAGGATTCGGTTTCTTCCTCTCTCCTTCTCATATCTCTTGGAAACAGTATCAAAAGCTGAGCAAGATGAGCAAGAGAGAGAGAGAGAGAGAGAGAGAGAAGGGAAACAGGGAGGATGATGATCGAAGCTTCGAAAACACGGAGGGTTGCTCCTGGGTTTTATCGGTTAATAACCGAACCAAAGTGCTGGACATGAAGCCACCGAGCTAGAAGTGAGTTGAGAAAGGAGGGAGGGAAAGCTGAGGGATAATAAGATTTTAATCATTTCAAGAAATTGTGTTCAAAAAATATTTTTAGAATTCATTATCAATCAACGATTCCTTATCAATTCAACGACGTTTCGTCGGTGAACCCCTTCGATTTTTTTTTTCAATATGTTATACATGCAAAAAGAAGTATCCATGTAAATTTTTAGCTCTCTAAAACCATACCGAAGTTATTGATTTTTCAAAAAAATATTCTTAAAATTATCATAACTTCTACAATAACCAAGATATTCTAATTTGTTAGGAGGTCATTTTTGTTTGTTTTTCAATGTACTTTTTGAACAAAATATCGAAAATTGAGGAAAAAATTTTTAAATGTATTTTTAGCTGTTTTAAGCTATAAAATTGGATTTTCTTTCAATGGGACCCCTTCGACTAAAATATATATATATATGTATATAAAATTCTACGTAAAAAAACAATTTTTTGAGATTTTACCGAAGATGGGATTCAAATAACTTCTTATTAAACAAAATTTTCGATTTTTTTTTTTCGTAATTTTGAACTTTTTTCTTTCTATTACTACAATAGTTGATTTCAATGATGTTAAAATAAATAATTTAACTTCTCTCACATATTTCCTTTGTAAATTATAATAATTAACATTAACAATTACAATTCAAGTACATTTTGCACTTTATTCAATTTTTTTACATAAAAATTGTAATTTTTAATGTTAATTATTATAATATACAAAGGAAATATGTGAGAGAAGTGAAATTATTCATTTTAACATAATTGTAATCAACATATTGTAGTCATAGAAGAAAAAAAATCAAAATTACGAAAAAAACAGAAAAAAAATTTGTAATAAGAAGTTATTTGAATCCCATCTTCAGTAAAATCTTAAAAATTTCTTTTTTAACGTAGAATTTTATAATGTTTTTTGAAAAAATCGAAGGGATCCCATTGAAAAAAAAATTTTTTTTTTAAGTTTCAACAGCTAAAAAGACATTAATTTTTTTTTCTTAATGTTCGATATTTCTTCAAAAAGTACAATAAAAAACAAAAAAATGGTCTCTTAGCAAGTTAGAATATCTTGGTTATTGTAAAAGTTATGATTATTTTAAGAATATTTTTTCAAAAATAAATAAGTTCGGGATGGAGAGCTAAAAATTTACAAAGATACTTCTTTTTGCATGTACAATAACATATTTCAAAATCAAAACAATCAAAGGGGGTTACCGACAAAACGTCGTTGAATTGACATGGAATGACTCATATGTATCCACAAAAATGATGTCAACATTTAAAAAAACTAGCTTGAGGTCCTCATAAATTATTCAACAGCCAAAACATTTTCTGAAAATCAAAAGAGAATATTTGACCTACCCTCACTTTGGTTAAGGAAAGGTTTCAGAAGGTTGGCTCGAAATTTTGCTCAACTTCATCGGAACTTAGAGGGCTCAAAACTAACTTGGAGTCCGCACATATTATTTAATAAATTAAGCCCTTCCTAAAAAAGAAAAAAAAATCAGCTACCCTTATTTTGGTTAAGGGATGCTTACAGAAGGGGGGTTCGAAATTTCGTTCAACTTCAACGGAATTTTAAGGGCCGAAAACTAGTTTGGAGTCCGCATAAATTATTCAATAGCTAAAACACTTCCTGAAAATGGAATAAAATTGAACCTACCCTCACTTTAGTTGAGGGAAGCTTTCAGAAGAGGTAAATTTGCTTTCAACTGCGATGGAATTTCAAGGGCTCGCTGGATCGATTATCAAGCGGGAAAACCTTTCATTCTTAATCTCATTGAAACACTTTTTCTTCCCCTCATCCTTCGGCAATTATACAATTTTTTTAGAAACTCGATTCGATTTCCCGTCTCGCTGTCTTATACCTCTTTTTTTTGGGGCCGTTTTTTCTTCCTTTTTTTCCTGGCTTATATGCCGATAGCCGACATCATTCTCGTTTCAAAACTCCACTTTTACTCCGCGAGCTTTTATCTATCCATAAGCGCCGTGAGCACCGAACTTTTCCAATGCGGATTTATCTCTCAGACTCGGCGTCTATATATTCGTCTACTCTCTCTCTCTCTCTCTCTCTCTCTCTCTCTCTCTCTCTCTCTCTCTCTCTCTCTCTCTCTCTCTCTCTCTCTCTCTCTCTCTCACTCTCTCTCTCTCTCTCTCTGTCTCTCTCTCTCTCTCTCTCTCTCTCTCTCTCTCTCTCTCTCTCTCTCTCTCTCCTCTCCCTCCAGCGATCCCCATCGACGTTCGATTTTAACCGGTTTTTCCATACATCGAGAGAGTCTGAGAAAAACAGATGGAAGAACACAGAGATAGAGAGGAAAAAAAGGAGAGATGGAGGGGGGGGAGGAGGAGATAAGAAAAAGTGTCGGAGAGAAAGAGGGCTCGTTTATATCGTATCGGGGATGCGCTCGTCGCTTTTCAGGCTGTACCGAAGTTCAACACTTCTGCGCCTCCGCCATTTTAAAAAAGGGCGAAACGAGAGAATTATAGTATCTACGATTCCGAGCGAATAAAAGGTTATTCCAAGTTGAATAAACTGAAATACGGTCAATGGCGAATGAAACAAAAAATAAAAGAAACGAAAAATAAATAAAAATTGCAATATTCTTCCGAGATTTCATTTTATCGTGGAGTTTACGAGATTGTAGAGAATTTTCATTTTTTTTCTCCACAATGATTTAAAGCATTTCGATATTTCCATGAAGTCGAAGGAAAAAAAATGGTTGAGTTTTTGCAAATCCTTTTTAGGTATTAAATTTTTTTTCCTTGGTGTCAATGATCAAAATATAGTTGGATTGGATTTTTAATTCTATGGGTAGAGACGAGAAAGTTAAATTTTGAAAATTGAAACCTTCAGAAAAAGTGGAGATCGACACATTTTTTTCGTTGCATTTTGAACAGTTGCGAAAAATTAATTTAAGTTTTTAGGACAATTTTAAATGATCTTAGAAATGATCAAATATGCAAAATTTGTGCTGGGATGCCCCATATAAGATGAAGAGGATTAAAAAAAAAATAGCGAAGCAGAACGGGAAGGAAGAGGGAGAAAGAGGGAAGAGGATGGGGATTAACGAAAGTGAGATGTTGAAAAACAAAAGATATTGAAAAACGTCTCGGACAACGTAATCCTGCACCTCGTTACGTATAATACGTAATGCGAAACTTTTCTCCGATGTGCATGAAACGAGAGGAAGAAGAGAAATGGCCCGGGATAAATGTGGCGATGAAAATTCTATCATCGGGTCATCCTCGCCAGATGTTTCGCAGTTCCTGTTTCGTTCTTCAGTGACTTAATAAAACATCTCCAGCAAGAAGAAAAATTGTTTTCAGCATTCGATTGCAAAATGGATGAAAGAATAATAAATTTTCATCCACAGGAATTGGAATAACATTTTATAAATTTAAATTAAAAAATCATCATTTTGGAAATATTGGCACAAAATGCGAAATTCCTCGATGAAACGAGCTTCCCTTACGAGGGAGCAAAATTGTCATTTTGATCTTAGAATTTTTTGTGCAGCAAAAAAATTGAAAATCAAGACTTTTACTTTATCAAAATAAAAATATTTTATTTATAACATCATAGTATTGATTATTGTTATTATTTAATAAAGACAATTAGGCATCAAACTTTCTGCCATTTTCTTTTTTTTCTATTTGAAGTAAGACAAGGGCTGTTTACACTATTTTCTTTGTTGTTTATAGTAAAATAAAGGCTGTTTCGCAATTTGCAATTAAGATTGGGCCGTATCTTCGATGAACAAACGAAAATTATTATTAGTTCAATGATATCATCAAAGTATTAATTATTACTATTTATTAAACAGCTTCAAAACTCTCATCAATCTTCTTACCATTTGCTTTTTTTCTATTTAAAGTAAAATAAGGGCTGTTTTGTAATTTGCAATCAAGATTAAGTCATTTCTTCGACAAACTAAAATTATTATTATTATTTCAATTAAATCATCATAGTATTAATTATTATTACTTAATAAATTAAAGCTGATATCAAACTTTCTTTCATTGATTTTCTTTTCGTTTTTCAAAAAAAGTAAAATAAGGGCTGTTTCGCAATATGCAATCAAGATTGGGCCATATCTTCGATGAAGAAATGAAAATTATTATTATTTCAATCATATCATCGAAGAATGCATTATTATTGTTTATTAAACAGTTTTAAAGCTCTCATTAAATTTGTTACCATTTGCTTTTTTTCTATTAAAAATAAAATAAGGGTTGTTTTGTAATTTGCAATCAAGATTAAGTCATTTCTTCAACAAACGAACAATAATGATTATTATTTCAATTATATCATCGAAGAATGAATTATTATTATTTATTAAACAGTTTTAAAGCTCTCATTAAATTTTTTACCATTTGCTTTTTTTCTATTAGAAATAAAATAAGGGTTGTTTTGTAATTTGCAATCAAGATTAAGTCATTTCTTCGACAAACAAACAACAATAATAATAATAATAATAATAATAATAATTTCAATTAAATCATGGTATAATTATTATCATTTAATAAATTAAAGCTCGAAACAAACTTTTTATCATTGGTTTTCTCTTCATTTTTCAATAAAAGGAAAACAAGGGCTGTTTCACAATTTGCAATCGAGATCGAGCCATTTCTTCGCCAAACAAACAAACAAACAAACAAACGAAAATAAAGCGCGATCACGGAAAATTTATTAACTGGAAATTGTTCGGAGGTCGAATGAAGAGGGTGAAGAATGGGAACGTTGCAGTATCGCGTTTATGACCATGCACCAAAACCGTATATACAACTTTCAAGACTGCGGGTGTTATACGGATATTTAACGAAGCCATTCGTATCAATAAAAAGCTTTTTCTTTCTTTCGCGGATTTTTTTTCTTTTTTCAGCGTATATTCGATTTCACTGTGGGCGGACGGTCTGTGTTTGTGCAGGGAAATAAATCGACGGGGGGGGGGGGTGGTTTCATAAAGGGCGAGAGAGGGGTGGGGGCGAAGGGGGAGGGGAAAGGGGTCGCATACGGTATCAATTTCCGCGACGCCTAGCAGATTTTTCCCGGTCGAGCGAATTCGCGGGCAGGAACCAATATGAAGAGAGAGAGAGAGAGAGAGAGAGAGAGAAAGAGAGAGAGAGAGAGAGAGAGAGAGAGAGAGAGAGGTTGCACCGGGCAATGTCGATTGTCTCCGGTGTCCGGTTTGTTTTTTACGAACTCGCCGTCAAGCCCGTAAAACGCGCCCGTTCGTCAAACCGAGAAAATTCCACATTCGGATGGTCGGAATTGTGAAAAAAAATGTATTCTTTAAAAAAAAGAAATTCTTTTATTTTATTATACAAACGAAGAAATTGCATCAATAATCGTACATCGATGAATCTTCTGGGATGCAAATTGTTTTGTTATTTTTATCTTTGGAAATAATGATTTTCTAATAATTGTCAAAGCTTGACGGAAATTTTGGAATTTGATGCAATTATTGTATCAAACGTTAATCAGATTGAATAATCTTTGATTATTGAATTTTACCTAAGATCGAAAATTAATCGATATTTGTGATAATTTAATTTGAATTAGATTGCGTTTAATGTTGAAGATTATTTTTTATTTCTCGATAACGTTGGAAAAGATCAAAAATGTTATGGTCAGATTCGACGAGTTTTAAAAAATGTGGAAAACCTGATGGTTTAAAAGGTGCATAAGGTAAATGTCCCAATTATTGAACAGGTCCCAATTATTGAATACTATCTTGTATTTTTATTATTTCTCATTCACCTGCATGCATTTACTTATTTATAAAAATTTCATTACTTATATGCAACTTTTAGCTATCGAAATGTTACCTTATACTTGTGCAAAAAAAGCTTTAATTAATAGAGAAAAAAATTATTTAATCAGCAACGGTGACAAGATTTGACGTCTCGTGGTAACTGCTTATCGTTTTTGCTAAGACGCGCTGCTTCAGGCGTAAGAGCATAAAAAATTCAAAAACTATCACATCTCGAAAAGTAAAGGCGTTTCAGGTTCCTCAGAAAATTTCTTACAAATAACAATTAATTTTTTTTTTTTTAAATTAATTATTTGTTAAAAAAAATAGGGTGCTCGATCATTGGGACATAGAAAATGCAGTGTATCCCAATTATTGAAAACTCGAATTCTCCAAGATGGCGTCATTAAACCCATCAAAACATGGAGACAGTTAACGTGTGACGGATCGTGTGAGTCGGATTTATTCAAACGAAAACTGTAAGTTCCCGAATAAACTTACCTTTATTCTCTTAATAATAACTCCAAGTTCGTCAAATATATTTTTTATTTGTATTTTTGTGCAATAAACAAAAAAAGAAAAGTAAAAAGAGAATATAACCTAAATGTAACCTAAAAATACGAATGTAATGTTCAATATTTTTTGCTCTCCGATATTTCAGTCGAAAAACAAGAAAGCTGCGACAAAATCAAACAAAAACGGAACGTAAAAACGAGGAAGCTGAAAATAAAAATAAAATCAGGTTCAAGTTGAAAAGCAAAAATAAACCAAATGCGAATGAACGGAAAATCTGTCAAAGGAGACTAAATATATATTTTTGTATTTTTACATGATTGATAAAAGATTATTTGAGTGTTTGATTTTGCTTTTATTTCTTAATATTGTACCCAAAATAATATTTTCAGAACGGAAAAAAAATTCTCGAGAGTGTTCGATAACTGGAACATGCCTGTTCAATATTAGGGACATGGGCACTTCCGCAGTGTTCAATAATTTGGACATTTGCATGCTTCACATTGTTATTCTTTTTTTTCATTCGAAATCATTTAAAAATAATTTAAAGGATGATTTTTCGAAAGTAAAAATATCAAAGTATCATTTGAACATGAAAGCGATGGTTTTTTTCTTGATTTTATATTTTTTTCTCACCGAATCCAATCCCCGGATGTTGGCTGTTCAATAATTGGGACATTTACCTTAAGAGGAGGCTAAATACCGACACTACGCTTCGAAATCGCCATCCAAACTTGCTCTCATACGAATGAATGGAATTCAATAAAATTTTAACAGCATAATCGGAATTATGGCACAAATGGAGCCTGACTAAAAATTTTTTGAAAAAAAAAAAAAAAAATTATAGATCCGATTACCATCAGGAATCTGTAATTGAAAATCTTGAATTATGAGACTTTTTACTGTATTTCGTCTAAACTAAGAGTGAGGCACCATGAAGAACGCCAAGACACAAATATCAAGACGTTTTCGACATTATTTTATGGAAAAGACACATCCTAAGTTTGGATGGCGCATAATGAGATAAATATCGATAAATTGTAGTTTTATCGAAACACGAAATGGCGAAATCTAGTTTACAAACGTGCGAGGGAGGGCAGCACCATGGATTCTGACGAGTAACCTAATATTTTTGGGGCTCCAATGAATTCGTTGGAGTTAGTTGTGACGCGTTTTAGCCCCTTAATTATCAATTAATTGTTAATTAACTTATCCTCCTCTGAATTTTCAAAATTTAATAAATTTTCATTTACGGTTTTGGGAGAAAGACTGGACAACGGTGATAAGTCGATAATGTAGGGATTGAACGAAAATGGTATTTGGCCTCCTCTTAACTCCGGTTCTTTCTACCCGATTGGGGATTTTTTTTTAGTCGACAGAGCATGTGATAGCGAAAAGAATGGCACAAAGATCATCCCGATATCTTAATTTTTGAAATTGGCAAAAATCGACCGTAAGGGCTTGAAAAATTGAAAAATTTTGAAAAAATAAAATTCTCTTTTTTTTTCCTGTTGCCGGCATGATTGGGCATATATTTTGACGATATATACCGAAGACATTTGATTTTGCTATTTTAAGTCGTCTCTTGGCTTGAAAAATCATTGGGCAATAAATTGTCTTTCATTGAGGATGATTAAAAATTATTTTTCTTCGTCAGACTATTAAATTGAAAAACAATAGGTACTTGTTTTCTTTTATTTAAATAGGATGATAGGGAATGATTTTTTTTTATTCGTGTGATTGACGTGTATCTGGTTGGAATAGAGTGCCGAGAATTTCTCGACGCAGAGCGGAAACGATGGAAGAGGAAAAAAGAAAGAAAAAAAAGAGCAGCAAAGAGGAATAGGAGAGCTTTTGGGTCGCTGATAAAGGCTCGCGAGGCCCCTCGGGGATGCTGTGTTTGCGTATCCTGGGAACAAGCCCGCTCGACGTTGCTAACACAGAGCTAAAGAGAAGACGAAGAGAGAGAGAGAGAGAGAGAGAGAGAGGGAGAGAGAGAGAGAGAGAGAGAGAGAGAGAGAAGCGCGGACAAACATCGGAAATGAAGGTTTCGACCAGCTGGAAAGAATTCTCTCAGCATTTTCGTTAGAATTTCACGTAAATCCGTCTCTACCGTTTCGAGAGCGCACCAGCGAGGATTTTTGTGTGTCACTGAGCGCGATGTTTCACCGTCTCGTCGGACGTTTATTATTAAAATCGTTATATCATACCGATTTATATATATATTTATTTTTATATGTATATATTTGACGGCGTTTGGCAAAGAATTTCCCGGCTCTCCGCTTCGTCAACTTCCGTTTGGATTCTGTCGTTTTAATAAGGGATCACGAAGCGGACGAAATAAGGGGCAACCTTTTTTTTTTCAATGCATCCTGAATATTCGCGACTTTTTTTTTAAATCCTCATTTTCATAAGAGACGCAGAAAAATCTAAGCTGCGAATTCTCGTGCAATAGGTCAATGAAACTTGTTTGCGAGTTTTCGCGAAAAGTCGAAATTTTATCTAGTAAAAAGTTCAGTCATTTTAGCAAAGACATTCAATTTGAGCCAAAATGCAAACATTTTTTGTTGTAATTTATTTTTTTAGAACCTTGTATTGATGTATTTTTACCACCTGAATACGAATCTACCAATAGTTTTTCCAAAAAATCAAAATTTTTATGAATTTTCATCAAAAACACTTTTGGCTCGATTTTCAAAAACCTAAACAAAGCGAAATTTGAAGTGTTCATAACTTCACTTCGGTTTGACCGATTCTAAAAATTTCGTACGTAAACGATGTGACTAAACTCAGGAAATAGAAGGATTTGGAAGATCACCGAAAAAAATGGAAAAGCCTGAAAAATTTGCAAAAATCAATGGTGGAACTTTAAAAATCTGTCAAAAATTGAAAAATGATCGAAATCAGATTAACCATTAAGCGGGGTTTTGCAGCTACAACGATCGCGAAGAAATGAGCACAGATAGAAGCCGAAATTTTATTTGGAAAAAAAGTCTCAGCTATTTTACTGAAGCGAGTCAATGTTTGGCAAGATGCGAAAAAAACATTTTTTAAATTAATTTTATTAAAGTCTCATGTCGATGTATTTTTTCTCACTTAACGTGAATCTACCAATAATTTCCGCAAAAACTTAAAAATTTTATGAATTTTCATTGAGAAAATTTTTTTTCCCAGATTTTCCTTGCTTTTTCTCACGAATAAATTTTATTTCGACAAAAATTCTGCGTGATTTGCAATCAGCGATGAATTTTCCATTGAAATATGGTTTGAAAACGATAAATTGTTTTTAAACAATATGCTAATAAAAAATTAAGGTAGGTGCAACCTTTTTCTCATTCTTCTTTTTCTCGTCTCTTAAGAGGGGTTTAATTTTTTTTTAAATATCCGCCACTTTTTTCTCCCCTCCCACAGCGTCTTCTCCCCTAAATTTAGGGTTCTCCAAAAACATGAAAATTCATGTTCCAAAATCAAATTCTCTCTCTTTTTGTCTCTAATTTTCCCGAGGTTAATTTTTCTACTGCACATGTATATTAGGGCGATTTTTTTGACTTTTTTTTTATTTCTTTCACTTCC
Source organism: Alloplasta piceator (assembly GCA_946863875.1). NCBI lineage: Eukaryota > Metazoa > Arthropoda > Insecta > Hymenoptera > Ichneumonidae > Alloplasta > Alloplasta piceator. Next base: position 4,505,048 of record OX333071.1, read on the forward strand.
CACCCGAAATTTGGTTGCATATGTCTGAAAGAAAATTCCCTGAAACTTACAGCCCTTAATATTAATATTAAGTACTTTCCTTTCGCGTGAAAAGTTTTTCCACCTAAAATACACGTAAATCAAAAACTTTTTTCTTCAAAATTTTACTACTCCGCGATTTTTTATGCTATCGCATTGATTTTAGTCGCAATTTACGCAGAATTGAACGATCATTAAAAGTGTCCTAAGCAGCGTAAGTGTAACTTACACTGGTGAGATGGTACGAGGTCACTCAAGTTGATTTTTACCCAGAATTCTCGTTTTTTCGCTGTTATCTCCGAAATGATTAACTTTACCGAATAAATGTAAATGAAAAATTTTCTGGAAATTTAATTTCCTACAAAAAAGGTTCTCTGGACCTAATTGCTAAAATTAATATTTCTTGAGATATTGGATCTTGACTTATTTGCGATATGAAAATTTTTATGGATTATCGAACCAAAAGTTTCAAATTGTTGATATTCCATATCATATGACCACTCGTGATATGATCTATGATTTGGTGACATAATATGGAATATCAACAATTTAAAACTTTTGGTTCGATAAACTACACAAATTTTATGCCATAAATAAGTCAAGGTTCAATATCTCAAGAAATATTAATTTTAGCAGTTAGGTCTAAAGGACCTTTTTTGTAGGAAATTAAATTTCCAACAAAACTCCCCTTTACGATTTTTCGGTTAAGTCAATCATTTCGGAGATAACATCAAAAAATCGAGAATTTTGGGTAAAAATCAACTTTAGGGACTCGTACCATCTCACCAGTGTAAGTTACACTGACGCTGTTCAGGACACTTTCAAGATCTCTCAATTCTACGTAAATTGCGACCAAAATCGATTGGATAGCATAAAAAACCGCGGAGTAGTAAAATTTTGACGAAAAAAGTTTTTCATTTACGTGTATTTTAGATGGAAAAACTTATCACGCGAAGGAAAAGTACTTAATATTAATATTAAGGCCTGTAACTTTCAGGTAATTTTCTTTCAGTTATATACAACAAAATTTCGCGTGGGGAGTGGAAGAAATAAAAAAAAGTGAAAAAAAATCGCCCTAATGTACATAGTTGTTAATAACACGCGGTATATTAACCTCGATGTCTTGCTTTGTGAATTGGGTGAAAAGAGCACTCGCATTAATCACTTCATTACTGACGAAGGGGAGATTCCGTATTATTAATGCATCGGGAAAGTGGGAGAGTGGTTTCGAGTCGGGAGGGAGAGAGAGAGAGAGATGGAGAGCGAAAAAGCTCGTTATATAGTGATTACACAGAGTTGACAGTGACCCAGTGAGAAGGGGGCATTGGTTAACTATACATGGAGTTTAGCGCGTTGAGTTTATATCTATATGCATGAGAAGGTCATGACGCAAAGTATTATGGAGGCCAGTGGGCGAGAATTGAGTACGGTGAGATAGGGGCGAAGGGGATGGGGAAAAATGGGGGTGAGTGGAGAGCAGTCGACAAGGGTGGTTATTGCTCAAGAGAGCATGAGAGAGCGTGAGAGAGAGAGAGAGAGAAAGTGGCACGAGAGGATGCTTCAGTGATGGAGAGATCGAAGTTTTACACTGGTGAAAATAGCACGGAGCGTCAGTATCAGGACTTAATGGAGAGCGTCAGTTAATGAGTGTGAGAGAAACTGAAGGGAGATTTAGGGGGAGTAGAGAGGGGGAAAGGAAAAAAAGCAGTTGGGAGGAGGGAGTGGGGACATTAAACGAAGTGCAAAAGGGGAGGAGGAGAGTGAGAAGGGGCGAGAAAGGAGTAAAAGGAGAGGATAATGATTGGAGGAAAGAGAAAATGAAGAGTGAAAGGAGGAGAGAAAGGGAGTTGATGCAAAAAAGTGAGGAGTTAAATGGAGAGCCAGTGAAAAGCAAGATGATGAAAGAATGATTGAACGAAGTTTAGCGAAGAGCGACGAAAAAAGTGGAGATGGAGGAGGAGAGAAAATTTGGAGGAGGAGGAATAGGAGAAGATTTGGGAAAATAAACAAACAAGCAAAAGCTGGAGTGCAAAAGCGACGAAGAGGGAAATAGGAAGATCCGCGATAAACGAGAAGGAGTGGAGGAGACGAGAAGGAGTAAAAAATAAATGACGAGCTTGGGGAGTGAAAAAAATGGAGACTGCAACGAAGGTAAAAAGCGACGAATGAAAAGTGGCAAAGTGCAAATAGAGGGAGAGGGAAGGGAGGAGGAAAGAGGGAAAGAGGTGGCGAGAAAAGGCGAGAAGCCATCTTCTCGTGCCTTCTTTTCACCTCCAACTCCTCAAGAATAAAATTTAAATGCTACAAGCAACCACCTCCGAAAAATTTTAACCGAATAGTTTCAAAAATTGCTTTTTCCATCTTTTCCTCCCAAACTGCACTGAGAGAAAAAATTACTGAATTTGAGAACATGAATTTATTTGTTAAATGAAAGTATTAATTCGATTATTTATTTGTTGGACCAAAAAAATCACTCTTCATTTAAAAAAATATTTTCACGAATCTATTACTCCATTATATTAAACTTTTATTTAATAGTAACAATTAAATGCATGATAGATTTTATTAAATTTGTATTCATTGGATTAATTACATTGATCGCATCATAAACATGAGATTATTTGAATCTAAAAACCGAATTCAATACAAAATTACTTTTTTCGAAAAAATTATTTTCTTGCAATAAAGCCATTATTATTTTACTTCAAAAAATATTTTTATTTAAATAGATTTGATTGAATTTGTATTCATTAGATTAATTACATTTATCGCATCATAAACATTAGATTATTTGAATCTAAAGTGATGATTATTTGAAACTAAAAAACGACTTCATCACGAAATTATTTTTTTTGAAGAAAATTATTTATGGCATCATAAACATGAGATTATTTGGAACTAAAAAATGACTTCAATACGAAATTATTTTTTTCGAACAAAATTATTTCTTTGCAATAAATTCATCATTATTTTACTTCTAAAAATATTTCTGTAGTATTTTCAATATTTATTAGATATAAAATAGATTGTGATTATTTGAAAAGAAGCTGTAGTCAAATAAATAACACATTATTTTATTCCAATAGAATATTTGTTTGGAATGATGAAATTTTTATTTCCTCCAAGCAAAGAACTATCATTTCTATAGTATACTTTAATAGTATACATAAGTTGTTAAAAATTAAAAAACTGGTTTTTTAAATGTTTTCTTATATTCGAATCTTCATAACTCCTAACTTTTTTCAAGTGCATAGTAGTAGTCGATAGCGTAATAGGTAGCGTGTTAGGTAGTTAGGTAGGATAGGTATGATGGTAGGTAGGGTCGAGGGTTCGAATCTCGGTCGGACAGAGAAATCAGATCGGAGAATTGGCGCAGATTTGTCTTTTTTTTCTATTTATCTCTTTTTGGGGTCACTAAACTATGCATATCAAATTATTTGGCAAGGGCTATATATTTTTTATAAAATGTTTAGCAACAATTAATAAACACGCGTTTGATTGAATCAATCATTTTTCCTGTTGATTGGACTAATTAATTTGTTGATTCAACACATTTTTTTTTCTCAGTACTTCCTGTATCAAAAGAGTTTTGAATGATAAAATGTGTTCTTGATTCAAACAACATATTACATACAATTGATAACATATTGTTAGATTCAAGTAAATTCGTTTATTGAAACAGAAATTTATGGAATTGGCTGAAAAATATGAACGAAGTAAATACATAAGGGAACCAATCTAATATGTTTCGGCAAATAATGAAAAAAATGATTTTTTGCCTTCAAAACTTTATTTCATTGGTTCTAGTAATTTTTTCTCTCAGTGTGGATCTAGGAAGTACTTGGGAGGATATCATAGATTCCATTCTATGAAATTAAGAGTTAAAAAAGAGCGTTTTGCTTCGTCATTCCTATATTTTATCCTCTATGGATCTGTTATCACTTTATCGGCTCGGTTTATCGGCTAAATTTATGTTTGAATGAAAATGTACGAGGGTCTGCCTCGAACATCATTACTCCTGGTTCTCACCCAGGTTATGATACACCGCATTGGCTCGAATGACCTAATTATGGGCCTTCTTACTATATATTCACAGTCCACAGTATGCGATAAGCGCATCGTTCTCTCCCTCCCTTTCCCTCCTCTCTCTCTCTCTCTCTTGGCCACGAATAGAGCACATTATTGCCTTAGTTTATACGCTATATATACATGAACGATGTTGCATAGCTCGGTCTCGCTCTTGGCCACCCCGTACACGTCGTCGAACCTGCAATCTACGTCCAGGTCGCCCACTCTCAGGCCGCTCAGACCAACCAACCGTGTACGAGGACTCATACTGATAAAGCACCCCCCTTCCCTCAACCATTATATATATATATATTTACATGGATGTGTGTGTGACCAATGCGATGTGAAAGCTCGAAGGAGGGAGAGAGAGAGAGAGAGAGAGGGAAAGGGGCTCTGTAATCTCGAAACGTGATTGGCATATCGACACCTGCCAACTCAAAGTCTTCCTATACCTTGTTTTATATGTATATATATATGTGGAGAGAGAGAGAGAGAGAGAGCATTCCTGAGTAGACTTTGTCAACTGTGAACTTTGAAACTTGGATAAACGCGATAGCGCTCAAGCGAAGCGGAAATCCTCCAAAGCTCTCTTGAAGCCCCCACTTCAATGCATCGGAGTGCCCCATGTAATATCCATCTTCGTGCATTTAACGAAAGTTTCATCTATTACATGACGATGTATAAGGGTGGCGCACATTATGTGTTAAATGCTTGTATAAATTTGTGCAAATGTAGCCATTATTTGACATTAAGGGGACATTGTAGAGATCCGAGAAATTGCTTTGCATTTAGCTTCCTCATAAAGAAAGCTTTGTTTTCGTGACAAATTTTTTTTGTTGAGATTTTTATGCCAATGTGTTCAAAATGTCCCAAAAATATCGTCAAATCATATTTAGAAAAAATGTCCGGATGCATGTGTGTGTGTGTGTGTATCCTGAGTTTCTGATGTAAATAATAAATAATTCAAGAATGCTTCGAGATATCGAGCTGAAATTTTGCGCACTTGTCCAGCACAAATTGCCTTTCATTATGAAAAATTTTTGTTTTAATTCTGACGGGTGTTCAGATTTTATCGACTTTTTTCGTTTTTGCAACAATGGAGTAAGCGCTCCAACTTCTGCAATTTTCAAGATATTACACTCAAACTTTGTATAAGAGTAGTATAGCTATTAAGGTTGTTTGGTATTGAATTTGACAAAAATCGATTGAAAGATTACATTTTTATTAAATTTTGAATTTTTTTAAAAATAGCGCAAACGTTCTAACTTGCACAATTTTCAAGATATTGCAGTGAAACTTTGTAAGGAACTAGATTAGCTATCCAAGATTGTTCGCTATTGAATTTGGCGAAAATCCATGGAGAGATTAAAATTTTATGAAATTTTTAATTTTTTTAAAAATAGCGTAAACACTAACTTGTGCAATTTTTAAGATATTGCACTGAAAATTTACACAGAGCTAATATAGCTATCGACGATGTTCGCTATCAAATTTGGCGAAAATCGATTAAATGATTAAAATTTTATCGAATTTTTTTTTTTTTTTTTTAAATACCGTGCTCTAAATTCGACTATTTGCGAGATATTGTACTGAAATTTTGTACACATTAAAAATAGTGATCAAGGTTGTTCGCTATTGAATTTGGCAAAAATAAAATTTGGCAAGAAGTAAATTTGAAAAAATTTGGCAAATTTGCACGTTGATTACTCATGTTTTTTAATAGTTAACAAAGCTTCCTTTATAAGGAAGCCAAATTTTATTGCCATACTTTGTGATAAAGGAAGCTGTGCGAACTATGAATAAAGATGAGCAAGAAATGTGCAAATGTCCAATTTGCAGGGTTTTTTTAAAGTTTATATTCTGAAAGAACATTTAGGGTGAAATTTTAAGCTGAAATTGGGGAAATTTAATAAGTTGCAGTCACTTGAATCCTTTAGTCAATTGAATCTTTTTTTTTTACAATATTCTATTATATAGTCATTTTTTAATTTTTTTTGTTTTCTTTTTTGTTTTCTTTTTTAAATAAAATTTTAAGTTCATTTATGATATGCAGGGTTGACAGCGTTTCAGAGGGTCAAAAATAGTAAAGTAGTGACTTATTTTTCAGAGAAATAGTGAATTAATAGTGAATTTTTCGTCTAAATAGTCTTTTTCGTCCAGGCAAAAATGTTTTTGATGAAAATTCATAAAAATTTGGATTTTTTGAGAAAACTATTTGCAGATTCGTGTTGAGGGGGACAAAATACATCGGTGTAGGGCCCGAAAAAAAAATTAAAAATATTCGTTTCTTTTCGCATTTTGGTCGAAATTGAATCGGTTCACTAAAATGACTGTAGTTTATTTTCTAGATAGAATTTTGGGTTCTACATGCGCTCATTCTCTTTGGGATCGTTCAAGCTTCAAAATGCCTCTTTGTTCATATAATTCGGATAATTTTTCGATTTTTGGCAGATTTTTAAATTTTGACCATCGATTTTCGCCAATTTTTTAAGGCATGTCACTTGCCGTTTTTTTCCGGCCATTTTCAAACTGCTGTCATTTCTACAAAAATTTATATATCAGAATGAACCAAACGGCAATCTCTAAGTTTAGTGACAAGGCTTACGTACGAATAAGAAATTTTCGAATCGGTCAAACCGATCGAAAGTTATGAGCGTTTGAAATTCCGCGATTTTGAGGTTTCTCAGAATGGGGCTAAAATGGAGTAAAAATGTTTTTAATGAAAATTCATAAAAATTAGGATTTTCTGAGAAAACTATTGGTAAATTCGTATTCAAGGGGACAAAATACGACGATATAAGATTCGAAAAAAAATAATAAAAATTTTTTTTTTGCATTTTGGCCAAACTTGAATCTGTCCACTAAAATAGGCTAAATTTTTTATCTACTCAAAATTTTGGCTCTAAACTGCGCTGATTCCCTTCGTAATGTTTGTTCATGCGATTCTAATGATTTTTCGATTTTTTGCTGATTTTTAAAATTCGACCATCGATTATTGCAAATTTTTCAAGGCATACTCAAAATTTTGGCTCTGGACTCATCCATGAATTTTCGAAATTTGTCCCCTATTCTAACCGGCACCTCCATTCTAGACACTTCTGAGCTCTGAAATAGTGACAATAGTGACCAAATTTCGAAAATAGTGAGAAAAGTGACACGATTTTGAAATAGTGACCAATAGTGACAATAGTAAATTAATGGCAACCCTGATGATGTGGACAGAAAATGAAAATTTCGAAATCCGAGGAAACGGAGTTGAACAGTGAGCTCTTCAACTTTTGGTGTCGAGGTCTCCTTAAAAAATCATAAAAAATAGAGCAAATCTTTTTTTTGTTGCTTCTTAGAAATAGCTCTCATGGCAAATTTACAGCTCATTTTGAATGGCTTAATTTTAGTTAGGTGAAAAATTATTCGTGAAGAAAGACGAAGAAAAACTAGAAAAAATGTTTTTTATAAAAATTGATGGAGATTTTGAACTTTTGGAAAAATTGTTGGTAGATTTGTGTTTTTTTTTTTTTTTAATTTGCTGATTTTGAATTGCGTAGAATTTTGTTTGCAAAAAAAATTACTCAACATTGTTAATTGATTTTGCCTAGATATTATCGGTAGATTTCTTTTTGGCGGAGGAAGGGAGATCACCTTCACCGTATTTCGTTAACTTTGTGAATTGCTGCATCGGACAGTTTCTTTGAAAGTATCATAAACGTACGTGGAGTGGGCTGAGCTCTCAATCAAGAAGCGTGCACGATTCGAGATTGAACATTTGATAGAGAGCTTCAGTGTCTAAAAAAAGCTTTTTTTTTTTAAATCCATCAAAAGGAAAGCTCGTCGAGAATTCCAAGAGTATTTATTTCAGAAGTTTACGAAAAAAACTATGTAAACAAAAAAAAATGTATCCAGACCTAAATATGAGAATAATAAATTTGTAATCCTTTAATTTTAGGATTTAATTTCAAATGAATTTTTTGGTGGTTCGTTGAACAGCCGAATAGTTTTTTTTCGGTAATTTGACAAGGACCTCATTTTTCGAGAAAAAAAAATTAGTCGATAAAATCTTTAATTGAATTTTCAATTATTTTTCATTGGGAATAAAAGTTCGAAATTGAAAATGAAAATGCAGCGAAATTTTGGCAATTTCGGCGTATAACGAGCTGATGAATTTTTGAATGACACAAAACCGACGCGTTTGACGACGAAAAAGCGTCGTTAAAAATTGGCTGTGTCAGGAGTTCTCTTTTTTTTCTTCCTCTCCTTAACGAAATCACCAATTTCTCGGTTGATGTTTAATTTACAGATCGTGGTTTGAGAAATTACCCGCAGCGAGTTAAAGATAAGAGAGAAGGGAAAAAAAGAACGAGTGTAGAGCGTGGAGCAAGTTTTTTTAAGGACTCTCGAAGAAAGAGGAAACTCTCCGGAAAGGGAGGGAGAAAGCTCGCGGGTTGAAAAGTCGTGCTGCAAACTACTTATTATGAATGAAAAGCGAGATTCCAGGGGTTGAGATGGGCACGAGAAAAAACCATCTCGAACACGGAACGCGAACATTGATATAAGAATCTAATTTCTTTCACGAGGAAATCCACACTTCAAGATTCTTGAGAAATATGAAATTATCCAGCCACTAAATATGGTCGATAATTATTTCTCATGAAATTATTTTGGTCATATTTCTCAGCGAGGAGAAATTTTTGAGGCTCGAAAAAAGCTACAACCAAGATTCATTTTTTTTTGCCTTGTAAACAGTCTTTGCTAGAGAAAAGTATATATTTTTTGATTTTTTTTTTATATGAGAGAAGATTCCAGAATTATATTAATTTTTGTAGAAATAAAAAAAAGGAGTCTGTTACAGAAAAAGGGTGAAAACGGTTTTGTTTTTATTACTGTGTTGGAAAAAAATTGATTTGCGCCAATTGACAGCTGTCAATATTTTATTTAGCACAAAATTGCCAACTTTTATTTCATTGGTCGTCAATTTATGATCACATGTTTGTTTATTTTTAAAAACTGAAAATCCAAGGTATTGCAACGAGGATTTAATTCATATTTATCTTTTAATCGATTTCTGCAAGCGAGAATCTATTTTTTTCGAATTTTTGAATAGGAAAAAAGATTTTAGAACTATTTTAATTTTTTTGGAAACAAAAAAAGGATTTTGTGGCGGAAAAAGCGTAAAAACAATTTTCTTTTTATTACTGTGTTGCAAAAAAATTGGCTTTCATAAATTGACAGCTGTCAATATTTTAGTTGGCACAAAATTTCCAACTTTTATTCCACTGATTGTCAATTTATGATCATGAATGTTTGTTCATTTTACAAAATTGAAAACCCTGAGCATTGCAACGATGATTTAATTTTTATTTATCCCATAATCCTTTTCTGTTAGCTAAAATATATTTTTTTCGAATTTTTTGATAAGAAAAAAGATTCCAGAACTATTTTAATTTTTTTGGAAACACAAAAAAGGATTCCGTGGCAGAAAAAGCGTAGAAACGATTTTGATTTTATTACTGTATTGCAAAAAAAATTGATTTCCATAAATTGACAGCTGTCAATATTGTAATTGGCACAAAATTGCAAACTTTTATTCCGTTGATCGTCAATTTATGATCGAATAATTGTTTATTTTTGAAAATTGGACACCTGAAGCATTGCAACGAGGATTTAATTTTCCTGTAATCGATCTCCATCAGCTAAAAGCTTTTTTTCCAATTTTTTGATATAAGAGAAGATCCTAGAATTATTTAAATTTTTCTAGAAATAAAGAAGGGTTTATCAGAAAAAGTGTCACCACAAATCGTTTTGACGCTTTTTCATTATTCCGCTGGAAAGCAGATCAATTTGCACAAATTGACAGCTGTCAATATTTTAATTGGCAGAAAAATACCAACTCCACTCCATCAATCGACTCAACGATGGAATATTTTTTTAAATCCGTAATTGGAAACCCAAAACACAAGAATTTAATACCATTTTATCCTGTCAACGATTTCTGTCAGCTAAAATATATTTTTTCAGCGATTTTTATCAGAGAAGATCCTAGAATTATTCAATTTTACGAATGAAAAATTTTCGGGTGCCTCAAAAAGAGTAGTTTTCGTAACTTTGCTGGAAAACCAATCGAGTTGCACGAGCTGACAGCTGTCAATGTTTTCATGGGGGCAACATTGCCAATCTGTACTTCATCAATCGTGAATTTACGATCTAGAATGTTTGTTCATTTTTAATCGTCATTGGACATCCCGAGTGTCTGACACGTGAAACCATCCTGTGGTGCACCTATTGAACTGTCATCGATCATTGTCCAGAGAGGAGGCGTGGCGTTGTACGGACAACGATCGTCAACTGTTTATGTACATTAAGGGGGGGGGGGGGGTTAATTCCTACATCCCCCGGTCTGCTCGAGTCTGGTCCCGCATGATTTCAGCGGCTAACGTATGCGAATACGCGCGTCCAATTAGGATTCTGGATCAATGGCTGTATCGTAATCGTTTGGAGTGTCTCCTCTCACCGGAACCATTCGACCAACATACGTATATGGGGCATTCCACGTCCAATCACGCGGTCATCGGCCTGACCGCCTCGGATTTTGGTGTCCAATGAATTGTGGGTTTCGTTTGGCCCAAAATATGACCTCGAATTTTTAGAAATTTTTACTTCATTTTTTAAGGGTTGCCCGAGCTAAAAAATCATTAAATTGGGGTAAACATAGAGAGGGACCTTTTTTAAATTAATGAATTTTTTTCACAGAAGCTAGGGCCCAAAACAGATATTTTCGTCATAGTTCGATAATGGGCCAAAAATAATTACTATTTTTTTGGTATTTTAATTTTTTTTTAAATAATTTCTCATTTCGATTGTTTCTTGTAGTGAGAATAACAACAACAAAAATATTTTTCTGGTGATACTTGATTTTTTTTCTTGGTTTAAGAGTAAAACGACAACATTTTTCGAAAATTTATTAACCTCGACGACCTAAAATAAAATGGATGATCAAACACAATTAAATAATTAAAATTAAAAAAAAAACTAGCTTTTATTTTTGGCCCATTATCGTACCATGACGAAAATATCTGTTTTGGGCCCTAGTTTGTGTGAAAAAATTTCATTAATTTGAAAAATGCCCCTCTTCATGTTTTCCCTCAATATAATGATTTTTTAGCTCAGGCGACCCCTAAAAAATGAAATAAAAATTTCTAAAAATTTGTGGTCATATTTTGGGCCAAACGAAACTCACAATTCATTGGACGTCAAAATTCGAGGAGGTCAGGCCGGTGACCGCGTAATTTGACGTGGAATGTCCCATATGTATTCGCCCGTGTCTACTAGGGTGCTCCAAAAAGGGTGGTTTTTCTCCAATTGCACTCCTCATCGAGATTTCTGTTAGATCCGTTAGAACAAATAGATCTCGCGAAAACAAAGGCCTGTAAAATTAGTTTTTTCACTGCCGCATCAACGTTAAAACTTGTCCTCCACTTTTTGGGAATTTCAGAATTCTTAAATCGCAAAATCCTCCATCAGTTTGTGCATTGTTTGCCAGAAAACAAAAGTTTTTGTCAATTCTAAATCGAAGACGAATCGTGGAAAACTTCTCAACTTTTCAGTTTTTATTAATTTCAGTTTTTAATCGCGCTATAACTGAATTCAAAGTCAAAGTGCAAAATTTTGTGTCCGAAGAAATTGTGCGAAATATCGTCGCTAATTCCGAATCGTTTGCATGATTTATCTTTCAATTATCGAGAAACAAAGTCCTAGAAAATCGTAAAAAATTTATGTCTCAATATCTACTAATCCTATTAATTTATAAATTGCAGCTCCAAAAACCCAGATCGGGGGTTGAAAGGTCATTCCTACCAAAATTTGAACTTCATCGTCAAGACCACTGGACTAAAACTGATGAAAAAACTATTTTTAGAATCCTCAGAAGTAGCTCTTTCAAATGATACGTTACACGACATATTAATCATGATTTTTTTTCTGGAGCAGACTGAAACCCCATCTTAATTTAAAATATTTTTTTTCTAATCGTTAGTTGTCGATTCAAGCTACAGAACCCTAAAAATCATCAAAAATTCATCATCAAATATAAAATGAAGGTTGCAAACATTATCATCTATCACTCTGCTCAAAACAAAATCCGCAAGGTTCAAAGTTTGTCAACAAAAACCGACGGATTTCGTTACATCTGAATTTTCATATATCCATTTTGGTTATATATTTTTTTTTTGGGTGGGAGTCAAAAAAACCTTAAGATCAAAATTCATAATGACCGAAATTTAGAAATTTATGTATTCCAAAAATTAATAATTCGCACGTGCATTATATAAAAGCTTAATAAAGGAGAGATTGAAAAATGCAGAAAATGAATGTATGAAAGTCTCAATTACTGGATAAATAAATGGAGGTTAAATAAATTGTCGAAGAGCCAATAAGGCGCATTGTTCAAATTCCATAAACTAAATGAATCGGAGAAGTCATTCTAACATATGTCAAAATTCCAAAAATTTAAGTACCGAACTGAAAGTACAAAATTACTGGGATAGCGAATGGTCAAAATACCGAATGTTCAAAATATCGAATGGTCAAAATACCGACTGATCAAATTGTAGCCACCAGAAATGGACGATCATTTCCGGTGGCATTTATTGGGATTGAATTTCGGGATTTTTCAGTTTCTGTATTTTGAACTATCTGATCTTTTAGTATCGATAGTTTGATGTTCGAAGTTTTTCTCCATCGTGATAATGCCTGTTTGTAAATGAGATATTTTGGAATTTGAATCTGCCGTTGTCATACAATTTGTATTTAGCTATGTTAGGTATCCGATTTTCTTAATTTCGGTCATTATGAATTTTGATCTTTAGATTTTTCGACTCCCACCCTTTTTTTAAAGAAAAAAACTACTGAAATCTCGATGGAGGTGCAATTTGACAAAAAAAGGGTATTTTTTAGAATCACCCTAATGTTTAGGTGCGAGTGCGTATCGAGGGAATGGACCAGGAAAAGGGATGTAGAGAGAGGGAGATCTCTACATAGAACCGTTGGTACTTTGTCTCCTAATCGCCAATAGACGTTCATAGTCCTTGCACCGCATTATGCTAGTCCATGGCTTCTCTGTGGAGCCAAAGAGAGAGGGAGAGAGAGAGAGAGAGAGAGAGAGAGAGAGAGAGAGAGAGAGAGAGAGAGAGAGAGAGAGATGAACAATGCTCATCGGGGGCATCAATAACGGTTGCAGCATAGTCCTCGATCGAACATAACCTCAGTAAGGACGGGCAAAGGACACAAACTGTCGATTTCCCACGACGCCTTGGCCATCAAGTTCCTCTCCTTTGGAGCCGGAGAGACAACTGCCCCGATTGTCGTAATAATCTGGACGATATAATGCGCCATAGGCACGAATATACATCTCCATTAATGCAACGGAGGATGCACGAAGGGAGGCTGGATTCGTGATTACCAAAACGCGATTGATATGCGGGTGACCGAATATACATCATAGACAGTGTAGATCGGGACACCTGATCGCCTTTGAAACTTTCATTACCCGGATGACGAGGCGAATCATTGAAGGATCCTCTGTGCAAAGGAAAAGCCCGATCGATTGCGGTCTCAAAGTGCCTCGACTTGAGGAAGTCCTTGCGGCGAGGTTGAGGCTCTTCGCTTGCGCTCGGGAAAGTTGGGGAATGTTCATGATTTTTTTTTAACGATGTTAAAATTTTTTTTTCTGAAATCTAGGATAGGCCATCGATTGGTAACTATTTTCAGGTAGTTGGAATTTATCCATGAGAATATGTCCAAAATTGAGGAAAATACAAATGGCTGCTCCAAAAAAGCCTTCTTTTCTCATCATTTGCGTTGAGGGCGATAACTTTGGAACGGCTCGTCCGAAATCGAGAATCCAAAAAGATTTCGTTAGTATATGAGGCGTTCCATGCGGTTTCGAACGGTCAAAAAGTTGTCCACTCTTAAAAAAATTAGAATTTTGTTAAATTACTTATACATATATGAAAAAGAGTAGTGTACATTTTTTCAAAATTTTTTGATCTTATTTTTTTGAGTTTTTCTATATTTCAAAATATTCCAAGTACCGTTATATCTTGAAAGCATACGATTGAACAAAAAAATATTCAACACAAAAAATTTGCGGATTTACATCAACTTTGTGAACAAATTTTTTTGGTTGAACTTTTTGAGTTTGAAAAATGACAATTTTTATGAAAAATATACGAAAATAATTTTTTTCGGTCGGTATGTCACTTTCAATTTATCTCAAAAAATGCCAGAAAATACTCTGAAGTGTGTACAATAGACACGTTTTTTTTAGATGGCTCGATTAGCTGTTCCAAAGCTATACGTTGTTTTATTATAATAATTTTTTTTTTGAAAAATCAATTATTATTAAAAATTGATCTCTCCCAAATTTTTCTCATATTTTTCTGGTAATTAACATCGAAAGAAGTAATAATTTTTAATAATAATTGATTTTTCTAAAAAAAAAATCATTTTAATAAAACAAAGTATAGCTTTTGAACAACTAATCGAGCCATCTAAAAAAAAAAAAAAAAAAAATTCGGTTTTTGGCCTAAATAAAAAGAAATTTTTGGCGAAGTGGACATTTTTTTGGTTCAAGATGGAGGTATTTTGATTTGATTTTGATATTTGAGGTGAAAGTTCCGAATGGATTGGTCAAATGGTTTTAAAGAAATTTTGCTCACAACGGCGCTAAAAGGACTTTTAATTTTGAGTTAGTGCGCTACGAATAGCCATAATTTTGGTTACAGTTCTCGGATCCTCACGAAATTTTCAGGTAACATCCTTGAAGATCTGCACTTGGATAAAATCCGATTTAAAAAAATGTTAATATTTATTTTACCCACAAAAATATTTAGAACCCCTTAAGATCACGTCAGGCGGACAAATCCAAGGATACAAGCCATTCTCGGCTTTATCCTTGCTACAAAATCGTCGTCGAAGGTCGTCGAGAGTCTGCAGAGGTCATCGGCGGATAATTGAAATCCTTTCGAGAGTTGTGTTCGACATTGAGTTAAAAAAAAAAAGGAAAAAAGACTACAAAAAAATGCAACAATTCTCGGATACAAAGGTACGAGGATATTTATCAGTTTCTTTCATCGGGATTAACGATCGAGATTAAGAATCAATGTTCGCTGACGTTACGAGAAATGAAAACGAGGAGAGGGGAAAAGCGAGTGAATTGATGGCAGTGATAGCCGAGGTACAAGAAGAGGGAAGGGCGAAGGAAGGACGAAGAATAACGGAAGAAAAGTTGGTTAGAGAGAACGGGGTGATCTCTTTTTTCCGTTCTCTCTCTTTCTCTCCCAAGAGAGAGGGAACGACACGAGAGGGAAGATCCAGGTGAGGAGGAGGAGGAGGAGGAGGAGGGATGAGAGACAAGACAAGATCGAAAAATCGTCCTGTGCGGGTCCTCAAGAGCGTCCTTTACCCTTCGCTCCTCTTTCCTGATTCAGGATGAAGACGACGAAGAGGACGAGGAAAAATTCTCGAGATCTCGAGACTGGAGGCGCGGAAAAGGAGAAAAAAGAAAAAGAGGGAGGGAGAAAGAGAGAAAACATGGAATCTCTCGATGGGAAAGAGAAATCTTCGAGCTCGATCTATCTATCTCCTGATTGCCAATATCTTGCCGGGGATCCTGCTGCTGGCGCATTCGACTCCCTATATACGATTTTATATATGGGTCTTTCCATGTCAAATCGACCGAGAGTCGCCCCTTTCAATTTCGATGAAATTTGGTCAGAAGGTTTCGTTTTTAATAAAACGAAGTTCTACAAAAGGAAAAAGATTGAATTTTTTTTTCGAAAGTTATGGAGAATTCAAAATTTCACAATTTTCCAAATCTTTCAAGTTTTGTTATATAACTCGAAAACTATTATAGTTACGAAAAAATGTTCTGGATTCGACTGAAAGAGTATCCTTGGGGCTACGAAAAAAAAATATTTCGAAACAAAATTTTGAATTTTCAAAAATCGTGCAAATCCAAGTTCGACATTAAATTTTTGGTTCAATTTTTTTTATATGATACCTTGTACTGATCTTAAAGTTGTTTAGAAGCAAATCACGTTTAATAAGAAAATTCTGAAATTTGTTATTGAATAATTAAGATTAACGAATTAAATAAAATTAAATGTAGTCTTATGGAAACTGATATAACTTTGCGATAAGTTTTTTTTTTTGACCTCTCAATTTTTTATTATCCACAATATACTGAAAGCAACGGAAAGAAAACGAAGTTTATTGATAAATATTTTTTTTATTTGTTTAAAAAATGGTTTTTAACAAAACGTTAATTTCTTAATAACGAGCTTCCTAATCGTCGTGAAATTTTTACACGACCTCTTGAATACCTCATACAAAAACATACCAAATTTTCAGAATTTTCTCATCATTTTTCATTTTAACCCTTAAGGAGGTTGAAGTAATGATGATAGAATTCTGCAAATTTGGTATGTTCTTACATGAAGTACTCAGGAGGTCGTGTAAAAATTTCACTACGATTAAGAAGCTATTTATTGAACAATTAACATTCAAAGGTTTCATAGCTTCCAAACAACCTTAAAAGATCCTAAAATTTTCAGAAAAGGGTTTTTTGTTTTTTCAAAAATATTAATTTTTAAACATCGTGCAAATCCACGATTACCATTACATTTTTTGTTACATTTTTTTTTATACAATACCTTGTACTGATCTTAAAAGATCCTCAAATTTTCAGGATGGTGTTTTTTTGTTTCAAAACATAAACTTTTTAATTTTGGTAAAAGAAATTTTTTTTTGCCTCTCAGTTAAGCAAAGTTGAGCAATCAGTAAGTTTTGTAATTTTGAGCAGTAAAAAAAAGTAAAAGTAACGGTATTTTAGTAAAAAAAAAAAAAATAGGAAATAAACGGTGAGTAAAAGTAAGAGCAATCAGTAGCTTTGTAATTTTTTGAAATAAAAAAACACCATTCTGAAAATTTCAGGATCTTTGAGATCAGTACAAGGTATTCTATAAAAAAAAAATGGAACAAAAAATTTAATGTTGATCATAAATTTGCACGATTTAAAAAAAATCATATTTTTGAAAAAAATAAAAAACACCTTTCTGAAAATTTCAGGATCTTTCAAGATCAGTGCAAGGTATTATATTTAAAAAAATTGAACCAAAAATTTAATGTCGAACTTGGATTTTCACGATTTTTAAAAATTCAAAATTCTCGAAATTCATCATTTTTCAAAATGTTTTTTCAGAATATTTTTTTTTCGTAGCCTCTTTCAGACGAATTCAGAACAATTTTTCGTAACTATAGAAGTTTTCGAGATATTTAAAAAATAAACTTGAAAGGTTTAATAAATTGTGAAATTTTGAATTTTCCATAACATTCGAAAAAAAAAATTTACATTTTTTTCCATTGGTAGAACTTCGTTTCATTGAAAACCAAAACTTCTGACCAAATTTCATCGACATTGAAAGGGGTCGATTCAAACTCTTGGACGATTTGGAATGGAATGACCCATTTAGCCTTTATAACGTATATATCACGTTATACAGGATAGTTTATAAGCTGCAGCCATAGCTGACGAGTTACGATCCCCTCGATTCCACCCCCCCCCCCAACTTCGTCCTGTTTCCCTCTCTCTCGCCCTTTTTTTTTTGCTCTCTTTTCCTCGGAATTCTTTGTCAGGATACAAGAATTAGCGCTCACTTGTTGACCTCCATTTTGTTTCTGTTTTTTTTTCCTCCCTTTTCTCTGCCGCACGACGATCGCTAAGAAAAATTGTGCTCGAGAGCCTTCGACGAGTAATGGCGAAAAATATTGTGCATCCGAGTCGATAGATCGAGTGAGACTTTGCGCGAGAAAAATGTGCGGATTTTTCACCATCCCCATCCTCGTCCTTCGGGATCGGCGAATCCCCTCCGAGAGATACAATAATCCAGTGCGAATGAAATTGTTACCGGTGAGAAAAATATACGGATGCTTGAAATTTTTTCCTTGTCATTCAATAATTGATAATAGTTGATAGTGTCTTCTGTCGGGGAGGATTTTTCCAATACGATTTTTCAGAGGCTCTTCAGGATGAGAAATAAGGGTTGAAGAAGGGGTAGTTGGGATCGATGTACATTTTTAGAGATGCTGGAAATTGAAAAATCATCGGAATGGGCGATTTTCATTAAAAGAATTATTTTGCTTTCTCATAAAGGAAGCTTTGTTTTTGTGGAAAAAAATTTTTTTCGCGATTTTTATGCCAATATTTTCAAAATGTCCTAAAACATCGAGAAATCATATTTAGAAAAAATGACCGGATTGATGTGTGTGTGTGTGTGTGTGTGTGTGTGTGTGTGTGTATGTATCCTGAGTTTCAGATGTAAATAATTAATAACTCGAAAACGTTTCGAGATATCAAGCTAAAATTTAGCACACTTGTCGAGCACGAATTGCTCTTCATTATGAAAAAAAAATTTGTTGTAATTATAACGGGTGTTCAGATTTTATCGACTTTTTTCGTTTTTGCAAGAATGGCGCAAACGCTCTAACCTCTGCAATTTTCAAGATATTGCACTCAAACTTTGTACAGAATTAATATAGCTATTAAGGTTATTTGGTATTGAATTTGGCGAAAATCCATCGAGGGATTAAAATTCTATTAAATTTTGAATTTTTTGAAAAATAGCTCAAACGCTCTAACTTGTGCAATTTTTAAGATATTGTACTGAAACTTTGCACAGAGCTAATATAGCTATCGAGGTTGTTCGCTATTGAATTTGGCAAAAATCCATCGAGGAATTAGAATTTTATGAAATTTTTGATTTTTTGAAAAATAGCGTAAACGCTCTGACTCGTGCAATTTTTAAGATATTGCACTGAAACTTTACACAGAGCTAATATAGCTATCGAGGATGTTCGATATTAAATTTGGCGAAAACTGATCGAATGATAAAATTTTTATGAAATTTTCAATTTTAATAAAAGAAGCGTAAACGCTATAACTTTTGAAATTTTTTAGATATTGCAATGAAATATTGTGAAGAGCCAGTATAGCTATCAATGTTATTCGCTATCAAATTTGGCAAAAATCGATCGAATTTGCACATTGATTACTAACATTTTTCAATACTTAACAAAGCTTCCTTTATGAGGAAGCGAAATTTGATCGCCATACTGTTAAAGGAAGCTATGTGAACTATGGGTAAAGTTGAGGAAGCAATGTGCAAATTTTTTGACTAAAGTATCGAGGATATCCAAGGGATGATTTATAGGTACTTGAAGAGGACACCCCAAAGTACCCTTCAGATTTTTTTATCTCTTTTGTTTGCCGGTTTTTGGAATCGCAAATGAATAATTATATAGTGATGTTAAGAATTCACGAGTAAAAAAATTTTGGTGCAATGTGCAAATTTTTTGACTAAGTATCGAGGATATCCAAGGGATGATTTATAGGTACTTGAAGAGGACACCCCAAAATACCCTTCAGATTTTTTGATCTCTTTTGTTTGCCGGTTTTTGGAATCGCAAATGAATAATTATATAGTGATGTTAAGAATTCACGAGTAAAAAATTTTTGGTGCAGCTGAGAAAAAATGCTTTGAGGGGTTGAAAAACTCACCTGAGCTCCAACAAGTCCGGCTCGTAATCTCGGAATGTCCGTATGACTCCAGTCCGATCTCGCCCAAGGATCGACTCGTCCGAGATCGCTACTTAGATTAACCTCGCCGAGCTGATTGTGCACGAATTTTCTGACGTTCCAGGGCAAATCATTGTGCCTTAAAACAATAAAAAAAAACAAATAATACAACGATGAATTGTGATAAATTCAACTTTAATAAAGGTCTCAATAAAAAAAAGGATTTTTCATTTTTTACAGTTGAGTTAAGGGAGTGTTCTGGTCTAGATATTTGAAAAAATATTTTTGGTACACTGAGAAAAAAGTTCAGTTAAGACAACTAAATCCATTTAGTTGATTCAATATTAATTTGTTTGAAATAATGAAACTCTAATTAATTCAACAAATGGATTTGGTTAACCATAAGATATGAGGTGAACGAAATTATTTGGTCAATTTCCAGATACAGATTAGTCCAATTTACACGTTACTGAGTTGCTGTACAGAAATATTTCGTTGATTTCTAGTATATTTTAACTAAATAAATTTTGCTGTAACAAAAAAACAATTAGTATTTTCAATCACACAATTTATTTGGTACAAAGATAATTATTCGATTGAACTGAAACTTTGCCCATTTAAGCAACGATTTAACCGATTTAACAAAAACTTCCACTTCCACAAACAAATTTTTGCATTTTCAACAAAAAAAAAATGCTCAGTGTAAATATTCGGAAATGTAACTCCCGCTAAAAAGAGACTGTAATTTTTTTTATCAATTTTTTATGATTATAAAACCTTATATTAAGTTATATTTTAATGGCGCATAATGTTTTTACCCAACTTTGGATTGTTTTTAACTAAATTATTATTTTTTTAAATATAATAAAATGAAGGAATTTAGCGACTAGAATAGATATCGTTGCAGAGTTTCCGTTGTTTTTTGGGTTTAATAAAAAAAAAATTTAATTATAAAAACTTGGTTTTCCATCAAACCCAAAAAAACAACGGAAACTCTGCAACGGATTATATGTATTCTAGTAGCTAAATTTATTTAAAAAATAAAAAAAAAAAATTCTAAATAAAATTTAAAAAGTTGGGTAAAACATTATGCGCCGCCGTAATAATATTATATATGATGTTTTTAACTGTGAGAAACTAAAAAAAAAATCAGCTCGATTCTGAAAGGAGCTACACTTCCGAATATTTACCATATTTTTTTAGCCCCAACTTTATCAGCTCAGTTAATTATAATTTTTTTTCTCGACCTTTGTTTTCTGTTTGTTGTCAAAATATTAATAAAGATGTTGTAAAAAAAGGATGGTAAAAATTTATATATATATATATTTTTTTTTATAGAGTTCGACAAAACGCTCAAAATGCTTTAGACCATAATACCGCCTTAAACTAATTAATTTAGCCTCAAAATTTATTTTTTATATTTATTATTACTTTGTATTGTGTTATCGTTGTTTTTGATTATTATTACTAGAAAAAAAAAAATTCCAATTATTTTCAGTCAATTTACAATTAGTTTATACTGAAAATTGTAGCGAAGAAAAAAAATGGGATAAGGTGATTAATTGTGGTTGATTAATTTACCCATCGATGAGGGGCACTTCGGTGAGAATCCTCCTGATGACGTCGAGCCTCTGTTGATGGGTCGCCGGTGCCGATTGTAGCAACAAAGGTAGGCACAAGCCACCGAGAAGTAGAGCACCGACGAGTAATAATATAGGCGCTAGTACGCGGCATCTCTTACGCGGCGTCTGATCCCTACGGTCTTTACTACTTCCGCTGCTCGGTGAATCCTCGCAGGGAGGCGGCAGTCGCACCGTTCCATTGCACGGCGCAACGTCTGGCAGTTCTGTTAGGCACGTTGTCTGTAATTTTTCATCAAAAGGAAAAAATAAATTAAATTAAAAAATATAAAAATATTGTCCCATCAATGTTTCAGGCAGTGATCGGCACAAAAAAATCTATCTATTTTTATTATCCAATTTTTTCGAAAAATTAATAATCAGCAAAAAAATGTTACTAATTTTTTATCAACATCAGTAATTAGCGGGAACATATTACTAATTTTTCTAAAAAATTAGTAATTACCAATTACTAATTTTTCTAATAAATAAGTAATTAGTGACAAAACATTTATAATTAAAAAAAAAAAAAAATCAGTAAGTAACGATAAAATATTACTACTTTTTCCAAGAATTAGTAATTAGCGAGAAAGATATTGCTAAATAACGAAACAAATCAATAATTTGTGGAGAAATTTTGGAAAAAAATAAAAAAAATTACTAATGCATTTATTAATAGGTACTGCTTAAATATTCATATTAATAATAATTTATGTGATATCGTATGACATTCGATACAATAAATACTAATATGTGAAATATTCAAAAGATTTCTACAAATTATTGTTTTTTTCAATTAATTAGAAATATCTTCCTTACCAATTGCTATATTTAGAAAAAAACTTGGTAATATTTGTTCGCCAATTACTAATTTTTTTTTGAAAAATTAGAAATATTTTGTCGCTAAATACTAATTTCTTAGAAAAATTAGAAATATTTTGTCACTAATTACTAATTTTTTTCGAAAAATTACTAATATTTTTCCGCTAATTAAGAATTTTTATAAAAAATTAGTAATATTTTTTGACTAATAATAAATTTTTCGAAAATACGATTAATAAAATAAATATCGTTGACGAAAAAATTGATACTGCCAATCACCGCTCTCAGGTCTTCCTCAATTTTGAAATTTCAATGAGAAATTACTTAATAATGAATCAATGCCAGATTTTCAAAAATTACTCACATTTGCAGAAAATTCGAAATTTCAATGCCTCAATATCAATTGAGAAATGAAAATTATATGTTTTTATTAACTTTAACGTCAGTATGTTTCAATAAAATGCTGAATTGATGGACATTTCGCATATATAATTAGTTTTTACAGTTTCGTAAAATTGCAGAATATTTGAAATCCTGTTAGATTTGCTTTAAATAATTGAATCATTTTGAAACAATTATGAGATGGTTAATACTGTAAATTTTTAGATAACTTAACATTCATTCGTACTTTAAATCTCGTTGATTTATCGAGCTTGTATCATTGTTGAAATATTAATTAAAAATTACTTAATAATGAAAATATGCCAGATTTTCAAAAATAAGTAAAATTCGCATAATATTTGAAATATCAATGCATCAATATCAATTGAAAAATGAAAATGATAATTTTTTTTTACATCAATGTCAGTATGTTTCAATAAAATGTTGAATTATTGGACATTTCAAATATATGATTAGTTTTTACAGTTTCGTAAATTTGCAGAATGCTTGAAATTCTGTTAGACTTGCTTTAATTGAATTATTTTGAAATAATTGTGTGATGGTTAATACTTTAGATTTTTGGATAATCTAACATTCATTCGTATTTGAAATCTCGATGATTTATCGAGCTTGTATCATTGTTGAAATATTAATGCAAAATTAGTCAATAATGATAATATGCCAGAATTTCAAAAATGAGTAAAATTGGCACAATATTTGAAATACCAATGTACGAATATTAATAGACAAATACAAATTATTATTTTCTATTAACTTCAATGTTATTATCATTCAATAAAATGCAAAATTATATAACCCCTTCAATCATCGTGAAATTGCAGAAAATTTGAAATCCTGTTGGATTAGTTTGCTTTTAATAAAAACATTTTTGAACAGATGCTTGACAGATAAAATTTTCAGGTAACTTTAAATTCAATAGAAAGTTTCTTATTGTAGGGAACTAGGATAATACGCTTTGTTAGTGTATCGGATTTGTATCTAGTGACAAAAGCTCGAATATGAACCTCTGATAATTGTCACGTTTGTGCTATCGAAAGTTTATCATTGCTCGTCTTATTCAGTCGATCTTGTATGATATATACATATATATACATATACATATATATATATATATATATATATATATATATATATATATATATATATATATATTGTCGATCTTTCGGTCCAAAGTTTCTCAAAGTTGTCATGTGTGGCGAATCTTAGGGAGGAAAAGTTTTACACCATCACAAAAGGCGAATGA
This sequence comes from Alloplasta piceator, assembly GCA_946863875.1. Classification (NCBI taxonomy): domain Eukaryota; kingdom Metazoa; phylum Arthropoda; class Insecta; order Hymenoptera; family Ichneumonidae; genus Alloplasta; species Alloplasta piceator. Next base: position 4,528,845 of record OX333071.1, read on the forward strand.
AAGCCTCCTCGATGTAACTTTACACGATCCTGTTTTGAGGTTTCGTTGTGCATGGATTTACAGTAGCTGTATATTGAATATATATACAAACTGAGATTTTGTGCAACACGACGAAAACTGTGAGAAGACGGAGCATCCTATCTCGCCAATGTGTCATCATCGTTCTCCCCAAAGTTACTTTGTAAGTTACGCCCTCGTATATTTCATCAAAGTCACGTATTTATATATATATATATATATACGCTTGTACCCAGCTTTGGAACAATAACAGAAACTCTCACGAAAGTTTCGCATTCGATATCACGTCATTCTGTCTGGACCGTGAGATCTTTCATTGATTTCCGAGAGTTACGGTCCTTTGGCAAACTAACCTAATTCAGAGTTCATAATCTTGAAAAAATGTTTTTTATTCAAATCCCCATTACTTTAATCATTTACAATTGTTTATGTTTTTAAACACGTGGTAAATGTTTATTACTCCATTTTCGTCCGGGGAAATCGAAAATAAAAGAAATATAATTTTTCTGTTTATTGTAGTGACAAATAGAGACAAAAACAAAATATCAGTAGTACGACGTCGATATGGTCAGCCTACTCTCTCAGAATAGCGCCCTCTAAATTCTAAACAAAAATCTACGTAAGTTCAATTAAATCGTCTATCTTGAAATATAATACTATCCGAATATAGGGTTGATAAAATAAATTTTATCTTTCAAAATTTATTAGAAATAAATCCGTTGTTGTTTTGATGTCAAAAGAAAACGAAAAAATTAACTTGATTAAATGGATCTCTGAAATATAAAAATACAAATGATTTTTTTTTACACCTTTAGTGTCGAGAACTCTCGAATCTATGACCCTAAAATGCATAAATAACGAGTGAATAAACTGTGCAGAATTAATTCAAATTAAAACGGCAGTAGTACAATGTTGTTTGAGTCAGCCAATTTTCGCAGCTCTGTCAAAGCCCTTGAAATTCTAGAAAGAAATCCATTTTAATTTAATAAAATGGGTCCATCTTGAAATATAAATAGTTTTGATAAAGTAAACTTTCCAAAATTTATTTGAAAGAAATCCATTTTTGTTTTAAAGAAAAAAAAGGACGAACAAATTTTTCGTAAGGGAATTACTTCGTCGTAACAAAATTGATCTCTAAAATATATAAATTCCTCAACTACAAATTATTATTTTTGTCACGTGTAGCGTCCAGAACTCTCGAATCGATGACGCTAAAATGTATAAATAACGAGTGCATAATCTATGCATAATTAATTCAAATTAAAACAGCAGTAGTACAAAGTTGTTTTAGTCGGCCAATTTTCACCGCTCTGTTAAAGCCCTCCAAATTCTGGAAAAAAATCCATTTAAATTCAATAAAATGGTCTATCCTGAAATATAACACTACCCAAATATAGTTTTGACAAAATAAACCTTATCCATCAAAATTTATTACAAAGAAATCCATTTTTGTTTCGATGCAAAACAAAGAACGAAAAAACTTTTCACAAGGAAATCATTTCGTCGTCATTAAATTGATCTCTTATAAATTCCTCAACTACAAATTATCATTTTTGTCACGTGTAGTGTTCAGAACTCTCGAATTGATGACTCTAAAATGTATAAATAACGAGTGCATAATCTATGCATAATTAATTCAAATTAAAACAGCAGTAGTACAAAGTTGTTTTAGTCGACCAATTTTCACTGCTCTTTTAAAGCCCTCCAAATTCTGGAAGAAAATCCATTTAAATTCAATAAAATGGTCTATCCTGAAATATAACACTACCCAAATATAGTTTTGACGAAATAAACCTTATCCATCAAAATTTATTACAAAGAAATCCATTTTTGTTTCGATGCAAAACAAAGAACGAAAAAACTTTTCATAAGGAAATCATTTCGTCGGAATTAAATTGATCTCTTATAAATTCCTCAACTACAAATTATCATTTTTGTCACGTGTAGTGTTCAGAACTCTCGAATCGATGACGCTAAAATATATAAATAACGAGTGCATAATCTATGCATAATTAATTCAAATTAAAACAGCAGTAGTACAAAGTTGTTTTAGTCGGCCAATTTTCACCGCTCTGTTAAAGCCCTCCAAATTCTGGAAAAAAATCCATTTAAATTCAATAAAATGGTGTATCCTGAAATATAACACTACCCAAATATAGTTTTGACAAAATAAACCTTATCCATCAAAATTTATTAGAAGGAAATCCTTTTTTGTTTCGATGCAAAACAAAGAACGAAAAAACTTTTCATAAGGAAATCATTTCGTCGGAATTAAATTGATCTCTTATAAATTCCTCAACTACAAATTATTATTTTTGTCAAGTGCAGTGTCCAGGACTCTCGAATTCATGATGCTAAAATGCATAATTAACGAATGCGCATAAATTATGTATTTAACGGGCACCAACATCTACATCGACCTCTGAAAATCAGAAGGGCCTCAGTCGCGTTGCTTTGAGTGTTAAATCGGGTGTGTCGGGCCATTTTATTATTATTATTTTTTTTCACCAACATTGAATATCACTGTAGAGGGTGCATTATCCACTGGGCGTTGAGGAAGAGTGCGTCTGGAGACGCGAAACGTAACGTTCGAGAACGGCAAAGAGTATAATGGAACGCTTGGGAATGATGTCGATGTAGCGGAGAGTACATGGACGTGAAAGAGGAGAAGAAGAGAAAAAAAAGGGTTACGCGTCTCGTCTGGCGCGTCTCGGGGTCTTTTAATGCGGCGCTGCTTTGATCTGGCGAGAATGGCAACGACGTCTTCAACGTTCGATGCCATTTCCAAGGCACGAGTTCATAAAAGGAGGGGCTAAACAGTACAGTCATTGGCCACCTTAAAGGTGAAAGATGAAATAATAATTTAAAATTATTACAAGGCTAAAATTCTGAATTATTTAAAAAAAAAATGAGAATCAACGCTTGGGGTTAAATATTATAAATTTTCATAAACCTGGAAGAATATCTTTCAACGTTATAATTGGAAAAATATATTTTTGACAGCGCAAATCATTTTCAAGGATCAAAAAGAGATCATTCCAGTCGCCATATTGTTTTTTTCCCTCCAAAACGATTTTGAATGGATTTATAATTACAGGAGATTCATAATTGAATATGATAGTTGCCAATGACTGGGCAAATCTCGAATTACACGAAAGTCAATGAACTGCCTCGTCATTTCTCCGGAATAAAGCTCGCGTGCAGCGAAGAGGCATCACCATTAAATACAGGATCTCGAGTTTCATCGGTCTTTCGAGAGTTCGCATTTACACCTGGAGGGCATTAAGGGGAGAGGATTTTTCCACGATGCAACCAACGTTTAACTTCTACGTAAGATATATATGAGGTATTCCAGCTATAACCGAGCGGCCATTGCCTCGACATTTTTTTTTCGTGTCGCCGATTTTTTTTCAGTTACTTTTCGACAAAAAAAAACATACGTATTTCTCAAAATAAATGATTTTTCATCCTCTTCCGTTTTAACACCTTTCAAGGTACAATTTTTGTTTTTTCGACAAGAGTGTATCCTCCGATTTTTTTCAAATAAATTGACAAAAAAGTACATTTAAAATCGCATATTTTGATCGCTATCCCATCATGGAGAAATCATTTTTCGATTTTTTCTGTGTGTATGAAACTTTGAAAAATGTGTTTTCAATGTATACAAAATTGTGTACAATATTTATGTACACATGAATATTGTAATTGTATTAATTAATAATAGCATCCACACACTGAGAAAAAAAAATGGTTGAATATGCAAAATCGTTAGTTGAATACGGGCAACTAAATATTTATTTGGTCTAACTAAATAATTAGTTTCTTGAATATATCCGCGCTTCGGTTGACCAAAATATTGTTTAGGCAACAAAAATTTGGATTGTACAACTAAATATTTAGTTGCACGTATTCAACTAAACGATTTTGCATATTCAACCATTTTTTTTTCTCAGTGCAACGTTACCTGTGTACTTACTCCTTTCTTTACGAATAAAAACACATTTTTCAAAGTTTCATACACATAGAAAAAATCGAAAAATGATTTCTCCATGATGGGATAGCGATCAAAAAATACGGTTTCAAATGTACTTTTTTGTCAATTTATTTGAAAAAAAATCGGAGGATACACTCTTGTCGAAAAAACAAAAATCGTATTTTGAAAGGTGTTAAAACGGAAGAGGATGAAAGATAATTTTTTTTGAGATATACGTATGTTTTTTTTGTCGAAAAGTAACTGAAAAAAAATCGGCGACACGTAAAAAAAATGTCAAGGTAATGGCCGCTCGGTTATAGCCGGAATGCCTCATATATATGAGGCATTCTTCGTCAATTCCACCTCTTTTTTTTCGACCATCTCAGATCCGTTCCATAACTTGTCACAGTTTAGTCCCACTTGAAAGTAGTCTCTGCGATTTTTTTCAGTTTCTTTAAGCGGTGAATTAAGGAGTTAGATATATTTTTTCGAATCCATATAGCTTAAAACGACGAGGATGTACAAACAAAATATTCCTACAAAAAATTTTTGTTTTTCCATCAACTATTGAATGCAACATATGTTATATTTTTATTCGTGTTGCAAAGACTATTTTCTGCAAAAAAAAAAAAATGAAAATTAATTTTTTTCGCACGGTCGAACACCTTCAATTTTGTTGACAATTTTAAACAATCTCTAATAGTATTAGTGGGATGTACAGAAAAATCTACGATACGGCAACTGATTTTTTTCGAGGTTAAAAAAATGTTATTCACATAACTTTATGCAATTTTTTTGTAAATAACAATAGTTGAATCGCGAATAAAATCAGTAGCCGTATTGTGGATTTTTCTGTACGTTCCACTAATACTATTAGAGATTGTATAAAATTGACAGCAAAATTGAAGGTGTCGGACCGTGCGAAAAAAATTAATTTCCATTTTTTTTTGCAGGAAATAGTCTTTGCAACACGAATAAAAATATAACACATATTGGATTCGATAGTTGATGGAAAAACATAATTTTGTTGTTGGAATATTTTGGATCCTCTCCATTCTAAGCTATACGGATTCCAAAAAATATAAAAAATATATGCAACTCCTTAATTCACCGCTTAAAAAATCTGAAAAAAATCGCAGAGACTACTTTCAAGTGGGACTAAACTGTGACAATTTATGGGACGAATCTGAGAGGGTCGAAAAAAAAGTGGCGGAATTGACGGATAATGCCTCATATATAAATGAGGCATTCCACGTCCGATCACGCGATCATCGTCCTGACCTCCTCGGATTTTAATGTCCAATGAATTGTGGGTTTCGTTTGGCCCAATATATGACCTCAAATTTTCAGAAATTTTTATTTCATTTTTTAGGGGTTGCCCGAGGTAAAAAATTATTAAATTGAGAGAAAACATAAATAGGAGCCTATTTCAAATTAACGAAATTTTTTTCACAAAAACTAGGGCCCAAAGCAGATATTTTCGTCATAGTTCGATAATGGGCCAAAAATAATAATAATTTTTTTTTTCAATTTTTTAATTTTGTTTGAATCATCCGTTTTATTTCAGGTCATCGAGGCTAATAAATTTTCGAAAAATGTTGTTGTTTCAATCTTAAACCAAGAAAAAAAATCAAGTTTAACTACAAATTTTTTTTTTTGTTATTCTCACTACAAGAAATAATCAAAATAAGAAATTGTAAAAAATAAAATTAGAATACAAAAAAAAAAATAGTAATTATTTTTGGTCCATTATCGAACTACGGCGAAAATATCTGTTTTGGGCCTAAGTTTCGGTAAAAAAATTTCATTTATTAAAGAAAGGCCCCTTTTTATGTTTTCCCTCAATTTAATAATTTTTTAGCTCGGGCAACCCCCAAAAAATGAAATATTTTTTTATTTCATCTTCCTCATGTACATACATTTAAGTATATACACATTTAAAAATTACAAAAATTAAAAAGTTAAAAGTTACAAAAATATGTTTATAAAGTTTTACGTTAATAAATTAAAATGTCTTTCCAGAAAAAATTCTTGAATAATCTCTTCTTTTCGACCTCCTGACTGACCCCTTAAACGTACGGGAATACACGCTCTGAAGTATCGAAAAACACATTTCTCTTTCAACACTTGCAGAATTTTTTTTTCTGAGCATTTTCGATCATTTATTGATAACATTTCAAAAGGATATGCGATATGCATGAATTTATAAATAAATAAATCAATGGAAGTGCAGCTTTTTGTAAGTATTATATAAAATAAAAAAATGAATCTTTTACAATAAATACAAAATTTCAACCAATTACGTCTAGTAAATTTTTAAATTACAATTATATTATAATATATTGAAAATAAAAAATATTGATATATAAATGTATAGTATAAGAAAGGAATTTAAAAAAATATTATAATTAAGAGTATTTGGTCAAAAATTGTTCGTATTTATTGTAAAAGATTAATTTTTCTCCTTTAAATAAAATTTAATAAAAGTAAATAAAATCTTTTAGAAATTTTTATTTTTTTCTAAAGTATACCATTTGTTATTTTATTAAATTATTTTTTTATCATATTTTCGCATAATTCTGGTCAAATTTCGCGATAATGATTGATCGAAAAATTGTGCTTTTTTGTATTTCTCATCCATCGTTCCATTTTCATTTATCTTTCGGCGACGCGTTCTCCAATAACTGGAGCGATACGTCGATAACTCGCGAACGAGTGAAATACTCGGGCTATAATCGTTACAGGAGCATCGGATCGTTTTTCCTGTAAACGTGTGTACCATCGACGATACTAGATCAGTACGATCAATGGCAATATTTTTTTCAGCGCTGCACTCGATCGCAAAAAAAAAAAAATGCCAGCCTCCGCAGTCGTTTGAAATTCATTTGATCCTATTTTACGAGGTCGACGAAACTTTTTTTCCATTCCTGGGGAAAAATCGTGTGCCTCTATAAATTTGTAAAGCTTTTAAAATTTTTCTCACACCAACTGATAAGCAAAATAACACGATCGCAAAAAATATTACTCATATATCACTTCCGGTTAGGTCGAAAAAAATTCTAAATTTTTCGTTATCAAAATTTATGAAATTAGTATTTTTTTTGTAACATATTATGGGTCTGTCCGCAAATTTGTTTGCGTTACTTTCCCTTCTTATTGCTTTCTCGAAGAAAACTTCAAGAAGAATCGATGAGAAGTAGCGACGCAAAAATCCGAGTACAGAATAAAATTCTAGGCAATCAACCGAAGAGGTTAGGAACGTTATTTGACAAACAACAAAAAACCGGCTCTACAGAGGAATCCTCCACTCGTATGTTCAATATAGGTGAATGGTGACACGGAGGATTCTTCTACGAACATTTTGACCACTTGAATATCATTATCGGTGCATTATTAAGCCAGTTACGGGAGTTTTAAGAATTAACCTCACGCTCATCGCCAGATCAGCTGTTCCGAGATTACGACGCCATCTTGTTTCGCCGGGGAATCCCCGTGAGCATCTCAAGGCAGAGGGATTCAATTGTAATGAGTAAATGGGGGCTATTCAGAAACAAGATTTAAACTCACCCCATTTCAAAGGTTAATTGCACCACAGTTACGCCCTTTTGTTTATTACCATGAGATATATGCGTATGTATGCATTTATACGTATATATATACGTATAACCATTAAATCTGGCTCTGCGAGCGACCGATGGTGCGTTGTCAGCGAAATGCTCGTATGCGAGAGACCGTGTTAGCATCATCAGGGGCTTCGTGCGCGTATGCACGCTGATTCAGTAGAAATATACAGATATATATATATATACGCCATTGACGATTGAATCTTGGAGGTATTTTTTTTTATCGCCGTCAATTCAATTCAACGTCTATAAACCGATCAGCGAGCTCCGATAGTTCACGAAAAAATGACGAGTGAGATTCATTCGGAAGGCCGTCGAATAATTAAATAAAGAGTATTGCAAAATTCAATAAACTTAATTCGGATCGAAGGTGGCTTTCAATTTGTTACAAGTCACTCAGGGCATGAAATCAGTCGACTTGGGTTGGAAGACGCCAATATATAAATGCAACCTTTAAGGATATAAACGCAAATATATGGGGCATTCCGTGTCAACGGAATCAACGCTTCTCAACGTATCGGTTTTTGGTCACGATTCTTTAACACCCTTATGCCGAGGCTACTAGGCACCCTTAATTAAGAAAAAAATGTCATCAACTATTATGTTATTAAAATAAGAAACATTTTTAAGGAACAAAGAAATTCGAATTTTGGGAAGGATTTTTTTCGAAGGATTTCAATGTCTGATCGGTATGAGCCAACCTTTTCCAAAAATGATCCAAAAGGGGACGTACAAAAAAATAATTATCACGTAGGAAATTTAAATAAACAAATTATTATAAAAAATGCGAGAATTATTTTATTTCATTTGACTTGCACGTTTTTGATTGTTGATCATTGCTTTTCTGAGGGCTGATGGGAAGGATTTTCTAAATAATTGATCGTCGTCAGTCTCAGTAAAACTGAACGTTGGTTGATTTGACATGAACTAGGCGGTATATAAATATATATATGGATCAAGAATACCCCCGAGCAGCGAGTGCAGTTTTCATGCAGCGAAACCGGGGGGCATAGAAATGATCGCTATTAATTCTCGTTCCTTTTTATTTTCATCGACGACGATGCCGTATATCGTCGACGAAAAAGCGTCTGGGGAAATCGAGAATTGCTCGTACTACAAACGCCTTAAGGGCGTATTCATCCAGCCTCTCGGAACTTGCGGAATTAATAACCGAAGAGCTTCGCGGGAAGCACTCCCACGTGTCATAAGTTCTGATGACGATTAAAAAGAATAATTAAAAAATTATTTAAAAAATGGAGAAGTCTCATCGTCCAAAAAAATTATTCAAGTATCTCTAAGGATTTGAATATTTTACAATTTACTACAATTTGGGGTCTTTTTTGTTGTAATTAATATTTTTCAAATTATGTAAATTGAGGGCATGAATTATTAATTAATAATCGTAAAATTGTTTCTCAATTTTACTATTTTTTAAATTTTTGTTTGGAAAATTTACGTTGAGGTACAATCATATAATTTCACATTACAACAATTTTGGGCCTTTTCTGTTGTAATTAATATTTTTTTAATAATAAATTGGTAATTAAGGGCATGAATTATTGATCAATAATCGAAAAATTGTTTTTCAATATTTTTACAATTTTTTTTTGTTTTTTTTTTTTGGAAATTTCTACGGAGGTGAAATTATACCATATCACAATTTACAACAATTTGAGACATTTTTTTTAAATTAAAATTTTTAAAATAATGTAAATTCGTAATTAAGGCGTGAAATACTGATCAATAATCGTAAAATTATTTTTCAATATATGAGGCATTCCCCGACAAGTCAGCCACCCCATTTTTTGGAATCACCAAAAATTACATACAAATTTTTATAAAGTAGTTCTAACTGTCGAGAAAATTCGTGATTTTTTTCAGATTTTTAAATTACATACTTTAGCCGTAAAAAAATACAAAAAAATTCCTTGTTCCATTTTGTAATTCGAAAATTATTCATCGTACGAAAAAAAAGCATGAAATTTAGGATTTTCAACGTACTTTATTCGTTTGGGATGAAAAACGCATGCGAAGGAATGGGTTGTCCACTAAGCCAATTTTTTTATTTTCTATAAATATACCAAGTAAAAAAATGTCAAAACTACAGACGAATCGAAGATGTTAATTTTGAGAAAAATAATATCAAAATATTATTTGCTCCGAAAATGGCATATAGAGCTTTCGGAGGAGTTTGTAAAAAATATCAGTGAAAAGCACGTTGAAAATCCTAAATTTTATGTCCCACTTTTTTTTTCGTACGATGAATAATTTTCGAGTTACAAAATGGGACAAACAAAATGTTTGTATTTTTTTCCGGCTAAAATATGTAATTTAAAAATCTGAAAAAAAATCACGAATTTTCTTGATAGTTAGAACTACTTTCTAAAAATTTGTATGCGATTTTTGGCGATTTCAAAAAATGGGGTGGCCGACTTGACGTGGAGTGCCTCATATATATAAATTTTTTTTTTTGCGAAGTTTCCGTCGAGACAAAATCATGTCACCTCATTGCATATCACAATTTAGACCGATTTGGGGTCTTTTTTGTTGTAATTAATTTTTTTTTTCAATGCAAATTGATAATTAAGTGCATGAATTATTTACCAACGTTGAGTTGTTTTTCAATGTTTTTAGAATTTTTTAGTTTTTTTTTTTTTTGAGAAAATTCTGTCGAGGTAAAATATTCTGGAAATTATTACCATGGGATAGATCGTGTTTTCGATATTTCAACCCTTCGACCCTCCCTTTCCTTTTATTTCGAATATAACTGGCGAGTATCCGTGACTCGGGAACGAATAAAATACACAGAACCATTATCGTTACACCGCAATCGATGGAGCTACCGATAGTCGATCAGTCCCATAGATAGAGCATTTTTTTTTTTTCATCCCCTATAGCGGCATACACGGAATGGATGATGGAAAAGGGCAAATGTGGGGCGTTTGTTTCTCGCGCGTTGGGATATCTTTACGATCTAAACGTCGCTCGGTACTTTTGTCGATCTGTAGAAAGAAGAAAAAAAAATGGCACGATCAGTCGAAAGGCCAACCCCTGCGAAATATCAATTTCAACCCTCCCAAAATACGTTTTTTCTCACATTGTTCCATTTTCAATATGAATATATTGAAAAAATGCGAACCCATTTTATGACTTCATAATGGCTAAAAAAATACAACAAAAATTATTAATATTCAATGAAATTATGAATACATAAAAATTCTGCCTGATTTGAAAACGACTTGCTTGAGCTTGTGTTATTTTTTTTCAACAGAATTTTAAAAAAGAAAAATTATTTCCATTATTCTTTAACTCAAAATAAAAAATTTTCATTACATTTTCATTTTCCATTTTACAAATTTTTTCTATTCAATGCGAATATTTTAATAAATTTATAAATCACATTGTACATTCACAAGGGTTGAAAAAAATGCAGAGAGAAAATCAGTTCATGCGCTACAATTATTTATTTATGGAAATCCCCGATTCGTGAATGCTGAAAATCTGCATAATTTGCAAAACGACACGAGCTCTTTAAAAAAAAAAAATTATCTCCATTATTCGTTGACGTTGATTAAAAATGTAGTAAAAACTGGGCAAACAAAAATTCCTGTCTTCAGTTTGGGATTATAAATAAAAATAAAAATTCCTCGCCAATGCCACGAGCTTGGTGAATAAAAAAAGCATGACCACAATATCTGGGAAATCTGTATTTTTTCATACTTTATAACAAAAAAAAAGGAACGGTACGAAGAATAGAGGGGAAGTGAATCCAGGGTGCAATGGAATTGAAATTTGCTAGCTGCTGCTGCTGCGTTTGGGGGATGGCGTTTGGGGGTGGGAAATTTCGGTGGGAAAACTAAAAAGGGAGTGTACTCGGCTTTAGCGATGAATCATGAGGCCGTTCATCCAATTCTGGGATGTGTACTAGGGTGGGCCGAAAATCCGCATTTTTTGAAATTCTCTTATCAATACCGAAAATATTGTCAAGTATGCTACAAAAAAAAATCTGTGTGAAGGGAAAAAATTTTGAGTCAACATTCTAGGCTCGCCCAAGTTCGTTGAAGTTCAAAGTGTAGAAAAACAAATTTTTCTCGGCTTATTTTTATTGGAAATTTAATTCTCTACAAAAAAGGTCCTTATACGAAATCATGTAGGATTGATAGTTTCTAAAATGATTGCAAATTTACTTAAAAATAGTCATTTTTCTTTCTATAAATATTTTTCCTATGAAGAAAAAAAAATTACCTTCCCTTTTTTAATAGATTCTCTACGAAAGCAATCGTCAAGTCTATTTACTTCAATATTATATGTATATTTTTAAATTGTCGCTTATTGTAACAATTTTTATTCTTCCAAACAGATTTTTTCATAATAACAATTACAAATTGGCTACGTTTTCCTCAAGTAACATTTCCTGTGAGTTCATTCAATGGCCGGGTTCATCTATGACTCTTTCTGTAGTTCTGCTTTCATAAGCAGAGGTCGCGTCGTATGTAAAAGGACTCGCTATCGGGACCTTTGAACATATGGAACCGATTTTCCCTAAAGTTCGCAACATTTTTACCTCTGGCGCTGGTATTTCACGAAGAGAACAAACAACATTTGTTTCGACTTACTATTAGCCTGTGTTTCGAATTCACTGCGAGTACTGACGTCACTAAAACAGACGTCACTAAAACAAATTTTTCACTAAAACAGCAATTATCTTAGAAACTATCGATCCTGCATGATTTGATATAAGGACCTTTTTTTTGTAGAGAATTGAATTTCCAATAAAAATAAGCCGAGAAAAAAATTTTATTAACACTTTGAACTTTAACGAACTTGGGCGAGCCTACGATGTTGACTCAAAATGTTTCCCCTTCACACAGATTTTTTTTGTAGCATAATAAATAATATTTTCGGTATTGCTAAAAGAATTAAAAAAAAAAGCGGATTTTCGGCCCACCCGAATGTGTACGTTTGCGGGGGTGTTTGAAGGGTGCTTTTTCACTCGGCTCTGCCAAACACCCCCGCCTCGACTGACGTCACATCGTCAGTACTAAAAAAAATAATAATAAAAAAAAATGAAGGACATTTTTTTTTTCATAGGAAAAATGTTTATAGAAAGAAAAATGACTATTTTTAAGTAAATTTGCAATTATCTTAGAAACCATCAATCCTACATGATTTTTTACAAGGACCTTTTTTGTAGAGAATCAAATTTCCTATAAGATAAGAAGATTATTAAATATTTCTTTACTCATAAAAAGTATAAATATAGAGGAAAATGACAAATTTTTCACTAAAACAGCAATTATCTTAGAAACTATCGATCCTACATGATTTGATAAAAGGACCTTTTTTCACTAAAACAGCAATTATCTTAGAAACTATCGATCCTGCATGATTTGATATAAGGACCTTTTTTTTTTGTAGAGAATTGAATTTCCAATAAAAATAAGCCGAGAAAATTTTTTTATTAACACTTTGAACTTTAACGAACTTGGGCGAGCCTAGGATGTTGACTCAAAATGTTTCCCCTTCACACAGATTTTTTTTGTAGCATAATAAATAATATTTTCGGTATTGCTAAAAGAATTTAAAAAAAAAAGCAGATTTTCGGCCCACCCTAATGTGTACGTTTGCGGGGGTGTTTGGAGGGTGCTTTTTCACTCGGCTCTGCCAAACACCCCCGCCTCGACTGACGTCACATCGTCAGTACTAAAAAAAATAATAATAAAAAAAAATGAAGGACATTTTTTTTTCATAGGAAAAATGTTTATAGAAAGAAAAATGACTATTTTTAAGTAAATTTGCAATTATCTTAGAAACCATCAATCCTACATGATTTTATACGAGGACCTTTTTTGTAGAGAATCAAATTTCCTATAAGATAAGATTATTAAATATTTCTTTACTCATAAAAAGTATAAATATAGAGGAAAATGACAAATTTTTCACTAAAACAGCAATTATCTTAGAAACTATCGATCCTACATGATTTGATAAAAGGACCTTTTTTCACTAAAACAGCAATTATCTTAGAACCTATCGATCCTGCATGATTTGATATAAGGACCTTTTTTTTGTAGAGAATTGAATTTCCAATAAAAATAAGCCGAGGAAATTTTGTTATTAACACTTTGAACTTTAACGAACTTGGGCGAGCCTAGGATGTTGACTCAAAATGTTTTCCCTTCACACGGATTTTTTTTGTAGCATAATAAACAATATTTTCGGTATTGCTAAAAGAATTTAAAAAAAAGCGGATTTTCGGCCCACCCTAATGTGTACGTTTGCGGGGGTGTTCGGAGGGTGCTTTTTCACTCGGCTCTGCCAAACACCCCCGCCTCGACCTCGCACAGTCAGAGGGAACATTTCATCCTCGCACTTTTGTTCGTTTTCCCGGGAGCATCCACGACAACCCCCTTTTGCGTTCGAGGTTTTCAACCCCCCTTTTTGAAACCGGAAAAGGTTTTTTCGTTCACCTCGCCGACAAGAGAAAGTGAAAGAAAGGGAGAGGATCGATGAAGGATTTTTGGTGAATCGGATATTCGCGAATTTGAATAATATCCCCAGAATTATTCGGAATATTTGTAAAATGTTTTTCCACATTTACCCCAAATTACATCAAGTAATCGAGTCTATCAAAAATGTATTTGCAATTCCATCAATTTATAAATTTCATCCCTCAATATTCCCACTTTCCATTTGCTCAGTCGAATTATTCGCTCATGATTCTGCATTTCATTCACGAATTTATAAAAAAAAAAACATGCTGACTCATCCGACTGTAATATCGCCGAAATATTTTCAAGCTCAACCTGTGCCAAGGCACCCCCCGCTGTATTTTGGCACAATTTTTGTCGAAAGGGCAAAAGAATCCTCCGGAAAAAGGTCTCCTGATACGAGGAAAATTCGTTTCCACTGCGCGATTCCTCTGTGATAATTTTTTTTCTCGAACGAGGGGCTCAACAATTTCAATGGTTCAATGTTTTTTTCTCGCAGATTCACGTTTGTCTCGATAAAAAGGAATTATTTGAATCCAACGAGATACTGAAAATCAGGAAAAGGCAAAGGCACAATTTCTTTTTCAAAAATTAGGGTAAACTTATGAATTTTCCTTAATTAAGTTCCAGGAGAAATGGGACGCTGATAAAAGACGTTTGATTTTCGCTAAAATAAATTAAAAATCTGTAAAACAGGATCAAAATATCACATTTCAATCTTCTACAAGCCTGACCATCATTACCCCACTACGAAGAAAAAAGCACAAGGACGAAAAAAAAAATCTTCAAAAATTCGAAAAAATTCCTTTATCGTCTCTCGTTCCATAAAAATGATCGAAGAAGCATTACATTGCCTCGTGTTCCTTCGTAAGGTCAAAAGAATCATTTGAATAAAACGAGATACTTAAAATAAGGAAATGGCAGAGGCATGATTTCTTTTTCAAAAATCAGGGTAAAATTATAAATTTTCCTCAATTAAATTCCAGGGGAAATGGGACGTTGATAAAAGACGTTTGATTTTCGCTACAGGAAATTAAAAATCTGTAAAACAGGAAAATATAACATTTCAATTTTCTACAGGCCTGACCATCATTACCCCACTATTCGTTTCTACGAAGAAAAAAGCACAAGGTCGAAAAAAAAATCTTAAAAAATTCGAAAAAATTTCTTTATCGGCTCTCGTTCCATGAAAAGGATCGAAGAAGCATCACATCACCTCTAGTTCCTTCGTAAGGTCGAAAGAATCGTTTGAATAAAACGAGATACTTAAGATAAGGAAATGGCAGAGGCATGATTTCTTTGTGAAAAATCAGGGTGAAATTATTAATTTTCCTGAATTAAATTCCAGGGGAAATGGGACGTTGATACAAGACGTTAGATTTTCGCTAAAATAAATTAAAATTCAGTAAAACAGGATCAAAATATCACATTTCAATCTTCTACAAGCCTGACCATCATTACCCCACTATCAATTTCTACGAGGAAAAAAGCACAACGACGAAATAGAAAATTTGTTAAAAATTCGAAAAAATTCCTCCATCGTCTCCCATTCAGTGGGATGGATGGAAGCAGCATTACATCGCCACTCATTCCTTTGTAAGGTCAAAATAATCGTTTCAATAAAACGAGATACTTAAAATAATGAAATAGC
This sequence comes from Alloplasta piceator, assembly GCA_946863875.1. Lineage (NCBI taxonomy): Eukaryota > Metazoa > Arthropoda > Insecta > Hymenoptera > Ichneumonidae > Alloplasta > Alloplasta piceator. Next base: position 4,544,601 of record OX333071.1, read on the forward strand.
AAAGGCAAGATTTATTTCGTTAAAAATTAGGGTAAAATTATGGATCGTCTTGAAATAAATTCCAGGACAAAGGGAAATAGTTCAAATGAGACGTTTGATTTTCGATAAAATAAATTAAATATCTGTAAAACAGGATCAAAATATCACATTTCAATATTCCACAAGTCTGACCATCATTACCCCACTGTCAATTCTAACGCAGAAAAAAGCACAAGAACAAGGAAAAAAAAATCTTAAAAAATTCGAAAAAAATTCCCACATCGTCTCTCAATCAATGCGAAGGCTCGAAGAAGCTTTACACCCGCCACTGGCGATAATTTCTTTTTAACGTTAAAATTGATATACAAACTTTTTCAAGGATTAGGGAGTTTCTCAGGGGTTGTAGAAAGAGATACTTTGGAAAGTCTTCGGCGAAACTTCCGGAAACATCTTTGCGTTAAAACGCTGCTCGCGTCATTCGAGCAGGTTCTTTCTTGTGGATTGAAAGAAGAAAGGACAAAGTACACGAGAGAGAGAGAGAGAGTCGAGAGAATAGCGATGGTGAAAAGAAGAAAAGCGAGAGGTCAGGAGAGAAAAGGAAAAAATCGAGACAGGGAGTCGGAGGAAGCGAACGCTTTGAGAGACTCTCGCTCTTAAAATGTGGCTTCCGGGTAACCGGACCTTCTAGACCACTTTAATGTACCCCTATCGTTCACCCCCTCACCATCTCAGCCCTGGCATACACACCCCAATATATATATATGTATATATATATAAATATAGACATAAATATAACAGGACTTGTCTATGCCGACTCATTGCTGCTCGCTTTCCCTTTTCTTCCTCTTTGTTTTCATCCTTTTTTTCATTTTTCCCTTCTCCAACTCGATTTTCCTCCCCGTATAACTATGTATGGGTCATTCCGGGTCAAATCGACCAAGAGTTGGAATCGACCCCTCTCAATTTCGATGAAATTTGGTCAGAAGTTTTCGTTTTCAATAAAACGGAGTTCTACCAAAGGAAAAAAAAAATTAATTTTTTTTTCGAGAGTTATGCAAAATTAAAAATTTCACAATTCTTCCAATCTTTCAAGTTTATTTTTTAAATATCTCGAAAACTATTATAGTTACAAAAAATCGTTCTCAATTCGTTTTGAAGAGTATACTTAGGGTTATGAAAAAAAATATCCCGTAAAATTTTTCTAAAAAATGATGAATTTGGAGAATTTTGAATTTTCAAAAATCGTGAAAATCGAAGTTCCATATTTTATTTTTGGTTCAATTTTTTTTATATAATACCTTGTACTGATCTTAAAAGATCCTGAAATTTTCGGAGAGGTGTTATTTTTTTTTTTCAAAAATATAAACTTTTGAATTTTTGAAAATCGCGCAAATCTACGATAAACATTACATTTTTGGTTAAATTTTTTTTATATAATATCTTGTACTGATCTCGAAAGATCCTGAAATCTTGAGGATGATGTGTTTTTGTTTAAAAAATAAACATTTTTGAATTTTGGTAAAACAATTTTTTTTTTTTTTTCCATTGAGTTAAGTAAAGTTGAGCAATCATGTAATTCTGTAATTTTGAGCAGTACAAATTTCAATTAATGACAATTGAAAAAGAAAAATTCAAAATTTCAAAAAATTTTATTTTTGAAACAAAAACACATCATCCCGACAATTTCAGGATCTTTCAAGATTAGTACAAGGTATTATATCAAAAAAATTTAACTAAAAATTTAATGTTGATCGTGGATTTGCACGATTTTTAAAAATTCAAAAATTTATATTTGCCAAAAAAAAATTACACCTCTCTAAAAATTTCAGGATTTTTGAAGATCAGTACAAGATATTGTATAGAAAAAATTAAACCAAAAATAAAATATGGAAGTGGATTTTCACGATTTTTGAAAATTCAAAATTCTCCAAATTCATCATTTTTCAAAAAAAAAATTAGGATAATTTTTAGCACCAAGTATACTCTTAAAAACGAATTCAGATTGATTTTTCGTAACTATAATAGTTTTCAAGACATTTAAAAAACAAACTTGAAAGATTTGAAAAATTGTGAAATTTTTAATTTTGCATAACTCTCGAAAAAAAAATTTTTTTTCCTTTGGTAGAACTTCATTTTATTGAAAACGAAAACTTCTGACAAAATTTCATGGAAATTGAAAGGGGTCGATTCCAACTTTTGGTCGATTTAACATGGAATGACCCATATAGAGATGCAGGTACGTGAAGGTGTCCAAAAGAAAAAGTGCAAACATGCCCAGCAAGTTCTAGCCCCAAAAAAGTCGTCACTCGACTTCAGAGGGCGCCGTAAGAAGAAACAGGCGTCCAAGAAGAGGAAGATTAAGCTGGAGTGGAAACCGGAGTCAAAAGAGTCAACTTGGTACTTTTTTTTTTAAGTTTCGGAGAAGAGACTAGACATTGAAAACTAGTGGGCGTCACGTGAGAAAGAGAATAAAAACAACGTTGAAGATTAAGACAAAGGGAAGTAAGAACCTGAAGAAAAAAAATGGCGGTCAAGAATATGAAAAAAAATAGTGTAGAGAGGGTGAGAGATGAGAAGGAGGATAATGGAGAAGCGGAAGAAGATGACAAAGAGAAAAGAGCAGAAAAAATAAAAAAGGCAGAACAAGGCGGGAAGGAGAGAAAGAAGAGAAGGAGGAAATGGAGAAGAAAATAAGGAGGAAAAATGAAGGTCAGGAATTAAAAAAAAATTATAGAGAATGAAAAGAAGATGTAAAATGACAGAAAAAAATGAACATAATCAAGGAAAAGAGAAGAAGAGAAAGGAGCAAAAAGAAACAGAACAGGAGAAAGAGAAAAAAATAGAGTAAAAATGGTGATCAAGAGTAAAAAAAAGAAGAGTATCATCAGGAGAGCGCTAGAATGAACAAATAAACGAGAAACAGAAAAAGATGTCGAGAATAAGAAACACTGAAGATAAAAGTAGGAAGAAAAAGGAGAGCAAGAATGAGATTATCACCGAGGACAATGAGGAGAAGAGGTTAAATAGCAAAAAGTGTAGATAATCGTGAAAAGGGGGGAAAAGGAAGAAGCGGATAGAAAAGAAACATAAACAGGACAAAGAAGGAGATAGAGAAGGAAATAAAGAGGAAAAATGGTGGTCAAGTAGAATTAAAAAAAAAAAGTATTGTCAAGGGAATAAAAAAAAATGGAGAGATAATCGAGAAGCAGAGGAAGATATCGAGAAGAATAAGAAGCACTGTGGAAAAAAAAGGAAGAATAAGGTTATAATGCAGCTGAAGAAAAAGGAGATGTAAAATGGAGGAAGAAAGTGAAGATAATCATGAAAAAGAGAAGAGAGGAGCAGAAGGAGAAAAAACAGGACAAAGGGGAGGGGGAGAGAGAGAGAGAGAGAGAGAGAGGGAGAGAGAAAGAGAGAGAGAGAGAGAGAGAGAGAGAGAGAGAGAGAGAGAGAGAGAGAGAGAGGGAGAGAGAGAGAGAGAGAGAGAGAGAGAAAAGAAGGAGGTGGGGGAGAGATAGAGAGATTTTGACAAAGGTGTGCTCACAAGACTGGCAGTAATGTAGCCACAGGCAGTCGACATTATGTAACGACATTCGGGAGCGACGAGGCGTTAACAGATTCTTCCACCTTGTTACATATATACGAATATTCGAGCGGACGGATTTCCAGACGAAAGTTAGCGGAGGGAGGAGAAGGGGGGGGTGGAGGAGATGAAGAAAAGAGAAACTCTTGTGATAAAGCGCACAGTTTGTCGGTATTATTATTATATGCAACCATCCCTCTTAATGCTAAATCGAGAGCCAGACGTTGAAGCAACGTTTTTCCCTTTTCCTCTGTTTCTCCCTGTTTGTCCCTCTTTATATCCTTCTCAGACGTTTCCACACGATTGTATCAGTGGGTTAAGGGGTTATACGCGGTCAGGATTTTCGAAAAATCGATTTTTTCAAATTTACGCAATGTACATATCGCGTTACAGCTGCCATAAGGGCGTATGCCAGCAAAAGGTGGGGCTGGAAAGCCATAAAGGCGTATCGAAATTTTTTTTTCAGGAATCGACGTAATTATGACCGAAAAGTATAGAACCGATGAAAAAAAAAATTTCCCGGTTTTTTTTTTTTTTTTATACGCCCTTATGGCTTTCCGAGTGGGTCTCGAAAGCCATAAGGGCATATCGATTTTTTTTTTTCAGGAATCTACGTAATTATGACCGAAGAGTGTAGAACCGATGAAAAAAAAAAATTGGGAAAATTTTTTTTTCATCGGTTCTATACTTTTCGGTCATAATTACGTCGATTGCTGAAAAAAAAAATTTCGATACGCCCTTATGGCTTTTGACACCCACTCGGAAAGCCATAAAGGCGTATAAAAAAAAAAAAAAAATCGGAAATTTTTTTTTGCATCGGTTCTATACGTTTCGGTCATAATTACGTTGACTTGAAATTTCGCTATTTTCAGGTTTTTGAAAATAGGCCCAAAATTGAGCAAAACAGTTTTTTATCGAAATTCATGAAAATTTTGATTTTTTGAAAAAACTATTGATAGATTCGTGTTTAGGGGGCAAAAATACATCGATAAGGCCCGAAAAACAAAAAAAAATTTTTTTTTTTTTGCATTTTGGCCAAAATTCAATCGGTTCACTAAAATGGCTGCAATTTATTTTCTAGATAGAATTGCGGCTTGAGCATGAGCTCATTCTCTTCGTAATCGTTCACGCTTCAAAATCCCGTTTGGTTCATCCCATTACGATCATTTTTCGATTTTTGGCAGATTTTTAAAGTTCAACAATAGATTTTTGTAAATTTTTTAAGGTATACCCCTTTCCATTTTTTTCGGCGATTTTTAAATTGCTCTCATTTCTACAAAAAATTAGTTATCGGGATGAACTCAACGGCATTCTCTAAGTTTGGTCACAAGCTTTGCGTACGAAAAACAAATTTTGAAATCGGTTGAACCAAAGTGAAGTTATGAGCACTTGAAATTTCGCTATTTTCAGGTTTTTGAAAATAGGCCCAAAATTGAGCAAAACAGTTTTTTATCGAAATTCATGAAAATTTTGATTTTTTGAAAAAACTATTGATAGATTCGTGTTTAGGGGGCAAAAATACATCGATAAGGCCCGAAAAACAAAAAAAAATTTTTTTTTTTTGCATTTTGGCCAAAATTCATTCGGTTCACTAAAATGGCTGCAATTTATTTTCTAGATAGAATTGCGGCTTGAGCATGAGCTCATTCTCTTTGTAATCGTTCACGCTTCAAAATCCCGTTTGGTTCATCCCATTACGATCATTTTTCGATTTTTGGCAGATTTTTAAAGTTCAACAATAGATTTTTGTAAATTTTTTAAGGTATACCCCTTTCCATTTTTTTCGGCGATTTTTAAATTGCTCTCATTTCTACAAAAAATTAGTTATCGGGATGAACTCAACGGCATTCTCTAAGTTTGGTCACAAGCTTTGCGTACGAAAAACAAATTTTGAAATCGGTTGAACCAAAGTGAAGTTATGAGCACTTGAAATTTCGCTATTTTCAGGTTTTTGAAAATAGGCCCAAAATTGAGCAAAACAGTTTTTTATCGAAATTCATGAAAATTTTGATTTTTTGAAAAAACTATTGATAGATTCGTGTTTAGGGGGCAAAAATACATCGATAAGGCCCGAAAAACAAAAAAAATTTTTTTTTTTTTGCATTTTGGCCAAAATTCATTCGGTTCACTAAAATGGCTGCAATTTATTTTCTAGATAGAATTGCGGCTTGAGCATGAGCTCATTCTCTTTGTAATCGTTCACGCTTCAAAATCCCGTTTGGTTCATCCCATTACGATCATTTTTCGATTTTTGGCAGATTTTTAAAGTTCAACAATAGATTTTTGTAAATTTTTTAAGGTATACCCCTTTCCATTTTTTCCGGCGATTTTCAAACTGCTCTCATTTCTACAAAAAATTAGTTATCGGGATGAACTTAACGGCATTCTCTAAGTTTGGTCACAAGCTTTGCGTACGAAAAACAAATTTTGAAATCGGTTGAACCAAAGTGAAGTTATGAGCACTTGAAATTTCGCTATTTTCAGGTTTTTTAAAATAGGCCCAAAATTGAGCAAAACAGTTTTTTATCGAAATTCATGAAAATTTTGATTTTTTGAAAAAACTATTGATGGATTCGTGTTTAGGGGACAAAAATACATCGATATGAGGCCCGAAAAACAAAAATAATTTTTTTTTTTTGAATTTTGGCCAAAATTCAATCGGTTCACTAAAATGGCTGCAATTTATTTTCTAGATAGAATTGCGGCTTGAGCAAGAGCTCATTCTCTTCGTAATCGTTCACGCTTCAAAATCCCGTTTGGGAAATTGGGAAAATTTTTTTTTTCATCGGTTCTATACTTGTCGGTCATAATTACGTCGACTGCTGAAAAAAAAAATTCGATACGCCCTTACGGCTTTCGACACCAACTCGGAAAGCCATAAGGGCGTATAAAAAAAAAAAAAATTGGGAAAATTTTTTTTTCATCGGTTCTATACGTTTCGGTCATAATTACGTCGATTCCTGAAAAAAAAAAATTCGATTTGCCCTTATGGCTTTTGACACCCACTCGGAAAGCCATAAGGGCGCATAAAAAAATAAATAAAAAAAAATCGGAAATTTTTTTTTCATCGGTTTTATAGTTTTTAGTCATAATTACGTCGATTCCTGAAAAAAAAAAATTTTGATACGCCCTTATGGCTCCTGGATGCCATAAGGGCGTAAAAGAGGTGATAACGCCCTTATGGCAGCTCTAACGCGATATATTCAAGTATATGGGACATTCCACGTCAAATCACGCGGTCATCGGCCTGACCCCCTCGGATTTTGATGTCCGATGAATTGTGGGTTTCGTTTGGCCCAAAATATGACCTCAAATTTTTAGAAATTTTTATTTCATTTTTTAGGGGTTGCCCGAGCTAAAAAATCATTAAATGGAGGGAAAACATTAAGAGGGACCTTTTTCAAATTAATGAAAAAAATTTCACAGAAACTAGGGCCCAAAACAAATATTTTCGTCATACCAATGGGCCAAAAATAATTACTATTTTTTTTGTAATTTAATTTTTTTTAAATAATTTATTATTTTGATTGTTTCTTGTAGCGAGAATAACAACAATAAAAATATTTTTCTAGTGAAACTTGATTTTTTTTCTTGTCTTAAGAGTGAAACGACAACATTTTTCGTAAATTTATCAACCTCGATGACCTGAAATAGAACGGATAATTAAAAAAAAAATTTATAAAATAGTAATTTTAGAAGACCTCCCGCAGATCGGCTTCAAGAATCATTTTTTTGTAAAATAAAAATTTCAAAATAATGTTAAAAGTTACAAAAATATGTACATAAATTTTTACGTTGATAAATTAAAATGTCTTCCCAGAAAAAATTCCTGAAAAATCGCTTTTTTTGATCTGACTGCGTGTAACCCCTTAAGCGGAAGGAGTCAATGAGGATCTCATCGTGGAAGAATTTTATTTTAACGAGAAATAAGAAAAAAATACACAATAGATCTCATCGAAAATTTGGCCATTTTTATTTGGATGTTTATTTTTTAATTTTTAATTCGTAAATTAATTCTTGACGATTCCGCCATTTTGAATTGACTATTCTCTCTTTTATCATATTTAATAATTTACCATATTCAATAATTTATCATATTTAATAATTTACGCAACGATTTTACAATCGATTGACCAATGTAAAATTTTTTTATCTCATCACGTTAATTTTCTACGGTTCCGCCATTTTGATTTGGATGATTATTTAAAAAAGTTCAAGTTTTTATATTACATTAAGATGATTCCGCCACTTTTATTTGGATATTTTTTCTTTCATCATATTCAATAATTTACCATATTTAATAATTTACCATATTTAATAATTTATCATATTTAATAATTTACCCAACGATTTTACAACCGATTGACAATTTAAATTTTTTTTATCTCATCACCTTAATTTTTTACGGTTCCGCCATTTTAATTTGGATGATTATTTAAAAAAGTTTAAGCTTTTATATTAGATTAAAATGATTCCGCCACTTTGATTTGGATATTTTTTCCTTTATCATATTTAATAATTTACCATATTTAATAATTTATCATATTTAATAATTTACGCAACGATTTTACAACCGATTGACAATTAAAATTTTTTTTATCTCATCACGTTAATTTTTTTAGGGTTCCGCCATTTCGATTTGGATGATTATTTAAAAAAGGTCAAGTTTTTATATTAGATTACGATGATTCCGCCATTTTGATTTTGATGTTTATTTCAAAAAATTTAATCTTGTACGTTAATTTTTGAAGATGCTAGGTTTTCGAAAAAAAAAAAAACATTCCGTTCGTTTATATCAAGAGATTATACTGTGTTTCAGCATGCTGCACGCTATTTTACTATTTTGTCCTCGACGCGCGAGGCTTTTTGCAAATAACATTAGTGCACAAGCCAGTTAACTCTGGCTCGGCTCTTTGACCATCGATTCGAATTACACGGTAAATTAATTCGTACTGTCGAAACAGCCTAGATTAGCCATTCGATTATCAATGTTCGGAAAATTTATTGGAGCCAGAGATGAGTAAACGAGATTTAATAATAAGTAGTGCTAAATATAATAGCGTGTGCACAAATTGTACAGAAAAATGATTGCGTCAACGTTCACGATTCTCAGTTATCGATTTTTCAACTGTCTTCACCTAAAGTAAAAAAAAAATTATTTATAACTAATTTTTATAAGGGAAATTTATACGAAAATTTGTTGTTATTATTATCAATTATCCATTGATTGAAGTTTGGGATTTTTGTGTTCGAACAGAAAAACCAAAATTACTTCAATAAGTTTTTTTTTAACATTACAGATTATTAAATTATTTCACATTTCATACACTGAGAAAAAAATTACTGAATTTGAGAACATTAATCTATTTATTAAGTGAAAGTATTAATTCGATGATTTATTTGTTGAACCAAGAAAATCACTCTTCATTGAAAAAAATATTTTCACGAATCTATTACTCCATTATATTAAACTCTTATTTAATAGTAACAATTAAATGCATGATAGATTTGATTGAATTTGTATTCATTAGATTAATTATATTTATCGAATCATAAACATTAGATTATTTCAATCCAAAATGATGATTATTTGAATCTAAAAAACGACTTCAATACGAAATTATTTTTTTCGAACAAAATCATTTCTTTGCAATAAATTCATCATTATTTTACTCCTAAAAATATCTTTATTTAAATAGATTTTAATAAATTTGCATTCATTGGATTAATTAGATTTATCGCATCATAAACATGAAATTATTTGAATCTGAAAAACGACATCAATATTAAATTAATTTTTTCGAACAAAATTATTTCTTTTCAATAAACTCGTCATTATTTTACTTCCAAAAATATTTCTGTAGTCTTTTCAATATTTTATTAGATATAAAATTGATTGTGATTATTTGAAAAGAAGCTGTAGTAAAATAAATAACACATTATTTTATTCCAATAGAATATTTGTTTGGAATGATGTCATTTTTATTTCCTTCAAGCAAAGAACTATAATTTCTATCGTATACTTTAATAGTATACATAAGTTGTTAAAAATTAAACTGGTTTTTAAAATGTTTTCTTATATTCGAATCTTCATAAGTCCTAACTTTTTTCAAGTGCACAGTAGTAGTCGATAGCGTATAATAGGTAGCGTGTCAGGTAGTTAGGTAGGATAGGTATGATGGTAGGTAGGGTCGAGTGTTCGAATCTCCGTCGGACAGAGAAATTAGATCGGAGAATTGGCGCAGATTTGTCTTTTTTTCTATTTATCTCTTTTTGGGGTCACTAAACTATGCATATTAAATTATTTGGCAAGGCCTATATATTTTTTATAAAATGTTTAGCAACAATTAATAAACGCGCATTTGATTGAATCAATCATTCTTCCTGTTGATTGGACTAATCAATTTGTTGATTCAACAATTTTTTTTTCTCAGTGCTTCCTGTATCAAAAGACATGCATGTTTTGAATGATAAAATGTGTTCTTGATTCAAACAACATAGTACATATAATTGATAACATATTGTTAGATTCGAGTAAATTCGTTTATTAAAACAGAAATTTATAGAATTGACTGAAAAAAATGAACCAAGTAAATATATAAGGGAACCAATCTACTATGTTTTGGCAAATAATGAAAAAAATGATTTCTTGCCTTGAAAACTTTATTTCATTGGTTCTAGTAATTTTTTCTCTCAGTGCATACAATAATTTTTATAACTTATATTTTACAATTTAGGATACAATGTATATTGTAAAATGTTGAGAATAAATTGTTTTTACGTCGATTCGAATTTTCAGGAGTAAAAATGGTCATGAAATGGGAATAATGCCTCACGAACTAGACGCGAAGTTATTGGAGGTTATAGCAGTCGTCGGACTGATTTATCGAGTGTGCAAGGATAAGGATGAGGGAAGGAGTTGTCCGACGGCGGGAGGCAGACGACAGAATCGGGATAAAAGTGAACACAAGGAGAGAGAGAGAGAGAGGTGGAGAAAGAGAAGAGATTCGTGCGCCAGCCAGTGGAGACAGCGGAGACACTCGATATTTTGATCGTTCCCTATTGTACCCTCGGAGTCGAGTGGTGCTCTCAACAGTCTCGATATATCGCGAGTATAAAGAAAATAATATATATAAAACACAAATAGAGCAAAACAGAGCAACCGGGCCACTTTTCGCCTTCAATCTGTCAGATATTATTCGTAATAATCATCAGATTACGATATTCTCATCGAAAATCGCTGCAAAGTAACTGAGAGCCGAATGCCGCCCATGCCAGTACATATGTGAACCCCGGGTCGAGCGTTAGCCTCGAACCCATGTGCGCATTTTTCCGAACAAATGATTCCCCTTCGAATAAAAACCACTCAAAATACCGCTGATTCATTTTCCAATGGAAAGAATCAATTATCATCATCTTCTCTGCAATAATTCATAATTATTTTCCAGAACCGGGCAAAGTACCGGAAAGTACTTTAAGTAGAAAGTACCGTAAATACTTGAAGTATCAAGTACCGTAAATACTTGAAGTATCAAGTACCGCAAATACTTGAAGTATCAAGTACCGTAAATACTTGAAGTATCAAGTACCGTAAATACTTGAAGTATCAAGTACCGTAAATACTTGAAGTATCAAGTACGGTAAATACTTGAAGTATCAAGTACCGTAAATACTTGAAGTATCAAGTACCGTAAATACTTGAAGTATCAAGTACGGTAAATACTTGAAGTATCAAGTACCGTAAATACTTGAAGTATCAAGTACCGCAAATACTTGAAGTATCAAGTACCGTAAATACTTGAAGTATCAAGTACCGTAAATACTTGAAGTATCAAGTACCGTAAATACTTGAAGTATCAAGTACCGTAAATACTTGAAGTATCAAGTACCCTTAAATACTTGAAGTATCAAGTACCGGCAGTACTTGAGGTACTACGTACTTATTACTTGAAGTACTTAATATTTAAAGTACTTGAAGAACAGGTACTTGAAAAATGAAGTATACCAAGTATCAAGTACTTTTCAAGTTTTCAGGTACATCTCGTAAGTTCTATACATTTGATTGCTTATTCTGATTTGATTTTTATTCGAGTACTTTTAGTATCAAAACATATTTTCACCTTTTGCAATACACTGAGATTATGCTGACGTAGATTCGGACAGAAGTATTTAAACAAAGAATTAAAAGTTTGAAAAAGAATAAATTAAGAATATAATAAATGGATTGTTAAAACTACTCCAACTTCGTGGTTGCCTTTAAAAAACTGTCGTAGGCGACAGTTGAGGGACAGTATCACGAAATATTATTTTCAATTACATATTCAAAGGCTTTGTACATGGGGCATTCCATGCGAAATCGACCCCTTTTTAAACCCGACCCATTTCGATTTGGTTGCAGTTGCAAACATTTTTCAGGAAATTTTCAAATCTTTTTATCCAACCCAAAAGAAGAAGCTTTTTTTTTTTTTAAATGACTATAACTCCTTCAAAAATTGACTAATTGGGACGTTTTTTCTGAAAATTTTCGTTTTTCAATGTACTTTCCGAAAAAAATACAAAAAATTTGAAGATATTAAAATCTATAAAATGTTTTACTTTTTCGATAAAAATAATCTTTTTCTCGAAGTTCGCCATTTTTTATTTTTTTTTCACGGACAAAATACTTTGATCAATTCCGGAAAAAATGCCGCCCAACCTGGAGTAGGTCGACTTTTCCTTCTATTTTTTTCACTTAAAAAAAAAAATACAAAGAATTTCGGTGATTACCACTATCAATTTTTTATGTCTTCTCAGTTTTTTAATTCCGAGGTCCTTTATAAATCCTCAAAAATTTCCAGAGTGATACTTTGTAAAATAAGCCCAATTGAGACATTTTTTTTTTCAATCGTTAAAAAAAAAATAGAACGAAAAGTCGAGCCACTCCAGATTTGGCGGCATTTTTTCCTGAATGGATCAAGGTATTTTTTAATTGAAAAAAAAATTAAAAATGGCGAACTTCGATAAAAAGTTGATTTTTCTCGAAAAAGTGAAAAATTTCATAGATTTTAATATCTTGAAAATTTGTTGTATTTTTTTTCTGAAAGTACATTCAAAAACGAAAATTTTCAAAAAAAAAAAAAAACGTCCCGATTAGTAAATTTTTGAAGTTGTAGTTATTAAAAAAAAAAAGCTTTTCATTTTGGGTTGGATAACAATTTGAAAATTTCCTGAAAAATGTTCTTAATTGGGTAGAAAAGGACAACAAAATTTCAGCCAAATCGGAAGGGGTCGGGTTTTGAAATGGTCGATTTGACATGGAATGCCCCACATGCAACCATCAGCAAGACACATTCAAAAGTACTTGATACTTGTACCTGAAAAAGTACTTGAAGTACAGAAAAGTATTTGAAATTTTAAGTACAATACTTGAAGTACAGGCCAAGTACTTGAAAATTTAAGTACAGTACTTGAAGTACTTTTTAAGTACTTCAGGTACTTTTTGAGTACTTCAAGTACTTTACGAGTACCGGGTACTTCAAGTACTGCCCAGCTCTGTTATTTTCATAGAAAAGTTATTTTCGATCAACTATAAGTCAAAATAAGTCAAGAATAAGTTTTTGGAGAAAGACAAAAAAATGCAGAGTCAGCAATATTAAGCAGGCCGAATTTACAAACGTCGCAGCTTTTTTAACGCGCCACGTATGAGATAAATTGTTGTGTATACCGGAGAGCCTCCATTTTGGCAATTTTTCAATCGTGATTGCGAATATCAAATTTACGTGTGTAAATTCGAATTCTTCGATTTTGGCAACTCTTCAATAACATCGCGCGCGAATGAGTGATTTATCAACTTTGTCGAATCTCAATTTTGGCAACTTTTACTGAAGGAATAAAAACAAGTTTGTCCTTTATCTCACGTATGGCAAAAGTAGATTTTGAGTATTCGGTCGGTGGTTTGAAAATCGTCAGGAAGTATTTTTTTTTGTTACATGCCTGATTCAAAAAAAGCGACCATTTTTTTTTTCCAAATGCCCTATTAAATACTTTTGGGGAGATGAAAAAAGATGCCTGTTGAAAGCAGAGCTCTTGATATTAATATTTACCGGTCTCTCATCGCATCTCTATCGCATCTATTTCCCATTTAAATAACACAGGAAAAAAATGGTCAAACTTTGAAATTTTATACCTCGGCTTCAAGTCAATGTACCGAAATGACCGATACATATTCTTGTAGGGAATTTAACGCTTTACAGAAAACGTCTCTTATAATTTTTCGATAAACTCACTCCTTCAAAAGTTATTCACGATCTAATATATATATGAGTCATTCCATGTCAATTCAACGACGTTTTGTCGGTGACACCCTGCGATTTTTTAATATTTTTTAATATGTTATTATACATGCAAAAAAAGATATCCATGTACATTTTTAGCTCTCTATCTCGACGTTATTGATTTTTGAAAAAGTATTCTTAAAATAATCATAACTTCTACAATAACCAAGATATTCTAACTTGCTAAGAGGTCATTTTTTTTCAATGTACTTCTTCAAAAAAAATATCGAAAATTAATTTTTCATAAAATTGTAATGTCTTTTTGGCTATTTGAAGCTAAAAAAAATGATTTTCTTTCAATGGGACCCCTTCAATTTTTATCGAAATATAAAGCGTCGATTAGATCGGTCCTGAGAGTGTCTCAGGCAGGGTTGCAAATAATGCAAATACATTTAAAAAAATAATGCATTATTTCCTCCTTTCCTCCCTTAAAATTCCTGGCAGCCCTACAACTGACGTATATATAAATTGTCCAATAATTTTTTTTCCCCAGCATCCGGAAATCCCATTACAATGTAGTGTGTAATAGAAAAAATTTCCATTACCCATTGCAATGTAATGTGTAATGGACAAAATTTTCATTGCAATTTTGGGAATGGAAAAATGTAGATGAATAAATTATTGCAATTTTGCGTTACATTTTATTGATTTAGGACTTAGATTTTCAGGTACCTTAAATTCTAAACAGCATCTATATTATAATTATAAAAAGCATTTATATTGTAGATACTTTTTAGAATTTAAGATACCTGAAAATCTAAGTCCGAAGTCAATAAAATGTAATGCAATAATTTATTCATCTATATTATAGTTCTAAAAATCTAAGTCCTAAGCCAATAAAATGTAATGCAAAATTGCAATAATTTATTCATCTATATTTTTCCATTCCCAAAATTGCAATCAACGTCCATTACACATTACATTGCAATAATAATATAGATGCTTTTTAGAATTATAATATAGATGGTTTTTGGAATTTAAGGTACCTGAAAATCTAAGTCCCAAATCAATAAAATGCAATGCAAAATTGCAATATTTTATTCATCTATATTTTTCCATTCCCAAAATTGCAATCAAAATTTTGTCCATTACACATTACATTGCAATAATAATATAGACGCTTTTTAGAATTATAATATAGATGGTTTTTGGAATTTAAGGTACCTGAAAATCTAAGTCCCAAATCAATAAAATGCAATGCAAAATTGCAATAATTTATTCATCTATATTTTTCCATTCCCAAAATTGCAATCAAAGTTTTGTCCATTACACATTACATTGAAATGGGTAATGGAAATTTTTTCTATTACACACTACATTGTAATGGGCAGGGTTGCAGATAATGTATTACTTTTTTTAATGCATTTGCATTTTCATTAACCATTAAAAGTTAATGGTTAATGAAAATAATTTCCATTAACCATTAAAAGTTAATGGTTAATGAAAATAAATTACCATTAACCATTAACCATTGACCATTAAATTTTAATGGTTAATGGAAATTATTTTTATTAGCCATAAAAAAAGTAATGGTTAATGCATTACTTTTTCATTGAAAATTTCACAACCCCGATCCCAAGATGGCGCCTCTTTTGAGACAGAGAGAGGGAGGAAGGAGTGAAAGGGAATGAAAGAGACAGAGAAAGGAGACTGTTGTGCATTACCGGATGGAAGCAAACGAGGGTCTGATGGAAACTCGATACTAATTGTATCTTGCTGGCTTGTCAACTATCAGATAAAAGTAGTCAGATAAAAGGTTAGAGAGAAAGAAAGGGGTTGGGGTCAACATAACCTCAAATAAATGTCGATTCTCCCAAAGATCAAACAATCTTGAAACAAATATTTTTTGGGTCACTCATCTCCAAGAGATCACAAGTCCACATTTTTCCGGTTCTCTCCCTCGCCCTCGCAAATGCCAAATTAAGGGGATGAAAGGGTTAAAACCACCCTTAGTGCACACAAAAAAAATGTTGACTCTCTTATCGACTAATCTCACTTCGATGGTTTGGGCTCTCTCTCGTTTTACCAACCCCTCATCAAAGTCACAAAATCTTCCCTCCCTTGATAATCCATCGTATAAACAACCCTGATGGGCAATATGAAATTTAGTCGTGTTTGACGGGAAAACATGTCCGACAAATTGTGAGGAATAAAAAAAAATCCAATTACCATTCTGGCCTAAAATAACAACAAACTGGTAATTAATTATTGTTCGGGAAAATTATCGTTACTCCCTCCATCGTAAAAATTTTCTCGTAGTATTTTCTCGAATTATAATTTTTAATTTGCGCAAAATAACGACGAGCATTTTTTTCAATATTTTTATAGTCTTCGCGCGATGAATTTTCACAAGATTATTATTGTCTTTTCTCACAATGTGTTGACAACGCGCCCGACTTTCATCCCCATTTTATTATTAACCCTCCCGGAATATAAATTGAAGTATTTTTTAACGATTTATGATAAAAAAAATGTGCAGTATCTTTTTTTATGACTCCAACGGGAATTCTCCTTCGTCGTTATCAGCTTTTTTTTTAACATCCTGCATGCACGTGTATGGGGTAGTTCAGACGAAGTGGAACGATTCGCATGAAATTGAGAGGGAAAAATTTAAGGGACATCGAATTTTAATTTTTTTTAAATGATTACTTGGAAATGGAATTTTAAGAAACTTTTTAATTTTTAGTTAATGCAACATTTTGCTCGGCAGTGAAAAACCAAATTTACAATAAAATTTGAAAATGGCTGGAAGGTCCTTTTTCACGAGGATCTAAAAAAAAATACTGAGGATTAAAGAAAATGAGAGTAAAAAAAATTGGTGGAATGGGAAGTGACAATTTGACCCGGAATGCCCCATATACGCAACGCATCATTTCTGGAGAGGATATTATCGCCTTTACGATATCTTTTCTATCATCGTGAAAAACCGACGGAGTTTGTGGGTATTTTTCGCATCCCGTTGTATAAAACCCATCGGGGAGATCCGTGGAGATAGTTTTTTTTCTGTTTCATTTTTTCCCCGTTTCAATTTTTCACATTTTCATTTTTTCTTATTTTTTTCATCCCGTCCGTGACAGGGTTGCAAATGATGCATTACTTTTTTTAATGCATTTGCATTTTCATTAACCATTAACATTTGATGGTTATTGAAAATAATTTCTATTAACCATTAAAATTGAATGGTTAATGGAAATTATTTTCATTGACCATTAAAATTTAATGGTTAACGGAAATTATTTTCATTGACCATTAAAATTTAATGGTTAATGGAAATTATGTTCATTGACCATTAAAATTTCATGGTTAATGGAAATTATTTTCATTAATGTTGATTATTGATTATTAATGATTGATTATATTATTGATTGATTAATGTTGATTTTCATTAACCATTAAAATTTAATGGTTAATGGAAATTATTTTCATTGACCATTAAAATGTAATGGTTAATGGAAATTATTTTCATTGACCATTAAAATGTAATGGTTAATGGAAATTATTTTCATTGACCATTAAAATTCAATGGTTAATGGAAATTATTTTCATTAACCATTATAATTTAATGGTTGATGGAAATTATTTTCATTGACCATTAAAATTTAATGGTTAATGGAAATTATTTTCATTGACCATTAAAATTTAATGGTTAATGGAAATTATTTTCATTGACCATTAAAATTTAATGGTTAGTGGAAATTATGTTCATTAATGTTGATTATTGATTATTAATGATTGATTATATTATTGATTGATTAATCTTGATTTTCATTAACCATTAAAATTTAATGTTTAATGGAAATTATTTTCATTGACCATTAAAATTTAATGGTTAATGGAAATTATTTTCATTTAAAAAAAGTAATGCATTATTTGCAGCCCTGCCCATTACAATGTATTGTGTAATAGAAAAAATTTTCATTACCCATTGCAATGTAATGTGTAATGGACAAAACTTTGATTGCAATTTTGGGAATGGAAAAATATAGATGAATAAATTATTGCAGTTTTGCATTACATTTTATTGACTTAGGACTTGGATTTTCAGAATTATAATATCGATGCTTTTTAGAATTTAAGGTGAAAATCCAAGTCCTAAGTCAATAAAATGTAATGCAAAATTGCAATAATTTATTCATTCAATTTTTCCATTCCCAAAATTGCAATCAAAGTTTTGTCCATTACACATTACATTGCAATAATAATATAGATGCTTTTCATAATTATAATATAGATGCTTTTTCAAATTAAAGGTACCTGGAAATCTAAGTCCTAAGTCAATAAAATGTAATGCAAAATTGCAATAATTCATTCATCTATATTTTCCCATTTCCAGAATTGCAATAAAAGTTTTGTCGATTACACATTACATTGCAATGGGTAATGGAAGTTTTTTCTATTACACACTACATTGTAATGGGCAGGGTTGCAAATAATGCATTCCTTTTTTTAAATGCAATTGCATTTTCACTAACCATTAACATTTAATGGTTAATGAAAACAATAAAAAAAAGGGTTCCATTTTTATCGACTGAATGAATGACCCTTTTTGGTTTACTCTTTTGTATCATCGAGTTAGATGGTTTAGTTTAATATTTAGTTAATTATTATATTTATATTCATGATCCTTTTTTTTTTATTGGTGTTATTATGATGTTTAGTTCAAATATGTAATTCATAATTTCATTGATATGTGAATATCAACGAATTTTATAAAAAACTAAATCTTAGCTTCAGAAACCTAGAAAATCAGGGGATGATCATTTTAGCAAACATTATCACAATTATCAGGACAATATCATATTAAAATCTTCATCCAAGCTGTCTCGGACACCGTTGAATGGAAATCAATGAAATTTCGCCAATTAATGCCTCATCACAATGCTTAATAATGCGGAAATCGCTTTTGCCGGTAAGTTAGGAATCGCTATTATATAATTCCAAAATTCTCATTATCAATAAGTGGTTCATTCCATGTCAAATCGACCAATAATTGGGATCAACCTCTTTCAATTCTGATGAAATTTCGTCAGAAGTTTTATTTCATCATAAAACGAAGTTCGACCAAAGGAAAAACAATAAGAAAAAATTTTCCGAAAGTTGTGCAAAATGCAAAATTTTGCCATTTTTTCAATTTTTTTAGGTTATTTTTAAAATATCTCGAAAACTATAATAGTTACGAAAATCGTTCTGGCTACTTAAAAAAAAATTTCCGAAATTTTATTTTGAAAAATTATGAATTTGGAGACTTTTGAATTTTTTAAAATCTTGAAAATCCACGATCAACATCAAATTTATTGTTTAATTTTTTTTTATATGATACCTTGTACTGATTTTAAAATATCCTGAAATTTTCAGAATTGCGTTTTTTTTTAAATGTGAATTTTTGAATTTTGGTAGAAATTTTTTTTTTTATTCTGTCTCTAAGTTTAGTAAAGTTGAGCAATCATGTTTTTGTAATTTTGAGCAGTGAAAATTTCAATTAACGCCATAAGAATGTAAAAACAGAAACATAATTGAATTTGCATTTCTTAACTGATTTGATTTTCAAACTGATACCAAAAAATGTCAATTATGTTTCTGTTTTTACATCAATTACGGCATTAATTGAAATTTTTACTGCTCAAAATTACAAAATTACATGATTGCTCAACTTTACTAAACTTAGAGGTAAAAAAAAATTGTTAACCAAAATTTATTATATTTATATTTTTGAAAAAATGCAATACGGAAAATTTCAGGAATTTTAAGATCGGTACAAGGTATTAAAAAAAAAATAACCAAAAATTGATCGTGGATCTTCACGGTTTAAGAAAATTCAAAATTTTCCAAATTTATCATTTTTCAAAAAAAAAAATTCGGAATATTTTATTTTTCGTGGTCCTAAGTATACTCATTTTAAGACGAACCCAGAACGATTTTTGTAACTATAATAGTTTTCGAGATATTTAAAAGATAAACTTGAAAAATTGAAAAAATTGTAAAATTTCGCATAACTTTCGAAAAAAAATTTAAAATTTTTTTCCTTCATTAGAACGTCATTTCACGATAAAAGAAAACTTCTCACAAAATTTCGTTGAAATCGAAAGGGGTCGATTCCAACTATTGGTCGATTTGACATGGAATGACCCCCATATTAACCCAAATTACTTTGAACAAAGCTTTCGTGATGCTGCCTCTGTCTCATAATCCATCAACATTTCATAGATTTCCATAAATGACTGCCTGAGAAAATCAAATAAAAAAATTCGAGGTAAAGTCGATGAAAAGCCTTCCAACCCAAAACTCTACATTCTTTGCCCCAAAAAATCCTCAGCCGATTAATCTTTGTACCGAGCATCGAAGGGAATGATCGGTTAATAATAAAATCTGCATTCTTGTTTAAATAAGCGGAAAGCCCATTCCCAGGCCCAAAGATGGACAATGAGGGATGGGCTAATTAAGGGGATGAAAATTGTTTACGTCGTAAAAAGCGTAATACACGGCGTATGGTAAATAGTGATGTACTGTCGGAAGGATGATCCGAAGAGCCATAATCCAGTCGGGTTCAGGGAGCCGGTGAATATTCCATTAATGATAATTGACAGCGGTAATAATTAAAGCAGCTCGTCGATGCCTCCGGGCTAAATATCAACGAGCCGAGCAAAAGAGAGAGAGAGAGAGAGAGAGAGAGAGAGAGAGTGGGGGGGGGGTGTTATATAGAATGGAGAAACTCGCCCCTATTTAGTCGGACAAAGCGTACACATAATATGGCGTATATCAACGTGGAGAATCCGAGACAGACAAATATAGGGCTTATTGGCAAAGGGGCGTAACTTGGGTGATTAAATTCGCAAATTTTGTGGGGTTTGGGTCCTTTCGTGTGTTTAACGGTCGATGAAACGCGTTGGGTAAACACAACGGAGTTGGGGGCGACGAACGAATGTGCGAGACACGAGAGGGATGGAAAATGTCTGCTCGATATCCAACCCCCGCCACTTTGGCTCTCGAGGCGCCATCTCGCGCGCCGATATAACACCAACGCCCCCCCCCCCACCGCGACCCCCGGCCACTGCCACCCTGCGGGCTCTCTGACACTTGTGCGTCACCGGGCACGAGGATTGCCTCGTTGAAAATCGACACGAGACTCACTCAATCCTGTTTGGTCTGTGATCATCGTCAGACTTAAGGGCTGGCTTAAGGGCTTAATGGTTATTCTGGGATTTTGGAAACGATTTTTTTGGCTCAAACGATACTTTGGGGTTGTAAAAACTATGTCTAGGTTTTGGAGTAAAAAAAAAAATTTCAAACGAGTCAAGGAGGTTTGATAAAGGAGCTCGGGGATTGGCTCTGTCGCCATTTTGTATCCGAAATGATGAAATTTTTGTTTCTTAATAGTTCAATGTATGTTGAATAATCTGAAAAGAAAGCCTATTACTTTTTTTATATCCTCAAAATAAATTGTCAAAGTTGGCCCCTTTTTTTGGCTATTAGGGTGGCGGCACCCCTTAAGTTGCCCTTGGCACTTGGGAAAATGGATGTGAATTAAAAAAAAAAAATTCGATGCGACTTTCATACGCGTAAATTAATTTTTTTTTGCACAAAAATAATGGTTTTGTGGATACAAAAATTTTGAAAATTTACAAAGTTCAGAAAAAAGGGACTTTGGGACCCTTTTTGGGAGTCCTCCGCAGCGGTGGATTTTTTTATCTGACAAAAAAACATTGTTTTTGTTGAAAAAGTTTATACCTAAAATGTAGCACAGGAAAAAAATGAAAAAATAATAATTTTGTAGAAATAGCAGCTGTTAAAAAAAATTCTAGAGTTAAAATTTAAAGTTATACAAAATTAATAAAAAAATTCAGCCTGTATTCAATTTATTATAATAATTCTTGAAAGTATCATTGATAGATCAATTTCCTATAAATTTTAGGGCGGTGCAACCCTCTATTGACTAATTTACAATGACCAATATAGGGGAAGTTTTTAACGCATTTGTCGCTTTTGGCCTTGTGGCAAAAAAACTCCTGAATTTCATTTCAGAATTAACGCAATATTTTGGAGGCCGAAATTAATTTTTGATTCTTGTAAAATTAAGAAAAAATTCAAAAGCCGTTTTTCCTTCGCTTTTTAGCAGAAATCGAATGTTTATTAGCATTTTGTCTATGGTCCCAAAAAAAATGTTTTTCCCCTAAATTGCCCCTAAAAAAGTTAATTCGTAAGACTTTATTATCGCCTGCGGTGTGATAGCGAGAGATTTTTTGTCATCACCGGAAATAAGCTCACCGGCCATTTTGGTACCGATGAAAAATCGACCCGGAGGGGTTGAAGTGCAACGATGAAAAAATGGGCTTTTCGTTAAGGGTGACTATTTGATACGTATATGGGGCATTCCACGTCAAATCACGTGGTCATCGGCCTGACCCCCTTGGATTTTGATGTCCAATGAATTGTGGGTTTCGTTTGATCCAAAATATGACCTCAAATTTTTAGAAATTTTTATTTCATTTTTTTGGGGTTGCCCGAGCTAAAAAATCATTAAATTGACGGAAAACATAGAGAGGGGCATTTTTCAAATTAATGATTTTTGTTCACAGAAACTAGGGCCCAAAACAGATATTTTCGTCGTAGTCCAATAACGGGCCAAAAATAATTACTTTTTTTTTGTATTTTAATTAATTTTTTTAAATAATTTTTCATTTTTATTGTTTCTTGTAGTGAGAATAACAGCAACAAAAATATTTTTCTAGTGGAACTAGATTTTTTTTTCTTGGTTCAAGAGTGAAACGACAACATTTTTCGAAAATTTATTAGCCTCGACGACCTGAAATAAAACGGATAATAAAAAATAAAAAATTAGTAATTAAAATTTAAAAAAAAAATAGTAATTATTTTTGGCCCATTATCGAACTATGAGGAAAATATCTGTTTTGAGCCCTAGTTTCTGTGAAAAATTTCATTAATTAAAAAAAAGCCCATCTTTATGTTTTCCCTCAATTTAATGATCTTTTAGCTCGGGCAACAGCTAAAAAATGAAATAAAAATTTCTAAACATTTCAGGTCATATTTTGGACCAAACAAAACCCACAATTCATTGGACATCAAAATCCGAGGGGGTCAGGACGATGACCGCGTGATTTGACGTGGAATGCCCCATATATATATGTATATCTGCGTCGCAGAGGGCAATGGCTAAGTAGAGTTGCAGCACCCTGCACGGATCCTCCGAAGAGAAAGAGAACGAGGGGGATGGAGGAGGATGAGGTCAAAGCGTCCGGGATGCCGGAAAATCCAGGCTGGTCCCCGGCGTTATCGAGCCGGCGATTAATTTTCCGTAGCGACATGGATTTAGAGATGGTAATATATATATATATATATATACGTCATCGCGTGGGAAGCGACAACTCCTAAAAAACTACCCCGTCTTTGGCTGAAAGCCGCCGCGTTGCACGTTTCCCCAAACACAAACACCCACGCGTGCATAAAACCTTCGCTTACATTGCGATTTTACAAATTTGTAAGGGATGATAAAGATCAAAGTGACCTGAAAAACCTTTTCGACAAATTTTTTCCAAAGACAGCTCGATGGAATAAAATTTGGTGTTCAAAATCCGTGTTGAAGATTTTAGCTTCAAAAAGGGGGTGCATTCTTCGAAAGGGTGCATGATCCTCCCTTTGAGGATTGGAATTGAAAGTTACTCGAAAATGGGAAAATATGAAATATGATATAAAACTTCGAAAAAGGTCTGCAACGTTTTTTTATGCCATTTCACCGGAAGTCACCGTAGACTAATTTAACAAACGGAATTTTAAAGGAGATGAATTCGCTTTCATTCCCTGTTTTTTAAATAATTTTTTACAATTTGTTTCTAGATTTGGATTCTATTTTGAAAACAACTGTTTTTCAACTTTTTTTCCCTCTTTTCAGGTGCACCCATCTTCTATAGAGGAATTTTTTTAAATACATTTCTACGATTGGATTCATAAAGGGGGAAGTTTGAGCTTCAATTTCCTTTTTTTTTTAACTTTCAGCGATTTTTTTTTCCAAAGTTATTTTGTTTTTTGTGAAAAAAGAGGAAATTTGAACAATCCCGTATAACACGAAAACAAAGAGAATTCATGAAAAACTTCAAGATAGCAAAAAGTTGGGTCTGTTTTTGTTGAGGTTAGAGAAATTTTTTCAGATTTTTTTCCAACATTTTTTTTTTCATGTTGAGGCTGGAAAAAAAATTTGGGAAAAAAATTTGAAAAAAAATTTCAATGTATTGAAGATGGTGAAATAAAGTATTTTCTCCTCTTGAAATTTTATTAATCCCATAATTCTTAAGTTATGGTAATTAAATGATCTGAGCTCCGACCCAGAAAATGAGAAAAAAAAATTTGGAAAAAAAATCTGAAAAAATTCCTCTGAACTTAACGAAAACAGACGCAACTTTTTGCTATCTTGGTTTTTCATGTTTTCGTGTTAAACGGGATTTTTCAAAATTCCTCTTTTTTCACAAAAAAAAATAACTTTGAAAAAAAAGTCGCTCAAAGTTTGAAAAAAAAGGAAATTGAAGCTCAAACTTTCCCCTTTATTAATTCAATTATAAAAATGTATTTAAAAAATTAAAATAAATTTTTTTTTAAATTTTAAGAGAGGGAAAAAAAGGTGAAAAACAGTTGTTTTCAAAATAGAGTTCAAATCTAAAAACAAATTTAAAAAATAATTTTAAAAACAGAAAACGAAGCCAAATCCTTCCCTTTTAAAATGCCGTATGTTAAATAAGTTTACGTTGATTTCCGACGAAATGGCATAAAAAAACGTTCCAGACCTTTTTTGAAGTTTTGCCTGAAAACTTTTCGGTATAAAAAATATATTAAAAATAAAATAAGAAAAAATAAAAATTATTTATAAAATTACAATTATTTATAAAAATAAAATGCAAATTGGATCTGGATTTTTTTAGCTGCGTCAGAATTTTTCAAACGCGGCGCCAGATCTTCGTTCAATTATTTTTATATCTTGCAATTGAATTTTTATCTCGACGTTTTTATTGTCTCAAATAAAAATGTCAATGTCCATCATATCTCCGGGTTATAAATTCGATATTTCCTTACGAAAATAGATCCAGAAGCATCGAGATTCACGTGATGGATGAATTGATAGGAAAAAGAAATAAAAAAAAGGTGTAGAAATTTTGGTAGGGAAAAACTTCTGCCCCTGACTTGCCCTCCCTAACTTATGTAGGGAAATGATCCGCTCATCCTAACAGGCCCTGTTGTGCCATGTAACACCTGGCTGGCCATTTTCGGATCCGGTGGTCATGATCAGGGCCCTATGACGATATGATCCGGCCCTAGCACATCCTGATCAGGCCCCTAAGATTTTTAGAAGCATGCCCTTAAAGGCCCTGATCACGGCCATGAAGTTCCCGATCATACACCGAAGCGCTTTTTCAACAATTCGTTTTTACGAGGTACTCCTTTTTCAATGTATGCATCTCATTATTTATTTCGAGGCAACCCTTTCTTAGGGTACGCTTTTCTTTTGGCAATCCTCGAAGAGAATATTAGATTCCGAGTGAACGGAAATTCTCTACGAGAATTAAATAAATAAGTACAATTACATAAGACGGCAGGAACTCCTTGTAGGGATTCTTCCGACACCGACTTCTGCTAACATCCGTGCTCGCACCCGTCTATATAAGCATACTGAACACATTATCCGCATGGGAGTTCAACGGTTGCTGTCCTGCGACATCTCGCGCCAAGTCTCGGAACTAACGCGATGCGGTTCGTGGTGATAATAATAATAATCCTCTGCCTACGTAACGAACTTGTGACAGGCGCACAATTGCTTGTTATTCTCGCGGGATAAAAGTGATAATGTAAATAATAATTAAATAATAATAATAATAATCATAACAATAAACGAGGCAATGATTGTTATTGCTATTATTGTTATTTATTATTATTATTATTATTATTATTATTATTATTATTATTATTATTATTATTATACTACTGAAAGCCGATATACAAATATTTTTTTTTAAATAAATACTCAGGACAATCCAATAGTTTTCACATCAGAGCCCTGCCAGAGTAATAAAACAAAAATATGTTTTGCTTAAAATTGTAAAAATAACATCGTCGGAAACTGTTCATATTCTGATCATGCAGGGCACTGGTAATAAGTGATTATTTCAATGTAATAACTAGGGACCAGGTCGTTAAGTTCCATGTCAGGGCCCTGCCAGGAAAATCGGATTAGGCAGGGCGGATCAGGGGCAAGAATCAACTAATGGTTGCCCTATCACATTTCTACACGGGAGATGCACGGTTTGGCGTGGTCTGGTTCGGTGAATCTTTAAAGCTACCCCCTCGATGCACTATCCCTCCACTTTCTTGATCCACAATTTGTCCCGTGAAGCTTTCTTTCACGACGTGCGAATATATATTCCTGGGCTATAATCGAACGGGGCAAAAGTCCGTGGTTGCATTATAGGGTAGGAAAAAAAAACTACCCCCTTCGACACTCGGGATTTAGCTCGACTTTATTTCGAGAATAGCCACTTTATAGAGAAGAAGAGGAAGAGAGTAGAGAAGTCAGTTCATCGGTTATGGATGTTTGAACATACTTTTTGAAAATAGGGTCAAAATTGGGCAAAAATATTTTTGATGAAAATTCATTAAAATTTTAATTTTTTGAAAAAAACTATTGGTAGATTCGTATTCGGGGGGACAAAATGCATCGATTTAGGGTTTGAAAAAAAAAACCCGCAAATTGGAATTTGCACATTGCTTCCTCATCTTTATCCATAGTTCACATAGCTTCCTTTAACACACAGTAGCGATTAAATTTGGCTTCCTCATAAAGAAAGCTTTGTTAACTATTGAAAAATATTAGTAATCAATGTTCAAATTCGATCGATTTTCGCCAAATTTGATAGCGAATAACATTAATAGCTATACTGGCTCTTCACAAAATTTCATTGCAATATCTAGAAAATTTCAAAAGTTATAGCGTTTACGCTTCTTTTATAAAAATTAAAAATTTGATAAAAATTTAATCATTCGATCGATTTCCGCCAAATTTAATAACGAACATCCTCGATAGCTATATTAGCTCTGTGCAAAGTTTCAGTACAATATCTTAAAAATGCACAAGTTAGAGCGTTTAGGCTATTTTTCAAAAAATCCAAAATTTCATAAAATTTTAATCCCTCGATGGATTTTCGCCAAATTCAATACCAATTAAATATCCTTAATAGCTATACTTATTCTGTATAAAGTTTGAGTGCAATATCTTGAAAATTGCAGAGGTGTTAGAGCGTTTACGCCATTCTTGCAAAAACGAAAAAAGTCGATACAATCTGAACACCCGTTATAATTAAAACAAAATTTTTTTCATAATGAAGAGCAATTCGTGCTTGACAAGTGTGCCAAGTTTTAGCTTCATATCTCGAAGCGGTTTCGAGTTATTAATTATTTACATCTGAAACTCAGGATACACACACACACACACACACACACACACACACACACACACACACACACATCCATCCGGACATTTTTTCTAAATACACTGAGAAAAAAAAATTGTTGAATGAACTAAATCTTTAGTCGCATACGCACGACTAAATATTTAGTTGTACAAACCCAAATTTTGTTTCCTGAATCATATTTTGGTGAACTGAAACGCAGAATTATTCAAGAAACTAATTATTTAGTTAGATCCAGTAAATATTTAGTCATGCGTATGCAACTAAAGATTTAGTTCATTCAACAATTTTTTTTCTCAGTGTATGATTTTTCGATGTTTTAGGACATTTTGAACATATTGGCATAAAAGTCGCGGAAACAAAAAATTTCACGAAAACAAAGCTTCCTTTATGAGGAAGCAAAAATTTTTTAATTTTGTTACCCATTTTGTCTAAAATTGAGTCTGTTTACTAAAATTCGTATAATTTTGTTTCTGGATAAAATTTTCACCTGGATATAAACTCAATCTTTTTGTAATCGTTGAAGTTTCAAAGTCCCGTTTGGTTCATCCGATTCTGATTATTTTTCAATTTTTGGCAGTTTTTTAAATTTCGACCATCGATTTTTGCAAACATTTGAAGGCTTCCAATTTTTTTCGGCAATTTTCAAAATGCTTTCATTTCAACTTCATTTAGTTATTGGAATTAACCAAGGGCGGAGTCACACCCTTTGCATGCGAAAAAAAAAATTTTAATCCGTTCTTTTTCAATAAATAAATAATAAATAATTTTTTTAAAAATAAATCTTAAAATTGGTTAAACCAAAGTATGACCAATTGAAATATTGCTATTTTGAGGTTTTTCAAAATGGGGGCAACATTTTTTTCTAGGGAATGGCGCTTTTAGGACTCTTAAGGCCTGTCGATTATTTGGTTTATTTTTTGAATAATTAAGCGAACAATTGTTAAAAATAAATTTTTTGTTTATCGGATTTTCAATGCCTTTTCCATTTTCCAGGAAATGGATCGGTGAATGTTAACGTTACTCGTAAATATCTCATGCTTGCAATCATCGAGTCTCTCGAGGATGCCGCAGGATCTTGGCTCTGCAGGATCGTGTTTATTTCGACGAGGGGCTTAATTTATGTAAATAATAAGGCAAAACGTACGAACGAGCTGATCTTTGGCTACGTGCACACGAGGGAAGAGCCGCTCTGTCAAGTGTGCATAACGTTAATACGCAGGCATTTGCAAACAATGAAAACATCCACAATATATACAATATATATGAGCCATTTCATGTAAATTCAACAACGTTTTTTCGTTGACCCCCTTCAATTTTTTATTTTTTTTTAATATGTTATTATACATGCAAAAAGAAACATCCATGTAAATTTTTAGCTCTATCTTAATCCATACCGAAGTTATTGATTTTTGATAAAATATTCTTAAAATAATCATAACTTTTACAATAACCAAGATATTCTGACTTGTTAAGATAGGTGTTTTTTGTTTTGTTTTTCAATATACTTTTTGAAGAAAATATCGAAAATAAAGAAAAAAAAAATCAATGTCTCTTCATAGCTGTTTTAAGCTAACAAATTGGATTTTCTTTCAATGGGACCACATCGATTTTTTTCAAAAAAAGTTATAAAATTATCCGTAAAAAAATAAAATTTTTGAGATTTTACTGAAGATGGGATTCAAAGAACTTCTTATTGAAAAAAAAAATTTCAATTTTTTTTCGTAATTTTGATATTTTTTTTCTATGCCTACAATAGTTGATTTCAATTGTGTTGAAATAAATCATTCAACTTCGCTCACATAGTTCCTTTGTGAATTATAATAATTAACATTAAGAATTCCAATTATTATGCAAAAAAATTGAATAAAGTGCGAAGGGTACTTGAATTGTAATTCTTAATGTTAATATTATCAATTATTATAATTAACAAAGGAAATATGTGAGAGAAGTTAAATTATTTACTTTAACATCATTGAAATCAACCATTGCAGTCATAGAAGGAAATAATATCAAAATTATGAAAAAAAAATGGATTTTTTTAAACGTAGAATTTTATAATTTTTTTTTATCGAAGGGCGAATGAAAGAAAATCCAATTTTTCAGCTTAAAACAGCTAAAAAGACATTAAATTTTTTTTCCTTATAATTTTCGATATCTTGTTCAAAAAGTACATTGAAAAACAAAAAAAATGACCTCTTAACCAGTCAGAATATCTTGGTGATTGCAGAAGTTATGATTATTTTAAAAATATTTTATCAAAAATCAATAACTTTGGTATGAGTTAAGATAAAGAGTTAAAAATGTGCATGGATATTTCTTTTTGCGTGTGTAATAACATATTAAAAAATCAAATAAATCGAAGGGAGTCATCAACAAAACGTCGTTGAATTGACATGGAATGACTCATATATGTATAAATTTATGTGAACATATCTAAATCCCATATAAATGCATATTACAGTTTGATATGAGGGTTGTTTGGGTAAACTGCGATAAGGAATGTTGTCGAACAAAATGGGGCAGCTTCATGGCGTTGAATTGTCAAAATTGTGATCTTTCTAGATCGTTAACGATCGAAAACACGATTCGGTGGGGCCAAACGACCCACCAAATCGTTTCCAGTGTATTTACAATATTTATAGCCGAATTGATACCCAAGAGAGACGAAACTGAGTAAACATATTAAGTTTTCCACTCGAGTTACGAAGGTAATGAAAGACAAATGGCGAAATCTTGTATCGAGACAAGATCCGACTATTTGCAAACGCATCTGGGTTGTTTCCTCCTCGACGAATATCTCGGGGTTCAATTTGGCTCTGTTTGTTAAACATATATACTTATATGTATATAGTTACACGTTAATTAGCCTCGCGAGATTAGAGGGTGCGTTTCTATTTCCCTTTTCCTTGTGACGACGTTTCTCGTTTCATTCTCAAACTCGTGAACTAATTTTTTTTTTTCAATTCTCAAATCGTGATCGAGCTAAACGTCGACGCTATCTTTAAGTTGTAAAATTAATTTAATAATCGTGAAACTAAAATTGATTCTAAATTGTATGATTAAATTTTTGGAAAAACGAAGAGAGCACTAAAATTTTTTCGTATTTAAAAAAAATTTTGTATTCAAAAAAATTAAAAAATATATTTTTGTATTTTTTTCGGAAGGTACATTCAAAGACGAACATTTTGAAAAAGTCTTTTTTTATGGGTTGAGTAAAAAAAATTGAAAATTTCCTGAAAAATGTTTTCAATGGGGTAGAAAAAGAAAAAAATCAAATCGAAAGAGGTCGGGTTGAAAAATGGTCTATTTGGCATGGAATGACCTGTATATATTTGGTCGAACGAGAATCAGCTACTCTACTTCTTTTTCAGTCAATTTTAACGAACTTCGTCGCCCTCGGAAATTGTAATTATTTACGACACAGAGAAATAATGAAGAAGGATGAAAAATCGTAAATAATCATGATTATATAATCTTTGGAAAAATCGTATCTCGCATGAAAAATAAAAATAAGAAAACAACAAATATATTGCTACATAAGTAATGTTAAAAAGGCAATTGTGGAATTTGCGAGAAACGCGAATGAGCAATAAAATATAAATTTGTTACTCACTCCATCGTCTCGATGTTGGTTCAATCGCCGTGCAAACCTCAGAGATCCCTCCCCGAAAACAGACTGAGGATATTACAGCGATGGTTGATTGATGATTTGTCTTCAGTGGACCAGATATCGATCCTCGTGGAATTTGGACCGGAACTGCAGCTCCTCGAATCACGCGCACATTTTTCTCCACTCGCTTCACTCTGAATTTATCGTTTTTAATAATTAAATTATAAACCGAATGCAAAAGAAAAATTTACCGCGAGTCTATTATTTTATGCGAGAGCCGCGATCGTTTTTCCGACGATATTCATCGATCGAGGAACCGACTGCAAAAACGACAGAGAGAGGCTCGAAAAAATTGAATTTCCCGTACGTTTGCTTCAACGTCGCATCTTTCCGCACAGACTCGACTTTGTCTATCACGGAACATTTTTTTCAAGGCGAACGATAATCGATGCATAAACTCGACAATTACCATCGTCGAATTTACAAAATTCGTATTTAATCGCGTTTAACGAACACACGGTGAAAATATTAAATGATACTATTTTATCACGAGAAACGAGATTTTTTTATTTTCTAATACACTAATCGGTGAGAAAAAAAAATACCCGCTCTGAAACGATTGCCCTTGAGTCTGAGAGTTCCGAATTTACACGCCAGGATCGTGCGAGGCGACGAACACAGAAAAAAAAATATCTTTGAATATTATTGTCTCTTTTTTTCACCGCGCTCTTTATGCGCGCGGTTTTTCGCTCTCGAGTCGTTGAGAAACAACGATGACGTTTATCGCGCATTTCCCACGCAACGGACACGATAATCTACAAATGAAAAAAAGATTTTTCCGAGAAACGATCGACAACGCGGCAGGGTGAAGCGAATGACTCGTAAGAGCGAGAGACAGAATGAAAAAAAGATGGTGGGGAGAAAAAAAATCACGATGCGCGCGCGCCTCACTCGACCGCGGCGTGTCGGCATATATTTCCTCTCATCGCTAAAATATCCCTCAAAATATTCAGAGAGAATCACAATAAAACACTGATATTCGATCGTTGTGTCTCGCGCATTAGCCTAAGCACGACTGACGAAGAGATATTTTTCACTCACCATTGGCGATGTTTTTGTTTTCGTAGCGCCCGTTTCTCTCTCCTTCTCTCTCTCTCTCTCGCTCTCCCGGCTGAATGTTTTCTGCCGGTGCAAACGAACGACGCCGGCAATGGAGCACGCGAAGATCAAACGAACACGTGAATCTCTTCGATTTACAACGACCACGATTCATCGACGAATTATTTGATTTCGTAACAGTATAATTGCCAACAAACATTTTTCCCGCGTACTTGAAAGAAACACCGAGCTTGAGAGTGACGGATGAAGAATGGATTTACAGAGACACGATCAACAAGTACGACGTTATCGAACTGGATCCACGGACCACCACGGACGGACTACGGAGTGCGTCGGCGTCGCGCGAGCCGCGAGCGACGAGCAGCGACGGGGCCAGTGGGGAGTGAGAGAGAGACCGAGTAAATGTTTCGCGCGAGTTCCGCCAGAGGCGCCAAATCTCTCGCATACATTAAAGCCGTATTCGTTTTGTACGCTTACGCGCTTTCGGCACGTATGTATAGATACACATGGACGTATAAAATGCTAAAGAATATGGCGCTCACAAACGCGTAAGCTTCCAAAACGAATGCAGGGTTAATGCATGTTTGTACATATGTGAATAATGGGAGCAAGTTATTGATGTGTAAAAATCTTTTTTTTCTTCCTCGGTGTTTGGAATATTTATTTCACAGTATCTCGAGCGTTTTATTTACGAAATCTCGGCAGAATGTAATTGAGATCGATAATTGACTCGTTCGTTACGTTTTATTATTACAAAATGTATTGTTCGATGCACTCATTCGTACTCACGATTTTCATGAGCGAATTTTAACAATCACAGCGCAAAGTCGTGATAACAACTGTTGATTAAAAAAAACCGAGATATCATGAAGAGAAATAATCAAAACAATTGGGAAAAAATTACCACCACTGCACGTTTTTGATCGGTTAGTGTTTCGCACTTTCGCCGACAGATGGCGTCACTTGCTCGTAAAAAAGTCGTTGATCGTATTTTTCGAAAGACGCCGCCAGAGTGACGATTTCGTGGTGAAAATAAGCCCGCGAGCTCCGGTAAACGAACGTAATTTTTCGGCATCACTTCCGCGTTGGAACGGCACACCGAGAGTAAAGAAAAGATCGTGAAAATTGTGAGTATCAACGAGAACATTATAAGAGGGTTTTTTTCCGCTGGTAAGACGCGATGAATGTGTCAATCGGTGATCTCAATGATATTTTGCCGGCGTGTGGCGCGAGGCGAGAAAAACTTTGCGAACGGTGAGTGAGAAATGTTTTTTCGTCAATCGTGACAATCGTGTGTTGCTTATGTACGAGACGCTCTGAACAATGAAATATCAGAGAGCGTTGACGGGCGTCGCGCGTTAAAATATTGTCATAAGTATGTGGAGAAAAAACGTCGAGAGTGAACATAACGTAGCGCTTACTATATATAGATATACATGCACGTGAGTATGCCAAGTCGAGTGGCGCTCGCGTCTCTCATGAGTTTTTCCCCCTCTATATTTTTTCCTCTCTGTCACCCTCGCTCTTACGAGAGTCATTCGCTTCACTCTGCCGCGTTGTCGATCGTTTCACGGAAAAATTTTTTTTTCATTTGTGGATTATCGTGTCCGTTGCGTGGTAAATTCGCGGTAAACGTCATCGTTGTTTCTCAACGACTCGAGAGCGAAAAACAGCGCGCATAAAGAGCCCAATGAAAATAAGAGACAATAATATTCGAAGATATTTTTTTTTCTGCGTTCGTCGCCTCGCACGATCCTGGCGTGTAAATTTGGAACTCTCAGGCTCAAGGGCAATCGTTTCAGAACGGTTTGTTTTTTAAATTTCTCACCGATTAGTGTATTCGAAAATAAATAAAATCTCGTTTCTCGTGATAAAATAGTATCATTTAATTTTTTCACCGTGTGTTCGTTAAACGCGATTAAATACGAATTTCATAAATTCGGCGATGGTAATTGTCGAGTTGATGCATCGATTATCATTCGCCTTGAAAAAAATGTTCCGTGATAGACAAAATCGAGTCTGTGCGGAAAGATGCGACGTTGAAGCAAACGTACGGGAAATTCAATTTTTTCGAGCCTCTCTCTCTCATTTTTGCAGTCGGTTCCTCGATCGATGAATATCGTCGGAAAAACGATCGCGTCTCTCGCATAAAATAATAGACTCGCGGTCAATTTTTCTTTTGCATTCGGTTTATAATTTAATTATTGAAAACGATAAATCCGGAGTGAAGCGAGTGGAGACAAATGTGCGCGTGATTCGAGGAGCTGCAGTTCCGGTCCAAATTCCACGAGGATCAACATCCGGTCCACTGAAGACAAATCGTCAATCAACCATCGCTGTAATATCCTCAGTCTGCCTTCGGGGAGGGATCTCCGAGGTTTGCACGGCGATTGAACCAACATCGAGACGATGGAGTGAGTAACAAATTTATATTTTATTGCTCATTCGCGTTTCTCGCAAATTCCACAATTGCCTTTTTAACATTACTTATGTAGCAATATATTTGTTGTTTTCTTATTTTTATTTTCCATGCGAGATACGATTTTTCCAAAGATTATATCATCATGATTATTTACGATTTTTCATCATTTTTCATTATTTCTCTGTGTCGTAATTAATTGCAATTTCTGAGGGCGGCGAAATTAGCAAAAATTAGCCGAAAAAAAGTAGAGAACATATTGTTTTTTCATTTTTTAAAAAAGTCTAAACATATTTTTACATTCGTGTTGGACGCTTTTTTTTAACTATCATTCACTAATAAATAAAACCATATTTGGCATCCAATTAAATAATTAGCAAACACGGGAGTTTAAAAAAACTACTAAAATCAAATCCATATATGGGTCGTTCCATATCAAATCGACCAATACTTGGAATCGAACCCTTTTAATTTTGATGAAATTTGGTCAGAAGTTTTCTTTGATCATAAAACAAAGTTCTACAAAAAAAAAAATTATTTTTCGAAAATTCACAATTTGTTCAATTTCTTTTCAATTTTTCAATTTTTTAAGTTTATTTTTTTTTATATCTGGAAAACTATTATAGTTACGCAAAAATCATTTTGGGTTTGTTTTAAAGAGTATACTTGGAGCTTCAAAGAAAAAATATTCCGAGTTTTTTTTTCAAACGATGAATTTGGAGAATTTTTAAAAAGCGTGAAAAGCCACGATCGACATTACATTTTTGGCTCAATTTTTTTTTATATAATACCTTGTACTGATCTTAAAAAATCCTGAAATTTTCAGAATTTCATTTTTTTCGAAAAAATGAATTTTTAAATTTTGGTAAATTTTTTTTACCTTAGTCGGTACAATCCAACATTTTTTTGTTTGAATAATATTTTGGTCAACCGAAGCGAAGAATTATTCAAGATTAATTTCTTGAATAATTCTGTGCTTCTTTTGACCAAAATATTATTCAAGCAAAAAAATGTTGAAATGTACCAACTAAATATTCGTTTGAACGTATTTGACTTGCAATTTAGTTCATTCCACCATTTTTTTTCTCAGTGCCTGTAAGTTGTAAAGTTGAGCAATCATGTAATTTTTACTGCTCAAAATTACAAAATTGCATGATTGCTCAAGTTTACTTAACCTAGAGGTGAAAAATAATTTTTGTTTACTAAAATTCAAAAATTGAAAATTGAAAATTTCAGCATCTTTTGAAATCAGTACAAGGTATTATATAAGAAAAATTGAACGGAAAATTTAATGTCGATCGTTGATTTTCACGATTTAAAAAAATGTAAAATTCTCCAAATTCAACATTTTTCAAAATTTATTTTCGAAATATTTGTTGTTCGAAAAACAAAAAAAAAATTATTTTTCTTTAGTAGAACTTCGTTTTATGATGAAAGAACACTTCTGACCAAATTCCATCGAAATTGAAAGGGGTCGATTCCAACTATTGGTCGATTTAACATGGAATGACCCATATTCAACTCACTGATGACCAGTGATCACTTTACCCACCTCTACTATGACAGTTTTCATAATTTCGGTTACTACGTTTTTTTAAATTTTTTTTTAAATTTAAATATCGAGGCTTTGAGTTAGCATAATAAAGGCTAGAATGCTATCAGGATTGCGTGGTTAACCATAACCTGCCAAAAAGAGGTTATCCCAGAGCTTATCCGACTAAAAAGATCGGGCCCCGGAAATGCCCGAGTATATTTCGGCCCTATTCGGAAGCGCTCGGCAATGTGGGCGGAGTTACCCCCACCAGCGCGCCACTCCGGAGAGCCGAGTCTCACGCACATCACCTCAAGCCAGCGCCAAGCACGCACCCTCTCGCAATGAGAAGTCGGAAGGTGCGAGAAGAGGCGCGTGAGGATGAGCCAGATGGGAGAGTTTAGGGGTGGTTTTGCGAGTACAAAGAGGGCCGAAGGACAGATGAAGGGTAGGTTGGAATGGGAGAAGGTCATCACGTGTTGATGGCGCGGCCATAGGATGAACTACTCCCACATAGAGAGAAGTCAACGTAAGGTCTGTGAGCGTCTGTTACGGGGATGAAAATACCAAAAAGAGCTACATGAAAAATCTAGGAAAGGGGTAGTTTAGAGAGGGGTTGTCGAAAAAAAAGGTCGGGCGAGCATCGAGCATTAGCCGGAGGCTTTTAGCCGGTAACTTCACTGCCAGAGTGATGCCGCTGTTTCGTATTCCCGACAGGCGCTCTCCCTGGTGAAGGGTGGGGAGGGGGGTTGGTAGCAGTAGAGGGTAGCAGGAGGGTATTGATGTCAAGGTCTCTCCATCTCGGTCGTCTCTCGTGGGCGACGCGCGCGAGAGCGAAATCAATAGGATCAAACCGTTGCCCGATGCTCTCGGGCTTCATCCCTCTTCATCCCCCGTGCGTCCTGCCACCCCCCCCCCCCCCACGGTTCATTTCATCCCTCGCGTCATTCTCTTCCGTGTTCTTCTCATATATAAACACTGGTCCACGTGCCGCTGTCTTTATTTTCCAACCGACGGATGAGAACAAAAAAAAGGAATAAAGAAATCCCACCCCCCATCCCTATTGTCATGCATGCATTCGCCCATAAACACACTCGGCCTGATGTTCTCCACTTGGAGATCTCTTTGTTCTTGTATTTCTGTCGTCCAAACGCCCACCACTCAGTTTTGTTTTGTTTTCTTTCTTTGTTTTTTCTTCTTTTTATTTTATCATCGACATACAACGTTCGAGCTGAATTCACTTTTTTTCCCCTTTTTTCAGTACGTTCGGAAAAATATGTTTCTCGCGCGGTTCCCAAAGGGGAATGATAATGCACAATGACGCCATTAGAGAATTTTATGTCTCCATTTGTCGGATCCATGGTGAGACTCTTGTGACCCTAATTTTCCAACCCCAATTGTTTGTACATTCCAGCAAATTTTTTTTTAACCCTCCGTCTGTAGATTTAAGTCTTAGGACACCGTCTGTACTCTGGGTCGTTAAAGTCCGGCTAATGTTTTTTCTGAGAAAAAAGTATCAAAAAAATCTCAACAAATTCTGAATTACTTTTATAACTTTTTATCCATGATCCAATCATTTAATTCACCATTTATAGTAAACAAATTTTTTTAACAATTTTTCTGATTAGAGAGATATTCAATTTGATAATTTGTGCCTTAAAATCCCCGGTGTGAAGACGGAGGATTAATAACATAAAAATAACACTTTTGAGTTGAGAAATATTTCTCTAAAGGATGAATATTTTTGATTCGATGGATTAATAAATGCCATATTTTTTTGCAATAATCAAAACCCTTACTTTGAACATCCGCCATTTTATTTTCAATTGTTAATTCGGAAATTCGTTCTGTTAATCCAAGAATTAGCTAAATAGAGAATATAATAATAATAATAATAATAATAATAATAATAATAATAATAATAATAATAGAACTAAAGAAATGATCTTTTTTTAAATTTTTGTAACATTGTTATGAATATCTTTTTTGGCACAAATAAAAGCTGAATCCCACAATAAAAGATTGATGAATGGAAGATCGTGTTCCAAAGTGACTCACAATGAAAAAACCCTGCACATTGGATATTTGCACATTGCTTCCTCATCTTTATTCATAGTTCACACAGCTTCCTTTATCACAAAGTATAGCGATCAAATTTGGCTTCCTCATAAAGGAAGCTTTGTTAACTATCGAAAAACATGAGTAATCAATGTGCAAATTTGCCAAATTCTTTCAAATTTACTTCTTGACAAATTTCATTTTTGCTAAATTCAATAGCGAACAACCTTGATTACTATTTTTAATGTGTACAAAATTTTAGTACAATATCTCGCAAATAGCCGACGTCACAATACGTTATTTTTCTAAACAACCAAAATTTGATAAAATTTGAATCATTCGATCGATTTTCGCCACATTTAATAACGAACATCCTCGATAACTGTATTAGCTCTGTGTAAAGTTTCAGTGCAATATCTTAAAAATTGCACAAGTCAGAGCGTTTACGCTATTTTTCAAAAAATTAAAAATTTCATACAATTTTAATCCCTCGATGAATTTTCGCTAAATTCAATAGCGAAAAATCTTGATAGCTATACTAGTTCCTAACAAACTTTCACTGCAATATCTTGAAAATTGTCCAAGTTTAAGCTATTTTTCGAAAAATTCAAAATTTGATAAAAATTCAATCTTTCGAGC
This sequence comes from Alloplasta piceator, assembly GCA_946863875.1. Classification (NCBI taxonomy): domain Eukaryota; kingdom Metazoa; phylum Arthropoda; class Insecta; order Hymenoptera; family Ichneumonidae; genus Alloplasta; species Alloplasta piceator. The sequence goes on from OX333071.1 coordinate 4,583,318, forward strand.
GATTTTTGTCAAATTCAATACCAAACAACCTTAATAGCTATACTAATTCTGTACAAAGTTTAAGCGCAATATCTTGAAAATTGCAGAAGTTAGAGCGTTTACGCCATTGTTGCAAGACCGAAAAAAGTCGATAAAATCTGAACACCCGTTCGAATTAAAACAAAAAAAATTCATAATTAAGGGCAATTCGTGCTGAACAAGTGTGCCAAATTTCAGCCCGATATCTCGAAGCGTTCTTGAGTTGTTAATTACATTGCGACCTCGATAACCGGAATTGTGGGGGACCGGCTCTTGCAAGAAGTGGAGTTGCGCACATTGCTCAGAACCGTCTCTGCGCCGCTGGTGGCTGACGGCGGCCTGATGCGATTGGCTTGGCGCTTCTCCCACTACGCTGCAATTGCAAAGATCGAGGTACCGAGAATCGAGGTCGCAGTGTATTTACATCAGAAACTCAGGATACATAACACATACACACATCCATCCGGACATTTTTTCTAAATATGATTTCTCGATGTTTTGGGACATTTTGAACACATTGGTATAAAAATCTAAAAAAAAAAAAAAATTCGAGAAAGCTTCCTTCATGAGTAAGCAAAATGGAGAAAGGACTCAAACTCCCGCAAATTAACGTATCAAAGTGGCTCGTCGTTTTTCCGCAGATCAACGAACACGAAAATTGCCGTGATCCCTATCCGTGCTATTTTTTCTTCCTTGTATTCAATTTCGCTCACGCACTCGTTTTGCCGCCCTTCGGCCCAATATATATGAGGTATTTCATACCAAGCCGACCAATCCGTGGACCCGACCATTTATGATTTTGTTGAAAATTTTCTATTTTTTTGTACGTACTAAAAGCAGTCCCTCCGAATTTTTTTAGATTTTTGTCTTAACCGAACTAACCACAATAAATTGTTCGAAATTTGACACATTTTTTTTTCAAATGCTCATATCTTTTTAAAAACCGGAGATATCAAAATAAAATAGAAGATCATTTTTTTCCGTCTTGAGTTGCAGTTTTATAAAAAAATTCAAAAAAAAATATCGATATTTATTTTCATACGTTTTTTGAAGTTTTAAAGACAAAATTTTTTTTTTCAACTTGGACCTTTTTTATTTTTTTGACAAAATTCGCCACTTCTTAAAACATATTTTTACAGATACATAAAAATTGGCTGTTTGTGATATTCATAACTTGGATTTCAAAAATAGAAAAAAATACAAGTTATGAATATCACAAACTGCCAATTTTTAAAAAATAAAAAATAAAATACAAGTTATGAATATCACAAACTGTCAATTTTTTAGTATCTGTAAAAATATCTTTTAAAAAGTGGTGAATTTTTTCAAACAAGTAAAAAGGGTCCTAGTTGAAAAAAAAACAATATTTTGTGTTTATAACTTCACCAAATATCTTTTTTTCAACTTCGACCCTTTTCATTTTTTTGAAAAAATTCACCTCTTTTTAAAAAACATTTTTACAGATACTAAAAAATTGGCAGCTTGTGATATTCATAACTTGTATTTTTTTTATATTTTTTAATTCAAGGAGGAAACACGATTCCTTAGTTCACACGCGATAAAAAATAGAACAAAAAATACAAGTTATGAGAAGCACGAACTGCCAATTTTTTAGTATCTGTAAAAATGTCTTTTAAAGAGTGGTGAATTTTTTCAAAAAGATAAAAAGGATCCAAGTTGAAAAAAAAATATATCTTGTGTTTAAAACTTCAAAAAACATATGAAAATAAATATCGATATTTTTTTTTGTATTTTTTTTATAAAACTGCAGCTCAAGACGGAAAAAAATGATCTTCTGTATTATTTTGATATCTCCGGTTTTAAGAAAGTTATGAGCATTTGAAAAAAAATGGTGTCAAATTTTGAACAATTTATTGTGGTTAATTGGGTTGAGACAAAAATCTAAAAAAATTCTGAGGGACTGCTTTTAGTACGTACAAAAAAAATAGAAAATTTTCAACAAAATCGAAAATGGTCGGGTCCACGGATTGGTTGGCTTGACATGGAATACCTCATATATATCAACCCCCAAACATCCCCAAACCACCCTTACACAGAGACTGAAGATCACCCATAGAAATTGGAATGATCGTGTCCGTTTGGGGGTGTCTGAATATTTGACAAGATCGAATGGCGAACGAGCCAGATCGGCCGGGTCGTGTATATCCGTTGGGAGATAACGAAGGGGATGGTCGAATTTACGTGGGCTTCGATGTTACCCTCCCGTCCTTTGCTGTGCCTCCATCCATCGCGATTGCCCTTGCAAAATCGATCATGAACGCCTCCGTCCTTCTCGCTCGAGCACTTCCATCATTTGAGTCTGCTCGCGTGAAAAAAAAAGACGAAAAAAAAAAAACATGCAGAAGAAGAGCAACAGCGAAACAACGCGAGGATTATTCCCTCTCGGGTCCTCCGACGCGTCACCCTTTTTCGCACGCGCGGTATATATTCATTACCTTGCGCGTTTTATTTCCAAGATTCTCGCAGCTGTGACCCAACTCCTACGCTTCTTCTCAGTCTTCCTCGCTCTTCGTTCGCACATCGAATTCTCATTCTTGTCTCACGTCTCGACGTCGTTCACGCGACGAAACTTTTTCCTTCCTCCCCTCTCAGTCTCATCCGACTTGGTACAATTAATTTCCCTTTTTTTTTCTCACTGAAACTCTCGACGAATCCAAACACCGGATTTCAGATTTCATTTATCCGGAAGTTTTCACATAGTTTTGCAGGAGAGATTCATCTTTGTTTATCCTCGAGTCAACTTGGTTCATCATCGAGTATCAACATATTTTATCCTCAAGTTTCAACTTGGTTTATCATCACGTATCAACGTATTTTATCCTCAAGTTTCAACTTAGTTCATTATCAAGTATCAACATATTTTATCCTCAAGTTTCAACTTAGTTCATCATCAAGTATCATCATATTTTATCCTCAAGTTTCAACTTGGTTTATCATCAAGTATCAACATGTTTATCCTCAAGTTTCAACTTAGTTTGTCATCAAGTTTCAACGTATTTTGTCCTCAAGTTTCAATGTGTTTATTCCTCAAGATTCAACATTTTTTATCCTCAAGTTTCAATATCGTTCATCCTCAAGTTTCAACATTGCTTATCCTCAGGTTCCAATATTGTTTATCGTCAAGTTCCAACATGATCGTTTATCCTCAAATTTCAATGTTGTTTATCGTCAAGTTTCAACTTAGTTTGTCATCAAGTTTTATCGTATTTCATCCTCAAGATTCAACTTAGTTTATTCTCAAGTTTCGACATTGTTTATCCTAACTTTTCAACATTGTTGATCCTCAAGTTTCAGCTTAGTTTATCATCAAGTTTCAACGTATTTCATCTTCAAGATTCAACATAGTTTATCATTAAGTTTCAACGAATTTCATCCTCAAGATTCAACATATTTCATGTTCAAGTTTCAATATCGTTTATCTTCAAGTTTCAACATTGTTTATCCTCAAGTTCCAACATTGGTTATCGTCAAGTTCCAACATGATCGTTTATCCTCAAATTTCGATATTGTTTATCTTCAAGTTTCAACTTAGTTTGTCATCAAGTTTCAACATATTTTATCCTCAAGTTTCAACTTAGTTTATCCTCAAGTTTCGACATTGTTTATCCTCACTTTTCAACATTGTTGATCGTCAAGTTTCAACTTAGTTTATCCTCAAGTTTTGACATTGTTTATCCTCACTTTTCAACATTGTTCATCCTCAAGTTTCAGCTTAGTTTATCATCAAGTTTCAACGTATTTCATCCTCAAGTTTCTCCATCGTTATCCTCAAATTTCAACATTGTTTATCCTCAAGTTTCAACATTGTTTGTCATCAAATATCAACGTTGTTTATCCTCAAGTTTCAACTTACCTTGTCATTAAGTTTCAACGTATTTTATTCTCAAGATTTAACATATTTTATGTTCAAGTTTCAGAGTCGTTTATCCTCAAGTTTCAACATTGTTTATCCTCAAGTTCCAACATTATTTATCCTCAAGTTCCAACATCGTTTATCCTTAAATTTCAACATTGTTTATAATTGTTTATCAAGTTTCATCATTGTTTACCCTCACATTTCAACTTAGTTTATCCTCAAGTTTCCACTCAGTTTATCCTAAAGTTTCAACATAGTTTATCCTAAAGTTTCAACTTAGCTTAAACTTTCGTTTGCACTGATGATTAAAACGGAAATTTTACATTAAGGTCGAACTTGCGATCCGGTGTTTTGAGACTCGGAAAATAACGTGCACGTAAAAAAATAATCCTTGTGCGGGCAAACATGTGGTTCTTTGCTTAACAAGAAGAAAGACGAAACAAGAGATAGAGGGGAGAACGTGAACTGAATATTTGAAAATGTCGAAGGCATCCCTCATCCCCCTCCCCCCACTCTGCGGTCTCGTTGGAGAGGCCCTGAATCTTTTTCAGGGTTGCTCGGGCTTTGTTCCACATTTTTCTTCCTTCGTGTTCTCGTGCGATGTTTGCAAGAGTGCGAGATGGAAAACGCGCGTAAGGGGTGCAAACAAAAGAGACTCGGACGAGACCCCCTTGTGAGCTTTCCATCGCTTCTATCTCGAGCCTCCCTTTGCCATTTCTCTCTCTCTCTTTCTCTTTCTCTCGTACTTTTCTCTTTGCTATCCCTCCTTCGTTCACACTCAACGCAGAGCCATTTCGAGGGGGATGAAAATGAAAATGCATCGCCGCAAGAGCACGGAGAAGCGCGGAAGATTGCAAGGAAAACGGAGACATGATGAAACGACGCTGAGTGCCTCAAGTCTGACCAGATATACCCCTCTTTGTTTACAACCACAAAAAAACACACATGACGTTACCAAATAGGACAAAATAAGTCGCCACTTGAGCCAGACAACGTGAAAAACCTACCCCAAAGTCGGCCCGAGGGTAGTTTAACGTAAACAAAAGAAATAGAAATCCAATCCCTTCTCTTCTCTCTCCTGACTTCCTCTCTTGTAATTGATCGACGATCTTCATCACGATTCCTCAATTCGTTGGAATTAGGGTCACCAAGGACGACAAAATGGGCCGGACAACGAGAAAAACCTACCCCGAAGATAATCCGAGGGTAGTTTAATTAATATAAAGGAAATAGAAAACCCTTCCCTGGATCTTGGTCGACGACCTTTGATCTTCGATCCTGAATCCATATAAGATTTAGGGGTGAAAAAAAATTCTGACAAAATATTTAGGGGTAAGAGTTCCTTGGGGGAGGATTGAGCTCAGCATAACCTCGAAACCTTTTTAGCACATTTTTCCCGAACATGGCCCGATAAAATAAAAGTGGGATGTGGGGGAGTGGCTTTTGGGAATAAGACGTATAGGGGTGGCTTCACTATTTTTTTTGTTTTTATTCCATTATGTCGTTTTCGGGAAAAGTCTTCTAGAAATTTCAACCCTCCCACTCACCAGCGCGGAATGGTGAGGGAAGGGGGGCTTAGGCCTCCCCTTAAGGTTTAGAAAAAGCAACGTTGAGATAAACGCTGATGGAATAATCGTCGCGTTTCACATATGCACAATGTGACGACAAATCTTCTACAAGTTTGTGGGATATTTTAAAAAAAAAGAACAAACGACCCGGGAGATATCAAAGTAATAAAAAAAAGCGCACACGGAAGAAAAATGTTTTTTTTTTTCCACTTTAGTGCGCGAATGGTACAAATATATATGGGGCATTCCACGTCAAATCGACCACTTTTGAACCCGACCCTTTTCGATTTGGCTGAAATTTTTTGTCTTTTTTCTACCCCATTAAAAACATTTTTCAGGAAATTTTCAAATTTTTTTACCCAACCCAAAAAAAGTTATGAATTATTCAAAAAAAAGGCTTTTGTTTTTTCAAATAGCTATAACTTCTTCAAAAATTAACTAATCGGGACGTTTCTTTTTCGAAAATTTTCGTCTTTAAATGTGCTTTACGAAAAAAAATACAAAAAAAATTAAGATATTAAAGTCTATGAAATTTTTCACTTTTTCGAGAAAAAGTTTCTTTTTTTTCTAAAAAAAAACTTTGTTCAATTCCGGAAAGAATGCCGCCCAAACTGAAGTGGATGGAATTATCCTTCTATTTTTTTTTAGCGATTGGAATTTTTTTTCGCAACTAATCCGTGAAAATATTTTGATTTTTTTCAAAACGGTTAAAGAAGAAACAGAATACACCTATTTATAATTTTTTTGTATTTTTTTCAAAAACTACATTCAAAAACAAAAAGAATGAAAAAAATTGCCATCTGGGCCCATTTTTGACCAAGCCACAGCCCGTCTTTGCTTTTTATATTTCTTCTTCGATTGAAAAAAAATTCTTATCATTTATTCTATATTTTTTACGTTTTCTGATGATTTTTTAAAAATTCTAAATTAAATCTGAGAAAACATTTTAACGGTGTTTACGACGAAGCTTATAATCTAGGTTAATGATTTCTACTAAGGACTTCCTGGCTATATAATACGATTAGTAAACATTTATTTAATACTAATTCAAACATTATTTTATTTTCCTTTGGCGTTTAAAAATTTCATATGTCCTATATTCTTCAGAATTTAATTTAATACTTGAATTCTCTATATTTCAAAAGCCTGTGGCTTAGTAAAAAATGGACCTATATGGCAATTTTTTTCATTCTTCTTGTTTTTGGATATAGTTTTTGAAAAAAATACAAAAAAATTATAAATAGGTATCTTCTGTTTCTTCTTTAACCTTTTTGAAAAAAATCAAAATTGTTTCGCGGATTACCACTTTCGATTTTTTTTTTCTTCTCAATTTTTCAAACTCTGAGGTCCTTTATAAATCCTCAAAAATTTACAGAGTGTTGTGTTTTGTGAAATAAGCCCAAATGCGAAAAAAAAAATTTCCAATCGATAAAAAAAAATTGAAGGAAAATTCCACCCAGGCGGCATCGTTTCCGGAATTGAACTAAGTTTTTTTTTAGTAAAAAAAAAAAAAATATAAAAAAAAATGCGCTTCCGAGAAAACGATGATTTTTCTCGAAAAAATGAAAAATTTCATAGACTTAAATATCTTACACTTTCTTTGTATTTTTTTTCGAAAAGTACATTTAAAGACGAAAATTTTCGAAAAAAAACGTCCCGATTAGTCAATTTTTGAAGAAGCTATAGCTATTTGAAAAAACAAAAGCCTTTTTTTTGAATAATTCATAACTTTTTTTAGGTTGGGTAAAAAAATTTGAAAATTTCCTGAAAAATGTTTTTAATGGAGTAGAAAGAAGAAAAAAAATTTCAGCCAGATCGAAAGGGGTCGGGTTCAAAAGTGGTCGATTTGACATGGAATGCCCCATATAGAAAAGCATTGCAAATGTCTGTCCGTGACAATCGGCCTCTCGCGACCTCCTCCAGATCATCGCGCTTCGCCAGTCGGAAAAACAACCCCCTCGTACAGCGCTTGCAGCTTTCCATTCCATCTGCTATATATACGTATCGTAAATAGACCAACAGTCCGGATAATATCAGGCGAAATGGAACGGTTTTGTATCTGATTGAAAAACCGATGAATTAAGAGCCTCTTATCACAATTAAACCGCCATCTTTCAATATCAAACAATCGGTGAAAACCGATTATCGCAAAAAAAGGTTTTAGGAGTATTTTTACAGGGGAAATGTTTTTTTTTTTCGAAAAAAGCTCATTTTTTATTGGAATTAAAATGGTGTCTCATCTATTCTGGATTTATCTTCGATGCCTATATCGACTATGTTGCATTTCCACTCTGGGAAACTTTCGACAGAGCTGCTATTTCGCTTGAATAAACTTTTTCGATCGTTCCGAATCACGAATCCGTGAATTTATTCCCGGTTATATATAAATATACATAGTTGTGATTGATATGACACTCTTCAATGGCAGTAATGTCATTTTTATTAAAAATTGATAACTGATAATAGCAATGTTATTTTTCAATTATATCAATAATATAAATTTAAAATAATTTGAATTCAAATTGAATAATTAAGGGAGTGTTCTCGTTTAGAATTTTGAAAAAATCTTTTTTTTCGCATATTGTTAATGCTTAGACCATTATTATTTAATTTTCATTTCTTTTCTCGATTTTTGTTTGTTTATTATCAAGATATTAATAAATATGTAGTAAAAAGAGAATGGTAAAAATATGTTTTTTTTTATCGCGCTCGACAGAACGCTCAAAATGAACGTCTCTAGATCAGAATACCGCCTTAATAATATTTTTTATTATTTCCAAATCAAGAATAATAATAACATTATTATTAATTTGTTGGTTAGTGATTAATAATATTAGCTATGATTAGTGTGATTTTGAAAAATTGATATTACTACTATTAAAAATTGAAAATTAGTATAACAAACGCAATTTACTAAATTTCATGTTTTTTATTATTTTTATCGTACCAGAATTAGTTAGTCAGAATTAGTTATCGATTTTTTTTGAATTTTACAAAATTAGGATTAAAACATGTTTTGTAAAATAAGGGTTGGTTTTATTTGCTCGTATGCGCCTAAGGGTAGTCCACCCCCTGCAAGGGTCGAGGGGTGAACACATACCGATATATCATACTGCATTATAGCACTTTTCCTAGACGGATGTGAACGAAATGCGAATGAGAAAATGCCATGTATATCTAAACATGGGGCATTCCTTTCCAAAGTGGTCAATTTTCAACCCACCACATTTTATCAATAACTTTTTATACCTTCTGACTATTTTAATACTTTTTTAGCTCAAACGAGAATTAAGGATTAAAAAAAAGACTTTTTGGTTAATTAGGAAAATAAAAAAAGAGTTCAAAGAACTTTTGAGATAAAGTCGAATCATATTGAGAATCGGAGATGAAATTGGAAAGCTTGAAAATTCGCCGATTTAGTCAGGAATGACTCATACCTGTGCATATGTGAGATTTCCTCGTTCGCTTTTGATGCACATATATATCCAATATCTATATATATTAAATGTTTATATATATATATTAGGGCGATTTTTTTTTACCCCCCACCCGAAATTTTGTTGAAAGAAAATTCCCTGAAAGTTACAGCCCTGAATATTAATATTAAGTACTTTCCCTTCGTTCCAAAAGTTTTTCCATCTAAAATACACGTAAATCAAAAACTTTTTTCTTAAAAATTTTACCACTCCGTGGTTTTTTATGCTATCGCATTGATTTTGGTCGCAATTTACGCAGAATTGAACGATCTTTGAAAGTGTCTTCAACAGCCCAAGTGTAATTTACACTGGTGAGATGGTACGAGGTCACTAAAGTTGATTTTTACCTACAATTCTCGTTTTTTCGTTGTTATCTCCGAAACGATTAACTTTACCGAAAAAATGTGAAAATTTTTTTTTCTGGAAATTTAATTTCCTACAAAAAAGGTCCTTTAGACCTAATTGCTAAAATCAACATTTCTTGAGATATTGAACCTTAACTTATTTGTTATACGAAAATTTTTATGGATCATCGAACCAAAAGTTTCAAATTGTTGATATTCCATATCATATCACCACTCGTGATATGATTTGTGATATGGTTATATGATATAGAATATCAACAATTTAAAACTTTTGGTTCGATGAACTACACAAATTTTATACCAAAGATAAGTTAACGTTCAATATCTCAAGAAATATTAATTTTAGCAGTTGGGTCTAAATGACCTTTTTTATAGGAAATTAAGTTTCCAACAAAATGTTTACGCTTTTTCGGTCAACTTGATCATTTCGGAGATAACAACAAAAAATCGAGAATTTTGGGTAAAAATCAACTTTAGGGACCCGTACCATCTCACCAGTGTAAGTTACACTTACGCTGTTTAGGACACTTTCAAAGATCGTTCGATTCTACGTAAACTGCGACCAAAATCAATGTGATAGCATAAAAAACCGCGGAGTGGTAAAATTTTGACGAAAAAAGTTTTTCATTTACGTGTATTTTAGATGGGAAAACTTATCACGCGAAGGGAAAGTAGTTAATATTAATATTAGGGGGTGTAACTTTCAGGGCATTTTTTTTCAGACACATACAATAAAATTTCAGGTGGGGAGTGAAAGAAAAAAATAAGTCGAAAAAAATCGCCCTAATATATATACACAAATGGAGGCAAGGCGTAAGCGGTGGTCGGATTTCTGTGTATCCTAAGCTCGCGTACTACCCCCTTTTGCTTCTACCCTTAAGCTTTTCTACCACTTTGAAAATGCCACAACTGCAGTGCAGCAAAGGCGTAGAACATCCCTTTCTCCTTCCCTCATCTCTCTCTTTCTCTCTCTCTCTCTCTCTCTCTCTCTCTCTCTCTCTCGTTCATATGTGTTGCTGCAAACCGCAGAGAGCTTTTCGTTTCCAGCTATCTTTCTCCAGCATGTATGGGCCATTCTCTTTGAAATTTTCTTTCATTTTCATCGACCAATATGTCGAATGATTTCCCCAATTTTTCATCAATATTCCAAATATTTTCAACGACTCATTCGTGATTTTTATGATTTTTATTTTCTTCCAACGGAAACTTTTTTCCGTGAAAATTTTATTTTTTGGTACCTCAAGGGATTAATAGCCAAAATACTTATTTGAATAAAATAAATAAATAATTATCTAAAGGAATGAAAATTTTTAATCTACTATCTATTTTATGCGCCCCTCGTTTTTCGTTCAAAATTTTACACTTATTCTCATAGTCAATAAAAATCCACAATCAAAAATTTTCAGGACAATTTTTATGAGGTTGGAAATCTGTATTGGGATGGAAAAAATTATTTTATACTTTTCAGGCCGTTTTAAAAATATCAAAAATTCCGTTTTTATTTAAATAATTATTTTCTGCTTTTTAGTCTTGAGTTTGTGATAAATATAAACAGACAGACCAGAAAGCCAATTGAAATAGCATTGTCGGTTCTGAGTCATGGTTAAAATTCCAAGTCTCTGACTCATCGGAAAATTGGTTTGAAATCGATTGCACCAACATTAAAATCTATTGCAAATTATTTGCATTAATAAAACAAAACATATTATGAAAATATCTAAAAAGTGTTGCCTGAAAAGCATTAACAAGATTCTTGTGAAACTTTAAACCCAAAATTTCGAAATTCTGAAAATTTTCAAAATTTTCACCAGATCCCCAAATTGGTTTGCGCGTTTCCCTACTGGAAAATTAATAAATTTCCTGCATAAATGACTTTTATATCCTAGACTTCGGTAACAATATTTAATTACGATTTTTTTAAAATCTTAAAATCGTTTTTCGTTTTTTTGCTCTAAAACATTATCGAATCTAACCTCGATTTTTTTGGTTCGATTTCTACATCGGTTTCAGCAATCCCTCAAATTTCCAATCAATGATAGAACAGCGTAGATTGAAATGAATCGACTTCCGGTTGAGGTCGATTTATCAAAATGGCCCAAAATGGCCAAGAATGGCCCAGAATGCCCTATATGTGCATATTTGCAGTATATAAATGCATTATATACTCCTGTACATCCAAAATATATGGATTTAGTGGGAAGCATATGTATATATCGCGTATGTGCGGCATATATCATGTTTATGCCAAATTTCAGTCTACCCGGTCCGCATCCATGAGCTCTGAGGTCGGCAAGCGGATAGTGGCTTTCCAAAACTTTAAGCCGCGAGGGCTTTCTCGATTCCCATATGTTATACGTACAAGGTTATATATCAACGACTGCTTTCAAACGATTATATGCAGGTAATACAAGCAAAAGCCCGCCATTGCGCTTAAGCGCCTAAAAATCCCACGCCCCAGATAGGAAATCAAAAGGCTAACGATGGAAACAAGCTTGTGCGAGCCTTGTTTCACCGATCCTGAGTGAGACAGACCTGGGCCAGGTTTTATTGCACCGTTTAGAGCAGCCTGGAACCAAGACTGGCTGCTTAGCCTAAACTCAGGGTTATTTCAGGCTTTGTTCAGCCGGTGCACTTTAATGCTAAAAAATCAAGGCTGGATGCAGGCTTGTTTCAGGTTGTGATAAAATAAAATAATTAGCCTTAAAATTCACCGGCTGAATAAAGCTTGAAATAACCCTGATTTTAGGCTAAGCAGCCAGTCTTCGTTCCAGGCTGCTCTAAACGATGCAATGAAACCTGGCCCAGGTCTGTCTCACTCAGGCTCGCTGAAACAAGGCTCGCACAAGCTTGTTTCCATCGTCAGCCTTTTAGCTGAGTTTAAAATGATATTTTTTCTGTATTTTTATGAAAAAAAAATTTAGCAATAAATGCGAGAATATTTTGAAATTGTGTATCTGAATAATATCTGAATAGTATCTTTCAAAGAATAAGATAATCAAAATAAAATTTATAGTACATATATTCAATATGATATACATACACATGCATATACATAAATTAAAAATATGTTATAAATAATACAAATGCATAAATGGTAATAATAACAATATAAATTAAGTAATAATATTCATTATTATTTAATATTATTATTATTATAACAAATGTATTAATAATATTTATTATTATTATTGTTATTATTATTCATCTGATTCAATATTTGAATTTTTTGAATTAAGTTAAAAGACAAGTTGAACCAAAAAATGGCTTTTGGGTAATGAAAATAAATTCTTAATATTATTTTGGTACGTATTTATTTCTCGGCCTGGGTTCTATAAATATGATATTTACATCAGTATATCAAAAGTAGTCGGTGGTGTAGTGGATAGCGTCCCAGACTTAGGTCGTTAGTTAGGCTCGATAGGTAGGTACGTTTCAAATCTCAGTCTAGTCTCGTACGTATTCTAGGGTCCGCGAATATGCAAGAAAACTAAATCAGTCGGAAAAATCCATGAACTTTCAAATTATCAATTTTTTAATAAATTTAATTCATGTTGAATTTGAGGATATGCGTAAAACGAGGGTCGCGGGTTCGAACCCCACTGGGGGCAAAATTTTTTTTTTTCTTAATTTTTTTTTTTTTCGTTACTTGACCCTTAGAGACTATTAATTATGAATATGGAACTGATTTTCATCGTAACAACTGATAAATATATGGAAAAAATAAATAATTCTGCACGGATCATAAATGCTCGTAAAGGCTTCATTAAGGCTCGTTTCAGGCTTAGTACAGGCTTTTCTGCCAGCCTTTGGTCAAGCCTGTGTGCAAGAGCCTGAAACCGCGTTATCATTCAGAGGTTTTCCTAGGCTTAAAATCAGGCTGGTGCTCAGCCTGAATTAAAAAATGTGAGCCTTGTTTCAGGGCTTGGCGAGCCCTTTTTTCATCGTCAATTTCTACCTGGGGCGCGGCTCGTGACAAACAAAATGGCGTCTCAAGGCGCCATTTTGCGTCTCAAGTATCACGAGTTGCGTCTCCCCTTCGTCAGCTGGCATTTCATACGCTCGTGTGATTACGTGCATCGTCCTGTAATGGTCAAAAGCCTCAAATTCACCCCTACAAAGGGAACTTAAGGGGATGACCTCATTTCCTTCCCTCTCTTCCTCTCGCTCCAACGATGATTTTTTACATCTGCAAAATCCTGCCTCCCCAGTTTTTGTTGCTAATAATAATTGTGATGGCCGCCGTCACAACGAAAATTGCCCTCGGGACAACATTTTTTTCAAGCATCGATTTTCATCATGGTTCGCTCGTTACGTCGAAAAATCAACGGAGTTAAATTAATTTTTTCAACCATGTGGGTCAGACGAATAGAATTGGAAAAAAAAAATTTTAATCAAAAACCGAAAATTTATATTCCGGATAAATGTAATTTTTCATTGTCAAAAGAAAGAATTGATGTGAAACATGAAATTGCCTCGGGGATGGAGAAAAAAAAATTAATTCTGAGGAATTGCAATATCCTAAAATTCTAATTTAATTCTTGGGGCTCTGAAAGAAATGAAATTCAAAGAAGGAGGGAAATCATTCTCGTGTGAGTTTAATCAATTTTATTCATCCCTCTCGCAAATTGGCAGAATTCCCTTGGATTAATTTTGCTTGAGAATTGGATCAGGCGAATAGAATGAAAAAAAATTGAATCGGAACGAAAAATGAAAAAGGAACGTAAATTTGAAACTGGCAAAAAAAAATTGATAGAAAATATAACTTGCTCCACATTGCAACGAGATGAAAAATCCTATTCGGAGCAATTATAATATCTTGAAATTGTAATTTAATTTTTGGATTTAGGAAAATGCAAATTGAAAGTGGAGAAAAATGAGTCTCAAAAAGGCAAAGAAGGGAAACAGAAGAAAAACTGATTACAGCTCGTTATTATTTGTCTAGAATAGAGTCAGGAAACAGGATACTCGGGTGGATCCTTGTATGAGTTTAATCAATTTTATTCCTCCCTCTCCAGGCCAAAATCGACAGACTACGTTGTATGTATATATATCTACAGGGGAAATGGGTGCAAAATGGACACTGGAGCCAAAATGGACGCCATCCAAAATTATTTCAACAAATTGAAAATTAAACAAATTAGAAATTGAGGGAATCACCATTATAATTGGCGTTAATGTACCCGAATAAACTCACCCACGCAAAATCTAGATTTGATTTTCATTACAATTTCCTATGAAGAGTTGGAACATTTTGAAAAAAATTATAATTCTCATCGCATTAAAAAAAAAACAGCTCAAAATACTCTAATAGAATTACGTTAACCCACTTTTACTAAAATAATGGTAAAAAAAAAATATTAGATAATGCAATTACGATTAAAATTAAATTTTGCCAAAAAAATTCTTTTAAAAAATACGCCAAGCAGCTTGATCCGATTATTTTGGTTTTAATATATGTGAGAAACGAGAAAAATCGTGTTTTCAAAGTTTTTCCTCGTTTTGTTGAATTATCGAAAAAAATAAAAATTTTGGGTCACGTTCATTTTGCCCCTCTTAACATATAAATGTAAAATGTGTGTATGTGTATGACTCTGCCATATCAACTGACATCGTTCCATCCCTCACTCGTGTTTCCTCGTTTCGACGAGTGTCTAGTGCACACACGAGATAAATCCACTGAGGGAGTGATGTGGCGCGATGCCCTGATTTTTCTTCTCGATGCTCCAACGCATATGTTTTCTTTCTCACTCGCGTTTCTTCTCTCTGCCACACTTTGAGTCGAAAAATTGAACGTTCTCGATCAAAGTAGTGCCCCAGGGAACGACGTCTGTACAGGGTGATTCAAAAAACGATGCATCTTTCCCACTATCCTTCGTTTCAAAATTACAGATTATTATTATTATTATTATTATTATTATTATTATTATTATTATTATTATTATTGAATGATTTTCAAACTAAAAGTCGAGCAAAAATGAAGTATCAATCATTTTTACTCAACTAACTCACACTTGAGTTAGTTATTTTTGTTTGTTATTTAGAGGTTCACAAAATGACTTTGGAATGGAAAATTTCCTGGGGAACACGAATATGCTATTAGCGACCTAAAATTTCTCACGGAACACCCTCGAAATTGACAAAAAGCGTTTTGGTCAGGTTCAACTAAATTCGCAATTCTAAATACTTTAACTAAATTTTTATTCAAAAAAATATTCACTTTCCTCATTGCTCTGGACTCATTTCCTTTTTTATTTTCTACGTTGAATGATTTTCAAACTAAAAGTCGAATAAAAATGAAGGATTAATCATTTTTACTCAACTAACTCACATTTGAGTTAGTTAATTTTTTTTTTGTCATTTGGAGGTTCATAAAGTGAGTTTGGAATGGGAAATTTCCTGGGGAACACAAATATGCTATTTGCGACCTAAAATTCCTCACGGATCACCCTTAAAATTGTCAAAAAACGTTTTGGTCAGGTTTAACTGAAATTCTAAATTCTAAATTCTTTAACTAAATTTTTATTCAAAAAAATATTCAACTTTCCTCATTGCTCTGGATTCATTTCCTTTTTTGTTTTCTACGTTGAATGATTTTCAGCTTAAAAGTCGTTTAAAAATTAAGTATTAATCATTTTTACTCAACTAACTCACATTTGAGTCAGTTAATTTTTATTTGTCATTTGGAGGTTCGTAAAGTGAGTTCGGAATGGGAAATTTCCTGGGGAATACGAATGTGCTATTTGCATCCTGAAATTCCTGACGGATCACGCTTAAAATTGACAAAAAGCGTTTCGGTCAGGTTTAACTAAATTCTAAATTCATCAACTAAATTTTTTTTCAAACAAAGATTCAACTTTCCTCATTGCTCTAGACTCATTTCCTTTTTTGTTTTCTAACTTGAATGATTTTCAGACTAAAGGTCGATTAAAAATGAAGTATTAATCATTTTTACCCAACTAACTCACATTTGAGTGAGTTAATTTTTTTTTGTCATTTGGAGGTTTATAAAGTGAGTTTGGAATGGGAAATTTCCTGGGGAATACGAATATGCTATTTGCATCCTGAAATTCCTGACGGATCGCGGTTAAAATTGTCAAAAAACGTTTTAGCCAGATTTAACTAAATTTTGAAAGCTCGACATTTCGCGGACTCATTAGTGTCGATTCCCTTTATATAAATGGCAATTTTTTTTTCATTGAATCTGTGAAGTTTGTGGTAACTTGGAGAATGGCGCATCCTGGTATCTTTATTTCCAGTGAGAGAACTTTTGAAGTTCAAAAAAAAGCAGTGAAATATCATTTGTGAATGACCCTTTACATTAAAGAGTCAAAAGAGGGATGTAGCGAATGATGCTGTGGTTTGTATCGCACCGCGATATTCTCGTGTATACCCTCCGGACGATGCAAGCTAAATATTGATCAGAGGAGTCCGACACTGGTCAGACGTGAACGGCTAATGCTGTCTTGCCCCTTTTCTCCAACCCTCTTTCGGCCAAGTTAACCCCCGCGTTGTTTATATATTTAGAGTTACGGTCTGATGAGCTTGAAACCTCTTTTTTGTCGCATTCACAAGAACCTCTTCCGCTGCTCTTATTTTACCATTTTGATAATAATTTTTATTTTAATAATTTTTTTAAATATATTTTTGCCTCTCTTTTAAATTTATTATTTTTATCTATTAAATTTATTTATTAAATTATTTATTTTTATCAGGAAATTTTTGTTAAAGACCTCGTCGACGATGATAATAATTCTGACGTTATTGTTTTCCGATGAATTCTTTAAAATTCAAATCAATAACGCACTTATGACGTTGATTGACTCTACAAAAAAAAAAAAATAATCGTAATAAATCATACACATTGGTTTTTTTTTGGTAACCCAAATTCAGGGTGCAGCCTCGATGCAAGAATGAAAAAAAATTACCAGGGAATATGAAATATTTTTCAAAAGGTCACTAATTAATTTTTTTTCGTACTGGCCCTGTAATGTCATTAATTAAAATTAGAGTGAAATGAATTTTTATTCAACGCTCGCGTGGATTCAGCGGAGCGTTAATGACCCTCGGAGAAGATTCTATGTGTGATGTTGGGGTGAATTGGACCAGCCTAATTCGTTTGACCATGTCGACCATGAAATTCAATCTTTTTGTCATGAATTCCTCAAGAAAATACTGGAGAACATTTTTACACCAATTTTTATAAATTTTTGCAAAATTGACCTCAAAATTTCGGTCCTGTAAAACAAACTCCTAAACTTTATCAAAATTGCAGAAATTTGATAAACTGTTAGCTCAGGATCATTTATCGCCCTTCATACCGAAAAAAGATCAATTTAATTCGTGTCGAAAATTTTCAATGACCTGCAAAGGAGCTTCTATGTGTAATATTAGGGTAAATTGGACCAGGCTGATTCCTTTGTCCATAGAATTAATTCTGTCTGTCATGAATTCCTCAAGAAGGCAATGTAGAACATTGTTACACAAATTTGTAGAAAAATTTTTCAGGATTGATCCTAATATAACTACCAACAAAAACTATCAATTAATACTAATTAATAGTGATAATAAATAGTAATTAATCCTAGAAAAGGAAAAATTTCATCCGTGTCGAAAATGTTTAATTACCCTCCAAGAAGCTTCTATGGATAATATTGGGGTGAATTGGACCAGGCTGATTCCTTTTTTCATAGAATTAATTCTGTCTATCAAGAATTCCCCAAGAAGTCAATGTAGCACATTGTTACCTACATTTTTAGACATTTTTTAGGATTGATCGCAGTCCAACATTAATCAAAACTATCAATTCACTCAAATTAATTAAGGAGGTAACCTGGTCTAGAATTTTGAAAAAATCGTTTTTTTCATATCCTTAAAGTTTAGACCTTAAGAATATATCCTTGAAAGGAAATTTTTTAATTCCAATAATTTACGGAGTTAAAGTTATTTTAGTGACGCAGCAACTATGCCCGTCACGTTGAGGCAGATTGAACTATAGACGTTTTACTAAATACAACTATTTTTAACATGGCTGACATGATATCTCAAGTTTATACTATGTTTATATATATTAGGGCGATTTTTTTCGACTTTTTTAATTCCTTTCACTCCCCACCCGAAATTTTGTTGCATATGTCTGAAAGAAAATTCCCTGAAAGTTACAGCCCTTAATATTAATATTAAGTACTTTCCCTTCGCTCCAAAAGTTTTTCCATCTAAAATACACGTAAATCAAAAACTTTTTTCTTCAAAATTTTACAACTTACACTGGTGAGATGGTACGAGGTCACTAAAGTTGATTTTTACCCAGAAATCTCGTTTTTCGCTGTTATTTCCGAAATGATTGACTTTACCGAATAAAGGAAAATTATTCTCGAAATATAATTTTTTACAAAAAAGGTCCTCTAGACCTAATTGCTAAAATTAATATCAAGTTTTTCGAGCATCCATTATAGGTAATTGAATTACTTTGAGCATCAATTAAAAGTAATTGCATTACTTCTAGCATCAATTACAAGTAATTGCATTACTTCTAGCATCAATTACAAGTAATTGCATTACTTCTAGCATCAATTACAAGTAATTGAATTACTTCTAGCATCAATTACAAGTAATTGGATTACTTCTAGCATCAATTACAAGTAATTGTACTACTTCTAGCATCAATTACAAGTAATTTCATTACTTCTAGCATCAATTACAAGTAATTGCATTACTTCTAGCATCAATTACAAGTAATTGTATGATATTCTTCTGAATTACATGTAATTAAAATGCATTCGGTGATCGATGACCGAAGTAATTAGTAATTGAATCCAATTCAATTACATGACTCAAAAGTTTTAAATACATCAAGTTCTTCGAGCATCAATTATAGGTAATTGAATTACTTTGAGCGTCAATTACAAGTAATCGTATGATATTCTTCTGAATTAAATGTAACGAAAATGCATTCGGTGATCAATGACCGCAGCAATTAGTAATTGAATCCAATTCTGTTACATGGCTCAAAATAATATGTAGTTAAATATGTAATTTAATTACAAATATAATTGATGCTGTCTAACTCTGTTTAATATCAATTAATAATATTAATCATTGATTAATATTAATCAACTGTAACCTAAGCATCAACATTTTTCCTCCTTCGGTAGATCCTTCGTCCTGAAAGTCGGCCAAATTTCATTGTCATCGAGGTTATAGCCAAACATTTTCTCACCTGATAGTCCATGTAATTGCCGTAGCCCATGTGATTGCAATTACAAGTAATTGGATTACTTCTAGCATCAATTACAAGTAATTGTACTACTTCTAGCATCAATTACAAGTAACTTCATTACTTCTAGCATCAATTACAAGTAATTGCATTACTTCTAGCATCAATTACAAGTAATTGTATGATACTCTTCTGAATTATATGTAATTAAAATGCATTCGGTGATCGATGACCGAAGTAATTAGTAATTGAGTTCCTAACTCCGTTTTAAATACGCCAAGTTCTTCGAGCGTCGGTTATAGGTAATTGAATTACTTTGAGCGTCAATTACAAGTAATCGTGTGATATTCTTCTGAATTACATGTAATTAAAATGCATTCGGTGATCAATGACCGCAGTAATTAGTAATTGAATCCAATTCGGTTACATGGCTCAAAATAATATGTAGTTAAATATGTAACTTAATTACAAATGTAATTGATGCTGTCTAACTCTGTTTAATATCAATCAATAATATTAATCATTGATTAATATTAATCAAATGTAACCTAAGCATCAACATTTTTCGTCCTTCGGTAGATCCTTCGTCCTGAAAGGTGGCTAAATTTCATTGTCATCGAGGTTATAGCCAAACATTTTCTCACCTGATAGTCCATGTAATTGCCGTAGCCCATGTGATTGCAAGTACAGGCGCAGGCTTGTATGTGTCTTCGCATGTCGAGCTCGACGTCCTCGCCGCAGACGCCCCTCGCCGTCGCCATCATCGTGTCACCCATGCAGTAACTACCGGTGCAATACATTCGTGGATCACTCTGATCCAAGTAACCCCCGCCCGTGTCATCGTAACCGAGTCTACTCGCGCATCTCGAGTCCGAGGTGTAATCGACCCGAGATTGGGGCCGCTCGTCGTATCCAAGCCTCGACTGGGGCCGATGAAGACCCGCCGGTACGTCCTGGATAAGAGCGACCGAGAGAGTAAACAATTAGGGACTAGGCCACTTGAGGCAAAAAAAGAGAGAGATTGAAGAGAGCGAGATAGAGGGAGGTGTAGCAGAAAAAAAACAGGACGAAAGGCCAGCCAACAGCAGCGACAGCAGTGGCACAGCTGATGTACTGTCCTAGATTCACGAAACCGTTATGGAAGCTCCGAGTTTAATTGACACTTTAATTAACGACGTTTCTATACCAGATATGGTTTTCATTTTTTCCCCAGAACCAGACCCCAGTTTCGCGAACTTTGTTTTTTTTTTACTTTCGCTACATGAAAATGATTGCCTTTTTGTTTCAATTGATCAATATATATTATTGAAAAATGTTCGACCCCGATCTTTCTCGAGTGATTAATTAACTCGATTAACGATTCGAGAGGCTCGATGTCGGATTCGTTGGGGTTGAATTTTATCTCGAAATACGATGGCTGAGGTTGGAAATTGGATTTTTTAATTGATCATTTTTTTAAATAATTATTGATGGAATTTAATTAATTGATGACACAGCCACACAAAAAAAAAATTCGGCCTGGGGGTCTTACTATGAACACTGTATGTTTTTGGGCTCGCTAAATCCGAATACGAGGTTGGTTTAACCCCAGCACGTCAGGGTTTAGCTATAACCTCAAAAACACTCCAAAATTAAGTTGTTTCTTAAATATCTGGAAAACTATTATAGTTACGAAAAAATCGTTCTGGCTTCGTCTTGATGACTATACTTGGGGCTACTGAAAAAAAAAATGTCCGAAACAAAATTTTGAAAAATGACAAATGTGGAGAATTTTGAATTTTTATAAATCTTTTTTTTATATATTACCTTGTATCGATCTTAGAAGATCCTGAAGTTTTCAGAAAGGTGTTTTTTGTTTTTTCAAAATCATTAATTTTTTAATTTTAAAAAATGGTATAAATCCACGATCAACATTAAATTTTTGCTTAAATTTTTATTATATAATACCTTGGACTGATCTTAAAAGATCCTGAAATGTTCAGAATGGTGTTTTTTTTGTTTCAAAAATTAAAAGATCCTGAAGATTCCAGGATCTTTTAAGATCAGTACAAGGTATTGTATACAAAAAATTGAACCAAAAATTTAATGTTGATCGTAGATTTGCACGATTTTTAAAAATTCAAAATTATCCAAATTCATGATTTCTAAAAAAAAAATCGGAACATTTTTTTTTCGTAGCCACAAGTATACTCTTCAAGACAAACCCAGAACGATTTTTTCGTAGCTATAATAGTTTTCGAAATATTAAAAAAATAATCTTGATTTTATAGTGTTTTTTTTGTGGTTATAGCCAAACCCTGACGTGCTGGGGTTAAACCAACCTCGGATTTGGATTCAGCGACCCCAAAAACATATAGTATATATAGTCAGACCCCCAGGCCAAAATTTTTCTTAAATTTTGTGTCACTGTGCTATTGAATGCATTAATTCGACGATTTGATAAACGATGATAATTTAATGATGCTTTTGACATTTTGTTCAGCGGAGAGAAATTTACTTTGAAATTGAAAAACAAGGGGTGAAAAATAAAATGGCAATAGTTGGGAATGTTGGGTTTAATTTTTGAATTTATATGGATTTATTCGTCTTGAAATTGGAGTTATATAATTCGCTACAGACAACTCGACGAGGCAGTAAAATAATATTGAAGAGCGGATCGAGTAATTTCGACGATTCTCATTGCAGAATTGCCTATATGCACGTACACGTGGTACGTGACACGGCTCGGTACCGCATTATATATATATAAAGGGAAAGGAGGGGCAAAATGGACCCCATAAGAAGACAACGGAGCTAGAACGCTCCAAATAGTGTAAATTTGCCTTTCATCTAAAAATACCGTTATTATTCAGAAAAAAAAATTCTGGAGGGTAAAATGGACCCCACCCTAAAATTTTTGTTTTTTCGAAAATTCGATAAAAGCGTCAAACCATTGAAAAAAAGATTTCCTAGTTTTTCACATCACCTTAAAACTCAAGATACTTGGATCAAGCTGCTTGACATATTTTTGCAATTAAATTTTTGACGAAATTCAATTTTATTTTATTACCCAATATTTTTTTACTATCATGAAGGTGGCCATTTTGCCCCCGGTACCTCATTTTGCTCTGGCTCTCGGATTATCCAATCATTTTAGTAAAAGTGGGTTACCATAAATTAGAGTATTTTGGGGTGTTGTTTTCAATGCGATTAGAATGACCATTTTTTGAACATTTTTCCGGGGCGGGGTCGAAGAGTCGACTAACCAATATTTCGAACGGCCGAAATCCCGAATTCTACGATTACGAGCGTTCGAATAACGAAGCGCCGAAATCCCGAACGCCAGAAAAGCGACAGCGGAGAGAGCCGCCCCATGCGTAAGAGAGAGAGAGATGCGTCTCCTCTCTCTCTTACGCATGGGGCGGCTCTCTCGACTTTCTCTTTTCTGGCGATCGGGATTTCGGCGCTTCGTTATTCTAACGCTCGTAATCGTAAAATTCAGGACTTCGGCCGTTCGAAATATTGGTTAATCGACTCTTCGACCCCGCCCCATTTTTCCAACTCCTCATCGGAAATTTGCATGAAAATATCAAATCTAGATGTTATTTTGTGTGGGTGAATTTATTTGGATTTATCAACGCCAATTGTAATGATGATTTCTCCATTTTGTTTTTTTTTAATTTTCAATTTTTTTTCGATTATTTTTGATGGTGTCCATTTTGCCTCCACTTTCCCAATATATAAATATATTTATTATAGTGTGCATGCGACTATTCCATTCTGCTGCTGCTGCTGATGGCAGCTCTGGAGCACGCGATCGACGAGTATTTTTCATTCGCAATACTATAAAATATATCAATATTTATTTTATACTTTGTTCGATGTTATACACGTGTACGTCATTGAAATTCCCATTTTGTTTCCACAAAACATTTTTTAATCGCTTTATAACGCTTAGAATTTTTTATCATCATCCGATTCGACAATTGACAATAAATTCCGAATATTTGTGGTAAATAAAAAGAACGTCTTTGATTGTAAAAAAGGAATTTAGCATTACAGATTTGGTCGTGGATTTTTTTTTTTTGTTTTAAACATCAAAATTTTGTAACAAGCCTCGGCACTCTGAATTCACTGATTCTTCACTTTCACTGCAAACCTTAGTTCAATTCTTTAAACCTAAAACCTTAAACCTAAAATCTCTTGTTCTGTGTTTACTAATAGACCTATAAGTCAGATTCAAAATCATTCCATGTCAAATCGACCAAGAGTTGGAATGGACCCCTTTCAATGTCGATGAAATTTGGTCAGAAGTTTTCGTTTTCAATAAACCGAAGTTCCACCAAAGGAAAAAACATTAAAAAATTTTCTTCGAAAGATATGCAAAATTCAAAATTTCACAATTTTTCAAATCTTCCAAGTTTATTTTTTTAAATATCTCGAAGACTACTATAGTTACGAAAAATCGTTTTGCATTCGTCTTAAAGAGTATATTTGGGGCTCCGAAAAAAAATATTCCGAAAAAAAATTTGAAAAATGATGAATTTGGAGAATTTTGAATGTTAAAAAATCGTGAAAATCCAAGTTCCGTATTAAATTTTTGGTTCAATTTTTTTTTATATAATACCTTGTACTGATCTTGAAAAATCCTGAAATTTATAGAAAGGCGTTTTTTGTTTTTTCAAAAATATGAATTTTTGAATTTTTTAAACTCGTGTAAATCCACGATCAACATTAAACTTTGGTTACATTTTTTTAAAATATAATACCTTGTACTGATCTTAAAAGATCCTCAAATTTTCGGGATGGTGTTTTTTTGTTTCAAAAATACGAAATGCTCTTACTTTTACTTTTTTCTACTGCTCAGAATTATAAAACTACATGACTGCTCAACTTTACTTAACTGAGAGGTAAAAAAAAAATTATTTTTACCGAAATTAAAAAATATATATTTTTGAAACAAAAAACACCATCCTGAAAATTTTAAGATCTTTTAAGACCAGTACAAGCTATTATATAAAAAAAAATTTACCAAAAATCGAATGTTGATCGTGGATTTACACGATTTTTAAAAATTCAAAAATTCATATTTTTGAAAAAACAAAAAACACCCCCTTGAAAATTTCAGGATCTTTTAAGATCAGTACAAGGTATTATATTAAAAAATGGTACCAAAAATTTAATACTGAACTTGGATTTTCACGATTTTTGAAAATTCAAAATTCTCCAAATTCATGATTTTTCAAAACGTTTTTTCGGAATATTTTCTTTTTCGTAGCTCCAAATTATACTCTTTAAAACGAATCCAGAACGATTTTTCGTAACTACAATAGTGTTCGAGATATTTAAAAAATAAACTTGGAAGATTTGAAAAATTGTGAAATTTTGAATTTTGCAAATTTTTTAAAATGTTTTCCTCCGGTGGAACTTCGTTTTATTGAAAACGAAAATTTCTGACCAAATTTCATCGAAATTGAAAGGGGTCGATTCCAACTCTTGGTTGATTTGACATGGAATGACCCATTAATATTCAGTATTTTTCGTCCTGTAACGACAACAGAACAACAGTCAGGGTTGAAAATAATGCATTACTTTTTTTTAATGCATTTGCATTTTCATTAACCATTAACCATTAAAATTATTTTCATTAACCATTAAATGTTAATGGTTGACGAAAATGCAATTGCATTAAAAAAAGTAATGCATTATTTGCAACTCTGCCCATTACAATGTAGTGTGTAATAGAAAAAATTTCCATTACCCATTGCAATGTAATGTGTAATGGACAAAACCTTAATTGCAATTTTGGGAATGAAAAAATATAGATGAATAAATTATTGCAGTTTTGCATTACATTTTAATGTTTAATGAAAATAATTTCCATTAATCATTAAAATTTAATGGTTAATGGTCAATGAAAATAATTTTCATTAACCATTGAATTTTAATGGTCAATAAAAATAATTTCCATTAACCATTGAAAATTTAATGCTTCATGCATTACTTTTTCATTAAAAATTTCGCAACCCTGACAACAGTTAAAAAAAAAGCTTACCTGCGAGTATGATTCATCCTGATAGGGAGTCCTTACGCGATGGCACTCGTCGTAGCAGCGTCCATCGTAGCCGCTAGGTGGCCTCGGATAAGGATCTTGTACCGCGGCCGCGGCGGCGCAACAGTCGGGTATCTGTGGCTGATAGCTCTCGTAAGGACATTTTGTACTTTCGAGAGTGCCACCGGTGTTTCTTGGCACCTGATGTACACGCTCCTGCGGGCCACTTCCGTATCCGGTCCCGTGATGCATCGTCGCTCAATTATCAAACGCTTTAAGCTCCGCCCTCAGTTTCTAACCTCACTTTTGTCGGTGTACCTTTTCCGTCTCCCCTCTTGTTCCTAACCTCCAATCCTTCTTTCTTTTTTTCCCGAAATTTTATCTTCTATCACACGCGAATCCACCGCAATCACAGAGAATATTCACCGACGAGAATCGTCGAGAATAATTTTAATAATTTAGAGGGAAGTTGACTTTCGTAGTGCCGTCGGCGTCGCCATCTGGCGGCGCGATGGCGACATCAACGATTCAACTACGACGATGACGAACGAAACTGCTCGTGCAAACGGGCACTCTTGTTGCCTCTTTGACCGCACGAAATTCTCACGACATCGCGACAATCTCGTCTCACTTTCGTCCCTCTTCTGCGGTAACCCGAAACGTTCCATCCTCGAATTATACGTACGAAACCCTCGGACGTTAAATTTTCAACTCCGACGATTATTCACGGAATAAATCTCACCGTTCTGCAAGGATCAAGCCACTATTAAGGGGGTCGTCTAGCGTGAAACCTGTTTTTTTAATGTTTTTTTTTCGGGATTTTTTTTTTAATCAAAAAACCAAACGCCATTTCAATTGTGAGACTTGAGGCTCTACCGTGAATCAAAATAAAGTCAGAATTCCAAAAATAGTACATAAAAAAATAGTGATGTACGATATTTTATACCACGAGGTGCAACATGGACGTTTTCACGTCCGCTTGAGGACGTAAAAGCGTCCATTATTGTACTGAGTGATATAATAGTACATTACATCACGAGGATGTAAAAACATTTTCTGACGAGTGATGTACGATATTTTATATCACGAGGTGCATTATGGACGTTTTCACGTCCGCTTGCGGACGTAAAAGCGTCCATTATTGTACTGAGTGATATAAAATCATTTTTTTTACGCTTTAGAAAAAAAATTCAATTTTTCGCATTCAATATTTTTTTTAAAGCGTTAAAATATGATTTTTTTGGAATTCTGAGTTTATCTCGGTTCACGGTAGAGCCTCAAGTATCACAATTGAAATGGCGTTCGGGTTTTTGATTTCAGATAAGCAGAACGACCGGAATCATGGCAGCAGTGGAGCACCTTTTTTTTTAAATATGTGTTCCTGTTGGGCGGTGTATCTCCGATTATATTTAATACATTCACTTCAAAAAATTCAAAGAGTTTGTTCAAATGTTAATAAAAATGATACACAATGCATACATTATTTTATTTCAACGGTTTGTCAAAAAAAATTCCCGTAAAAAAACATTAACAAAACAGGTTACACACTAGATGACCCCCTTAATCAGAGTGAATCGTGCAAATTGAGGCCAAAATTTTTTTTTTTTTTCTCCCTCCAACTGGGAATTTTTTTTGTCAATTGAAGTACAAAAAAATTGGGCCGAAAGATGAGCCATTGAGAACGAATTCATCGGATTGCGCGAGTCCTTCAAAAGTTTCACAAAAATCGATCCTCCAACTTTTAAAATCCGCGAAAAAAAAGTAAATTAATCAGAATCGAATAAAACGGACGAGGTTTTTGGGCCTCAATGGTCCCAAAGAGGGCCTTGATCGAAGCCGAATTCTTATGCAGGAAAAAAATTACAGCTGTTTTGAGGAACCGATTGAATTTTGATTCAAATGAAAGAGAAAAAAAAGCTTTTCATTTTTTTAAGATAATCCCCCGAAAATCGAAAACATAAATTCAAAAAAAGTCGATTTTTTTCGCGCGGTATTGGTGATGATTTTTTTTTTTTTAATTCTTTGAAAGTAAAATAGATTTGTCCAATGAAATGAATAAATAAGCTTCAGTGATCGCGCATTGAAATTCTATTCACTGAATCCCATATTTTTTCATCCATACAAACTCCTTTTTTTATTCTTTCGAATCTTTGTTGTTTTTTTATTTTTATTCGAAAAAAATACCGAAAAAATACACGGTGTGAATTTTTTTTCCACTCTCGTTTGTTTTTCCCGCCAAATAAAATTGTCCCTCCCGTCGCTATTAAATAAAGTGTATGAAAATAAAAACAGGAATAAAAAAAAATCGCGACGAAAACTGCAGTCGCAATGCATGAGAATTGCATTTGAAATTTGCGTCTGTCGATTTTTCAGCCGCGGGCAACGAAACGCGTGCACAAACACAAACACACACACACAAACTTCGTTAACTTTTTGTCGTTCCTCGGTCGATCCTA